>JAYESA010000001.1:92445640-93645640 GCA_036927795.1 Iris macrosiphon
AAGACAATGGCTAGTGTAGTGCTCTAATTATCGAAACAACGGTAATATGCAATAATCAAATAATTCACAGCAATTTAAATATAATTATTATCATGCAATCATTTACACATTAATTATGAAAAGACGAAAATACCCCTAATCTGAAATGTGGGGCTGACAAGTCTACCCTCCTTAAAAGAATTTCGTCCTCGAAATTAAAAATAAACTAGCACAAGAACAAACAATCAAACAATGAATTATACCTCAAGTCTCAAAGAGATACGGATACTGCTCGCGCATTTTGTCCTCTCTTTCCCAGGTTGACTCGCCAGGAGAGTGATGTCTCCATGCAACACGAACCAAAGGAATAGTCTAGTTCCGCAATACCTTCTCTCTACGACCAAAGATCTCAACGGGTTGTTCAGGATAGCTGAGTGTCGGTCCAACCTGGATCTCCGAGTGATCTAGTACGTGACTAGGATCTGCCATATACCGTCTCAACTGCGACACGTACAATACGTCATGCACTCCTTCTAGAGCAGGCGGCAAGTCAAGTCTATAGTCCACTGCACCGACCCTTGCAAGAATACTGAAGGGCCCGATGTAACGTGGACTAAGCTTTCTGCCTCTACTAAAATGAATCGTGCCCCGTGTCGGAGAAATCCGTAGGAACACCAAATCATCAACCTAGAACAAACAATCTTAATGCGCAATCTAAAACAAAACAATCACAACCAAATAAAAAACAAAACCAATACCTGAAACTCTAGGGGTCTACGGTGGCTATCGGCCCAATGCCGCTGTCTGTCCTGCGCCACTCGCAGTCTGTCTCTGATAAGTTTCACCTTTTCTGCTGCATCCACGACCATTTTTGGTCCTAACAAAGCTCTCTCTCCAACATCATCCTAAAATAATGGTGTACGACACCTTCGTTCATATAAAGCTTCGAATAGTGACATCTTAATGCTGACCTGGTAGCTGTTGTTGTAAGCAAACTCTACTAAGTGTAGATAATCCTTCCAAGAACCTCCGAGATCCAAAACGCAAGTGCGTAGCATATCTTCAAGAGTCTGAATAGTCCTTTCAGACTGCCCGTCCGTCTGGGGGTGATACACGGTACTGAACTTGATCTGAGTGCCCAAGCTAGACTGCAGACTCCTCCAGAAATGGGAAGTGAAATGACTATCCCGATCTGAGATAATACTCACAGGAACTCCATGTAGTCTGACAATCTGTTGTACATACATCTCTGCTAACTTCTCTGTCGATGTACCCACTTTGAATGGTAAGAAGTGGGCTGATTTGGCCAACCTATCTACGATGACCCAAATTGCATACTTTCCTCCTGGAGAACGAGGAGGTCCTGAAACGAAATCCATAGTCACATGCTCCCACTTCCATTCTGAAATGGGTAAAGGTTGAAGCAATCCTCCTAGCCTTTGTCGATTTGCTTTTACCTTCTGGCACACTAAAATCGGGATACAAAGTGTGCTACCTCGCGCTTCATACCATACCACCATATACGCTTTCTCAAATCTTGATACATCTTGTTGGCTTCGGGATGCATCGAGTACTGAGAGTGATGTGCCTCTTGCAAAACTTCTTCGTGCAGATCTTCACTTGGCACACACATCCTCGTGCCATGCCGTAAAGATCCATCATCCGCAATAATGAAGTCGTCTGTCAATCATGTCCGAACTTATGCTCTAATATTCCTTAGAGTCTCATCATCATACTGAGCAGCTCTAATTATGTCCATCAGCTCCGATTGTATCTATAATCCCCACATCTGAATCTCAACTCCTGGAAATAGTATTCGATTCCTAAGCTCTCAAGATTAGCTAATAAATGTCTATCTATAGTTAAGTACATAGCCATCGGATACCTGCTCAAGGCATCAGCGACTATGTTGGCCTTTCCTGGATGGTACTGTAATGTGATATCAAAGTCTTTCATCAACTCTAACCATCTTCTCTGCCTCATGTTCAGCTACTTCTGTGTAAACACGTATTTCAAGCTCTCGTGGTCTGTAAAGATCTTCACACGCTCTTCGTACAGATAGTGTTTCCACAGCATTGGGGCAAAGATAACTGCTGCTAACTCCAGATCGTGAGTGGAGTAGTTCTTTTCATGAGGGCATAATTGTCTTGGGGCATAGGCAATTACTTTTTCGTGTTGCAGAAGAACGTATCCCAAACCTTTTCCTGAAGCATCACTGTGTATAGTGAATCCACCTGTCCCTGACGGCAACGTTAAAACTGGTGCTGTAGTTAATCTTTTTTTTAGCTCATCAAATGCGGCTTGACATTCTTCTGTCCAGACAAATTCTACATCTTTCTTAGTCAGCCTAGTCATTAGTTCTGCAATCTTGGAGAAGTCTTGTACAAATCTTCTGTAGTATCCTGATAGTCCGAGAAAGCTACTGATCTCAGCTACCGAACTGGGGGTAGCCCATGACTCCACTGCTTCGATCTTCTTTGGGTTAACTGAAATTCCGTTACCCGTCACCATGTGTCCAAGAAATTCAACCTTGTTAAGGAAGAACTCACACTTGGAAAGCTTCCCGTACAACTTCTCTCTCCTGAGAGTCTCTAAGACCATCCTCAGGTGCTCTTCATTCTCTTCTGGGGTCTTCGAATATATTAAAATGTTGTCAATAAATACCACTACGAACTTGTTAAGATATTGGTGGAATACCTTGTTCATCAAGTTCATGAATACTGCTGGTGCATTGGTTAAACCGAACGGCATTACTGTGAATTCAAACTGGCCATATCTGGTCCAAAAGTATTCTATGCATCCTGAGTGTAGAATTTGCCGAGCAGATATCACAGAAATCACCATACAGGCCCTAGTCGTGTCAGTTGATGGACTACTCGAGTAGCAAAATTTGGCTTCTCCAGGCAGGTGGAAGATGACTCATTTTTTTGCACATTCAATAGTTGTCGAACAGGCGTCGAGCCAATCCATTCCCAAAATGATATCATAGTCCCGAACATCTAGAACTAAAACATCTAGTGGTAGCTTCCTTCCTCTAATACAGACGTAACCACCTTGGCATACTGAACGGACATATATTTTTGTACCGGAGGGGGTGCTAACACTAAGGTCTAGATACAAAAGAGTTATTTCTATATTATTTTTTACGATAAAATTTATGGAAATAAAACTATGCGTTACACCAGAATCAAATAGCACACGTGCAGGTATGTTATTAAAAAATAATATACCTGACACAACGGTGTCTGAAGTTGGAGCTTCCTCTCATGTCATCGTATAGACCTGACATCGAGCTTGATGGCGCTCTGGTTGAGGCGTAGCTCGATTGGCCTGGGTTGTAGGAGCAGGATTTGGATGTTGAGGTGGAAGCTTAGAGGGGAGTGGACAATATCGAGCTATGTGGCCTTGACCACCACAGTTTAAGCACAGCCCTTTCTTGCTGTAACATTTGTCGATGGTGTGCCCCGGCCTATTACAGTTTTCACAACAAGCCCCTACATTTCCCTTTTGTCGACCGCTGTTATTTGGACGCTATACAACAGTATTTCTTCTTTCGTTGCTTTGGCGTTTGTGATTGGAGGTATGCACAGCGCCGGTAGGAACGTGAGGATACTACGGTTCAAGGAAAAGGGCATGGTTGAGAACTTTCCGCATCGTTTGGTACTGAGGAATGACTACATGTGCGTGGACGGTAGGACGCAGACCTCCTTCGAATCTTCTGGCGTGACTCGCTGCATCAGGTAAATAGGAGCTAGTAAATTTAGCGAACCAGTTAAATTCGGCAGAATACTGCTTTACCGTCATGCTTTATTGGCATAGTTGTACAAACTCGTTCTTCTTTTGACGACGTACGGGAGGGGGTATAAACTCCTCTTTGAATGCGCCACAGAAAGTAGCCCAAGCAATCGTCTCCTCATCATCGTCTGTTGGAAGAGATCGTCGATGCACATTCCACCAGTTGTGTGCGTTCAAACGGAGCTGGAGTTGGGCACACGCATCGCGCTTTTACTCGAGAACCTCTAGCAGTTTGAAGTGGTCTTCCAGTTCGGCCAACCAATCTAGAGCCGCTATTGGATCCTCATTTCCTTTGAAGGGTGTGTTGTAGACTTTCTTGAAGTCGCCAAAGTCGAAGGCAGTCACATCCTTCTTTCTGGGAGTCTGAGGTATCTCGACTTCAAATATTGGTTGCTCCACCGAAGTCACCGATATTGCCATTGACTGGTTGGAGGCCAAGGTCTAAACAATCTGTTGCAGGGTATCTACCTGCTTTTGTTGGACTGAGAACTGGGCTTCTATATGGTCATAAAACTGGTTATGTCTCTCTTTCGCTCATTTCTCAGCCCGCTCATAACAAGCCTCCTCCCTCTGATGGTTTGCCTCCAACATCCGTATAATTTGCTGAATAGGGTCAACACGAGACATGGCTCTCTAGCTCGGAGAACTTCTCGAAGTGCCAGAACTATTTTCTTGGGCTTGTGTCTCACCCGGTGCTTGCGCTGAAGATTGTGCTTGTGCCATTCCTTCAAAAAAAGGTAAATTACATCAGGATCATAATGTATTATGGACTCATTGTATGAACGTATCTTATATTGGCCTAACGAGTTTAAGAGTTCGCACAAGAATTTAATCTTTAAAGGAACTTTGCTACTACGAGGGTCAAAGAAACTTGAAGCTGTGCTCTGATACCAACATGTCATGCCTCGATTCTGTGGAATCGATAGTCGTCCCCCGGGCATGATGTCGTGCGGGCCTAGGTTGCGCACCGCATAAGGCTAACGTATTTTGCATATCAAGCACATATTTAGAGTACGCAGATAAATTAAAAACACAAGTTGATGCATGGAAAAGTTCTCTTTATTGATAATGAACATCTATTACAAACTCTTGACCGAGTCATAAGGGTTGCCACACGGGCTTACAAAACGTAGGCACAAAATGAGATAGCTTTCCTGTACATTATATCATTTACTAAACTTCAAAATATAAGACCACCTAGCGGGATAATGGCTTTCCCTCGGAGCTGCATTGAGTTGGGTTGCTAGCTCCTTGCTTCAAAATACTTTAAAATATAGCATAATTAAGATGCGCCTACAGCTGGACTGGATTGGGGGATGACTTCGGCTCCTCGTTCGGATCTCCTTAGTGCGAGAAACCTGTTTTAATGAGGGTCAGTACATCAAAATATACTGGTGAAGGCAAGCTAACCCAACTATACCAATTAACACATTATTTAGATGAAGTATGCATTTTATTTGTGGTCTTTCTATCTTGCCTTAGTTTATTTTACAAGCAAGCAATATATATATAGAAACTACTGAAATGAACTTGCTACCGTTCGGTGACTTTTACCTGCTCATCTGAACCACCTGCACAATACTTACCATGTCCTTCCCTGCCACGAAGATACAAGTTAGTTTGCACAGGTTTAAATATACGAAGGGATCACTGGCATAATGCCACAAGGGACAGTTTATAGTCTCGAGACAAGAATGATATGCAACGCAGGTGGCGAGCCCCGCTACATAACACTTCGTCCATAACATACGACTATACATAATATTTCGCCCGGATCGGATCGGTCCCAGTGCCCTGGCGACCATCCATGAAAACCATAAGACCTTGGGCACAAGTTGTCCATGATTAAATGACATTCATTTGAATTTTAAGGAAATACTAGCACGATACAAGTTTCATAGCATAAACGGTTTTGCATAGTCTTTCTGATCAATATATCGCATAGCAATGGGTGTTCTATATGCATCGCACAATTTATAGAAGAAATATACATTCTAACTAAAATTGAAGCATATGATGAACATTCTAAATAAACTAGCATAAAATGAGATAACCGTTCACAAGTTGATTGACAAGCATAAAGTTATCCAAGTCTATTCCTTTTTTATCTTGACATCTTTTAGTTTTTACTTGGTATCGTCTGATCAGGACAAGCAAAAATATAAGATTTTAGATATGAAGACTTGGAATAAGGGTTAACTGAATCGAATATAAGCCACTCACAAATTTATTTGGAAGGAAGAATGAGAGAGATACTTTAGGACTCCGCTCATGCGTTGTCTACTGCTTGTTCACCTGCATTGCCATGAACAGCTGATCAATACCTCTTCTACTCTTTCTAATATCAGAATTGAAGTATAGTTCAACGAACGAAAATAATGAAATCCATCGAAACCGTTCAAAAAAATACAAGCAAATTCGAAAACTAACTCAAGGCACGAAAGCAACAAGCGACATCAAAAACTGAGACAACAAAAGATGCAGCGGAGAGGTCCCTCCCGACTCTGCCGCTAAGTCGATACTGGAGGCACGGTCCACTGAATATGGGAATCAATTCTGAAGAAACAAATCTATAACCAGGATGAGTTCTTGATTCAATCTATCCCGATCGAACGATACCGTCTTGTATTTCTTAGCCGCGTTCCCCGAATAGGGGGGAGCGGGGTACCACACTCGAAGTCACTTAAACCCTTACCCCAATCTCAGGTTATACCCCTAATACCAACTTTTGATACTCTAACACTCAACCACTCTGCTCACTCAAATGTACACTACCATTTATACCAACTACCAGACCATACTTAACACCTAGGTATGAGTGATACCTGGACTCAATATCCTTAACCTTTACCTTGATATCTATACTATCCTTCTTCACAACTTTATCTACACCATACTATATAACATGAATATTCTTTCTCACTCACCAACCACACTGATCAGTCAAGACACTCTAACATTAGTGCACACATACATGCACTCTATCACAGTTGCACACAGACCCTTCGGTGCACACCCGTGTACATCTGAAATTATATTAAAGTGCACAAGCCTACCCAGCACACAGGTGCAAATCTGCTGTTGCTGCTCAAAATAGAAGTGTACCCGAGCCTAACTCTCCACTTGCCCTTGCACCTACATGGAAGCAACTAGCTGCCACAAGCCTCCATATTCAATTACACAGCAGTGCAATCCCCCAAATGAACTCCACACACACACACAACCAGATGTACACCTGATGAACTTCTACCTTGATCCTGAGCAACTGCATTCAACTGTATTACTACAGTAACAGTTGCTTGCAAGCATCTTCCCATGGCCTGCACAACACCTATTACAGTAACTATTGCTCCTGAAAAATGCCTAAAATATACCACAACACCTGTATTAATTCTCCACACAAATCCTACTAACACACCATCTAAGTATCAATTCCAACCTATACTCTTGTGCCCACAACTCCTCTCTATCAACACCAAGGCACCAATACCACAACCTCTTCCAGTTTTACCCTACCTATCACACCAACACCACCACACACACACACACACACACACACACACACACATGATACATATATACACCTATAGACATTATATATATATATATATATATATATATATATATATATATATATATATATATATATATATATATACTACTCATAATAGGTACATACTCTCAATCCAAATTCCAAACACTTGGTGTGCACTCGTGATACGCACCAGTATTGTAGTGCCCCGCTCCGCGTAGGCACTATGTACAAGAGATATTATTTTGCTGGCTTGAGCGAAAGCCTTCTCGAAGTATTCTCTAATCAAAATACAAGATGATTGATCTATGTGAGTGGACAGAACTTCATTCTCTGATTCTTGCACGCCTTAATAATGAATCTGAGTTTTCTACTTCTTGCTATAAGAAGATAGTTTCATAAGAAGAATGATAGAACCTGACTCTGCTTGCTTAATAAGAGAACTTATATTTTTTGTCATTGAAATGAACCATTACCATGCTAAGAAAAGATAAAAATGTTGCATGCTAAGTTACACGGGCACCGCTATCGAACGAACCATTGTTATGCTAATAAGAAAGAGTAAATGATTGCTTGAACTTGTCCTTGTATCGCATGCTAAACTAGAGTAGAACTACATGCTTGTCTACAAGGGATATAATATATGGAATGATGTTATTATAATCAAGAGAAAGAGAGCTTGAGCGAATTGTAATCTCGGCCAAGCGTCGCTTGTATCACATCTTGATTGTCAATAAAGAGCTTATTTTCTTATACCTTTGTGTTCTTTACTTTTTTATAATATTGTGCTGCTGCTCCCGTCTTGAATAGCTTACTTTTCTTTGTTCAAAGGTTGGCCTTGTGCAAGCACAACTTAGGCTTGAACGGCATCACGTCCATGCGAGGACTATCGGTCCCGCAAGGCCCAAGCGAGGACGAACGTCCCCTTGCGGGATCGGGGTGTGACATGTATCATCTCTGATACACACTATCAATCACTATTCCAATGCTAAACTCACATTCCCTAATGATTTAGAGCCTTCTAACAAGCCAATTAATATATATAATCTCATATTAAAACTAATTAAGAGCAAAATAAAGGAATTAGTAGCTATTAGCACAATGAACCCAAATTTATCGACACGCACCATGACGTATCATGATACATCATATCCGTGTCCAATTAAGGATATATACACCCTAATAATACATTAATTAGAGTTTCTAATACTGAATAGTTCATTCCTCAAATACTTGGTGTACCAAATTCTAATTTTCTCCAATTTGGCCACAAAAACCACTAGAACTATTGCAATAGGGACTTCTAGCACCTAGTTCTTCTTCCTAAGGGTGGTCTTTAGCCATGGGTGAGTTCCTAAGGATTCAATGCTACAAATTAACCATAAAATTACTAAGAATAGATAATTTTACTTATTTTGAGTCGGATTCCAATGAAACTACTCTAAATGGACACGTAGGGATTGGAATGGACACAAGCTTCTAGAAATCACCCCTCCAAGTATTACTCCTTGAAATTCAAGCTCTTAGGCCTCCATGGAAATAAATTTGATTATAAAATAGAATTAATTTGAGTGTAAATAGATGGATATTGGTCTCAAATTGGAAGAAGAACTAAATTAGGGTTTAATGGAGTATGAAAATAAAAAAAGGAAGGAGGCTACACTCCTTCTTATAGGATCGACCTAGGTATATAGTTAGGGTTTGTCATTTGATAAGTCTAATATGCCCCTCTAGGTTTTTATGAAGTAATAATTAATTATAAGAAAGGAATCTATTCTAATAATAGAGAATATTCTATCCATTCATTAATGAGAAACTAGTTTAAGTCATGACTAGTCTAATTGGTTTAGTGGTCTAATATGGGTTGAACCAACACTAAGTCTTGACTAACTAGCTAGTACACTCATAAAAATTAATTATATTAGAACTAATTATAATAATACAATAGCAATTATATGAAATGAGAAAATACCCTCTTCCTAGAATTATGTGGTTACACTCCCCAAATCCTTCAGGACTGGGAAAAGAGCTGTTGATGACTATTTAACTCTGAAAGAGAAAAGTGTGCCAGGAAGTGAATTTTGCTCTAAAAGAGGGAAAAATAAATATGCATCGTGTATGTGCGTGTAAAATTCCCTATAATTTTTTTTATTTTTTATTGTATACAGAAAATCCAAGAGAAGAAAAGGAAAAGGAAAAGAAGAAGTCGGCAGCAGTGATCTCCAAACAAGCATCTCACCCATCGGAAAGCGTCTCCTCTTATAATTTCTTGAAAGCTAGCAGAACAAATCGTGCCATGCCGCTTTGGTCTTCCTCTTAGACTTGCACCAAAAGACAGCCATGCTCGGTCTCACAGCAAGAAAAAGATAAGCTAAGGAGTTCTGATGGGATTCATCTCCTATTTATATAATAGAATATGATGTTCCAAATTCTGAACAACCCTCGGAAATCACTCCCATAAGCCACATGCATTACCTTGGAGACCACATCAAATCAAGGATCAAGTAAAAATTTAACAAATAAACAAGTTATGTGCGGCCACCTCAACAGTCATTGAGATTCTGCCCAAAATGCACGCACAATATCATAACCAATTTTTATTCTTCTATTTTATAGTATTTCGAATTTAATTTTAGAAAAATTGGAAAACTTTGAAGGGGATCTTGTAGAAGCATAAAAAGTATGCCTCCCAAAATATGTAAAAACAAAAGGAGCAATGGCATACTTCCTCAAGACGTACACTTCCAAGCTCAGCAGGAGAACAATGTACTTTTTTAAAGCCTGGAGCAGAAGAGTACTTTTGAGCCATCCAACCAACTTAATGAAGGCATGCATGCGTTCTTTATGTTTTCTCTCCAAGCATTTAATGCAATGAATTTGACAGCTGACAAACACGGTACTAGAAGAGATCAAGCTCATTAATGAAGAAGATCTCTGGAATAGAGACCCATATTGCCATTTTGTGTCCAATGCTACCACATTACTCTAGAGTATGCCAGTTTGCAATATCTATCAGAGTACGCCAGTGTGTCATCTCTATCAGGGTACGCTACTAATTCTATCCCTCCTTTAATAGGCCAATATTGCTACTTTAACCAGATTATGCTAGTATTGCTATCTCTACCAGGGTACACATGTGATGTTATCTCCCCCTATATATATGACAAAGTATGCTTGTGTTGCTATATCTATCCGTCTACGCTACTATTGATATCTCTATAATAGTATGCCTATACCTCTCTCTTTATGAAGGTGTGTACACTTTGTTACCAGCTGAGGAAGTGTGCACACTTTGTTGCATATAACCGACAGTGAGCAGTTATGATTCATATATTTTGTGCCATAATTCTCATGGAATGTGCATAAACAACTGTCACTACGACCTAAAATTTTCTCGTACATGAGGCCAAATGTCAAGCTGACAGTAAGTCGTGCACCCACTAAGCAAAACGTAGGTTGTAAGTATTCAAAATATATGCATATAATAGCAAACCCAGAGCATATTTCTCATTTATACGCATACATCCAGATAACTGTTTTGAGAGCTATAAATACAGGATCAGTGCTATCCTACAGACATATGGACAAACAGAGAGAGAATACACAGAAGCTTTTGCCAGTGTTGCCAGAGCCTTCTTCTCTAAGTTTTCAAGTGTTTTGGCATTTCTTCTTCGTGTCGAGTAGTCCAAGGAGTAAAGTGATCGACCGCAGATCAGATCTCTACAGCTATACTTTCCTAGAATTATTTTACTTTAGATTCTTGTATAGAATTTATTGTACTTTCCCTTTCTTTCTAGTTTGTAACACAAAAGTTCGTTCAACTTTTTTGTTCATGGCAAACAGTAAGGTAATATGGGGCATGTGAACATGTATAGTATAGGGATCATGTATAGGATATGAGTACATGATATAAAATATGGCATAAACACTAGTCATGTAAAGGAACATTAATAACTGAATATATGGCTATAGAAAACGATAAGCCGACAAGTGATAAGAGATCTTAAAAACTTCTCAAAATCGAAGCCATAACTCTTAAACAAAATAAGGACCGGGGTTATGAACTTTTTTCAAGACGAACCTAGACTCTAGCCACTTACTGAGACATATGACAATATGAGGAAAGAAAAGATAATGCAGAGCATAAATTAAATAACACGCAACCAAAGAAGCACGACCAAGCAATTTTCACGACTTGCTATCATTAGCTAACTAGGGTTAATACAAATCATAATTACTAACAAATACAATTTGAGGTTTTCCTACAGTCACAAGCACCTACAGTCTATCCAGGTTATCCCGAGCAGAAATAGTGACAATATGTGAAAGTAAGTGACAATAGGTGACAATATGTGATAATAGGTGACAATATGCATCTCTCGACGGTGAGCTGGAAATGTGTCCCTCACGATGGAGAGATCTAAATCTATACATAAAGTGGCACTGGAATAACAGGACCGCATGCAACCAGAAAATCTCCTATCCCAATGCATCTATGTTATCAATCTAATCATTAAACCTTAACATTTTTATTTAGGATTCTAGGTGTGAGATTTTGCAGAATCCATCATAGACATGGCACTCCCCTCGGGGATATGCAAGACTGGACAATAATTTGACAATTAAAGGCGCAAGCACAAGACAAGCTACAACATGAAAATATATAAGTCATAAAAACAGGAGTGCACTACTACGAGCCACTATAAAGGATAATGAATAAATCAAGTGTTATGAGTAAACTACGACGAGCCACTATCAAGCATTTACGAGAAATAAGAAATTGCGAGTGCACTACGATGAGTCAATATCAAGAGGTAAGACATAAATCAATATATGTACATGTGTGCACTATTACAAGTCACTATACGAATAAGGCAATATCAATGATAGTGACAACTAGTGATAGTATGTGACAGTATGTGACAATATAGAAAGACATGATATCAATAAATAATATAAAATTTTGTCAAGTTAATAGGGTATACAAACTTATTATAAATATATAATGCCAGAAGATTATAATAAAGAATCAATGAAGTAAAAAAATAATTAAAAACGGATAAAACAACCAAAACAGGTAAAAATGGCCAAAATCGGTATAGCGACGGTATATTGTAGTATACCGACGATATACTGGTTGAAAGACAGAGATTACATATATATAAAAACTGGCATACCTTCGGTATACTGGAGTATACCATCGGTATACTGGTCCGGGACAGCAACGACAAAAATCAAATTTTTTGTAAAACTTGTAACGGCCATAAAACTTATTATTAACTCGTAATTCAACATTTTAAAAGTGAAAATTGAATACAATTAAATTCCCTACAACATGGGATCATTAGATTTGACAAATTTTGAGATTTGCTAGAATAATTTCTAAAAATACTCTAAAAATAGATTTTTGAAAAACTGAAATGTGTTCCAATTTCCACCAAACTCTAAACAAGTAATATACAAGGCTATGAGAGGATCTCATACGACATATGAGACCAAGATACACAATAAAAATATGAGTATCACCCATGATACCATGATCACACTCCGTGTCTCACGGTTAGATCTAAAAATGGACAAGAGTATATATATGTATAAAATTCATGGAAATAAATCAAGCCAAGAACTAAAGTAATAAAAACTCATGTAGGAAATATTTATATATAATAATATTCAAGAAATAATGAAAATAAAGAAAATTCAAATCTTAATTTCATAGAATGGCAAGATGTACTTGCCTAAGGTCGAGCTTCTAGCCTAAACCTTTAACTCCACCACCAAGCGGGGTTCAAAAACTACACTCTTAGTCCTCAAGACCAAGCTCCAAGCTCCAATGAAAAGTGGAAAAAAATGAAGAGAGAGGAGAAAGAAAGAAAATAGAGAGGAGAGAGAAAATCAAAGATTATATATATAAGGGATGAATTAATCATGATCGTTGGATCTGCCATGTCAGCGATCCATGTCAGCGATCAACTTCACGATCTAAATCAATCCTAATCATCCAAAGAAAAACTAAATAACCATTGGATAATAGGGTGAGTCATAACCAAGAAACCAATGGGTAATAGAATGCATCAACACTATTCATGAAAATTTTAAAATACTATTCATGAAAATATCCAAAATACTATTCAAGAAAATATCTAAAATACTATTCATGAAATATCAAAAAAGGAAAAAATATCCAGAACGGTATACCGACGATATAGACTAGTATACCGACGGTACGCTGGCCATGAAGCAAGATCCTATATTTGGGAAAGTCCGGGATTCCTCTCTACGCATGGGTCCTAATATGGTCTATGGCAATGCCAAAAGGTGTTCTACTGGTCGATGGTAGTCTTCCATAACAAAAACAAAAATCCAATCAAGAAAATATAACAAATATGAAAAAAAATTACAAAACAGTCTAAGTTAAATTTTCAAGAAAAATTTTAAATACCAAAAATCAGGAAATACGAAACTCAATAACGGAGGTTACATGTGACAAGTATAGATTTTCTACGAGATATGGAGCATCCTGGGGGATTCGAGGTCAATGCTGACATGGAATAAGAACTATATCATGGGATTATTGGCGTGGAATCACATTAAGGAGCCATGAAGTCAACATTGTCTCACCAGACTAGAGAGAGAGAATTTGTTCGATATCCAACATCGATTCGAGATGGTTGGAGAATTCTGGAGCATCGTGGTGTGGTAGCAGAGGACACACAAAGATGATGACAAATGAGAAGGTCAATCTTGACTAATTTAAGCCAACTGGAATTTCAAGCAGTATGTTAGCGTCATACATTTTTTGAGGCTTAAAAAATGTGCTTTTTCTCGAGTGCAGGCATATTTGGGACCGGAAGCCAAAACGACATACTTGTGGCATACCGAGACAAGATAGTTTGGGCATGTCAACATATTTTTTGAGGATTTGATGAGAAATCAACCACTCAAACTCGTGTTGGCTAGCTTTGGGGTTAAGCTTTGGTTTCTTAGACCTATTAAAGGAGGATAAGGGGTTCTTCTTTGGCGTCCTCCCAGGAGAGATTCTACCACTACTTCTACGAGTCCATGCTCGTAGGTCTTGCACTTCAAGAGAGAAAGTGGATTATGATCATAGTGTCATTTACTCGGAGAACGTTAGCGGTATTGTTGGGGTTCATAATTATCTTATTGTAATAATTTTGTATTTTCTTCTCGTTTTGGGATAAAAGATCTCTCTCTCTCTCTCTCTCTCACACACACACACACACATATATATATATATATATATATATATATATATATATATATATATATATATATATATATATAGTAAGCCTACAAACAAACTCGGCCCGAATCCTTCCACATCCCGACCCGAAGGTCCCACACATCTCAGTCCGTAGGCCCGCACTTGAACCGCACATGTGCTGCACCCATTTTCCAACTCACCACTTAATATTTCCAAAGGAGAATTAAATGGCATCAGGAGCCTCGAATCCGCAACCTCCTGGATAATATGTATCGGTCTTAACCAATATATATATATATATATATATATATATATATATATATATATATGTATATTAAATCTTTCATTGTATAAAGGATTGGAATGTGTCAGGGTAGCTGTTGCATGTGATATAATCTTACATGGCTGTAGCAGGCTCGTGATTCGTTATCTTCATCCCGGTTTTGTTTGTCGACTGGAGCCTAACAAAACTCGCTGTTTACATCTTGATTCTATCAAAATCCTTATATCAATATTGAAGGCCGGAGTTTACCTCGCCGCCCATTTTCAAGACAAATCATGAAAGGATCAAAGGGGTCATCATATTGCCATATTGAACTTGAACCTATAAGATGAACATGTCAATCCTTAAACTAACGAATTAGGCAGGTTAACTGTTAAACAAACAACCTTGTAATTATAGAGAATATATTGAAAACACAGCCCCTGAAGCAGTAACGAAAACGTGCCAAATCAAGAAACACCACAACCCCTCCATTGCCCAATATATATCTACTGCTGCATGCAGAAAGAACCCACCATTCTCATCGTTCATCATCACCCGCACGAAAGCAATGGCTTCCATAACTCCCCTTCAACTCTTCCTTCCCCTCCTCCTCCTCCTCCTCCTAGCCTTTCTCGCCAACGCTGACCCGACGAACGTCGTCATGAACGCCATCGACGACTGCTGGCGGAGGGACCCGGACTGGGCCGACCACCGGGCGCGACTAGCGCGCTGCGCGGTCGGGTTTTCCGGGAGGATGAAGAAGAATGGGGGGAGGAACGTAACGTTCTACCAGGTCACCGACTCGAGCGACGACCCGGTGCAGCCTCGCGTAGGGACTTTGCGGTACGGAGCTACGTTGATCCCGGGGAAAGTGTGGCTTACTTTCGTGAGTGACATGCAGATCAAGCTTCACGCGCCGCTGCTCGTCAGCAACTCCACCACCATTGACGGCCGCGGCGCCGACGTTCACATTTCTTACGGCGCTGGCTTCTTGATTTATAAGGTACCATGCATGAGCTATACTTCTATCTAGGAGGCATGGACATGCAAAATTTCTTGGTTTTGGCTAAGAACTAAAAGCCGAAACAAACACTTCATCTATGCTATTAATTGTCTGCATGATCAGGCTACAAATGTGATCATCCACGGGTTGAAGTTCCACCACATCGTCGAGCAAGAAAGTAGCCGAGCCGTCGGCCCCGAGGGGAAGATGAACAATCTGAGCGGCAGCATCGACGGCGACGCCATCCGCATAATTACGGGCCGCAAGATCTGGATCGACCACAACACCCTCTACCGGTGCTACGACGGGCTGGTCGACGTCACGCTCGGCTCGACCAGGGTGACCATCTCGAACAACCGGTTCCACGACCACGACAAGGTCATCCTCCTCGGCCACGAGGACGGCTACGTGCAGGACAAGAGCATGAGGGTCACCGTCGCGTTCAACCACTTCGGGCCCAACTGCAAGCAGCGGATGCCCAGAATCAGGCACGGCTACGCCCACATAGTGAACAACGTCTACGATGGGTGGTTCAAGTACGCGGTTGGCGGGGGCATGGATCCTACCATCATGAGCCAGGCAAACCTCTACATTGCCCCGCCTGATAACAAAGCGGTGAGAATTTTCAACTGGACCATCTCCAACCCTCTTGTCAAGCAACTTATTATTTCTTCTTCAATGCAATGTAAAGTTGGTTGTGAAATTGACTATTTCAATGATATAACAAAAGTAAGATATATGGAGCTGAGATTCATCAACGAGACCCAGTTCGAAAAATAAATTGAAGCCTATTCTCATATTTTTTTTTAGTAAAAAAGAATTCAGAAATTAAATTATCCAACATCAACCAAGAAAAATAATTCAACTACAATATAGTTCAATTGAGATGGGAACTATCATTTACCCTATATTATATTTTTCAAGTTTCCTAGAATAATTGGTCCTGCGGAATAGTGATTGTAACAAAAACTTAACTAACTATAGATCAAAAGTTTAATTTTACTAGCTATTTTTCTATATATAATCATATAAAAAAAATATAAAGTATGTAACTTACACGTATTCATTTCTTTTCTTGAGACCTATGAATTCGAGTGGCCTAACTCGGTCGCACCCATTGCACTCCCTCAAAATCGATCCTAATAAAATCACTACCACTGTAACAAAACTAGCCACCTACCATGAAAGTTGAGGGGTTTATGTATATATGTGGGTCTTTCTGCAGATAATATGGGAGAACTCAGGAATGTCGTGGAACCTGAAGTCTGTCGACGATGTCTTCATCAATGGTGCAATGTTCAAGGAGCTAGGTATAAGTAGTGTCATCCCTCACTACGGCCCGTGGCAGAAATTTCCGGTTTCAGACAAAAATGACGTGCAATTGGTAACAAGAGATGCTGGTGCTCTCAACTGCCAGATTGGAAGCCTTTGTTAAGTGGTCATACTGTAAGTTAGTCAACTGGATTGTTAACTTTACGATAATCAAAAGCAAAATTCTTAAGAGAAACAAAGATTGTCAGCCCTGGAGGAAGAAATGTCTTGCTCTTTTGTTTTCCCTACAAAGGAATTCGTTTCATTTACTTACTATTGGTTGAAACTTGTAAAACAACAAGAAGATCTCTTCACAAGGTGGTGACTGAATACAAGTTTTTTCACGAACATAGATGATTGTCTTTTCACTTCTTATTTATGTTTCTTTACTTGCAGCATTAATTAATTTAAAATCTGGAAAGTGTTTTCTTGGGATTAACAGTAAGTACTGGGCTATATAATACATCCTTAGATTTATAGCACAAATTCAAGTACTTAGACATGAAAAATATAGTACGATTGTTTTTTTTTTTTTTATTGTAGACAGTAAAAATTGGTAAACCACAATGAATACTATGTTTAACGAAGAAAAAACGGTCGACAACTTATATTGCAAATCATTTTCATACTCATAGGAATGTGTTTGAGAATCCCAAAAGTTCTCCACAAATTATAATTGAAGGCAACAATTCGAAATGAAGTTATCGTATGATACCAATGGAGGCGGCGGAGGGCAACAGAGAACTCGAACACAATGTAAGTAATATAAAGTGTAAATTGAGGTTGAAAAGAATTTGAGATTTCTATAGACAACATTGGAACAAATACCAAACTTTCTTATATAAAAACTCTCTTATTCTCTTCTTTAATTAAAGGACTTTTTGATATTACCTCCCTGTCGTCAGATAAAGGATACTGAAAACACCCTTCTGTTGTTTCATAAGTCGAGAACATCTCCCCTCAAAGTGTCACTTTTGTCTTTGACTAAGAATAAAATAAACTCAATAACGACACTTTGATGGAGGTGTTCTCGACTTATAAAACAACATGGAGTATTCACAATATCCTTCATCTAACAGAAAAATAATATCAAACCACCCTTAATAAAAAAACACTTTGATGGAGGTGTCATAGTACGATTTTTTTATTTTTTTTATTGTAGACAGTAAAAATTGGTAAACCACAATAAATACTGTGTTTAACGAAGAAAAAACGGTCAACAGCTTATATTGCAAATCATTTTCATACTCATAGGAATGTGTTTGAGAATCCCAAAAGCTCTCCACATATTATAATTGAAGGCAACAATTCGAAATAAAGTTATCATATGACACCAATGGAGGCGGCGAAGGACAACAGAGAACTCGAACACAGTGCAAGTAATATAAAGTGTAAATTGAGGTTGAAAAGAATTTGAGATTTCTATAGACAACATTGGAACAAACACCAAACTTTCTTATATAAAAACTCTCTTATTCTCTTCTTTAATTAAAGGACTTTTTGATATTAACTCCCTGTAGTCAGATAAAGGATATTGAAAATACCCTTCTGTTGTTTCATAAGTCGAGAACATCTCCTCTCAAAGTGTCACTTTTGTCTTTGACTAAGAATAAAATAAACTCAATAACGACACTTTGATGGAGGTGTTCTCGACTTATGAACCAACATGGAGTATTCTCAATATACTTCATCTAACAGAAAAATAATATCAAACCACCCTTAATCAAAATATACTTTGATGGAGGTGTCATAGTACACTTTTTTTATTTTTTTTATTGCAGACAGTAAAAATTGGTAAACCACAATATATACTGTGTTTAACGAAGAAAAAACGGTCGACAGCTTATATTGCAAATCATTTTCATACTCATAGGAATGTGTTTGAGAATCCCAAAAGTTCTCCACATATTATAATTGAAGGCAACAATTCAAAATAAAGTTATCATATGATACCAATGGAGGCGGCGGAGGGCAACAGAGAACTCGAACACAATGCAAGCAATATAAAGTGTAAATTGAGGTTGAAAAGAATTTGAGATTTCTATAGACAACATTGGAACAAATACCAAACTTTCTTATATAAAAACTCTCTTATTCTCTTCTTTAATTAAGGACTTTTTGATATTACCTTCCTGTCGTCAGATAAAGGATAGGATATTGAAAACATTCTCCTGTTGTTTCATAAGTCGAGAACATATTCCCTCAAAGTGTCACTTTTGTCTTTGACTAAGAATAAAATAAACTCAATAACGACACTTTGATGGAGGTGTTCTCGACTTATGAAACAATATGGAGTATTCTCAATATCCTTCATCTAACAGAAAAATAATATCAAACCACCCTTAATCAAAAAACACTTTGATGGAGGTGTCATAGTACGATTGTTTTTTTTTTATTGCAGACATTAAAAATTGGTAAACCACAATGAATACTGTGTTTAACGAAGAAAAAATGGTTCGACGGCTTATATTGCAAATCATTTTCATACTCATAGGAATGTGTATGAGAATCCCAAAAGTTCTCCACATATTATAATTGAAGGCAATAATTCAAAATCAAGTTATCATATGACACCAGTGGAGGCGGCGGAGGGCAACAGAGAACTCGAACACAATGCAAGTAATATAAAGTGTAAATTGAGGTTGAAAAGAATTTGAGATTTCTATAGACAACATTGGAACAAACACCAAACTTTCTTATATAAAAACTCTCTTATTCTCTTCTTTAATTAAAGAAAATTTTGATATTACCTCCATGTCGTCAGATAAAGGATATTGAAAACACCCTCCTGTTGTTTCATAAGCCGAGAACATCTCCCCTCAAAGTGTCACTTTTGTCTTTGACTAAGAATAAAATAAACTCAATAACGACACTTTGATGGAGGTGTTCTCGACTTATGAAACAACATGGAGTATTCTCAATATCTTCATTTAACAGAAAAATAATATAAAAAATCCTTAATTAAAAAGTGTTATAGGACATGACTATTTATAAACCCAACTTATTTTAAATTAAGTCGCTAGTATAATCTTATAAATCTTGTAAGGAATATGTTTCATTTTTCTGGCCCAAATCTAATACAAGATTCACTAATTAAATAATTCTGAAAATACAAAGATATAAAGAGTCGTAATCTATAATTTTGACTCAAAGTTGGAGTTGAAGTTGGGACTTGGATGCTCCAAAGACTTCACCTCCGGAAGAATCATGTAAACTCAATGTCCGAAGAAGATAATTCTACTAACTTGCATGTCCCAAGATGGCCACGACGGTGGTCGCCACAATGATGTAGATACAGTAACTATAAAGGCTCTTGAAATGATGATACACTCCCACATGGTGGACCCGATCAGACCGACGGTTGAACCGAATCGGATCTAGTTGGACCAAAAAGTCGATCCGATCTGACCTGAGCCGAATTTTTTATAGAACCGACGATTTTTTTCTGAACCGGAGTTTAACCAATGAACCGGCCGAACAGGTTCACAATTGAACCGATCATTTTATTTTATTTTTGTTTTTTCAAAAAAAGCTAAAAAAAATTTATAATGTTAGATTTGGACTATTTGATATTTTGTTTGGTTTTGAGACACATTATAGTTGAAAAACTAAACCAAACCATACATACTAAGAATCAAATCAAATCAAACCAAACCAAAAAGTAAATGTAGATATCTTATATGATTTGGTTCTTGTAATGGGCCTATTTGAACACCGGTTGAACTCCGGTCGGACCTATACCAAAGATTTTTGGTTCAACATCAGTCTGATTTTTAAAACATTGGTTCGGTATTCACTCTCAAGGATAATACACCCTATTTTTGAAAATCAAAGAGTAGCTAAACTAAGAAACTTATTCGGAGTTTCTATATACTATATCAATAAAGAGCAGATTTGATGTTGCACGGAGAATATTTTAACACAGTTAGAGAGATGTTCGTACTGGGACTATCCCAAGAAAGTGGAGAAGGATGGAGACCTCTCTTTACTGCTTAACCTAAGAAAGGGAGCTCAGTTCTAGAGCAAACAAAGGACTAGTCACTTGACAAACAAAGAAGATCACTTGTTGGGAATGGTTTATAAATCATCAAATTTCACAAATGAAATGAGAAGTGAGTCCATATAAATTATTAAGACCTCGCATACAATAATGCTCCTTACATGTCACGCCACAGTCCCAAAATACGTAGGACTAGGAATACGTAAGCATGTCAGCCGTATGTTTATGGAGACTCCAATATATGGAAACCATAACACATACGTACGCTATATTATGAACAATAATTCACAAGTGGTATATAATTATCATAAGTCACAGGGCATTACTAAATCTCATCCACAAAAATCATAAAGAAATAAATGATCATATATGTCAATAAATCAAATATGAACTAGTCGAGAAGAACTAATAGTTGGATGGAGACAAATCCACTACCAACTAGAATATAAGAGAAATAAAATAAGTACATCTAATGAACAATGAGACTCGAAGGAAAGATCTCCCCGAAAGAGAATGGAGTAGCAAGTCCGGATCCGTGCTCCTGCGAATAGTCATGATCGTTTACACCTGGAAAGGGACCAGGTCCTCAGATAGACGTAACAAGACACATAGAAGCATGCCAATAAAGTACTGAAAATAAACATTCAAGGGTCACCTAACCATCTATGTGAATAATACACTTTGAGAACAACTTTCTAACACATGGGCTATCTGGCCAAAATGGGATTGGCATGATTATCTCAGAGAATCAGGGGCCTACAAAGCATGACATCTTTTGAACCTCAGAGCTCAAATGCCTTACTTGTTGTCCTCCCTACCCCATGCTCTAAGCATGTCATATCAATGACACAATGATACCTCTAATAACTGCCAAGTCTTCTAGCATGCAAATTCTATCAGCAGCTATTCCCTATCGTACGTCCCACACGTACTGATAATCAGTCAATACGTAAGTTTGTGATCTATATGAGACTCACAACTCGTGTAAGAAATTTGTCACAGCCAAATAAAATATAAGAATGTCTCATGATCATGTGGTGGTCTCGTAAAACAAGGTCAACATGCATAATATGTAATAAAGATAAAATACGACGCCACCGTCGTTGCACCCAAGTTATTCTTGGACGTGCAGTTTATATAGTAGTTAAAATATATGAACTAAATGATAGAAATAAAATACATGCATCATATGGAATATAAATCATAGTACAATGGCAAGTTATACTTGTCTGCGTCATCCGATCTACCCGTCACATAAATTAAACAAGTTAGGTTACAAAAGTGGGTGAATAGTTTCCTCTATTTTAATCTATTTTAATTCTGAATAAAATAACCTAAAATAGTATTTTAATCTTATTATAATCTGATTTTATAGTTAAACCATAATTTTGGTCCAAAGAAAGTCAACTTTACGGATTTGGGATCCATGGCACGCAAATTGAGGCAATCCGTTGACCAAAAAGTCAACTAGCTCAAATCCTATATTTGTGTGTGGAATCCTATGGATTTCAGCGCAATATGAATGTCGGGATCGACGGTTTCATAAAATCACAAGTTGGTAAAGAGTTATGGCCACAAGGGCGCACAGATGACAGTTTTCGGTGGTTTCCTATTTATGTCTATATTGCACAAATTTTACAGTAGACTAAAATTTTATAATAAATTCTAGAAAAATAATTTTATGAAATTTCATCATGTCAGCTTTTTGAAACTTCAAACGGCTCATAATTCTGAGTTGGGATCTCCCGAAATCTCCAAAATACGAAAACGCGTCTGATTTTGGACAGCTGGCACTTTTAGAATTTTTTGAAAAAATAGTTTTAGAAATTATTAAAATAATTTATATATTCAGGAAACTAACCTTCATATGGTTATAGCAAAAAAAATGGAGTGTGTTTGGAGTCCGGAGCTAGGAGATGTCATTTTTTTAAGTCGTCATAACTACTAGAAAATGAGGCTGAATTTATGACAAATTTTGACTGTTTTTGGACGAAAAAGAGAGTAGTTTGGGGAAGAAAAATATGAAAGATGAGTTTATTCCATAAGTTTAATAAGTATGTATAATGGTGAAGACTATTTAATTGAATACGACTAGGATTGGCTAATTTGGATATGATTAGGATCAGTTTAAATAAGGATAGGATATGCATGAAGTTGTTTTCCTAGTAGGCTCAGGATTTAAATTAATTTAAAATATATTTTAAATTTATCTCAATAATTTATAATATTAAATATAATTAAAGATAATATAAATAATTTATATATAATCTTATTAATGTCTATTAACACTAAATTAGCATCTATCTGATATTAAGACTTTATATATCCAAATAAATCCACAATAATTTCAAAAATTCCTTAAAATTCTAAATAAATTACAAAAAAATATATTTAAATATTTTAACTCTAAAATAAATGTTTGTTAGTAACAACATTCAAGTATGGTCTCATAGTAAATCATGAAAGTCCTAGAAATTTATGTTTCCTAGGTTTTAATTACCAAAAATTCTAGAAAAATCTCCAAAAATCTAAAAATAGCCTAAAAATAATTCTAAATAAATATTTATATAAGTAAATATATCAAAAATTTTATTTTGTAATTAACTAAGAGAATACTCTAAAGAAATTCAACATCTATAATAAATATAATAATATAAATACACACAAAATATTTATTTTGGGTGAGGGGGTCTACAATCTACCAAACTTACAAGAATTTTGTCCTCAAAATTAAAAATAAGGAATAATTTGTTAAATCCTTCACATTTGTGTCTAAGGCAAGTCAACCGCAATTTTTTTTAAAAATTTAAATGACAAAATCTATTCAAATCTATCATAATTTTCAAATTAAAATAACCACTGCTTAAATCAAAATTCAACCTATCGTAATCTCTTCTCGATTTTTAAATAATCAATATCCAATTTTAATTCAAACCTATATGACATCATCAAGATTTAAATAACCTACCTCAAATTTTAAATCACGATTTTCAACTATCATAATCTTCTCTAGATTTTAAATAACCAAAAATCTATTGAATCCAATCTTATTCCTAGTTTCAAATTTAAGGATTTCGTAGTCATCAAATCTTAAATTCGATCTCCATCCTCAAGATTTCATCTGGGTGATCCAACAATCAAAATTTTACTTTTAATTCAAATCATCAAGTTTTAAAATTTTAAATTTAATTCACCAATTGTTCAAGTCTAAGATTCTATATTTATTCTCAAAATTAAAATCGATGATTCAACCTTCAATATTCAAAATTTTAAGACATGTGCTAAAAGTATAAATATTTGGTCCGCAATATCGAGATATCAAAATTTATTAAATCCTCATCGTCTTAATCATTTTTCTAAAAAATTCTCAAAATTAAAATGATTTAAATCTCTCAATTTAATCTTTTAAAAAAATTACCTTAAGTTAACATGCAACTTCTACCCAACTTAGAATTTATCGATCTATCACATAAGGCTATACATTTAAGAAAAATATTTCTCAAATTATTTAATCGTGTTATTCAATCCTCAAAAGTTTTTAACACCCAAAATATATCACATGTGATATGCTCTTAATTACAAAAGATAGTCACAAAGTAATGCGGTTGGCCTATGGGGTATATCTAGTACTCTCTGTGTATCAAACTTATACCAAGCACGAGCTTTCGTCTTTCCAAAATAGGGAAAGACGGAGAAAAATAATAAATAATTCAAGGAGGAGGTGATATAATACAAGTACGGGGTTCAAGGCGATTAAAGAATTCAAAAGGTAGTTGTCAAGGCAGTTGTGGATTGAAATCCTATTTTGGTAAATTCTTATTTAAATGTTCATATCAGAACAATTATATACCGGATATGATATGTTCTGACCTGTCTAGAGGGCAAGTATATTCGTCTAACATGCTGAGTCAACTATATCTCAATCCACGTAAAGTAGTTATGCGAAGAGCGAACCAAGCGCACTAAGGTTGATCAGACCATAATACACTGATTCTAAATAGACAATTTTATTAGTGTGTGCACCCAATAATTCATATGTCATGAACAAGCTTGGTAAAAGAATAAGTTTGCAAAACTAGGCTATAATAGCAGCATAAGTCGATGTAGTCCAGAAAATATAATTACGTAAGATTATGATGAGTGAAAGGTACAAAATAATTCAAGTTCACAAAGAAGATAAGACTCGTCCGGTGTTGTACCTCTACAGTTGCCATACTAACTCCTTGTCTAAGTCTCTAGTCGACCAAATGGGGGTATGGGCCTCTAAGTTCTACAGTCTGGATAAACACTATCTTCTTATGCTAGCCTATAGTTTGTGTCATTCAATTATACTTCATTAATGGGTCAAAAGAACTATGTGATACTAGATTACGAGACATACTACCCAACTTAAAAGAATTAACTAATACTGTAACTGCCTTAAGGGGATTCTACAATATAACCTTGTCCTTGTAAATAAAGTAGAAACTCTTATTGGGGTATACGAAAAAAAGATCTTGGTACTTATTAAGGTATCATATTGCATTATAGAACTCCATAGGTAATTGTCATCTTAAGTCTTAATCATAGTACTTATAGAACAAAAGTGTTAATAGTAAGAATGGAGAAGTTACTGGCCCTCAAGTGAAAGAGGATATAACTTGTGTGGAGATATGTGGAACAGATTACTTGATTTAAAACTAAAGGATAATCATAAAACCATAATCTAAATGAATAACTCAAACTATCATGTTCTAACTACTAAGCACATAATTTCAAAATTCAAGATCAACAACTATAATCCTAGCAAACTATATATCATAACATAAAAGAAAATCACTTGGCCTACAATCAGAACGGTTAGATGGCACGAATTAAAAGATGAAGAAAAAAATTTAGTCGTCGCATAATTAGCGAGCGTTAAGGTTTCGGAGGAACAAGATATGAAATTAAATAGAGAGACTCTTGATAATATCATGGTTTCCTAAGGGGGAGTTGTATACTAGTCTCTATATTCGAGGTAAGATCAAGAAAAATATTATATTCATTCCTCTTCGCTTCCTAAGGTACTATTCTGCTAATATCGGGACAAGAAACTAAATTTATAGTTATCTAATACTATCTCACTATGAAAGTTAGGTTTAGCCCTAATATTCAACCTTGGATTTCTATTGGTTCCTTAATACTAGGGTCAAACAATATGGTCAAATTTCTAACTAACCCTAGTAGTATTTATACTACTCTCAAGTCATTTCTCAATATATCAAGGGATAATGGTCAATCAATTTACAGGTATTGGATGCTAGGGTTCATTAGGTATTCTAAACTTAGTGATGTGTGAATATTCTAGTTGTATTCTTAGTAGGAACGTTACCCTAATTATTATCTTAACAACAAGGATTCATATATTCTAGCAGAAGGCTATACTCAAGGAACTATTAGGAAAGCACATGAATCAAACAAGATATAATTATTTAAATAGAACGATTGGAAGAAAGGTGAGTCATAGTCAAATATGGATGAGATCCTATACTCTAATCATATTTGCAGGCTTGCTCGATATAGTAACATAACCGCGATAATATGCTCTCGACCTGCATGGGCCACCACTAAAACATATCATTCCCCAGTCCCAAATTACGTAGGACTAGGGATACGTAAGCATATCAGTCGTATGTTTATGGAGACTCCAATATATAGAAACTATAACACATACGTACGCAGTATTATGAACAATAATTCATAAGTGGTATATAATTATCACAAGTCACAGGACATAACTAAATCTCATCCACAGAAATTATAAAGAAATAAATAATCATATATATCAATAAACCAAATATGAACTAGTCGAGAAGAACTAATAGTTGGATGGAGACAAATCCACTACCAACTAGAATATAAGAGAAATAAAATATGTACATCTAATGAACAATGAGGCTCAAAGGAAAGATCTCCTCGAAAGAGAATGGAGTAGTAAGTCCGAATCCGTGCTCCTGCGAATAGTCATGATCGTCTACACCTGAAAATGGACCAGGTCCTCAGAGGGACGTAACAAGATACATAAAAGCATGCCAATAAACTACTGAAAATAAGCATTCAAGGGTCGCCTAACCATCTATGTGAATGCACTTTGAGAACAACTTTCCAACACGTGGGCTATCTGGCCAAAATGGGATTGGCATAATTCTCTCGAAGAATCAGGGGTCTACAAAGCATGAAGTCTTTTGAACCTCAGAGGCCTCCAAGTAATATATAGGGGTCATCATGACCGCGCATCTCCGACGGAGCGTACGGGTTATACAAAAAAAGTGCAAATGAGCCCAAACGCCTTACTTGTTGTCCTCCCCGCCCTATTCTCTAAGCATGTCATATCCATGACATGATGATACCTCTAATAACTACCAAGTCTTCTAGCATGCAAATTCTATCAGCAGCTATTCCCTATCGCACGTCCCACAGGTACTGATGATCAGTCAATACCTAAGTCCGTGATCTATATGAGACTCACAACTCGTGTAAGAAATGTATCACAGCCAAATAAAATATAAGAATGCCTCATGATCATGTGGTGGTTTCGTAAAACTAGGTCAACATGTATAATATATAATAAAGATAAAATACGACGCCACCATCGTTGCACCCAAGTTATTCTTGGACGCGCAGTTTATATAGCAGTTAAAATATATGAACTAAATGACAGAAATAAAATACATGCATCATATGGAATGTAAATCATAGTACAATGGCAAGGTATACTTGTCTGCTCTGAAAAAGGATGAAGTCGCACCTCAAGGCGTCGTCCGATCTACCCGTCACATAAATTAAACAAGTTAGGTTACAAAATTGGGTGAATAGTTTCATCTATTTTAATCTATTTTAATTCTGAATAAAATAATTTAAAATAGTATTTTAATCTTATTATAATCTAATTTTATAGTTAAACCATAATTTTGGTCCAAAGAAAGTCAAATTTATGAATTTGGGATCCATAGCACACAAATCGAGGTGATCCGTTGACCACAAAGTCAACCAACTCAAATCATGGATTTGTGTATGGAATCCTATGGATTTTAGTGCTATATTAATGCCAAGATCGATGGTTTCATAAAATCATAAGTCGATAAAGAGTTATGGCCACAAGGGCGCACAGATGACAGTTTTTGGTGGTTTCCTATTTATGTTTACATTGTACAAATTTTAGAGTAGATTAAAATTTCATGTTAAATTCTAGAAAAATAATTTTATGGAATTTCATCATGTCATCTTTTTAAAACTTCAAACGGCTCATAATTTTGAGTTCGGGATCTCCCGAAATCTCGAAAATACGGAAATGCGTCTGATTTTGAACAACTAGCGCTTTTAGAATTTTCTGGAAAAATAGTTTTAGAAATTATTAAAATAATTTATATATTCAGAAAACTAACCTTGATATGGTCCTAACAAAAAAAATTGGAGTGCGTTTGGAGTCCAGAGCTAGGAGATATCATCTTTTTAATTCGTCATAACTACTAGAAAATGAGGCTGAATTTATGACAAATTTTGACTATTTTTGGACAAAAAGAGAGAGAGAAAAATATGAAAGATGAGTTTATTCCATAATTCTAATATGTTTGTATAATGGTGAAGACTATTTAATTGAATACGACTATGATTGGCTAATTTGGATATGATTAGGATAAGTTTAAATAAGGATAGGATATGCATGAAGATATTTTCCTAGTAGGCTCGGGATTTAAATTAATTTAAAATATAGTTTAAATTTATCTCAATAATTTATAATATTAAATAGAATTAAAGATAATAGAAATAATTTATATATAATCTTATTAATATCTATTAACACTAAATTAGCATATATCTGATATTAAGACTTTATAAATCCAAATAAATCCTCAATAATTTTAAAAATCCAATAATTCCTTAAAATTCTAAATAAATTACAGAAAAAAATATTTAAATATTCTAACTCTAAAATAAATGTTTGGTAGTAACAACATTCAAGTATGGTCTCATAGTAAATCATGGAAGTCCTAGAAATTTATGTTTTCTAGGTTTTAATTACCAAAAATTCTAGAAATTTTTTCAAAAATCTAAAATAACCTAAAAATGATTCTAAATAAATATTTATATAAGTAAATATATCAAAAAAATTATTTTCTAATTAACTAAGAGAATACTCTAAAGAAATTCAATATCTATAATAAATATAATAATATTAAATACACACAAAATATATATTTTGGGTGAGGGGGTTTATATTACATATGTGGAGTTCAGAATCTAAAGGCAGTCATTAAGTGAATTGTATCTTATTCATATCAGAAAATTTCATACAGACTATCGAAAATATAACAAATCTCCCTCAAAGCACAGAAGTTTGAAAATTTACAAATAAAGCATCATAACGCCTATTCGAAAGGCATTTGACAAGTTGCAAAATTTTTTTTTTGGGTCGTCTCTTTCCGTTACATATAAAAAAATATAATAATAGAAAACGCTCATAGGAAGAACGTTTTCTCAAGAGAAAACGTCATTCCTAAGGGCATTTTCTATTATTTTTTCTCTCTGCGCTCTCTCTCTCTCTCTCTCTCTCTCTCTCTCTCTCTCTCACACACACACACTCTCTGCGTTCTCTCTCACTCTTTGTGCTCTCTCTCTCTTTCGCTGCTCTCCCCTCTCACTCACTCTCTGTGATCTCTCTCTCTCTCTCTCTTTCTCCCACTCACTCTCTGATCTTTCTCTCTACCCCTCTCTCTTTCTCTCATCTCTATCTCTCTGCGCTCTCTCTCTCACTCACTCTCTGCTCTCTCTCTCTCTCTCTCTCTCTCTCTCTCTCTCTCTCTTACTTACTCTCTGTGCTCTCTCTCTCTCACTCTCTCATTCCCGCTCGTCTCTCTCTCCCTCTTTGTTTCTCATCTCTTTCACTGTCCCTCTCTGTCTCACTCTCTCGTCTCTCTCACTGTCATCTCTTCCATCTCACTTTCCTCTTCTCTCTGTCCTCCATCTCTCTTTATCTCTTTATCCTTCCTCTTTGTCTCATTCGTTTGTTTCTTTCTTCTCTCTCTCCCGTTGGCCCTCTCCTCTCCTCTCTCTATTCCTGACACTCTTCCCTCACTTTTTTTCTTTTTCCATAATTACATGCATGCATTTGGGAGTCCGTGAGCATGCTTTTTTTGAATGCATTGTGAAATGACATAAGGTTCTCGGGAAGAGAAAAAAAGTATGGTCCATGCCATGGCATGATACAGCCTTTGACCGAAAAAAAGAAAAGAGTAGGTAGTAGAAGAAAGTGTTTAAGAATGAGGGTTTCGGTTATAAATTTATAGAAGGAGAAGAAGACAGCATTTGTGAGAGTTTCTCCAGGAAGAGAGTTCAATAGGAGAAGGTGGAGGCTGCTAGAGTTTGAAAAGAGTTCAAGAGGAGGAAGATACAAAAGGAAAAACAGGTAAAACAGTTCAAGAGTTTAAAAAGAGTTCAATAGCAATTTAATTACGTATTTTTCATATGATATCCTAATCATAAATACAGATGGATTTTTAAAATGATGGGCGCATACCCGATGGACCTACAACTCCGGCCATTGAACATGAGCGAGAGTCTCATTTTTCTAGTCTGGTTTTTGAAGGACCGGTAATATAAATTTTAGATAATTGATATTATTATTGTTAAGCATATTATATTATGCTAACAATATCTGTACATATATTATATAGCGCTATGATTATCCATATGTAAAATTACGAGAGCATGGTGAGTGACGGTCATCATGGGAGTTGACTGAAGGTCAAAAGGGCTTGGTGGAGGCTTTTGGTTTTCACTTTGTTGACGCTATATGAATTAAGCTTCACAATAGAGACCTGATATTAAGTATCGTTGAGCGATGGTGGCCAACACGCAACACATTTCAGCTACCCTTCAGGGAGATGACGATCACATTAGCGGATGTGGCACAGATTCTGGGCCTATCGAGGGTAATCCTATATATCTTGACGAGAAGTTGGAAGCAAAATATCTTGTTAGAGAATACCTCGGTGTGGAGCCCCCCTCTCACATGGGAGAAACTAGCACTGTCAAACTCACTTGGCTCCGGTTTACTTTTATGCATGTTGATCATATCGGCTCTACAACAGTTCATGTCGATTCTTCGCAGATATTTATTTACATGTATTAATTATTGTTAATGTTTATTTAATATAGATGGTATCAATATTCAATTATATTTTAGGTGATATGTTGCACTAGAGCTTACTTACTGTGTCTATGCGGTGCATTTTTATTTATCGATGCTACGGAAAATATGATCAACGTACGACTGCTACCGTTTCTTACGGACATCCATTCCAACACAAAATACGCATGGAGTGAAGCAGTGTTAGCATATTTATACCGCTCTATGACGTCTTTTATGAGTAAGGTATCAAAGGGTAGAACAGCAAAAAAATAAATGGATGTCTAACACTTATACAAGTATGAATAAAAATAAATAATATCTGTTATATTTATTTGGATCTTATTTGTGTTATTCTTTGTAGTTCTGGTGTTATGATCACTTCGAGATTGGTAGACCAGTTAGTAAATATAGAGCTGAACAAACAATATGGCCAGCAGGCATTCGCTGGATTATTGAAAATACAGATTATGTGCATTGTATGACAAAAGTGGTATCTTTTTACCGGTATTGATTTGACACATTAACCGCCTATGAGGTAAGTATGTAATTATTAAATTAAAATTTTAGATATTATTTCTGTGCCTACCATTTATTACTTGTTGAATGTCAAATAGGTTGTTTGGTAACCACTAAGTGTGCCACAAGAAGTGAGAGATGGTGAACGTGTCCGCAGTCTCCATAGGTATTATATTATGTACAATGGATCTATCATATTTTATCCAGCTGATCGTGTTAAGCGAAAGTTCGGGCTGAAACAGATGATACCCCTGGAGCCTTTGGCTTCTAGTAGTACCAAATCTAATATGGAAGAGCGGGTTCGTACATATATGCTTGGTTGGCATTCCAAATTTACCACGCATGGCGTCAAACACATGTCCGAATTGATGACATCGATGACATATTGTAAGTTAAGGGGTATTTCAAATAAATTATACGGTATTATATCTTACATATCCTTTTGTGTTGAAATTTTTACAGTATAGGGTAGTGCCAATTTTCTACGTTGGTATATATGCCCGCTAGTGCAAAATAGGATGTATAAATTTGAAGAACCTCGGTTCCAGCCACGAGCTTTAGACGATCTGAGCTTGCGTGACAGGAGGGCATGTGATGCTCTAGTGGTATGTGTTCTTTTTTACATAAACTATCATCTTTATATATGTTACTTTTATATTCATTGAGTGTGGATTTAAATATTCAGGCGGAGACACTGGCTAATATAGTTGAGGACCCCAAAAGAGATCCAGAAGGAATTTTAGGGACGATTGTAAAATATCTACATGCACCACTGAGTCCCCATTTTACTCTACTCGATATACCAGACAGTCATCATGTAGGTTTTGTGAGACAGAGGTAGGTACGTCCTTATAGGACACGTGATCGAGGATCTAGTTCGAGCAATGCAGAGGCATGCCACAGCATTACGAGGACATGCCACAACATTACGAGGGTACTTTGCAGCCTTACGCTGGCATGTATGTCGGACTATATGAGTTGTTATCTCTAATTTTTCCAATTATTTTATTTCTTACTCATGCAGTGGTGGCTAGTGGATGATGTCCTCATGTAAATCCATCTAAACATGAATGCCTACCTTCAAATGTATGAATTTTAAATGTACTACCATCACCATTAGCTTTAGCGTATACTCTCCAACAACAGTTTGGAGAATCACAAGTATACACTATTCTTTGATGATTGTTATGTTTAGGTGAACAACAAATTTATATGTAATTGCTAGGTCGCTAATAAAATTTTGAAAATCCCGAGGAGAATCAAATTGTCTGCCAATAATTAACCCGGGAATGCAACCAGCTATATTAGCATCATTATCATGTAAATAATAATCTAAAATTTTAACCAAATCATCAATGTCTTCATTGTCAACATCATTGTTTTCAGTATCAGAGTTAATTTTAGTATGATTTATACAACTAGGATCAACATTAAAATATTGGTTATCACAAAAATGTTTACTACTTGAAATGATAGTTGTGTCGATATTTGCTAGTGATGGAATGATATAAATTTTAATACAAGATAAAACTAAATTACTTTGAACAATAAACTTCCTTGTCTCTTCACAATCTACTATTACCAACGCATGTTCATAAAACCACCTTATTGTAAATTCATAACTTATGACGATCACAAATAATACTACGCAAACTAGCTAATATGATGTTTTGATAAGTGGTTATAAGATGAGTATTACCCCCATGGTAAGATAATCCATCTAGTATACTTCTATGGTAGCAAATTATTACTAAATTTTGATCCATATTCACAAAATTTTGTCTGAATTGAGACTTATAGAGGTATGTCAGAAAATAACTTAGGCAAAAATAGTAGAAGATAATGGATAAAAGTATCTTCTGACTTGAATTTGCCTTCTGAATTCACTGATTGTAAGCTATTTCTTGTATGAGAAAAATATGGTAAAGGGAGTAAGAGTGAATGAGATATACAAAACATGCATGAGTTATATATATAAGCTAAATTTAACTGTTAAAATATAAATATTACAAATTGAACGTTACTTATTGTATAGAGACTAGTATTACCTAGTATACTAGCATATAGAAAAAATGGTTGATAGAGAAAAGAGTAAAGAGAGGGATGAGAGTGACAGAGAGAGTAAAGAGAGGGTGAGAGTGGAAGGTTGAGAGAGAGAGAGAGGGGGAGAGAGGGATAGCGAGAGAGGAAAGAGAATGAGAGAGAGAGAGAGGGTATTAGCTAAATTTAATCGATTAAATTTAAACGTTACAAATTTTATGTTAGAAAATTGAACGTTACCTAGTGTACAGATAAATGTTACCTAGTGTGCATGTATTAGCTTGTAGATAACGTACAGAAAAAGAGAGAGAAAGAGTGACAGAGAAAAGAGTGACAAGGAGAGAGAGTAAAGAGAGAGAGAGAGAGAGAGAGAGAGAGAGAGAGAGAGAGAGAGAGAGGGATGAGAGTGAGAGAGAGGGAGAGAGGGAGGAGAGTGAGAGAGGATTGAGAGTGACAGAGAGGAAAAGAGGGAGGAGAGTGAGAGAGGGTTGAGAGAGAGGAGTTGACAGAGAGAGAGAGAGAGAGAGAGGGAGTTGAGAGAGACAGAGAGAGAAAGAGGGACAGTTGAGGGAAAGTGTGAGAGATGTGGGGAAGAGTGTTAGGGAGAGAGAGAGAGAGATAGAACGTGAGAGAGGGAGAGTTAAAAATAATAGAAAAATGAAAACACCCTTGAGAAGGGCGTTTTCTCTAGAAAAAATGCCCTTCCAAGGTGCGTTTTTCTTTTTCTATTATTTTTTTTAGTTAACGGCATTACAATGTAAAGAAAGTAAACAAAAAAATAATATTAAAAAATAAAAAATGCCCATCTAATAGGCGTTTTGATGCTCTAAATGATATTTTTTAAAATTTTATGCTCTGTAGGAAATTAAGGTAAACTATAATGCTCTGTGTGAAATTTTTTGTATTCATATTTGTCGACCTAAGATGCAACATTATTGTTGGGGTTGGGATAGGCCTCTGAACCATATGGGGGACGAGTTTCTGCCCCATATATAGCTCGGGGCAAAGACTGTGGGAAGTTGAGGAGAGATAGGGAGACCCAGTTACCGTCGCTCAGGTTGGACAAAAAACGGGGCGAGATAGACGTATGAAAAATATAATCTCATACCCTTTTGTATGCCAAATAGTAGTTCTTAAACCAGATGCATAACTGATCTTATTTTAATTTAATATGTCTACCAAGCTATGAGGCTCACCTTTAGCTTTCCTCTTTGTTGGTGTATTATTCTACATCTTCCAATGGACAGTCATTCGTTCTTTCTTCCCTGTAGACCAGTACAACGAAAAAGGACAACTAGTGGGGGTAGTTGGAAAAGTTGGGATAATTAGGCGACTTTATTCAAGCAACATTACCGAGGAAGAATCAACCAAAAGAACGAGGGACAATTGCTTGGAGGATACTATGGGAAGTCAACCAATAAAACAGTCTTGAGGATGTGGTGCATGCCATTTTTGTTGATCTAAAACTTATAGGAAAGTGATCAATAAAGTACTATCATTATAGAATTTGAGGGATCTTTTGCTCAATTTTGTCATAGTTTTTGCCAAGGGAAATGAATTACATCCCGATGATACTTAATCAGATCAATAGGTTGAAAGTGAAAGTCATCAAAAAGTGGAAAATGCCCTCAAAACAAATTCACTTAATTGAGATAATTTATTGCGTTATGGACTAATGATACTATCTACAGCGTACTAACGTCGATACTGTGACGTAAGCTGGACTTGACAACATACTCCGATCCAAAAAATGAAAGAAAATCATGACAATCCCCAGTCTAGGAAGAACAAGCCCATTAGCTCGATTGATACAAAACAACATCACTCAAGGGATGTTTGGTTTTGTGTGACCCATATATAAGTGCGCATCAAGGGAGGAATTTCACACCTATATGTGACTTCCATTTGGATCTAAGTCAAAGTGAAGATAGGAACTTGAGGCATTATTTTCTTTCAGTTCATATCGGGCGTAATTAGGGCCTATTTGGCTCGTTGAATGTGGGGTGAAACTCACCATAAATTGGAGAGTCGGGTGAACAGCGCCAAGTTCAGCCGTTTGGTTTAAAAGAGAAAACTCAATAAAATATTGTGATGGGACGCTGCTGCAGTTCCTGTCTCCCTTGTCTTTTGTCCAGTTTTACCACACCCTTTTTTTGGGTGAAAGTGGAGAGAAGGAAAGTGTGGGAAGAGAAAAAGGTGCTCCTCCGCAGCAGTTTCTTCCCTGTGGAACTCGTCCCCGATCGTGAAAGCTTGCGGTCACCTTTATTGCACTGTAAATTTTCTTCTTCTTTTTTGCTCTTCTTCGACAGTTCTTCTTCTTTAGACATACATTTTCGTGAGTATAATCTCGAATTTTCACATATCTACGACCATAAATCTAATGTTTTGAGACCTAATCTCGAATTTTCAATCATGGATCGGCTGCGTCTTGGGTAGATCTACGAGTTTCGAGCTTTAGGTAAAATTTATACATGAATATCTCCTAGTTTTTTCTCTTTCTCCATATTTCTTCTTCTTCATACATACATTTTGTGTTTTTAGCCTTTGATTTCACAGATCTATGGCTTGCGACCATAGATCTACTGTTTTGGGGTCTGATCTCCAATTTTCGAAGTCGGATCTGCTTTGACTGGGGTAGATCTAGGAGATTCGAGCTTTAGGTAATTATTTTTACATGAACATATACTTAAAAATATAAACATCTGAGTTGTGATGTACATGTTCAGATCTTTTATATGTTTGTTTGGTATACTTACATATGTTGTGTCCAATAAATTTTCGAACAATATCTTTGTTAGAAAAAAAGTATACGAAGTCATGAAACAAAATTTCAAACAATATTAATTTGTTCGTACTGTCTATAAAATGTTTATCTTGTAGATGGATTTATCCAATCCTAAAACTCGATTGTTGCGAGCTGCCATCGCAAGTGTAATTACAGTTATTACAATTATAATTACATTAATGGAGGAGAAAAAAATGAACAAAGATGTGTTCCAAAGGAACCATCAATGATAAGAGAGCAATGGCGCAAAGCCAACATGTATCGCATCCTTACGGACGGTGCACATAATTGTGTCCACTATCTTATAATGAGTTCTTGCCCTTTCTATAGGCTTGTAAACATGTTGAAGGCCAATGGGTCCCTCCAGGATACAAGACATATATGTGTAGAGGAGCAAGTAGCACTCTTTCTTTACATGTTGGGACATAAGTCTAAAAATAGAATTTGTGGCATTGATTCTAAAATTGTTGGATTGTATTGGAGAATAATAGAAGTTTTGTAACAATATTACGTTCATTAAATTTTTCTAATGAAGTTTGTCATCAATATATTTTTTGTTCATTTATTATATTTTAATTCCTTTTTTAGGAAAATTACATTTATTAATTATATGTCAATTAAAATAACATAAAATAATAATTAATTAGTAATTATTTGCTAAATTATCAATAATTTATTGAAAATAATTTATATTGTAACATATTTAATCAACAAACCACATAAAAAAATTTCCCATAAATTAATTATCTTGAAAATTTTACCATATTTCACAATAAAAGTTTTCTTCGTTACAATTTATTTTTAATTTATGATATTTTTAAATTTATTATTTTATTTTTTGCAACAAAATTTTCTAACTATTTCAATTAATTTTTTTAGTTGGGAAGTGTCATACCCTATATATATATATATATATATATATATATATATATATATATATATATATATATATATATATATATATATATATATATATATATATATATATATATATACTAAAATGAATATTATTTAGTTAAAAATTATGGTTATTAATTTTCTTTTTGTATTTCAGCCCTCAAGCAACATTGCAATTATCCAATCTAAAAAAATATTTTATAAATAGACCCTTAGGGATTGCAAAAATCTCGTTCTCACCAACTCAATACATGTCATTTGCTCAGAAGAAGAGTAATGACTCGTCCAGGGAAACATAATTATGGGTCTTTGGAAATGGGGGATTGGACTTTTTATATGGAGAATGGAGGAGGGAGGTCTGGTTCCTCATTTCTAAACTCTCTCCCTCAGACTCTCTCCATCCCTCTTCTCTCCTTTTCCTCTACCTACTGCTGCGGCTATCTCCTGTAGCTGTGGGCCGTTGCGGTGAACCGTCGGCAGCCGATGGCGTCAGCCACCCTCATCGACGACCCTTCCGGTCGACCTCCTCCAGACCACCTCTACCACTACCACTTTTTCTTAGGTATAACTTTTTCCAATCTTTAAATCTAGGTTAGATTCTTTTAAAATTAGAATTTATTTTGATTATATGTTGTTATTTTGTGTCTTAGGCTATCAATTGGGAAGAAAGTAAGAAAATCAAGGATCTCTTTCAATCAAGAACCAAAACTAGGCAAGCCCTTCCTCCTTATTCTCAAAATTATCCTCATTTTGGCTATTTGTCAAATATTCATATCAGCGCCCAAACTTGAACTTTTCTGAAAATAATTTTTATTATTTTTATACTGAAATTTATATTATTTCTAATATTAATTATGGAATATGGACACTAAGACTTGGACATAGTAGGGTATAATTGATACTACCATAATTTCTAGTCTTGAATGAATTGAATGTGTAGCACCATAAATGTTGATATGGTATGACCATAATGTATAACTACAAGGATTTATTGGGGTGTGATTGCTAAATTTTAATCTTGTGCATGAGCATGAAAATTTTATTTGTGAATGCTTTAGAAAATAATAAATAGGTTATGAATTATGGGAAGCTCAAGTATATAAGTTTATGTATTAGTTATGATTAATAAAATTTGTGAATATAGTCGCTTGTGCTTGTATATATATATATATATATAAGCAAGAGCTCATATAGACTAAAGTTTAAGAAATACATATTATACTCTTTTATGGAAGGACCCTTGTTCATGGATTTAATCATATGTCTATAAGTTATAGCTTAATATTTATATATACATGAACATCTATATGTATTTGTTGATGGGTTATTTTGTAATTAGGAATTGAATATTCGTAAATCCAAAAGTGGTGTAAATTCTTGATGGGTTATTTTGTATAAAAATTTGATTTTTCTAATCTCTTTGTTTAGTTGATTTGTTATAGTAAGAATTGCAAAAACATGAATTGCTAGTATAATGGTAAGACTAAGTTAAAAAAATTGCTACAAATGAGCATTGGTAAAAACTTTTCTTCTTAAAGAATTATAATTTTAGTTTATATTTTAATGTGTGCTATTCCGGTGTAGCGAGTTGCTCCACCGAAGGGGTCGGCGTACCCAAAAATTCTATGGAGGGTTGCTCCGGGTCATTTATTTTTAAATTGAGAAATTTTCGGAGTCCAAAATACGAAGGAGACTCTACCGAAATTTTTAAAAAAAATTAGGGATAGTCATTTTCGAAAAAATTCGAATAATCGGTTATTCTCTGTTATGAATTAGAAATTTTAATTTAGGATTAAACCCTAAAATCCTTACATTATGAATTTATCTAAATTTAGGATGCATAGGACACTTTTGCAAATGCACGAAAGAGCAACAAAATCATTATTGTTATATATATTCCAGGGTGAGGAATATGATTTCCATGTTTTTGGAAAATTTCCTACCATTTGGAATAACACCGTTAAGCGTGATACCTCGAGCACACGAAAACTGAATTTTATTGGATATTTGACATTTTCGTGAAAGACAGAACGATTTATTAAAATGTAAAATTCTTGTAATTGTGTTATCTCTGACACATAAACCGAGAATGCAAAGCATGAATTTTACTTCAATTTAATCTGATTGTTAGATTAGATGATTGTAAGTTTTTATAGATTTATGTTGGGATGGGAGAGAACATTTGGATCACCCCGTCCAACTCTCAATAATATTTATTTTAAAAACTGATTAGTTGTTTTCGGCATATGTATGGCCAAATGTTGACCACAGTGAGGCTTAGCTCACTTATTTTTTATTGGATCCGAATTCGAAAGAGATCGAATTCGACAATTGTATATGTCCAATGTTGTCCTTTGTTTCAAATCCTATTCTACAAAGTTTCTAATCCTTAGATTACGAATTTATCTAAATTTAGGACGCGTATGATGTCGTGCCCCAATCCCGTAGGAGCCGATCCCGTAGGGCCGGTCGTCCTCGCTTGGTCCCTACGGAACCATTCGTCCTCGCTTGGTCCCTACGGAACCGTTCATCCTCGCTTGGTCCCTACGGAACCGTTCATCCTCGCTTGGGCGCGATGCCGTGCAAGCCTAAGTTGCGCTTGCACCAGGCAAAGTACCTGCACAAGACACAAGAGAGACGAATATACATATATATAGGCACAGAGTAAAAATGCAGAGAACCAAAGTTGAACATATTTGATAGCACACAAAATACTTTCATTTTATTGAATACTGAAGATTTGGATTATAAAATGCTTGCTTGGCTGAGTTATAAAATATGCCTTAGAAGGCTTACAACTCTTTTTACATTCCCAAAACTAGCCACAACGCCCATTACATTATGCCCTTATAGTAGGACCAAAATAACCAAAACATCTAGCAGAAGAAGAGTAGCCCACTGGAGAGGTAAGCAGTAGAGGAAGCAGCACGAACACAGTCCTAGGGAAGGGTGCGCACACGCTGATTCAGGTTCAGGATGCTTGCCAAACTCTCGCTCCCAGTACCTGGATATTTGCCCACAAACGTGGGTCAGTACTACTGTCACGACCCGTACCCGGAAATTCGGGCACGAGTGCGTGGGTACGTCCAGCCTACGCCGCAGAATCGGCGGTAGTACGCTGTCTAGGTCAATCCATATTTACTAACTAGCTCATTCATAAATAACATAGGCAAGATAATAATGAGAATTGAAACTTAAGATTGCAACTGAAAATAAATGTGACAACAGATTCAATTGTTTTAATACAGGATTTCAAAGTAAAATCGGGGACAAACCCGATAAATAAGATAAGAATATAAATGAAAGATAGCTAGTACTAGCTACTCAGCAGCAGGGGTCTCCTGGGTGGGTTCTGGCTCCTCATAGGTATCATCAGTCCCCTCATAGGGACCATAATAAGTAGGGGCAAGATCCTCATCATCGCCTAAATCAACAGATCCAGTCAGAAAAGGAGCAAAGTACACAGTGCACAACAAGGTTAAACTAAATATTTTATGACAATTAAATATTGGATATCAAGTTGAGAAACAGCATTAGTAGAACATTATTATCTCAGAGTTAACTGTAAACAGGAATATGAGAAACAGAAATAAATGAGACAGGAAATGAAACTACAATAGCCAGCAAGAAATATAACATGACCAGAACTATCTGTGTGAACTTGTGTTTGTTTTTAGAATACATAGTTGGCATGTAGGGGTTTATAAGGCTAATCCGGCCGTCATGAACGGCTATTAAACAGGGGAAATCGGGATCCGGCTGAGGTACAGTCGTGTACCAACAGCTATTAAACAGGACAAGGGGAAGGGTAAACTACATGCCTTCTAGGTATTCTCCCACCCAACATGAAAACAAGACAGGAACTACCAATATTCAAGACATAAAATTCAACATTTCTAACACGATGTGTAATCATAAAGGGTACATGTAAGACAGGGAATTAATTATCACAATATATAAAGATTAACTTGAGGTGCAGGTACTTGCCTGTTGTTTGGATCTGATTAATTTGGTTCTTGGGGGAAAAGTCCAGAGATGAGTCCAAAAGCTGAAATAGACATTACCATCATGCTCAAAAGATATCAAATAGCTAGAAATGCCTGTCCTTGGGTCCAATTTGGAGACAAGGGCAAAAACGGCAGTTTCGGGTCAAAACGGGGTCCGCCGGTGGGCCCGCTTTGCACCGAAAAATGTGTCCGGGTCAAAGGTCTCCAAATTCACCAAACTTAGTGTCAACAGGTCAGGAACGCTGATACGAACCCAACGGAACTTCCAGATTTGGATTCCGATGAGTCGAACACAAAATCGCCCGTCGAGCGGGGCCTGTGGGGCCCACGACACGCGATTTCGTCAACGTTCTCAGAATTGAACCAAACTTGACCCACAGGACCAGCGTATCGCTACGAGTCCGATGGCGCAAGTTTTGTCTCGATCTGATGAGTGTGCACAAAGTTAGGGTGAATTGCAGAAAAGGCGGATACGGGGCGATGTCCGCGGATACGCGTTGATTCCGGTGTGCACGCACACCCGAATCAGCTTCCACAAAATCTCACACGTCCGTATCGACGATGCGTACATATCTATGAAGACCGCACGCGACCAAGTCGTCCCGTTTGGCGGGGCGGACTCAGTTCCGGGGTGAAACAGGGTCTGGTTTTTCCTGTTTTTGGATCGCGGTGTGCGATCACCACAGGACGCGATGTCCCGAACAGTTTATCCGGACACCGAGAGGGTCATACAGGCTTCACAACGCAATTTGCGGAAATAGAAACAGAGCTACGAGGCGAAAGTTACACGTACCTGAAGGGGACCTGAAAATTCAAGGTCGAGGCGTGTCCGACTCGTGTCGGACACGAAAATGGGAATTAGGGCTAGGGTTAGGGTTTCGTCTGAAATCCAGCCGTGGACGGCGGAGGGCGGCTGCTGGGCGGCCGACGAGGGCGGGGGACTGTTTGCCGAGGGGCGGCGCGGCGTTCACGGGGGCGGCGGTGGCTCGGGGCGGCCGGCAGCGGCGGCTGCGGCTGCTGTTCGTGCTGCTGCTGGAGTCGGGCGGGTGGCGCCGGAGGAGGAGCGGAGGAGAGGGGAGGAGGTGCTGGCGGCGCCGGGGCGAGGCGAGGAGGTCGGCGGGGAGCGCTGAGGCGGCAGCGGCGGAGCGTGGTCGGGTGGCCGGAGAGTTAGGGTTAGGGTGAGGGTGGTGGAGGAGACGGCGCTCGGGGTTTAAATAGGGGCGGAGGCGCGCTGGTCAGCCGGGGATGGCGGAGGTCGGGGGAACGTGGCGCGGGGAGCGGGGAGCGGGGCGCGGAACGCGCGGCGCTGCGCGCGGAGGCCGGCGCTGGACGCGGGCGGAGAGGGGCTGGGTTCGTGCGGGTCGGGTCGGGGCTAACGGGTCTGGGTAGACCCGCCCGACCCGCAAGGGAGACGGGCTGGGCTGGGCGCTGGGCTCGGCCCACTGGGCCGGGCCGGGCCCAAGGAAAAGAAAAAATAAAATAATAATAATAAATATAAATATTTTAATTAATTAATTTATAAAATAGTTTTGAGGTATTTAAAAAATAGGTCTGAGGCCCAGAAAAATCCAAAAAAATTATCCTAAGTCCAGTTTTTCATTTTACACCCAAAAATGTTATTTTCATGATATTTTAATATTATTTATTACCAATTAAAAATCATTTATTAATTGAAAACCTTGATTTTAATTATAGAAAATTTCCAGAAAATTCCAGAAAATTGGGAAAAATCCAAGATTTAATAATTTGAAAATTCAGGGGGTTTACAACCTACCCAACTTACAAAATTTTTGTCCTCGAAATTTAAGAATAACAAGGCACGAAAAGAAAGGCCAAGAAATAAAATACACCTCAGGGTTCAAAAAGATAGGGGTATCGCTCTCTAATCTCGTCTTCTCGCTCCCAGGTGGATTCGCTGGGAGAATGGTGCTTCCAAGCTACGCGAACCAGGGAGATAACCTGGTTCCGTAGGACTTTCTCTGAGCGATCCAGTATCTCCACGGGTTGCTCTTGGTAAGTCAGACTTGGGCCTACTTCGAGCTCTGAGTGATCCAAAATGTGGCTGGGGTCTGACACGTACTTCCTCAGCTGCGACACGTGGAAGACGTTATGTACTCCATCCAAAGAGGGTGGCAATGCCAGTCGGTATGCCACTTCTCCGATTTTCTCCTGTATGCCAAAAGGTCCAATAAATCTTGGGCTGAGTTTTCCACTCCTTCCGAACCTAATGGTGCCACGTGTCGGAGAAATCTTTAAGAATACCAGCTCTCCAACCTTTAATAAAGCCATAATTAATTCTTAGTTCCATAATCAAAATGTTTAAATTGACTTGAATTTCATAAATCTAATTACCTCAAACTCCAAGGGCCTTCGGTGGCTATTTGCCCAATGTCGTTGCCTGTCTTGAGCCACTCGAAGTCTGTCCCTTATTTGCTTTACCTTCTCAGCTGAATCGATCACCATCTCTGGTCCCAGCAGGGCTCTTTCTCCAACGTCGTCCCATGATAGCGGGGTACGACATCTTCGTCCATACAGAGCTTCAAATAGAGTCATCTCAATACTTGCTTGGTAGCTGTTATTATAAGAGAACTCCACCAGATGTAGATAGTCTTTCCAGGATCCTCCAAAATCCAGAACACATGTACGGAGCATATCTTCAAGTGTCTGGATTGTACGTTCCGATTGTCCATCGGTTTGGGGATGATAAGCTGTGCTGAATTTGAGTTGCGTCCCCAAGCTGGCTTGTAAGCTCTTCCAGAAGTGAGAGGTGAACCTTGAATCTCGGTCGGAGACAATACTTACTGGGACTCCATGCAGCTTGACAATGTGTCTGATATATAAATCTGCCAGCTTCTCTGTAGATAGCCCTACTTTGAAAGGTAGAAAATGTGCAGACTTGGTCAGTCTATCTACTATCACCCAGATTGCATCCTTACCACTAGGTATCCTTGGAAGTCCGGAAACAAAATCCATTGTGATATGTTCCCACTTCCACTCCGAAATGGGTAGTGGTTGAAGCAATCTCCAGGTCTTTGTCTTTCTGTCTTGACTTGCTGGCACACTAAACAATGAGATACGAACCTGGCTACTTCTCTTTTCATGCCATGCCACCAAACGTGCGTCCTCAGGTCCTTGTACATCTTGTTGGCTCCTGGATGTATAGAGTACTGCGATCTGTGCGCCTCTTGCATAATTTCTTCTCTTATGTCTCCTTGAGGTACACATAATCTATCGCCATGCCTCAGTGATCCATCTTCGTGAATTCTAAATTCTTCTACTAGTCCAGCTTGCACTTGACCTCGAAGGCTTCGCAGGCCTTCGTCCTGAAACTGAGTCTCCTTGATCTTGTCCATTAAAGTAGACTGAATCTGCAAGTTCATCATTTGGCCTTCTTTTCCTGGGATAATTACTTCAATACCTAAACTTTTCAAGTCCTCCAGCAGGTGTCTGTCCATAGTCAAGTACATCGCCATAGGATACCTGCTTAGAGCATCAGCAACTACATTTGCCTTCCCAGGGTGATATTGAAGAGTGATATCAAAGTCTTTCATTAGTTCCAGCCACCTTCTTTGCCTCATGTTTAGCTCTTTCTGGGTGAAGATATATTTTAAACTTTTATGGTCTCTAAATATTTCCACCTTTTCTCCATAAAGATAATGCTTCCATAGTTTAAGAGCAAAAATGACAGCTGCCAATTCTAAATCATGAGTTGGATAATTCTTTTCATGTGGTCGAAGCTGTCTAGAGGCATATGCTATTACCTTCTTGTTCTGCTCCAGTACACAACCTAGACCTTTTCCAGAAGCATCACTATAAATAGCGAAACCTCCGGTTCCGGAAGGTAAGGTCAGAATAGGGGCAGAAGTCAGTCTTTTCTTCAATTCCTCAAAAGCACGCTGACATTCATCAGTCCAGGTGAACTCTTCATCCTTTCTTGTTAATTTTGTCATGGGCTCCGCAATTCTAGCAAAGTCCTTCACAAACTTCCGATAGTAGCCAGCTAGTCCCAGGAAACTTCTAATCTCAGCTACAGAGTCTGGAGTGGGCTAGGATTCTACTGCAGCTATCTTCTTAGGATCTACTGCTATTCCATCTCCAGTCACAACATGTCCCAAGAATTCTACTTTGTCTAGGAAGAAAGCACATTTAGATAATTTTCCATAAAGTTTTTCCTTCCTCAAAGTCTCCAATGCTAACCTCAAATGTTCTTCATGTTCTTCGGGGGTCTTGGAGTAGATCAAAATATCATCAATGAAGACCACTACAAATTCGTCTAGATATGGCTGGAAAACTCTGTTCATTAGGTTCGTAAAAACTACTGAAGCATTCGTCAACCCGAACGGCATTACTAAGAATTCGTAGTGTCCGTTCCGGGTATTGAAAGCAGTTTTAGGTATATCTTCCTTCCTTACCCTTACTTGGTGGTAACCAGACCTTAAATCAATCTTGGAAAAGACCCGAGCTCCACTCAACTGATCAAATAAGTCATCTATCCTGGGCAGGGGATACTTATTCTTAATTGTTAAGGCATTCAAGGCCCTATAGTCAATACACATTCGGGATGTTCCGTCCTTCTTGGGCACAAATAATACTGGAGCTCCCCAGGGTGAGACACTAGACCTAATGAAGCATTTGTCTTCTAGTTCTTTGATTTGCTCATTTAGTTCTACTATCTCCTTCTTGTTAATTTTGTAGGGATTTTGAGATACTGGTGCTGCTCCTGGTACTAGGTCAATAGAGAATTCAACTTCTCGGTCTGGGGGTAAACCTGGGAGATCCTCAGGGAAGACATCAAGGTATTCAGAGATGATAGGTAATAGCACTTCTTCTGTTATTAGGGCTCCACAAATTTTGTTATTACCCATTTCTCTAGAACCTCTAGCAAATTCAAATTCTGGCTTGTCAGGTGGCCTGAAGATTACACTACCTCTGTGGCAGTCTATTGTGGCATGATGTTGACTTAACCAATCCATACCCAGTATAATGTCAAAACTGGGCACTGGTATTACAAGTAGTCTAGCATACAGTTCTCTTCCACATAATGTAATAGGACAATTGTTACAGGCATCACTAACCGGAATGATTCCTCCACCGGTAATGATCTTATAACAATTCCTAAGGGGTTTAGTGATTAAGCTATGCTTCATAAGGAAATCTACTGACATGAATGAATGCGAAGCTCCAGAGTCAAATAAAGTAATAGCTGGTATTGAATTTATAAGCACAGAACCTATGATCACGTCTGCTGTGGCTTCAGCTTCTTCCAGAGTCATTGCATAAGCACGGCCTTGCTGCGGTGCACCCCTCTGTTGCTGTTGTTGGTGCTGAGCAAAGCGTTGTTGTTGTGTTGGAAGTGGGGGTCCCCTCTGTTGTACTGCTGGGGCCCTAGCCTGGGCTGGAGCCTTTGGTGCAGCGGTGCGTCCTTGAGCAGCTGGACAGTCCCTCATTTGATGCACTGCTGAGCCGCAGTAGAGGCAGGCACCTAGCCTCTTCCTGCAGACTTGCCAAGTATGACCTGGCTTTTGGCAAAAGTTACAAGCAGCGGCTTGTTGGTTCTGTCCCTGGGCCTGGTGTTGGGGTGCTGGAGCTCGAGGGAGAGGACGCTGAGTTTGTTGCGGGGCCCTCTGCTGTTGTTGAAAACGGCGTTTGTTGGGTCCCGTATTTCCGGTATCTTTCTCCCATTTTAGTTTATGCCCCATATCTCTTTCAACGTCTTGTGCCACGCTCAGGATTTCTTCATAGGTACGAGCTCGGCTGGTGGTGACAGCAAGGCGAATATCCAGAGATAGCCCCTTCTTGAATCTACGGGCTCTGTCCTCCGGGGTACGAACCATGTACTCCGTAAAGTGGCTTAACCTGCTAAATTCAGCAGTATATTCATCAACAGACATGTTACCTTGTTCCAGTCTCTCGAATTGGCTTTCGAGAGCTTCCCGAGCCACTTCGGGGTAGAATTTCTCCTTGAATAGCCTCTTGAAGTCTTCTCAGGTGATGTCGAGAGCAGATAGTTGGGGTTCATCTCTGAACCAGGTTCGAGCAATGTCGAACAGTTGCAGGCTTGCGGACTCCACTTTGAGGTCATCAGGGACCCGGGCAGTCTTCAGGAGTCTCTCGACATTCTCTATCCACTCATCGGCATAGAGAATGCCCTCAGTTCCGTAAAATTCCAGGGGTCTTAGATTCTTGAAATCTTTGGCACTCCCTGGCCTCTTGAGTGATGTCTCCTGGGACTTAAGAGCTTCTGAGAGGCTGGTCCACAGAAGTGCCGTCTGTTCTTTCTGAGATTCCACCAATCCCTGGAACACTCCTAGTAGCTGTGCCCCATCTAAGGTAACTGCCGGAACAGATGGAGGCGGCGGGAGTGCAAGAGTCTCGGGCACATTCTGCTCAGCTGGTTCTGATGTGCCACCTACTGTATTCCTGGTCTGGACCATTCTGAAAGATTAAGGGATAGGAAGATCAGAATAGAATACTTGGAAATCAAAGGCGATAGGAAAAATTGAGCAGCAATGATATCAAGAATTGAAATAAGGACGCTATACTGTGAATGAGCTTTTCCTAGAATCCTCAATTTTATTCCATACCCTGTCCTAGGGTATTACCCTATTTTAGGATAGACCTGCATGGGCCACCATAAAAATGTGTCACGACCCGCACCCGGAAATTCGGGCACGAGTGCGTGGGTACGTCCAGCCTACGCCGCAGAATCGGCGGTAGTACGCTGTCTAGGTCAATCCATATTTACTAACTAGCTCATTCACAAATAACATAGGCAAGATAATAATGAGAATTGAAACTTAAGATTGCAACTGAAAATAAATGTGACAACAGATTCAATTGTTTTAATACAGGATTTCAAAGTGAAATCGGGGACAAACCCGATAAATAAGATAAGAATATAAATGAAAGATAGCTACTACTAGCTACTCAGCAGCAGGGGTCTCCTGGGTGGGTTCTGGCTCCTCATAGGTATCATCAGTCCCCTTATAGGGACCATAATAAGTAGGGGCAAGATCCTCATCATCGCCTAAATCAACAGATCCAGTCAGGAAAGGAGCAAAGTACACAGTGCACAACAAGGTTAAACTAAATATTTTATGACAATTAAATATTGGATATCAAGTTGAGAAACAGCATTAGCAGAACATTATTATCTCAGAGTTAACTGTAAACAGGAATATGAGAAACAGAAATAAATGAGACAGGAAATAAAACTACAATAGCCAGCAAGAAATATAACATGACCAGAACTATCTGTGTGAACTTGTGTTTGTTTTTAGAATACATAGTTGGCATGTAGGGGTTTATAAGGCTAATCCGGCCATCATGAACGGCTATTAAACAGGGGAAATCGGGATCCGGCTGAGGTACAGTCGTGTACCAACAGCTATTAAATAGGACAAGGGGAAGGGTAAACTATATGCCTTCTAGGTATTCTCCCACCCGACATGAAAACAAGACAGGAACTACCAATATTCAAGACATGAAATTCAACATTTCTAACACGATGTGTAATCATAAAGGGTACATGTAAGACAGGGAATTAATTATCACAATATATAAAGATTAACTTAAGGTGCAGGTACTTGCCTATTGTTTGGATCTGATTAATTTGGTTCTTGGGGGAAAAGTCCAGAGATGAGTCCAAAAGCTGAAATAGACATTACCATCATGCTCAGAAGATGTCAAATAGCTAAAAACGCCTGTCCTTGGGTCCAATTTGGAGACAAGGGCAAAAATGGCAGTTTCGGGTCAAAACGGGGTCCGCCGGTGGGCCCGCTTTGCACCGAAAAACGTGTCCGGGTCAAAGGTCTCCAAATTCACCAAACTTAGTGTCAAAAGGTCAGGAACGCTGATACGAACCCAACGGAACTTCCAGATTTGGATTCCGATGAGTCGAACACAAAATCGCCCGTCGAGCGGGGCCTGTGGGGCCCACGACACGCGATTTCGTCAACGTTCTCAGAATTGAACCAAACTTGACCCACAGGACCAGCGTATCGCTACGAGTCCGATGGCGCAAGTTTTGTCTCGATCTGACGAGTGTGCACGAAGTTAGGGTGAATTGCAGAAAAGGCGGATACGGGGCGATGTCCGCGGATACGTGTTGATTCCGGTGTGCACGCACACCCGAATCAGCTTCCACGAAATCTCACATGTTCGTATCGACGATGCGTACGTATCTATGAAGACCGCACGCGACCAAGTCGTCCCGTTTGGCGGGGCGGACTCAGTTCCGGGGTGAAACAGGGTCTGGTTTTTCCTGTTTTTGGATCGCGGTGTGCGATCACCACAGGACGCGATGTCCCGAACAGTTTGTCCGGACACCGAGAGGGTCATACAGGCTTCACAACGCAATTTGCGGAAATGGAAACAGCGCTACGAGGCGAAAGTTACACGTACCTGAAGGGGACCTGAAAATTCAAGGTCGAGGCGTGTCCGACTCGTGTCGGACACAAAAATGGGAATTAGGGCTAGGGTTAGGGTTTCGTCTGAAATCCAGCCGTGGACGGCGGAGGGCGGCTGCTGGGCGGCCGGCGAGGGCGGGGGACTGTTCGCCGAGGGGCGGCGCGGCGTTCACGGGGGCGGCGGTGGCTCGGGGCGGCCGGCAGCGGCGGCTGCGGCTGCTGTTCGTGCTGCTGCTGGAGTCGGGCGGGTGGCGCCGGAGGAGGAGCGGAGGAGAGGGGAGGAGGTGCTGGCGGTGCCGGGGCGAGGCGAGGAGGTCGGCGGGGAGCGCTGAGGCGGCAGCGGCGGAGCGTGGTCGGGTGGCCGGAGAGTTAGGGTTAGGGTGAGGGTGGTGGAGGAGACGGCGCTCGGGGTTTAAATAGGGGCGGAGGCGCGCTGGTCAGCCGGGGATGGCGGAGGTCGGGGGAACGTGGCGCGGGGAGCGGGGAGCGGGGCGCGGAACGCGCGGCGCTGCGCGCGGAGGCCGGCGCTGGACGCGGGCGGAGAGGGGCTGGGTTCGTGCGGGTCGGGTCGGGGCTAACGGGTCTGGGCAGACCCGCCCGACCCGCAAGGGAGACGGGCTGGGCTGGGCGCTGGGCTCGGCCCACTGGGCCGGGCCGGGCCCAAGGAAAAGAAAAAATAAAATAATAATAATAAATATAAATATTTTAATTAATTAATTTATAAAATAGTTTTGAGGTATTTAAAAAATAGGTCTGAGGCCCAGAAAAATCCAAAAAAATTACCCTAAGTCCAGTTTTTCATTTTACACCCAAAAATATTATTTTTATGATATTTTAATATTATTTATTGCCAATTAAAAATCATTTATTAATTGAAAACCTTAATTTTAATTACAGAAAATTCCCAGAAAATTCCAGAAAATTGGAAAAAATCCAAGATTTAATAATTTGAAAATTCAGGGGGTTTACAACTACCACATGTACTGGTGAGCGACCGTGGCCAAACTCACCTAAGAAATCCACACTAAGTAAAGCATATGAAGCTAGCATTATTAGATGGTCTTTCTGGTTGTCTAGTTTCTTTTTAACAATTCATGCAAGGAAACATAGACAATATATAGCATATGCATATGATATTTCTTACCCACGGCCGAGCGGTTATCCCTGCAGCAGACACACAAGTTAGCCAAAATTTGCATATGAATAACTTATGAATCAATAAAGGCATCAAGTGTTAGGTATGCAAGAAGGTAAACCTAGCATGCGCCCTAACTATATGATGGTCCCCTCCACGGGATTAGTAGTTGGAACGTACAAGCCCATCTCACTAATAGACGAGTCTCGGTCTACCCAAGGACGTACAAGCCTCAGGTATCTAGATCTCTTCCGGCCGAACGATCCCCAGTGCCCCAGGGACCGCTCGAGAGATAAACCTTATGCACAAGTTATCCTGACCAAATGTATGAATGCAATCCCTATCAGAAAAATATGCTATCATGCAACTTATGAACAATGCACAACAAGTCTATCTCTTTTTCTTATTTTTAAGCTCAAGTCCAGAGTCTTCTCGCCACAATACTCAATGCACAGCATACAAGGGACAGTTAAGCATTCCATAAGCAACTAGTAAGTTAGCAGTTCTATACTTGAAGCATACAATACTTTCTTTCTCTTTTAGCTTATCTTTTTAGTGAGGCAGCATATTTATGTGAACTAGAGATTCTTTATTAGGCATGCAGACTTAAAGGATTCATCGAAGGGCCTAAGCCACTCACCGAATGAATCGAACGAGAGGATGGGGAAGCCTTAAGCGACGTTCACTCTTTGGTTATGCGTCCTGAAAATGCAACAATACTTGATTAGCATACTTCGATCTCTTTCCCTTACGATTCGAAGAGAAAGCGCAAGCGAGAAGGCAAAATCATGAAAACCAAGTCATCGAAAGCAACTCAAAACACAAAGCAACACAAAACCAAAAAGCAAAGCAACCAACGAAAACTCTTGGACTCATTTCAATAGAAGCCGTTCGATTAATTCGAAGGGTTCATTGCACTTCGTCCGTGTTGATTTGGCGATAAGGTTTCCCCGAGACTCGATTCTCAACCGAGTCGAAGCAGCGAAGTGTTCCATAAGTAACCGTTTGGAGCGGGGCATTACATATGACACTTTTGCACAAGCACAAAAGAGCAACAAAATCATCATTGTTATATATATTCAAAGGTGAGGAATATGATTTCCATATTTTCAAAAAAATTTCTACCATTTGAAATATCACCGTTAAGCGTCATACCCCGAGTATACGAAAATACAATTTTATTGGATATTTGACGTTTTCGCGAAAGACGGAACGATTTATTAAAATATAAAATTCTCGCAAATGTGTAATCTCTGAAACACAAACCGAGAATGCAAAGCAGGAATTATAATTTAATTTAATCTGATTGTTAGATTATAAATGATTGTAAGTTTTTATAGATTTGCATTGGGATGGGAGAGAACATTTGGATCACCCCGTCAAACTCTCAGCAATATTTATTTTAAAAAATGATCAGTAGTTTTCGGCATACGTATGGCCATATGATGACCACAGTGAGGCTTAGCTCACTTATTTTTTATTGGATCCGAATTTCGAAAGAGATCGAATTCGACAATTGTATATGTCCAATGTTGACCTTTGTTTCGAATTCTTGGAAAATTTTAAGATATTCGACAATTAATCTTATTGAAACTAGTTTTTAATTAACCAAAAATTGTAAAAAAATTTATAGCCCCAAATTAACCTAATAACAATATTTAAGGAAGAATTTTAGGATACGGAGGTTATAAGTCTATCCACCTTAAAAAAAATTTGTCCTCGAATTTAAAATCCTCAATAGTTTTTATTTATTTATCAAACCATATAATCATGAAGTAAATTCATATTGTTATAGCACAAAATTTTCAAAATTCTATAAATATATCATATTCCTAAAAATTCTCGAAATTAAAATCTAATTCCATTCTTATCACAATCTCCTCCAAAATATTAAGATAATAACTAAATAATCAAAAAATTTAATATTCAATCCTCTAATTTAAATCCAATCAATGCATATTTAAAAAATTTAAAATCTCATCCCAAAAATTTAAATTCAAACACTAATCCATTAATGATTTTACTCCTCTAGTTTAAATCCAATCAATGCATATTTATAAAATTTAAATTCTCATCCTAAAAATTTGAATTCAAACACTAATTCATTAATGATCTTACTCCTCGATTCTTTTTCCACATTATACTCAAACAATATAATACTTATGAAATATTTAAATGCAACATTCAAAATATAAAATTTAAATTTATATCTTGCAGTCAAATAAATATAATGATAATCTTCTTAAATTTCTCAATTTTTTTTGACAATTCAATCATATCATAATCTTCATAAAAATTAATGATTTAAAAAAATTGTTAATTCTGCCATATTAAGTTCTTAACTTTTTATTTAAATTAATTTTTATCCTCAAAATTTAAGGCACATTGTCTCTCTTTGTCAAGTCATAACCTCTTCATTAATTCTTTACTACGTTCAAACCCCCAACAATCAAGGTCTAAGAAAATCCTACCTACAGTCATACAACACGCAATCTAGAGAAAACATGCATGGTTATGGTCACTTTTGTCATGGTATTGCAGTCTCTGTCGGGATGTACTACTAACTACATTCTAGCAACAGAATCATTGATACAACTACGGTACTAAGAAATCAATCAATCAATAAAATAGACGAAAAAGGAACAGAAGAAAAGAACAAAAGAAAAGAACCTATTATCACAACCATGGTTTAATGATGCATCCAAAGTTTGATACCCCTATCCTTTTGGTACCATTGTTTCTACTACAAGCACAACCACTGCTAGTTCTCTTACCTACTGTAATTTTTTATACTAATTGCTCTTATCACTCAAGTGCATACCAAGTGCAACACACCACAGTAAGTACTTCTCTCTCGAATACAACTTTAGATGGACACCCAAATCAGTTTGCAGTGCCATCTCAAGTACGCTCAAGCCAACAGATCCTTACACATGTACTTCATCCACTCATATATTGTTATACATTTCTTATCCATCATAAAATTTTATCCTCAAAATAAAATATTCAAAATTTAACTTCTCGAACCATTTAAAATAAAATACATATACTTTCCTTAAAAGTCAAATATTCAAATATTGAAATAAAATTTTAATCACTTCCAAAAATCCTTATAGCTTTGACTATGTTTTTTGAATTGGATTTGAATCCTCAAAAGAATTTTAATAACATAAAATCTTAACTCCTCAAAATTCTTAAAAATTAAAATTTATTTTCAATCTTCAAATTATAAATTTAAATCCACATCTATCTTAAGTATACATATAAATACTCACAGTCTCTAACATTCAAGGTACACATACAAATACACTAATTGTCTACAACCCTTAACTGTGTACTAAAATTTTGCACTGCCCGGATTACTTGCACTATTACTTTCAATAATTTTTTATCCACATTAATACACTAATCTAATATTATCATACAAGGTACTTACTATTACTAGCACATTGCTCAACTAATCCTCGATATAGAAATATTAGCACTCTTGGTATAGTAACACTAACTTCATTATTAGATTACCTCATCACACTTATTAGAACTCATGATCACTTGCATATTTTATAATACACCTGTTTCACTTCACTCTCAAAGGCGGCATATGGTTCCATATCTCGATTTATGTATACGTATCTTCTCTTAAATCTTTTACAGACTGATATACTATATATCTTCCATTACAAATCTTGATATCTCTCAACCCATGGCACACTCATTAATACCCTTTATGCATATACATTTTTTTACTCTTGACACACCCAAGTATCAATCATCAAATTGAATATCATGCTCCATTAACTTTCAATACAATTTCCTCAATACTTAATTATTTTCATGGATCACCTAGCTACATAAATTCATGACTATCCAGGACTGGCATGCTGACTCTGATACTTACTCTTGGAACCATCAATGATACTCTTTACTCCTTCTACCTAAAATACCAATACTAACTATAATTGCACCTATTATAGAACTATTGCTACAAGGCACTACACTATGGGTTAACTCTAGATTGATGCCTACTGCTCACATGTCCAACCAAAAAATACTTACAAACTCACAAGTCATATTCTCAACAGTCAATACTGATAAAAGACACATACCTAATTGTAAGTCACCAACTATCACACTAATAAGGATCCTTAAAGAATTAAAGCTAAAAAAGAAACTAGGTTAAGGACTGTAGGTATCGCTACTGCTATCAAGAAAAAAATAATGGAACAAAGTCCTATAATAACGGAAGTAGATAAGTCTTGAGATGATACTTTAAGGACCAATTTAAGATACAACCTGATAATCATACACGTCTGTCCGAAATCATGACACTCAGAATCCTTGCCACGCTAGTAAGCATAGCTGCGATAAACGATAGGTTCCATAACTAAGGTATGCAACTCTTTAATCACGTCATCTAGAATCCTCGCCACGCCAACCAGTATGGCTGCAAGAGACTCTAAATTTCATAACTAAGATATGTACATCCAAGGTCAGGTTTCTACGTTTCCATCACGATAGCTAACGTGGCTGCAATAAACTCTAGGCTCCCTAACCAAAGTAGACGTTTTACCTTTCTCACTGTCCTCATCAACATATGTCATCAGATGATATCATAAATTTTAGTCTGTAAAGTTTATCTCGATATGAAATCAAACTCAACAACGATACTAAGAATTTAAATTTAACAACCGATCAACAAGAATCAAATTCAATAACAACAAGTGAGAACGGACGAAAATAAGGGAAAAGATTTAAATTGAAAATTATAATAAGATTCTCAAGGGCCGTCCCAGGAATCTCTCAAATAATTTGTGATTGAGTATCCTCTCTCATCCTAGTATCCTATGTCCTATATCCTATCGCAGGCATGCAGTAGTACAACTAAGACGTCACACTACCATGACATCGTACTTCTTGCGAAGCCTGACCTGCATGGGCCTCCACTAAAAATGTGTCATGACCCGCACCCAGAATTTGGGGCACGAGTACGTTGGTACGTCCAGCCTACGCCGCATCATCGACGGTAGAACGCTGTCTAGGTCCCAATACTAGCTAATCAATCTCACATGAATATCCAACTCCATAAGGAGACACAGATATCATAATATAATATGAAAATACTCAATCACAGAACTAAAGTACGATGAGATATCGAAGAAAATAAACAAAATATAACACAAGTCTAAACAACAAAAATAGTCTAACCTGCAATCAATAACATCCATATCTCCAAGTATGCTGAAAATAAGTCCTCTATGTCACAGTCTAGAAAAAATATTCAGTCAAGATTGGAGCGAAGTACAAGTACTAACAGCAGTTCCAAGTATATTGACAAAAACTATAATACAATGTAAAGAAATATTAGATGGATATAAATACCGGCAATAAACAATACTAGAATAATGGGATACTGGAAATAAAAATACTGGAGCATATGTCATTATCAATGGTGCACTAGCAATGAACAAAAATATAAGTGTATATTAGAACCATGAACTGGAATATCAGTGGATGCTAGAACAATAACTAGAATATAAGGAATGCTAGATCAATATACTAGAGATACATGTCAAGAATATCTAGCTAAGTGTGTGAAACATTAGCATATCATGTGATCGGCTTGGGACTGATCAGGCTTGTTACATATGATTAGCTATGATTCATGTAAGGTCAGGCTAACCATCGGGATAGCTATGATGCGAGCAATAGTCAGGCTAATAACATGTAACAGGCTATGAGGCATGTAATGGTCAGGTTGCACCGACGTGAGTTGTGGGTGAGCTATGATACAAGTAGAGTTGGGTATGATCACATAAGCTACTAATATTTCCCCGTTCCCCAGCTAGCACGATGGATTCCAATCACGACTCCTCGTGACATGTCTCAATGATGCCAACTCGTGTATACAATAGTGTCAAAATCATGTACGCTATACAACTGGAATTATAGAGATAATCAACATAATAAAAACTGTCAGAGAATGTACTCACTTGTGGTCCTTAGATGGTATGAATCAGAGTCCAAGTCACGGTCCAAATAGACTATGTATTAAAATTTTAAGCCGGTGATCATGTGTTCCTAAAGATTTTGCCTACATGCGAAACTATTAGATTTGGAACACGAGGAAAGTTAAGTCCATATTACATAGGCCCTTTTGACGTATTGGAAAGAATTGAGGATGTATCATATCGATTGAATTTACCTCCATCATTGGAAGAAGTCCATGATGTTTTTTATATTTTTCTACCCCGCACATATGTGCCAGATTCAAGTCATATACTAGATCATTCTGAAATAACAGTGGGTCCAACATTGCGCATAGAACAAAAGCCAATATAACTTCAAGATCAAAGGCAGAAGATTCTCAAGAATAAGACTATTTCTCTGGTATGAGTATCATGGAATAAAGACTCACCAGAAGAATCTACCTGGAAAAGGGAGGAGGACATGCAAATACAATACACATATCTTTTCGAGGACTAAGGTTAGTTATAGTTTAAGTTTTATTCTTTCTCTTGTCTTTTCCAAATTCAGAGGACAGAATTTAAATAAGGAGGGTAGAGTGTCATACCCTATTATATATATATATATATATATATATATATATATATATATATATATACATAAATACTAAAATGAATATTATTTAGTTAAAATTTTATGGTTATTAAATTTTTTTGTATTTCTGCCCTCAAGCAATATTGCAATTGTCAATCTAAAAAAAATATATTATAAATAGACCCTTAGGAAGATTTTTGCAATTGCAAAAATCTAGTTCTCACACAAACACAATACCTGTCATTTGCTCAGAAGAAGAGTAATGACTCATCCAGGGAAACATAATCATGGGTCTTTAGAAATGGGGGATTGGACTTTGTATATGGAGAATGGAGGAGGGAGGTCCGGCTCCTCATTTCTCAACTCTCTCCGTCATACTCTCTCCATCCCTCTTCTCTCCTTTCCCTATGCCTGTTTTTGCTGCTGCGGCGGCTATCTGCTGCTGTTGCTGGCTGCTGCGGTGATCCTTTGGCCGCCGACGGCGTCAGCCACCCTCGTCGACGACCCTTCCGGTCGACCACCTCCATACCACCTCTACCACTTTTTCTTAGGTATAACTTTCCTAATCTTTGAATCTAGGTCAGATTCTTTTAAAATGAGAATTTATTTTGATTATATGTTATTATTTTGAGTCCTAGGCGATCAATTGGGAAGAAAATAAGGAAATCAATGATCTCTTTCAATCAAGAACCAAAACTAGGCAAGCTCTTCCTCCTTATTCTCAAATTTATCCTCAATTTTGGCTGTTTGTCAAATATTCATATCAGAGCCCAAACTTGAACTTTTCTGAAAATAATTTTTATTATTTTTATTCTGAAATTTATATTATTTCCAATATTAATTATGGAATATGGACACTAAGACTGGAATATGGACACTAAGACTTGGACACGGTAGGGTATAATTGATACCACTCTAATTTCTAGTCTTGAATGAATTGAATATGTAGCACATAAATGTTTATATGGTATGACCATAATAAATAACAACAAGGATTTGTTGGGGCATGATTTCTAAATTTTAATCTTGTGCATGAGAATGAAAATTTTATTTGTGAATGCCTTCGAAAATAATAAATAGATTGTGAATTATGGAATCTCAAGTATATAAATTTATGTATTAGTTATGATTAATAAAATTTGTGAATATAGTCGCTTGGGCTTGATATATATATATATATATATATATATATATATATATATATATATATATATATATATATATATATATATATATATATATATATATATATATATATAAGCAAGAGCTCATATAAAGTAGATTTTAAGAAATACATATTATACTCCTTTATGGAAGGACCCTTGTTCATGGATTTAATCATATATCTATAAGTTATAGCTTAATATTTATATATACATGAACATCTATATGTAGTTCTATTTTTTCCTTGAAATACATGAAGAAGTTGTTCATTTTCATAAAATTAGACATTTATAAATATGTCCTGATTTGATATAGGTAAGTTTTTGCTTTAAATTATCTTAGTTTGTAGTTAGAACTAGTATTTTACAAACACATATATACTAGGGTAATCGAATACTATTTTCTATAAAAAGTTAAAGCATTTCATTTTGTAATCTTAAGGATATTTTTGAGAAAAGAAATTAATTTGAGTATATATATTTATATAAAGAACTATCTTCATATTTGAACTTGGGAGTTATTTCAAGACGGTAAATAGTACCTTCTGTTAATATTAGCGCTACTACTTTGTGAAAGTATTAATTAAAATTTTACTAGTAATTAAAAACTAATATGAAAATTAGTATAATTAAAATGATCAATATCTTACAAATGTACCCCTTGTAAATAAAATTTGTAATTAGGAATTGAATATTCTTATATCCAAAAGTGGTGTAAATTCTTGATGGGTTAATTGGTATAAAATTTTGATTTTTCTAATCTCTTTGTTTAGTTGATATGATATAGTAAGAATTGCAAAAACATGAATTGCTAGTAAAAAGGTAAGACTAACTAAGTTAAAGCAATCGCTACAAACGAGCATTGGCAAGAACTTTTCTTGTTAAAGAATTATAATTTTAGTTTATATTTTAATGCTTACGATTCCGGTGTAGAGAGTTGCTCCACCGAATGGGTCGACGTACCCGAAAATTCTACGAAAGGTTGCTCCGGGTCTTTTATTTTTAAATTGAGAAATTTTCGGAGTCCAAAATACGAAGGAGACTGTGCCAAAAATTTTAAGAAATTTTAGAGATAGTCATTTTCAGAAAAATCCGAATAATCGATTATTCTCTGTTATGAATTAGAAATTTTAATTTAGGATTAAACCATAAAATCCTTAGATTACGAATTTATCTAAATTTAGGACGCGTAGGACACTTTTGCACATTCACGAAAGAGCAACAAAATTATCATTGTTATATATATTACAAGGTAAGGAATATGATTTTCATGTTTTTAAGAATTTTCCTACCATTTGGAATAGTACCGTTAAGCGTGATACCCCGAGTACACGAAAATAAAATTTTATTTGATATTTGACATTTTCGTGAAAGACAGAATGATTTATTAAAATATAAAATTCTGGCAAATGTGTAATCTCTGACACACAAACCGAGAATGCAAAGCAGGAATTATAATTTAATTTAATCTGATTGTTAGATTAGAAATGATTGTAAGTTTTATAGATTTGCATTGGGATGGGAGAGAACATTTGGATCACCCCGTCGAACTCTCAACAATATTTATTGTAAAAACTGATCAGTACTTTCCGGCATACGTATGGCCATACGATGACTGCAGTGAGGCTTAGCTCACTTATTTTTCATTGGATCTGAATTTCGAAAGAGAACGAATTCGACAATTCTATATGTCCAATGTTGACCTTTGTTCCGAATTCTTGAAATTTTTTAAGATATTCGACAATTAATCTTATTTTCACATGATCCAAAATTTCTGAAATAAAGAAAATTCGACAATTGTTTATATCATGTGTTTATCACATTTTTATGTGATTCAATATTAATGTTGTTGACACAATGCTGTGAAAATACCTGTGGGGATTGGAATCTAAGCACCATCTGCCAGAAAATTGCTTGATCCCGGGTAAATAGGATTACTGCCGGGACAATAGGTGTTAGCGGTGATCCGAAAGCGTTCTCTATAATTTGCATCTGCATATAGGAATATTTGTACTGTGAGTTATGGTTGTGACTTGTGATTGGACACTTTGTAGAATAATATTAATTAGAGTTATAAAACTCATATTTCAACTTTACACTATAAATTCTTCAAAAATAACATTTCTTAAAATTTTCTTATTATTCATTCATTTTCTAATTAACTTTCCTTACAACATCATCTTTATTTTATCTTTATGTCCGTCTTTGACATAAGGGTCTGCTAGTCGTTCTGATGACCTAGTTTTTGTTCACTAGGAACTGAAGAAAATGAAGAAGAAGCACTACCTCTTTTTAGCATCGACGAGATCGATGGATAATGAAAGACGACTTTTGGGGATAAATCAGTTTAAGAACTTTTGTGACTGAATATGTAAATTAAACTTTTTGGAAAAAGACTTGATGATGTAAATATTGAAATGTATAAATATGGATGTTTTAGAATGTTGCCTTATTGTCCTGTACTTATCCTAGAACTTACAGGCGGTTATCGCAGGTATGATACCAATAGTATTTTACGGGTGTCTAGTCTGGGGATGTATTATTGTACCTGGATTCCGTATTATGGGAACCGGGACGTGACAGAAAAAAAAAAAAGGTGGGGTAAGCATACCTACATTCACCATATCTCCAACTAACATTCACTTTCAACAACAACCCAAACAAAGAAACTCCTTTTGTCTCCATTTTCAACAACCATCCAAACAACGAAACTCCTTTTTTCTTCACTTTCTTATTTTTCAATTCACCAATCAAACAACTTTCGGAAAGTCAAAATTTATGCATGCACATTGCACACACAAACTCCGTTGTTTTAGTTTCGCACTTTCATACACTTTTGTGCAACCAAACAGCCCCTTAGCATGCAAATGCAAGCTACTCCCCATTATTTTTTTGGGGGGGGGGGGATATGGACAAAAGTGGTTGCTTGGTATATTAATTAATATTAACATTAGTATTAATGATTAATAAGTTTCTTAATTATTAATTTACCTAAATATTAATTTCTAGTAGGTTATATAAATAATGTATGTTAAATAATTATGATAATTAATAATTAAAATACATTATCTAGAATGTCAACGACTTATAACAACATCGAGAATTACATTTACGTGTATGCATCGTACACTATCTAGAAATTGTTTTGACCAAATTTTGTAATTCCATCGACATATTTTCTTAAATTTTGATAAGAAGACCCTCCGGTGCTGACAGCCTCTCTAGCTTTGTCCCTCCATAGCCCCACATTCTTTCTAATAGTAACGCTGGCCTCCCCCTCTCCCATTACTGAGTCCAGGCACCTTCTCAGCTCTTCACGTTCCAATACTCCATCTCCATTAACCTCACCCCTCACTCCAGTTCCCCATTTCTTCTCCACCAGCATGGCGTTTGTCCCCTGGTCCGTCCACTGAGGCACTCCGACCGTCGGCACTCCGCAGACCAAACTCTCGACGATCGAATTCCACCCGCAGTGCGTCACGAAGCATCCGACCGAGGGATGAGACAGGACCTTCACCTGAGAGCACCACTCAACCACCATTCCATTCTCGTCGTCCTCCAGCTCTAGCCCCTCCCATCTGCAGTCCTTCCTCAACACCCATAGGTACGGCCTCTCGCTGTCCTTGATCCCATTGAGAATCTCCTGTGTCTGTTCCTTCTTTACGACTGCCATGCTTCCAAACGATACGTACACGACTGAACCGTGGGGCTTCGAATCTAGCCACTCCATGTACCCCTTGCCATCCAGCTTGAACAAATCTCGTCCAGCACCCGTTCCGCCGTTGAAGTCGTCTATCGAAAAGGATGAAAGAGTAGTAGGGCCTATTGGGATCAAGTCGAGGTCCGCAGAGAGAGAGAGCGCATCCTCTTCCAGCTCGACGAAGGTGTTCATTAGAACCTCCGTCGGTTTTGAATTCAACCGCGCTAGCGTGCTTTCTCTGTCAAGAGTTTCGAATGTGTCTTTTAACATGTTGAGGACCACAGCATATGGGTCGTCGTCTGACGAAATGGTGAGGAAGGACGGGAGGTCACGGGCTTGTAAAGGCAGCAAACCTGGAAGGTTGATGGTAGACATAGGATCTTTACTGCAAGCAACAGAAGTGTAGCCGTGGAAGTAGTGATAGTAGATGGCGAACACGGTGGCTGGCTGGATCCAGTACATTGCCGATGGAATGCCGTTGCAGCGCGCAACATCGGCCACCCAGGGGAGGCTGAAGGTGTAGACGACGCAGTCGACAGGACGACCACGATCGCTGAGGCTCTCAAGAATGGACGCGATAGTCGCCGAGCCACGGGTCTTGAATTGGGAGAGGTATTGGTGGACGTCATGGGTGCCCGTTATGAAGCCTTCGTCGAAGCCGTCGGAGAAGGGGATGTAGGTGACGAGGCCATCCTCGACCTCCTCGTCGGGGGTGGCCAGGGGCTGGAACATCTTGCGGTGAGCGGAGACGGCGGTCGAGAAGGTGACAGCTGCGCCGTTGCTGATGGCGAGCCGCTTCGCTAGGTGGAGGACAGGGTTGATGTGGCCTTGAGCTGGGTATGTTACCAATAGGAAGTGTTGCTTTTGCGTACCGTGCTCCATTTGTTGCCACTCAATTCTATTGTGTGCCAGCGGAATGGAAGAATGCATGTTCCTTAGGACCGGACTGATTTAAATAGCGCGATCAAGACCACCAAGTGACGTTTGTCATGACGGCTGAAGGCTGAAGATGTGCATGTTCCTTAGGGCCTAAGGTCTCTTTCTGACGTCGGTGATGATGTCGTATGAGTGGCCACTACATAGATGGGGCAAAATGTCCGATCATATCTATGATGATGTACGGATAAAATTATAGCCGGCTCCACCAAGCAATCCACATAGACCTGCACACATGATTTCTTATCTATTGATAAAAGTGATACATGTGGACCGGGTGGACGGAATTCGAATTTCGATGGAGGAGTATTGTGTGTGGGGTTCTATTTATCCTCGATCAATGTAAGCTTCAAATATATATATATATATATATATATATATATATATATATATATATATATATATATATATATATAGAGAGAGAGAGAGAGAGAGAGAGAGAGAGAGAGAGAGAGAGAGAGAGAGAGAGTGTGTCACGTCTCAGTCCCAAAAATATACGGAACTAGGCCACGTGTCACTGGCCAGCTGACACGTCACTAAGGGATTTCCCAATTTAGTGGACCCGAAGTGATGTGCTACGCTGTCCTAAAATACTACAAGTCTAAATACAGGTAAATCTATCTCATCCACAAGAATAACAGGAAAAATGCTGAATATATAGATGCTATATCTGAAATGTCATATACAACCCAGATAAAGTCAGGTGGGAACAATCTCACTACAAAAAGTAAGCAGAAGTGAAATAAGATAAACTAGCACAACATCCTCAAAATATGTAGCTCCAACTCCTGTGTACTCAGGTAGACTCTGACGTCATCTCCTCTGACTCTATCTCAAGGGCATGTCCAGACTCCTGTCCAAGTCCAGGTACTGTGGGGTAGAGTGTCTCAGCTAAACCTGGCAGGGAACCAGGTCCTCAGAGGGACGTAACAAGATACAGGAAAACAACATGCCATGTATGTAAATACTGAATAAAAATTACTGAATAAAATAAATACAGGGTGCTAACCATCTAAGTGAAATGCAATTTGAGACAACCTAGTACGTATGGGAAATGTGTGGCTAGACATATGCTGACGTAATTCACCAATCTGTAGTGACAGGCTAGTATATGCCACATATGCCCCCGTTCAAGGGCACTATACAATTTTCCATCTACGATGAGAATGGTCACATGAATATATACATATATCATCCGTATCACTCCGTCGAGTGCGGCACATGGTAAAGAGGTGGGTGTCCCATACGTATTTTAGTCGTCCTTCCCGCCCAATATAACTAAGTGTCAAGTCGTACATTTCCTAAATTATTCTAATCCGTGATGCGGGTCACACGTATTGGTAGCAAATCAAATACGCAGCTCGCATCCCAATATGCATTGCAACCATGTTGCGTGTTCCCGTGATAGGGTCTAGGAGAATATTAGAATACTCTCATAATTGTTGGTGAGTCTGTAATATTATTTTAAATGTCAACATATCAACTGACTGTACCCAAGGCAGTCTCAGGTAATCATGGTATATGAAATACAGAAACAAGAGCATATACAATATTGAGAATTTAAACAGTACTTGGCAAGGTATACTTGCCTACTCCCTGATAGTGTTGATAACCTGATCTCGCAGTCAGGTTTGAGGTTGCTGGTGACAGGGGGTCACTGGCTGTGCTGAAGGTGGTTTCTGTTAAAACAGACAGGGTTCGTGAATATCAAGGCTGTAATACAAAGTATATATATATACTTATATACACATATATAATATAGATATATATATATATATAGTATGTATATATATATAGATATAATAGTATATATAGTAATATATATAGTATATGAAAAACAGACAAATGCAGATATGTAGTAGCAGGGTATATCCACTGTGATAGGTATATAATACTATAATATATTATCAGGGTGTATCCACTGATATATAATATAATAATAAAATAAAATGACAGAACAGAATTTTTAATACATATATAAATGCTGTACTATTCAGCAAATATATCAGGGTCTATAAGTGACCACTGTTATATACAGCATTTATAATAATAATATTATCAGGGTCCATAGGTGACCACTGGATAATATAATATATGAATTTAAAGACAGTGCAAGAATTTGAAATATACATATAAATATAAGCTGTATTATCCAGCAATAATATTTATTATTAATAATAATACATAGTATAACATATTAATAATATGTTATATTATATACATATAGATAATATATATATATATATATATATATATATATATATATATATATATATATATATATATATATATATATATATATATATATATATATATATATAATAGGTGTAAGAAATTAAGTGCAGAAATAAATAAAAGAAAAAGAGTGCATAGTATACATATATACATTATAGTAGAAATTATATAACATATACAAATATGTTATATATATATGATATATATAGTATACATACTATATATATATAATTATATATATATAAATATATATATATTTATAAGTAAGGAAAAACAGAAATGAAAATGCATATAAATATTTATATAACATACATATAAGTAGATATTATATTTATACATATATAAATATATGTATAAATATAAGTATATATACATAAATATATACATACATATAAAATAATAATATATATACATATACATATATTTAGTAAATATATATATAATATACAGTATAATATACTGTATAATAACAGTATATATATATAATATATATTAAGAGTATAATACACATATATATATAAATATACATATATACATATATTATACATATATATATACATATATGTATATACATATAGGGATATATATGAAAATACATATATATTAGGTTTTAGTATTATACCTACTGACAGGGGGGCCCACTGGGCTTGCCGCCGGTGGAAGCATGGCGGCGGAGTCGCCTGCAGCAGCAGCTGCAGTCGGCAACAGCAGCAACAGCAGCAACGTGCAGCAGCTGCAGCGGCGGTAGCGGCGGCGGAGGAGGGGGTGCAGGCCGTCGGGGTGGCGGAGGAGGTCGAGGCGAACAGTCCGGTGAGGGTGGCGGAGGTCGGGGGTGGCCGGAGTGGCGGTGGGGGACTGTCGGAGTGGTGGTGGTGTTTTGGAGGCGAAGTCGGGGAGGAGGCTGCGGGGGAGCTACCGGCCAGGACGGTGGTCGTGGGGAGGTGTGGCGGTGGTGGTTGGGTAGAGGAGGTCACGGCGGAGCGGATGGGGTCGGTGGCGGAGGTCCACGACGGTCAGGGCGGCGGTGGTGGGCGGTCGGAGGTGAGGAAGCGGCTGTGGTGCAGGAAAGGGGAGTGTGCTGCGGGGGCTCAGGGCGGCGGAGGCGGTGGCCGGAGGGGGTGGCCGTTGGCTGGGGGATGGCTGGGGGAGTGGCGAGGTGGTCGGCGGCGGTCCGGTGGGCGGAGGGTGGCCGGAGTGAGGGGGAATGGGTTCGGTTATGAAGGGGGCTGGGTAGTTATATAGGGTTAGGGTTGGGGTAGTTTTGTAATTAGAGGGAATGTTGGGGGTATTTTAGTAATTTAATTAATTAAATATCTAATTCAGATAATTATGGATATTAATCTGATATTTTGTGGGTCCTACTCCACCTATTCAATAACCAATGAGGTGATGCTACCTCATATGGGAATTTTTGCATAAAAATCCTTGACTTTTCATAAATTGCATAAAAGTCCAAAAATTGGGAAATTGCGCAATTATAAAATTTGTCTGGAAAATCAACTGGTTCTAAAAATTACTAAAATTCACAGAATTGAGAGGGAAAGCTGGGGAAGTGTTTTGGACAGTGTGGGGTGAGCCTGGGCAGATGCAGGGTCTGATTCTGCAGGTGATACGGGTCACCGTATTTATTATTTAATAAATACTGCGCACGGTGTTCACTAATTATTTAGGGGCAGTTAGGGTCATAATTTTTCTACGGTGTCAATACGATAATTGTAATACAATTAGTGTAGAATATTATCGTATTTTTGGTTGGGCAAAACAGGTGCCTACTGGTCCTCAAATCTCTAGGGTACAGAGGTGGGTAATGAGCAGAAAATTAAATAGGGATTAAATACGTATGTTTGTAACGATATTTGTGCGGCTAAAACGAAGCACAAAATGAGGTTTCTGGGAGTTGCTAAAAATACAGAAAATGTAGTCTAGCAAGTCTAGGGTAGGGATGTGAAATTAGTTTAGGGTTAACAGCTAGTGTGAGGCCCTAATTAATTGTGTAATGAACAGGTGCACAATCAATAGAATATATAGTAAATAAATTTTTAAAAAGTTGCACTAATTCTAATTAACTAAAAATAATATTAAAATACTGAAATCTGGTCGAGGGAGTTTACAGAGAGCAATCGAGCGCGCTACCTATAAATTCCTCCACCATTCCTGAGGTTCGATTCCTTCACTGAGAGCTTCCAAGCCAGACGAAAATGACTCAAAAATGAGTCGTATCCACAATTATTAATATAAAAGTAAATTAAAAACTACTTTAACTACAACATATGGTACACTAACAAAATAATACATTTTAGCGATGTCAAAAAACATCGCTTATTAACCAAAAAATATCGCTAATAATCATTAGCGACGTAATTAACGACGTTTATGTGTCGTCGCATATTCCATGGTCGCTGACAACAAAAAATGTTGCTATTCGTCGCAATAGCGACGTATATTTGCGACGTGGTGACTCGCCGTAGTTTCGACGTCCAGTGTCTCGACGTCGGTATATTAGCGACGTCCTAAAGTGTCGCCAAACGTCGCTACAATAGCGACTTAATCAGCGACGTTCTGCGACAAACATGCTGACATGGCAGAAATTGACATGCCAGCATTATAGCAAAGTTTAGCGTCACTAAGCGATGAAAAGCATTGTTTTAGCGACGAGATTTCTCCGTCGCTAATCGTCGCAAGAAGACGCTAAACGTCGCTATTTTTGAAATACAGTACTTATAATATCTTTATTAGAATGTTCAAATGTTATGGAAGAAAGGTTATTGATTATCTTTTCTATGCACAAGTGGTTCTTTGTGAATTTTTAAAATTCACAAAAAATCCTAAGGGCACGAAAAAGGTAATCAATAACCTATCTTTCTAAAATATGATCATCCCAATAAAGATACCATAAGTACTGTGTAATAAAATATTACAACCATAAATTATTTGTACCATATACAAAATATTTGTTGAGATATCAATATTACAACCATAAAATATTACAATATAGGTGATGATGGAGACTTGGACGCCATAGGGGTGGCAGGAGTAGGCTAGGCGTTGCAGGAGAAGTCGGTGGTGCGGACGGATGCCGGCGATGCAGGAGTCGTAGGGGAGGCGGAGGACGAGGTGGTGGTAGTCGATGAGGGGGCCATGGTCGGAGTTGTGGATGATGTTGTTGTTGTCGACGATGGCGCAGGAGCCATAGGGGAGGTGGAGGTTCGTCGAGGCGAGGACGGATGGGTCGAAGTGGCAGCGACGGATCCAGTCACGGAGGGGAGGGGAGGGGGGTCGAGGCGGGTGGCGGAGCGGGTGCGGAGGGGAGGGGGTTTGATGCAGAGGCGGGTGGCGGAGCGGGTGAGGAGGCGGAGGGTAGGAGAGGGGGTCGAGGGGTCGAGGCGGAGGGGAGGGGAAGGGGGGTCGAGCGGGTGGCTGAGTGGGTACGGATGAGGAGGGGAGGGGGTCGATGGGATGGGCGGTCGAGGCGAGGGGGAGGGGGAGGGGAAGGAGGGGTCGAGCATAGGGGAAGGGAAGGGGAGTGGGAGTTGGGAGAGGGGTTAAGAGGGTTATTTATAGGGGGGAAGAGAATTTTAATCGACCTAAATTTCCAGAATTTTAATGACGTCTCATATGCACGTCGCTAATCGTCGCTATATTGCGATGTCCAGCGACGATAAGCGATATTTTAGGGCAGGAATCAGAATTTGAACTGGCCACGTAAATTGGCGATAGTATAAAGTGTCGCCAGACGTTAAATTTAAAAGTTTGGGGATAAAAGAGTGGGGAAAAATGAAACGTCGAAACCCTATATGAAACGATTTATCGACGCCTAATATAAGCGTCGCTAAATGTCGCTAGTTTATAATATTCAGCGACATACATATAGAATCATCGCTGATTTAAAAAATATAGTGACTTTTGGCGACTTCTCGGCAACGTCCATTTCAATAATATTAATCATAGTCGCTAGTCATCGCTGAATGTCGCCAACAGTGACGTATTGCGATATCATGTTATTACGTCGCTAAAATCTATAATATTAGCGGCGTTTTAATCCGGAGTCGCTAAAAAAGTCATTAATTTGACTTATTTTGGTAGTGGTATCTCATCACGTAGTTAAGAAATAAAATCCTAAAATCTTTTTACGTACCTTAACACATAACAAATTCTAAAATATATTCAGTATTTGAATTATATTTAAACTAACTATAATTTATTATCTAACTTATCATAAAATACATAGTGGTCATCTAATATGGGAGATTTTTTTAAGGACAGTTATGGAACTTCTAAAAAACATATGTGTTCTTTTAAAAAAATAGTAATAAATATTTTCTTAAATATAAATCATTTTTAGATTATTTTTAAAGATAAATTAATTTCCAAAATAGATTATTTTTAAAAAATAGATTATTTTTTAATATTAAAATTAAAATTAAAATTAAATTTAAATGATGGCGGTTGCCTCCGGTCTAACTGCCTTCCACGCCGATGTACTAGAGAAGTCCCTATTCAAGAAGAGAGCCCAGATAAGAGAGTCTGGGCGTTCTGAAATTTTGATCCCCTTCTTCCTTATGATGTCAACAACCACCACTCCAAAGAGCTGACTAATGACAGCAAAATCCCACGAGCCATCCGGTAAAACCAAAGTTATATGAGGCGAACATTGCCCAAAGGCCCTAACGGTACCAGCCTACCATTCCCCGTCCAATTCTCGAGAAGGACATCAGCATCCCCCGAGCAACCTCCAACCTCATGTGACGTTCAGACATGACCCTACAGTAAATGAGTCTCCGCCACATCAAAGACGCTGTGGAGTTAGCCTCTGCCTGGGTTGGATGTTTATGAGAAAAATATTTGGCCCGTACGTAACCACACCAAAGCGAGTCACGAGTCTGTAGTTTCCATCAAAGTTTTAAGGAAACAGCCGACTTAACCTCCGAGAGCTTTCTCACTCCTAGACCTCCCTCCCCGTCGGCCTTGCAATCTTAGGCCAACTCGCCCAATGCCTCTTCGATGCCCCATCTTTCTTTCCCTAAAAGAAGGATGCAAAGAATTTCTCAATAGTTTGTAGCACCTTCTTTGGGGGGCAGCAAGCGTAGATAGAGTATATAGGTATCGAACTCAAGAGATGCCTAAGAAACGAAATTTTAACTCCTGGTGATGGTAGAGAGTTGTGCCACCCAAAAATGTGCGACTTCACCTTCGATACCAGATATTCGAATATGGAAGAGTTCCTATTCCTGTAAACCATAGGACATCCAAAGTATAAAAATGGAGGGAGTTTGACCTCAAATTCCAAAATGTTTGCCATATCTGTTTTATTGACCCGAGACACTGAAATGTTAGCATATATACAACTTTTCCTTTTGCTTACTTTCTGACCGAAGCCCCACTCGTACCTCTGGATAACAGAGCATATATTCCTCAGGGATCTCTTGCCGCTAGAAGAAAAAATGATGATGTTATTTGTTTAAGCCAGGTGTGTGATCAGAGGACAGTCGTTCATAGTTCGGAAGTGGAAGCTTGGCATGGTGCCCAATTTAATTAGATTCTGGCTAAATACTTCCGCAGTAAGGATAAACAATAACGGGGATAAGGGGTCTCCCTGGCGAAGCTCCCTCTTTGCTTTGAAGAAGCCGGTGATGTCTCTATTTATCAAAACATAGAACCAAGGACTAGAGACCGATCTCCACAATATGTCAATCCAAGCCTTCGAGAAGCCAAAGCTGCGGAGCACCCATATCAGTGCTTGCCAATCCAGCCTATCAAAGGCTTTTTCCAAGTCCACTTTAATAGCAATGTTTTCACCCCTGTTGTGTTGCCCCATCTTGCTGGCCTGTTCCTATGCTCTAAGAATGTTGTCGGTGATCTCACGATGTCACATTTCAGTACCAGAATACGAAGACGGACATAGCCAGTTCCCCCATACAAGGTATAGAACGTCATACGGTGGTCACAATTATAACTAGACAAGAGGGTGCATACTACAAGTAAGTCACTTAGGGTCACACAAAACATCTATTATCTCAATCAGTCAAGCAAGAATAGTAAACATAGAACATATATGACAAGGAAGTAAGGCATCCCAAATGCCCTGTCACGATATTCTGGAAACCAGCTATGCAAAATAAGAAAGCTATCAGAGTATCAAAAGTACATGACCATGATCAGCTGTAGTTTGATTAATTATAATCATGTAGGAAAACTAAATGTCCAGATTCAAGGCTAACAAGTGCCGGTGACTAAACGCCCAAAATAAGTAAAGTGTGCAATAACGAGCAGAGAAGAAGAAATCTACTCGTTCTTTTCAACGGCCATCCGTCTGGTGCTTGCCATGGTTCAAGGAAGAATACGCTTGATCCTCGGGTACTGGATCTAAATCTGGCCATGCAAAACCAGTGGGGTTAGATCCCAAATAGCAAGTACCACAAAGGAAGCACGAATGAAGAAATAAAACCAGGTTATAAAATATATATATATATATATATAGTTTTGTTTCATAGTTTAGGTTCATAGCCTATTGTGACACAATAATCTAACCCTACAACCAAACAAGGACAATGGTTAGACCATCGCACTATGATAGACCATGTCCCTAGACTATTTGATAGCAGATACAATACACAAATAAGCTCAGTTACATAATCGGCCAATCACTTGTACGGCTTACTAGATGGAGTCCGGGTTATCCCAGAGATATTATGCATATAGAATACTTAGATTGAACCAGATACTAGCAGGGTTAGCCAAGCCATAAATTATCGTATAGCACATAGTATTGCGCACCGGTCCCTCGTAAGGCTACCATGCTAAGATCGCATAGAACACATAGTATAGTATAATAGTCGGATATTTTCATCCACTAATGAGGACTTAAATAATATCCATGGGGACTAGCCTGCATACCGCAATTCAGATGACTGGAGGTGGATACTTAGGCACGATCTCGAGATTCCATTCCCTCCCAATGCTCTACAAGTTTATATGCCTAGTTAACCCTATTGTTAACTAGAATCACATGGCGTAGTCATATCTTACTCCCCTTACATGTCGTACCATAGTACGAGCACGCTAGATACGAATTCACTTGTCATTTTGCAGTTCAACTTGGATTCACCCCAGCGTGATGCAACAATCAATAGATCTTAGATACACTTGGTTATTGACCAACTATCATGTACATGCTGGAGAAATTTATAATATCACATGTCGCTTAGCACGTAGGCATACCTCGGTGTGAAATATGTAACATAATCACGTAGAAACACTTAGCACGTAGGAACACATAGTACGTAGTAAGTGTATCAACACGGATACCAATAGTCGAGTCAAGTTACCAATCATTGGTAAATCACATAAGTTCTAGAACATTGCAATACGTAGGTCGAGTCAGGCACATAGGTAGTCATAGTCACTTGGTCGCTTGGTCTATCTCTATTCATAGTCGGGTCAAACATATAGTCAGGTTCAACCCATGGTCACTTAGTTCTCATGTATTCCAATCATAAATCTCATACTTAGAATCACAAAAATCCAATAAAGCATCAAACAAAGAAAAATTAACAAATCATGCATATACGGCCGCATAGAGTCAGTGTCGCATATGACAGGTGCCGTATAGAGATTGTTGTGGCATATGAAGTCGGGCCGCATAGCCGCTTGGGTCGCATAGAAAGTAGGGCTGCATAACCGCATGGGTCGCATAGGTCGTATATGAAGTCGGGTCACATGAGTTCTGATCGCATAGTCGTATGAGTCGCATGAGTTCAGACCGCATGGCCGTATGAGTCACAGGAGTTCAGACCGCATGGCCGCATGGGCGCATGAGCACAGATCGCATGGCCGCATGAGCTCAGACCGCATGGTCGCATGAGAATAGACCGCATGGCCATATGAGAACATACCTTATGGCCGCATGAGTTCAGATCGCATGGCCGCATGGTCGTTCGTCTCCCCCAACAGCAGGTTCAGCCATGACAGAAAGCTCCCAAAACCAAAATAATATTTTCTTCATAAAATTTTTATTTAACTGCGAATCAAGTGAACCAAAAGCCAAAATGCTCAAAATGAAGTGCTCCATCCATCCCCAAACTATTTTTTTTGAAAATATCATGTTTTAGTAGATCAAAACCACCAAAAATTAAGGAACCCATGAAAAACTCTAAAGTTTAAATGTAGATCTACTCAAATCCACCCATTAAAACCGAAAACTCCAAGTACTAAAAGTGTTTATAATTATCATGAGCACATAAGAGACAAATAAAATATAAGAAAAGAGCAAGAATCAAAAATTAAGAGATTTTTTTATGTAGTGCAAGGTTTACTTGCCTAGAAATGAAAGAAAGAGAGAAAAATGAAGAATAAGGGAAGAGAGAGAAATAAGTTGGCTTATATAGCTAGGGTTTGAGGTTTAGACCATGGGTTCAACTCATGATCAAACTAACCCAACAATTAAACCATGGGCCTAATTGAACCAAAGAATGAGTCTAGTCTCAATGACATGCAACTTAATTATCATGCAAGAAACAAATAATATAAGCAGAGAAACTAATATGTTCCAAATACGTATATCGGGAATGGGGAGTGATATCTCTACCCACCTTTAAAAAATTTCGTCCTCGAAATTCAAACTTAGGGCAAGCTAGGGAAATCAGAATAAGCACTATGCTAACTACAAGCTCATGTGTACACATGCAATCAAATTCAAGCATATAATAAAGAAAAATAGTGTCACATAGCATGGGTAAACGAATTGCGAGATTCGAGATACGAAGGCATAAGAACGAATATACCTTCCGTGTTGAACATGTGCGAATACCGAGACCGAATATCGTCCTCGCGCTCCCACATCGACTCTTCCAAAGGGTGATAAACCCAAGCAACCCGGACAAAATGGATAGTCCGATTCTTGAGCACCTTCTCCCTTCGGTCCAAAATAGATACGGGTTGCTCCTCGTAAGACAAGTCGGTACCAATGAGTAGCTCAAAATGGTCAAGGATATGAGTCGGATCAGGGACATACCTACGTAATTGAGACATATGAAATACATCGTCGTGCACCTCATGTAGAGAAGGTGGAAGGGCAAGACGATAAGCAACATCGCCCACCTGCTCGAGAATATTGAACGGACCAACGTATTGCAGACTAAGCTTTCTGTGAACCCTGAATCTAATGACTCCATGGGTTGGCAAAATTCGCAAGAACACGTGGTCGCCGACACAAAACTCTAAAGACCTACGATGATGATCTTCCCAAATATCAATGTCTATCTTACGCAACCTGAAGTCGCTCTCTGATTTGCTTGACAACTTCTACTGCCCGAGTGATCATCTCTGGGCCTAACATCTTTCGCTCACATATATTATCACATGCCATTGGTGATATACACTTTCTCCCATATAATGCTTCGAAGGGTGCCATCTGAACACTTGCTTGATAACTATTGTTATATAAGAACTCAACGAGATAAAGGTGATCTTCCCAAGATCCTCCAAAATCTAAAGTACAAGCTCGAAGCATATCTTCCAGGGTCTGGATGGTTCTCTCTAATTGCACGTCTGTTTGTGGATGGTAAGTGGTACTGAATCTCAACTTGGTGCCCAAACTCTTGTGCAAACTCTTCCAAAAATATGAAGTGAACCGAGTGTCTCGATCGGATACAATACACACTGGGATATCGTGCTGTCTTACTATCTATCGCATTTATATCTCTGCTAACTGCTCTGTGAATTACCCTACTCGAAAAGGTAAAAAGTGAGCTACTTTTGTGAGACGATCTACTATTACCCAAACTGCATCACGACCGATTGGGGATCTAGGTAAACCGGTCACAAAGTCCATCGTGATATGTTTCTACTTTCACTCCAGAATAAAAAGCGGATATAATAATCCTGCTTATCTTTGTTGGTCGGCCTTCACTTATGGCATACCAAACACCGAGAAACGAATCGTGCTATCTCCCTCTTCATCCCGTTCCACCAAAAATATTGCTTGATGTCTTGATACATCTTGGTACCTCCTGGATGAATTGAATACTGAGAACTGTGTGCCTCGGTCATTACTTCTTGTTGGATATCTCTACTTGGTACACAGATATAATTTCCAAACCTAAGAGTTCCATCTTCATGAATCATCAACTCTTTCCTGAGACCAGACTCATATTCCGCCCGAAGCTTCTGAACTCTGGATCCTCTGTCCGAGATGACTTAATCCTCTCTATAATGGTAGATTGCACCTGTAAACTATCTAATACTCCTATGTCTTGCAGAAGTACTATCTCGATCCTAATTTCTTGAAGATCTTCTAAGATATGCCGCTGCGATGTCAACATAAATGTACTACCTTTCCTACTAAGAGTATCTGCTATCATATTTGTCTTACCTGGATGGTACTAAAGTTCCACATTATAGTCCTTTATCAATTCTAGCCACCTCCTCAGCCTCATGTTCAAGTCCTTCTGGGTGAATACATACTTTAAGCTCTTGTGATCCGTAAATATTTCCACCAATCACCACACAAGTAGTGCCTCCACAGCTTGAGTGCAAATACTACCGTCCCCAACTCCAAATCGTGAGTTGGATAATTCTTTTCGTGATCTCAAAGCTGCTGTCACGACCCGCACCCGGATATTCGAGCACGAGTATGTGGTTACGCCCAGCCTACGCCGCAGAATCGGCGGTAGAATGTTGTCTGGGTCATTTCTAACTATCTAACATCTCAACAATATAATATGGTACCTGTCAATCATCTCAACTCCGAACGGAGGAGCAATATGATATCTCACAAGTATATCTAATCTCAATCACAAAATAAACTTAGGAAGAATAATACACGAATGAAATAGGAAGAAAAGAATAAAGATACAATCCATAATCTGAAATAATATACAAGATGTGAATCCACTAAAAGAATAGTCTAATACAATCTAATACAAACATAACTAGACCTCCCCAGGCTCTGCAACTAAGTCCTCCTGGTCAATAGGAGAATCCTCTAAAGGTACGTCGTCCTGCGGCCCGTAGAATGTGGGACACTGCTCTAAAATCCAGTCATTTGGAAAAATATATCCAGTCAGGATTGGAGTAAAGTACATACCTCTGAAAGCAGTTTCAATAGCATAATCGAGCATATAAACAGATACAGAAATAAAATACAAGATCACTAAACATATGAATAATGAACAAGATATACATGTAATGTACGAGGATATAGATCAACAATATGAATATAAATAATATAATAAAATAACTGCAATCTAAATTAGCTAATGTGCCTCAGAATACAAGTTCATTATGTGATTGGGTTGGGTGAACATGATCAGGTAAGACGATTATAAGTGAGGTATGTAACCAGAATATACATGATGTAACAATGGATTTGATTACATAATCAACTCCTACTCTCCCACCCACGAACACGAAATATAACTACTGAACACGAGCAGTGGGTGTACACAAATATCATAACCACCGAACACGAGCGGTGGGTGTACACGAATAAACATACTGAACACGAGCAGTGTGTGAACACGAAATGTAATCAATACCCAATATACACGATGAGATACAATGTACACGAGTACCCGCTGAACACGGTAGGGGATAATATCTCCTGACGGGATCCATATAGTACCAGTCCGTGAAATTACTGTGTCGGGATCAATGTATACAATTCTAGAACATGCATATATACAATATTATGAATTAAAAACAATAAGAGAAATATACTCGCCTGAAGTCCTAAGCAAGGTGTGTCTCTCGATGCCCAAGTCAGTGTCTCACAACCTATATATGGTATGTTGCATCAATACAAGGTTCAAGATTGAAAATTAATAAAGTTGATGCAATTCTAGGTCGATACGCCATTTCTAAGTTAAACCAATAAAATCTAGGTTGCATGAGACTAATATTATGTTACTAAGTCGATACACTATGAAACTATACTATACTAGTTAAATTAAGAATCAACAAGCACTCAAAGAGCCGTATCCTAAGATACACAAGTTTTCGAATACAAAATAGGGTTATATATATATATATATATATATATACAAGTCATATATTATAATACTAGATCAAAACAAGGAAAATACAATACCTTGGTCTTGCACCAATGCGTATAGCATCTATCTCGATATCTAAACTCAATACCTTGGGTATCAACCCAATACCTTGGTGATACCTTGGTATCCCAAGGCAACTCAACACTAACATAACTAATACATATATATAACTAACTACTATAATATCTAACTACTAACAATAACAACTAATACAAGTATATATATATATATATACATATATATATATATATATATATATATATATATATATATATATATATATATATATATATATATACTAGTTAAGCTAATAACTATATTTAGGTATGTTTGTGGTATTAATGATTATATATATAGCTAACTACTTACTAATACCATAATATATATTAACTACCTATCATTAATACCACAAACATACCTAGATATAGTTATTAGCTTAACTAGTATATATATATATATATATATATATATATATATATATATATATATATATATATATATATATATATATATAATCAAGAACAAAAGTAACTATATTCATAACTATAATACCAACTAACTAAGCTACTAATAATCAAGTATGCATATATGTATCCAATTTACTAGCTAACAATCTAACTAGCTAACACCTAAACTCATCATTAACTCACTGAACTACTACCACTCAACTAAACCAACTAGTTAACTCAAAGCTAAACCCAAACACTTCACTGATACGAAACCCAAAATTGAAACCAATATTGTGCACGATACTGTGCACAGTGGCTAACTGAGACTGAAACTACACAGTCAAATACATGAAACTGCTACTGTGCTACAGTACAATAGGCAACTGAACTAACACTGTGCAGTGGGAACTACACAGTGAAAGAACCCAAATATGCTATTGGTTGCTGTTCTCTTTACTTGTTGACTGTACAATAACTGCTAAAATCTCTTGCACCCTAAAACTGTGTGCAAAACTGCACATTCCTCTACCCGTGTGCACTGCACAGTGATTGTGTAGTGCCCGACTGCACAGTTGCTGCTCTACACCGCTGAGACCCCCCCCCCCCCGCTGAACTGTGCACCACTGCCCCGAGTCCTTACAACACACATATATATAACTATGTGAATATACATCAAAGTATCTCAATACTTATGCATATAGATGCATATATATATATCCTCACACTAACTACAAACATACACATACATGAATAACTAGTTATATATATATATATATATATATATATATATATATATATATATATATATGCTATCTATGTATTATATAGTGTATATAATAGTGTATTTTGTATTTGGATATATGTGTGTGTCTATGTGTATATATATATATATATATATATATATATATATATATATATATATATATATATATATATATATATATGCACGTATAGGAAAAATGGCCAAACAATAAACACGTGGAGTGCACCGCACCCGTATCACACTAACTCTATGATACGCTTGCTATACGGCTACAACACACAACCAAACGCATCCCGGAGGACACGAGCAAGTCTAAAATACTAATTATGAATAATACATATAGTAATTAGAGTATCTACGTGTCCGTGTCACAATATGATATGCACAAGGCCCCGTATCGGAGGAAAACTCCCAAAATTAACCCGTTTCGTCAAATTGATGAGATACGGCCTACACGTATCCAATTGTGGACACGATACTAGTTACAAACAAGCAATCAAATGTTATTTAGATCTATTAGATCTAATGAAAAACACTACATGTGCCAATCTCGAAATTCTCCTAAAATTGACACTAAATTGGACATAACTTCCACCGTAGGTCTCTGATGAACCTAAAACAACTTCCTATGGGTAGCCTATGCATGTGGGTTGGTTTTCCATGGTTAAATCTCAGATCTAAAGTTTATTAGAAGGGAAAAAACTGAAATGTACCTATTAGGAGATGGATTCCCAATTATCGAAATTCTTCCAAAACTGGCACCAAATTGGACATAACTTCCATCGTAGGTCTCCGATGAACCTAAAATCACTTCCTATGGGTAGCCTATGCATCTGGGTTAGTTTCCCATAGTTAAATCTCAGATCTAAAGTTTATTAGAAGGAAAAAAACTAAAATGTACATATTGGGAGATGGATTCCCAATAAAAAGTCTCCAAGTACAAAGTAGCTCATCTCCTTGTAGATCATGGACTCCTCCTTGCTCCTTGCTTATTTCTTGTTGATCCTTGATGTAGAAGCCTCAAAAAAGAATTTAGAAAGAGATTTATAAAGAATTGGTGGAGAATTGATGAGGGAATTAGAAGAGGGAAAAATTATAGATCTAGAATTTAGGAATTTGGTGAAGTGAATGAGTACTCTCTCTCCTCCTTGTGGCCGGCCATGTAACCCCCTCCCCGAGCAATATAAAATAACACAAATACCCCTTGGGGCCTCTCATGAAGAAATTAATTAGGGAGGGATGATTCTAGTTTAATGGTTTCTCTAATTAATCCGACCTCCTAATCCATGGGCCTAATTCAATGGGCTCAATGTAAACTAATCTAAAAGTTTGGTTCATGCATTCTAACAAATAGGTTTGGTCCACTACACAAGTCTAAATTTAAATCTATAACTATCAATAAATAAATAATACAATAAATAATTAATCATGCATGCACAAAATTAAATACAAATAATCCTTGAATTAAATAATACCCATGCCAATTACCAAACTACCCTTGAATAAAAATATGAGGGTGACAGCTGCCGCAAGGCATAAGCTATTACTCTTCCATCTTGCATCGACACACACCCAAGTCTTTTGCCTGACGCGTCACAATACACTGTAAACCCTCCAGATCCTACTATAAGCATGAGAATCGGAGCTGAAATTAATATCTTCTTTAATTCTTTAAATGATATCTATGACTCTGCTGGCCAATCAAACTTGGCTTCCTTGCGCGTCAATCGAGTCATCGGTATTAAACCTCTTGCAAAGTCTGCTATGAACCTTTTGTAGTATCTTTTCAATCCCAGAAAACTACGTATTTCTGCTACTGCCTTAGGAACTGGCCAACTCTCTACGGCCTCAACCCTCTTAGGATCTACTGCTACTCCTGCTCTAGAGATGATTCGATCCAAGAATGATACGTGATCCAACCAAAACTCACACTTGCAGAGCTTTGCGTATAACTAGTGTTCCCTCAAAATATGCAAGACCTTCCGAAGATGCCCTTCGTGCCCCTCTTTGCTATTGGAATAGACTAGAATGTCATCTATGAAAACCACCATGAACTGATCTAGATACGATATGAAAATACGGTTCATCAAATTCATAAATATCGCTCGAGCCTTAGTCAGTCCGAATGGCATAACTAAGAATTCATAATACCTATATCGTGACCTAAATGCTGTCTTAGGTATGTCTTGCTCTCGAACTTTTACTTCATGATACCCTGATCAAAGATTGATCTTCGAGAAAACATTGGCTTTACTCAGCTGATCAAACAAATCATCGATCCTTGGTATTGGATACTTGTTCTTCACTGTTACAGCGTTCAACTATCTTTAGTCGATATATAACCGTGATGACCCATCCTTATTCTTCACTAGAACTATTGGCGCTCCCCAAGGTGATCCATTGGCTCAAATAAACTTCTTTGACTTCAATTCCTCTATATGATGGCATAATATGTCTAGCTCTGATGGTGCCATTTGGTAAACTTTACAAGATATTGATCCTGCTCCAGGGATCAACTCTATACAAAACTCAACATCTCTTACTGGGAGTAATCCTGGTAGTTCTTCTGAGAAGATGTCTAAGAACTCCTTAACTATCTTAAAAATTTGTTCTTCTGCTATCACTGTCACTACAATCCTCTCTTTATGCTGGTCTCCTACGGTTCTATCAAAGGTGAAACTTTCTGTACCCGGGATACTAAATAATGCCTTACCCTTATGGAAATCTATCGTAGCATGACTGTCTCTCAGCCAATCCATGCCTAAGATAACGTCAAAGTTATATATAGGGAACTCGATCAACCGTACTGGTAGTGAACGCCCACACACTATTACTGAATATGCTATACATATTCTACTAACTCCTACGAGCCCATTACCAGTGAGTATATTCAACCTCCCTGGCAATGCCTCAAACTCCAATCCAATGCGTGTTGCGAATCGTGCAAATACAAAAGAATGAGATGCGCCTAAATCAAATAATGCTACAACAGGAAAATATCCGACAAAAATATTACCTGCCACCACGTCGTCCGATGCTAAAGCCTCCTCCAAAGACAAGGTGAATGCCTGTCCTTGGCCCTACCGTGCTCCTCGCTGCTGTCTCCCTTGGTGATGCTGTTGTGGCCTCTGTTGGCCCTACTGCTGATTCTGCTGCTGCTGGTATATCTCAGCTTGCGTCAGTAACAAACGCTGAGCTAATGGCCGTGCTGCTATTGCTGGCCCTCTTTGTTGCACTGCTCCTGGTGCTGGCAGCGCTAGGAATTGCTGAACTGGCCCTCCTGGCCTCTGCATCATTGGACATTTGACAAACCAATGATCTGGACTGCCACACCTTATAAATAATCCATTGGCTACCCTACATATATCTCTAGTGTGGCCTCCCTTTCCATAATAAGTACATTCTGCCGGTGCTCCCTGGCGTTGTTGTTATTGTTGTTGCTATTGCCTTGGCTGCTGTCGAGCATGTACTGTTACTGTCGAAACTGTCGCCCTCATTGGCGCTCATGGATGCGAAGGCCAGGTGATGGTGCTGACGTCCGCAGTACTCCTCTACCTACTCCTCTACCTACTCCTCCACTCTGAGCATGAGACCTCTTCTGGCCTCCTATTCTTGTCGATAACCTCTGCATGGTAAGCTCGTACCTTCGAGCTGTTATCAGTACTTTTTTTATAAGTCTGGTAGTCGTGTCCCTCTACCAGTTGTAGAATCTCCAGATGAAGTCCTTGCTGGAACCTCATTGCTCTATCCGACTCTGTAGCCACCATAGTCGGAGAGAATCTACTCAGCCTGCAAAACTCGGCTACATATCCATCCATTATTCTACCGGCCTGCTTGAGACCGATAAATCTCTGTTGGAGCTCATACTGCGCTACGACTCCAAAGTACTTGGCCCAAAATCGAGCACTGAAACTATCCCAGGAGATAGGATGCCTTAAGCCAACCTCTACTAACGCCCACCAGTTACGGGCATGGTCCTGAAGATGCAATTGGACCTAGTCAACTTATTCATCAGCCGAAACCTTCCCCGCCGCAAGAATGACTTCGATGTCTTGGAGCCATGCATCTGCCTTAATGGCGTCCTCCGTGTTGTTAAAGTATCTCGGGGGAAGATTGTTAAAATCTAACCGACACCCCTGAATCAGTCATTCCTCCTCTTTCCAAGGCCGTCTGCAAACCCTGACTCAAGAAGACATTCTGCTCTTGTTGTTGAAACTGCTGATACAGTTGCACTACCATCTAATACTGCTGCGTAGCTATCATTCTCTGGAGGATCTCCAGTAATGTTGGGTTATCAAGTATCCCTAGTACTGCTGGTACTACTGGGGGTACAGGGATCTCAGGGGCTGGTTGCTCAACATATTCAACTTTCGGTTCTACCCTGCCAGCTTGTTCAACTACTGACTCTATTCAAATTTGACTCTGAATATGTGCTACCTTCCGTTATTGCCCAGGGTAACCCTGTCCTGCCAAGCCTGCTGCTCCAATAATTAAGTAAGCCCTAAAGAAAAGGACAAGAAATGTCAAGAACAGGACAAGAAGTATCAAGGAAACCATGATTCGATAGTCAAGCAAGGCTTCGAGAAGAACAAATTCAGGATTTCAAAGGCACATGTTTGATTAAGACTCCTACGATCATAACACCCTACAAGTTTGAAAACATAGACCTGCATGGGCAACCACTAAAATCTTGTTATACACCAATACCGAAATACGAAGACAGACATGGCCAGCTTTCTCGTACAAGGTATAGAACGTCATACGGCGGTCACGGCAGTAAATAGACACAGATGTGCATGCTACATGCAAGTTACTTAGGATTACACAACACATCTATTATCTCAATCAGTCAAGCAAGAACAGTAAATATAGAACATATATGACAATGAAGTAAGGCATCCCAAACGCCCTGCCACGATATTCTAAAAATCAGCTGTGCAAAATAAGAAAGCTGGCTGAGTATCAAAAGTACATGACCATGATCAGCTGTAATATGATTAATTACCATAATGTAAGGAAACTATATGTTCAGATTTATGGCTAACTAGTGCCGGTGGCTTAATGTCCAAAATAAGTAAAGTGTGCAATAATGAGCAGGGAAGAAGAAACTCACTCGTTCCCTTCAACGGCCATCCATCTGGTGCGCGCCATGGTTCAGGAGAAAATATGCTTGATCCTCGGGTGTTGGCTCTAAACTTGACCATGCAAAACCAGTGGAGTTAGACCCCAAATAGCAAGTACCACAAAGGAAGGACGAATAAATAAATAAAACTAGGTTTTTATATATATATATATATATATATATATATATATATATATATATATATATATATATATATATATATATAGTTCTGTCTTATAGTTTTGGTCCATAGCCTATTATGACACAATAATCTAACCCTACAACCAAATAAGGACAAGGGTTAGACCATCGCACCATGATAGACCATATCCCTAGACTATTTGACAGCAGATACAATACACAAACAAGCTCAATTATATAATCGTCCAATCACTTGTACGGCTTACTAGATAGAGTCCGGGTTATCCCAGAGATATTATGCATATAGGAATCCTCAGATCGAACCAAATACTAGCAGGGTTAGCCGACCCATAAATCTCGGCATAGCACATAGTATTGCACATCGGTCCCTTGTAAGGCTATCGTGCTAAGATCACATAGAACATATAATATAGTATAATAGTTGGATATTGTCATCCACTAATGAGGACTTAAGCAATATCCATGGGGACTAGCCTACATATCCCAATTCAGATGACTGGAGGTGGCTACTTAGGCACGATCTCGAGATTCCATTCCCTCCCAATGCTCTAAATATTTAGTTGCCTAGTTAACCCTATTGTTAACTGGAATCATATAGCATGGACATATCTTACTCCCCATATATATCGTACCCTAGTACGAGCACGCTAGATACGAATTCACTTGTCACTTTGCAGTTCAACTTGGATTCACCCTAGCATGATGCATCAATCAACAGATCCTAGCCACGCTTGGTTATTGACCAACTATCATGTCTATGTTGGAGGAATTTATTACATCATATGTCGCTTAACACGTAGGCACACCTCGGAATGAAACATGTTATAATCACGTAGAAACACATAGCACGTAGGAACATATATCATGTAGTAATTATCGCATATGACAGGTGCCACATAGAGATTGATGCCGCATAAGAAGTTGGGCCACATAGCCGCATAGGTCGCATATGTCGTATAGGTTGTATAGGAGTTGGGTCACATGAGTTCTGACCGCATGGCCGCATGAGTTCAGAGTGCATGGCCGCATGGGCGACTGTGCACAGACCGCATGGCCGCATGGTCGTTCGTCTCCCCCAACAACAGGTTCAGCCATGGTAGAAAGCTCCTAAAACTGAAATAATATTTTTTAGTATGACTGGGCTCATTAAGAAAAATATATTGAACCTATTGATTGATTGAAAAAAGATATTGAACCTATTGATTGATTGAAAAAAAGAGAATATAAGAGCTATTGGCTCTATCGCTTGATTAAAAAGAAGAAAAAAGATAGAAAAGTCTGATTGTTCATTAACTGTTTGCATAATAGAGTTTATCTAATAGAAATTGCATTCATGCATTGGTCGAGATAACTTGTGCACAAGAATAAATCCCACGACCAGTTTTGGGGCACCGGGATCGCTCGGCCGAGGGGTGATCATCGAAATACCATAAGGCTTCCTCGCCATTAGGAAGGTGTCTTGTTTATTAGTTTGATTGGGCTCATAGTTCCAGCTACTAATCCTGTGGAGTAAATCTCGAGGACCATCATGTAGTTATGACGCATGCTAGGTTATCTTTCTTGTATACCTAACACATGATGCAGAGACGGACAGAGAACCATACCTATATGTTTATGCAATTGTTCTAATGCTTGTCTGCTGCAGGGATAACCTTTCGACCGTAGGTAAGAATCACTGAATAAGTGATACACTATTAATTATATTTCTCTACCATAAAACCGTTCTTATAAATAGTCTTTGTTAACCTCAAATGCTGCTGCCCCTTTTAAACAACATGTATAGTCCACTAGATGTTGCTAATGTCCCTAAAGAAATAAGATGGCTCACGAAATATGTAGCGCACATCAAGGTAGAAATAATTTGACACCGTGCACATAATTGTCCCCACTATATGCTAGAAAGAAATGAATTGAAATATGCTTTTCAAAGATATTTCTAAAGAAATATAAACTGACTCTAATCCTATACAACATAAAATATACATAGGTAAAAGTAGCAAGATCACTAATTATATAATATTTTTTTACATGGTTACTTGTTGATTATTTCAGAGGGTGTTGCTTTAGTTCTTCACCAGTGCTTTCCCTAAAGTGCAGACCCCCACCAGTTTGTTCGCAGGAGCTGGGTGTTCTGCTATAATGTCAGAAGCGATAGCAAATCCTCATCCTATGGAGCCAAAAATAAAAAAAAGGATGCCTCGTTATGCCTTTAGATGTTTTGAGATACTTTTATATAAACAAATATAGTACATATGGAATGATATCATTATAAATTATGTATAGTTTTAGAGAGATATACCAAATTGGCATGTATTATATGTATTCAGAGAGCCATGTAATTATATTAAAATATATCAATTAACAGATTGTTCCTTATACCATTGTGTTTATTCAATTTTCTGCAATACTATGCCGCTGCTTCTAACTCTGAATTGCTTATTTTATTATTGTACAAGTCCTGGACTTGTGCAAGTGCAACCTAGGCTTGCATGACATCACATCTAGTGGTGACTTTCTGTCCTCCGGGATCAGGGTGTGACATACAATAACCCCTTCAAAGTTTTCGAAGTTGACATAAGTTCGAAATACGTTGAAAGAAGCATAAAATTTTTTTTCGTCTGCATAGAGGACTCCGTCACTACTCTTTGCGTAGAGGACTCCGTCACTACTCTTTGCGTAGAGTCCATTTTAATTTTGGGCATAGGATTTCAAACAGGTTTAGGAATCACTGTCCATCAGTCATTAATTTTTGTTGAGTTAGTAGATCGAGTTAGAGGACCATGTTGGAAGACTTGGGAGCAGTTTGTCGCACCATGCATGGGTAATCGATAACTCAAAGTCTTATCTAATATGGCAAATGACGGCTGGAGACCTTTCTTTAGTGATTTATTTGGCACTATTATGCGGCCATTCAGGTTCTCGTCTTGGGGACCCGAGAATCTCGAGGAGTCGAACCACCACTTTCGTTACTGGGTTCTCTCGATGAGACAAAGCTGCTATATGAGAATCCCGAATTTAGGTTGTAATTTTAGGAAGATAAACTCTTCAATAGACAAGATAAAAAATTTGGTATATATATCTTACATAATTTGTAATTGATGACAGAGGATCATAAGATTAACTGAAAATAAAAAAGAGGTAAATATTGACGGAATAAGGAATAGTAAAGTACCAAATTGTTTTATGATTATAAATGTTAAGAATGCGAGTTTAAGAGGATATGGTAGGGACTAATATATCAAGGACAATTTAATAATTTATACTATAAGTTTTAAGATTTGTATATTGAGAAGTCAAGATTTTGAGGAACGTGAGAAATATGTGATATCTACCTAGGAGAAGGATAACCGGATGTATGAGAGATACCCTATCCTTGAGTCTTGAGGTATCTTTCTTTCCTTTTTGTGCCTGTTCTATCTTTTAATTTCGAGAACAAAATTATTTTAAGGGGGTACATTTATAACCACTTAAAATTAGGACTAGGGGTAATTTTTTTATTTACCTTGGTTTCTAATAATATAGTTATATTACATTAGTGGTTAGTTAGAATTAATTATTATTCATTTTTCATGGATAGAATATTCTATTTGGTTAGTTAGATACCATCAATAATTTATTACATTCCCTCTATATTCAATTGATACACGCTATATCTAGAATTCAAATAGGAAGAAGGAGGGGCAAACTTAAAATTCCTAATACCCCAAAAATCTACCAAAGTGGTCAGCCCCCTATTCCTCCATTCTCATTTTATTATCCTACCAAAATGTTCTTCTTCTTCTCTAAGCTTCTTCCCCACCAAGCCACCCCAAAATTCCAAATCAATTTCCACTTCCCAACCAACCAATTTTATCTCAATTCTTCATCCCATGGAGGCCTAGAGGTTTGGAGCACAAAGAGGAGCTAGGAGGAGTGTCAAGCTAGGAGGATCGTGTCTAACTTATCATTTTTTTGTCCAATTTTATGGAGATTCATTGGAAACCCACACCCAATAGGTAATTCTCTTATTTTCTCCAATTTCTATGGTAGAAACCTAAATTGAACCAATAGAAACCCTCTCATAGGTGGAAATGACTTCCTAATGGTAGATCTAGGTGATAGAGTACTCAAATGTATTAGATCTAGGTTTTTGCATGGTAAAAAGTTGTTTTCTATGGTCAATTTGGTAGAATTATAAATTGTGTCCACCAAGTGTTTGTATTGTATCCTTAAAATGACTTTTTTGTCTAAATTTTGTTGGACTTATGTTCTTATGTCCAAAATTGGATACCTAGTGTTCGTGTCATGATACTCATGGCTAGATTTGGTAATTTGTGTGTATTGGTATCCCTTTATGTATATATATATATATATATATATATATATATATATATATATATATATATATATATATATATATATATATATATATGTTTTATGTCAAGTTCTATATATATAGTTGATGTTTCAATTGGTATTGGTGTTGATACTAGTGCATCATATGTTATTGGTATGTTGGGGTTGAGTATCATGGGTGATTGGTGTGTTGGTGTTTATGTGGGAGAGAGAGGTGTATCAATTGGTATATTTGAGATGGGTATCATGAGGTTAATATGTACATATGTATATACACATATGCATTATATTTGGGTGTGTGTCATCGAGGAAGTGTTCAGTGGGCCTAGAGTATCACATATAGCTGTATAGGTGGACATATGGGTGTGAAGAGAGTGCTTGGACTGCACAACAAGTTGGGAGGGGGATCTAGTTCTGTACAGCTGCTGCATATGTGCACTGTGCATTTGTTGTGGCAGCAGTTAACATTTCTACACAGCAGCAAACGGCCGGGAGCAGCAACTGCAAGTGCAACTATTTACAGAACAGCATTAGTAGCAAGTTGGAGGTTAGCCTGCAACTGTTCTTGCTAACAGCATCACTTGCTGTTATATTATATTAGTACAACATGTGCAACAACTGTGAGCAACTGAGCTTGAGCAAGTGGCATTGCAGATATGCTGCAGCAGCAACTGCACTTGCTATGCAGTTTGCAGCACTACCTGCAAGAGGCAAGCTTGTGCAGAGAATACTGCACTACGTTTAGTATTATGTAGTTGTAGTACCAGTGTGTGTGTGTGTGTGTGTGTGTGTGTGTGTGTGATGGATAGTGTAATGTTGGAACATCAGTAGGTTGGGAGTACCAAGGTATTTTAGTGTGTGTAGATGAGTGAAGGATAATGGTGATAGATATGGGTATGTTTCCCAGGATGTATCCATAGTTTGATACACTAGGTTGGTATCATATAGTATCGGTTAGAGTGTGTATTAGATAAGTGTCAAGTGTCATAGTGTTAAATTTTGGATAATGTTATGGGTTTTGGGTTACGGGTTACTTAAGGTAGTATCAAGGTATAGATATTGGGTGTACCAATAGATAAGGGCAAGGTATTGGGTAAGTGTCTAGATAAGTGTTAAGGTATTATTATGATAGTTATATATATTGGCATAAATACATATATATAGTCATATGATACCTAGATACCTATAAGCTATGACTAGAGATACCTAAAAATCACTTGGTAATAGTTTAGATTGTTATATATATGAATCAAATAGGTATTAAAGAACCTAAATAGATATTTACCTAGTATAAACCCAATTTGACCTAGAGTTGATCTAGAAACATAAAAAAACAAATAGTTAAGGTTTTTATTGATTTTATTTCATTTATTGTCATTGAAACCTCATAATTAGGTCTTCGAGACTCCAATACAGATTTTGACTTGTACCTACAACTCAGGACCACATGAAAGTACATTCTATGATAATTTTCTTTACTTGATAGCTTCTATACTACATATATTTAGTAATGTTGTACTTGATTTCTGACACGATGGTACACAGATTGGTATATCTTGAATCCTCAGTAATGAGAGGTTGCTTTCATATTTAGACCTTGATCATTGTGTTGTTATTTAGACCTTGCATTGTGATTCATGTGTCGTGACGTATCACAATACATATTCATTGTACTAGTTGGGGGTGAAAATATGCTAGATAGATATGTGATCATACCCTTAGACCTTGTGAATAGCTAATAATACATCTCATGTATGATTAGCCGGGTCTTATTAGACCTTATACTTTTTCCAGGCTGATCAAATATCAGAACTAGTATTTAAAATATGTAGATAGTTACAGTATTTCCTGTTTTACTTTATACTTGTGACTTATGTCATATTTGTTCCTGTTTACTTACTTCTCATTACTTGCCAAGTCATGATATCAATTTAACTTTCCTCATCATGTATTTTATTACTATTTACTATTTTATAATCTCTACCATGTATTTGAACTGCTGTTAGAGTTGTACCCGTTCTAGCCAAACTGGATAACATTTTTAGGAGATTGTTTGGAGGATTGATGTCCTACTTACTATGGGCCTCATGAGGTTGATGTAGCTGAGAATGATCCCAATGCTCAAGAGGATCGATGAGTAGTTGCGGGAGAGACCTAACCCAAGACTATCTAGATAGTTAGTTTTTATTTCTAGTTTTGATACCGGTTTTGTCTCTAGAAACCTTATTAATATACTTGGATATATTTTGGGATCTTAGACTTATTGGATATTATGTTTAGACTTGTGACTATATTTTTTCTCCTCGTTTATTCTATCATGCTTTATCTTGCTTAGATTTTGTGATTTAACTATTATCATTGATTATTGCCTATCCTCCCTTAGTGGAGTTGCGTGAATTATGGTTTATATATTGTGCATTATTAGACAATGTTCTATCACCGACACTGCGGCGTAAGCTGGACGTATCCACAACTCATGCCTAAATTTTTGGGTGCGGGTCATGACATCACTGTCTTCAACTTATCCCACTGATACCATGTTGACAGATAATATTTTCTTAAAAACTTCTTCGATGCTGGAATTAGAGTCCCAAATCGATGACTCAGAAGAGTGAGAATACGTCTTGGCTTCAACTTCTGCACATTCAAGCGTTATTTCAGGAATGACATAACCTAAACCATGATGGGTTCATTGGTAATAGGTTTCAGGCTTGCCTTTTGGAGTGAAGTGACGTAATGGAAGATGTCGCCCATTGTCGTAGTTAAGGCCTTGGTTGTTGTTTAGATCGTTATCCATCTTCTGGATGGGATCCTTTGCTTAAGGAATGTAACGATAAAGTTGCATTTTATGATTATCAGGTTCTGGACCATCTACGAGAAAATATCTTTGTCCTTCGATCCTACCTAAGACGACAGGTTTATCTCTTTTTCTCCTTGCTGGAACTTTGAAGACGATACCTTCATATATGAAGACGTCGGTCTTTGTATTAGTTATTGTCATTGGCATATAAAGATGCAGCTCTAAACCATACTCTAAATATTATCTAGTACTTAGACATTGGACATCAGAGTAGTTCAAAGGTAGTCATTTATTCAAGAAGTACACAATCTCCTCATCAGGAATAACATCATCAAGGGAGGGTACATCAGGTTATGCGCTTATGAATTCTTCAAGCACATCATCCATAAATTGATATATGATTGGTTCAGTCGGTGCTGGAGTCGGGTGACGGAGGTTGACTATCAAAGATTTTGAACTCCTTGTAGAAGAGATTAATAACAAGAGGCTCTGAGGAATTATGGTTAGTTTTTTTTGGTCGTCCACCATAAGAGGAGCAGGAGTATCCTTAACACGACCCTTGAAACAAATCTTTAAAGGACCTTCAGTAGCTGGATTTGTCTCAGCTTCAGCATCAGTATCGTTTCCTTCTTCTTCTCGGTGTATTTATTTGTATAACACTGAGTTAGAGTAATAAGCTTCCATACCCTTGAATAGGTCGACGTTAGCAAATTTAATTTTAACAACACCATTATTATCGACGTATTTAAAGAACTTATACAGAGTAGAGGGCACAATCATTTTCTTATCTATCCAGGGCATCCCAGCAAGACGTTCTAGGATACATCTACATCGATGACGTATCAAGTAGCCTTGGTCCTCAGATTGTCTATCTGAGATTTTAGGCAGATCTTGCCCAAGGGATAGCTTCTTCTAGTATTGAAGCCATATATGGTTGTATTGGTTGCAGACAGCCGGTACATAGGAATCCCTAGGATCTGAATCATGCTTCTTGGAATTATGCTGAGTGATAAGCTTGGATAAATATGATCCACTTTAGTGGCACCAATGTACCCAATATAGTATAAATGTCATTCATGGCGGGTTTTTTTTAACCAACATATCCTTCTAGGAGAAGGTAATGTTGGGGATCTTCTCCATTATATGTCATCCTCACATTTTCAATCATGGGTAATTTGGTAATTGACATGGATATTTTGATTTTAGGAGTATTATATTTAAATATTGTGCATGTGATTAATTATTTATTGTATTAATTATTGATTCTTAGATGTAGTATCTATTTTTGGACTTGTGTAGTAGACATAACTAATTAAGTTAGATGCATGAACCCAATAATTTATTTTGGTTTAGATTGAGCCCAATAATTAGACTCATGGATTAGGAGGATGAATTAGTTAGTGAAACCATTAGACTAGAACCTTCCCTCCTTAATTAATTTCTTCATGAGAGGCCCCAAGGGATATTTTGGGTATTTCACAATGACTTGAGGAAGGGGTATATGGTCGGCCATTAGAGGAAGGAGAGAGAGTGTCTCTCATTTTATTTTTCTAATGTATTTAGATCTACATTTTCCTCCTTTCCAAATTCCTTCATTCCCTCACCATTCCCTCACAGATTTCTTCATAAATTTCTTCCCTATTCTTCAATTGAGGCTACTACAACAAGGATCTATAAAAAGGAAGCAAGGAGCAACAAGGAGGAGGTCAAGATCTACAAAGAGGAGGCTACATTCAACATTTAGAGATTTTTATTGGGAATCCATCTCCCAATAGGTACATTTTAGTTTTTTTCTTGTATTTAGTAGGTTCCAAATTTGAGATTTAGCCATAAAAATTACCCTACATGCATAGGCTACCTATAGGAATTGGTTTTAGGTTCATAGGAGACCCATGGTGGAAGTTATGTATATTTTGATGTCAATTTTGAGAGAATTTTAAGATTTGCACATGTAGTATTTGTCAAATGGTCAAATAGATCAATATGACATGTGAATGATTGTTTGTGACTAGTGTCGTATCCATAATTAGATACGTGTAGGCCGTATCTCGTCAATTTGGCGATACAGGTCAATTTTGGGGGTTTTTCTTCGACGCGGAGATTTGTACATGTCACATCTTGACACAGACACGTAGTTAATTATATTATTGTTCGTATTAGTCATAATTAGTATTCTAGACTTGCTCGTGTCCTTCGGGATACGTTTGGTTGTGTGGTGGAGCCGTGTCGCAAGCGTATTATAGAATGAGTGTGATACAGGCGCGGTGCACTACACGTGTTTGGTTTATTGCTCTTAATTCTATATGTACTTGTGTATATATACATGTATGTTATATATATATATATATATATATATATATATATATATATATATATATATATATATATATATATATATATATATATATATGAGTATGTACCTATAGTGTATAGTATATATAAGTGTATATAGCTACATATCTATAAGTGTATATGTATCTATGTGTATAGCTATATCTATATCTAGTATATATATATATATGTGTATGTGTTTATATATATATATATATATATATATATATATATATATATATATATATATATATACAGTATATATGTGAGTGAGGGGAGGCTCAATAGTTCAATAGCAAGGGGGAGGAGTTGCTCGAGCTACAGTGGGCAGAGGTGCACACTGCACAACAGGGAGTGCATAGAGGTGCATCCTCGAGGCAGGCAGGTTCAGCAGCATGCTGGTGCAGTCTCTGCAGTAGGGAGAAGCTCGGGTACCCTGCAACAACTGCAGAGGAGTATGCAATAGTTTGTGCAACTGCACAACGAGCAACAGAGGTATCCATTCAACATGCATTCTTGCACAGCCAGTGCAATCAACAGCAAATGCACAGCCAACTGAAGGTGCAGCCAAGCTCGAGCCGCATTAGGGAGTTTCAGTCCAATGCAGCACTATGTCCAGTTCAACTCAGTCACTATATCACCTTAGTTTCAGCACATGCATCAGTATCTGCATAGTGTCTTTGGGTGGTTAGTTTTAGATGTATCAGTGATTTAGATTTAGTTCTGTATCAGGTATCCATTCAGTATCTGTTAAACCCCTGATTTTCAAGAATTTTTGAAATTTGGATTTTTACAATTTTCTGGCATTTTCTGGGATTTTTCTGTAATTACATTCAGGTGTTTAAATTATTAAATAATTTTTAAATGATAATAAATAATATTAAAATATTATGAAACTCATATTTTATGGTGTAAAATGAAAAACTAGACATAGGGTAATTTTTCGGGAATTTATTGGACCCCGGAAGTATTTTTTAAAACCCTAAAAAACTATTTTATTAATTAAACAAAATAAACCCTAATAAACTCGGTTTATTTGGCCTGAACCAACCCAAACCCAACCCACTGCTGAACCAGACCCGGTCTAGTTGAACCGGGCCCAAGCCTTAGCGGGTCGGATCCGGGATCGACCCGACCCGCTTAGACCCGACCCGACCCGCTTAGACCCAAACCCGATCTCCCCCGACCCCTCGTTTCCTCCGGCGGCTGAACTGCCGTGGCGCCTCGCCTCCCCGACGCCGCTCCGGCTCCCCGCAACCGGCCGACCCTCCGCCTCCTCTCCCCGCAACGGCCGGCGGCCCAGCTTCTTTCTGCCACCTATAAATCCCCTTTTCTCCGCCTATCCTCCGCCCGTGCCCTAGCTCCGCCGTCGTCTCCGGCCACCCTCTCCTCGTCGGCCACCTCCCTCCGACCTTCCCCTGGCCTTCTCCACCTCCTCCTCCCTCGATCGGACCTTGCTGCAGAGCCGGCCAACCAGCGTCTCAGCCTCAGCCTCCCCTCTTCCTTCTTCTCCCTCCGCCCTCCGCGAGCCCCTCGAGTCGGCCTCAGTGCTGCCCCGCTCTGCCGTGTCCGCCAGCAGCCTCCACCTCGGCCCGCGACCACCTCCAGACCTCGCCGGCCTCGGACAGACTCCCAGCCCTCTCCCCTCGCCACCGGACTCGCCCTGCCCGGCCGCCGGAAGCCCTAACCCCTCTCTCCTCCGGCCTTCTCCGCCACCCTAGCAGCACAGCCGGCTGTCCCCGAGCCCAGCCGCCCCGTCCAGCACAGCCCCCCCGGCGGAGCTTCGGCCTACTCTGGTGGTCGAAGCCCAGAACCCTAAAACCCTAGTTTGGACACGGTTTGGAACAGTGTCCGGGACACGGTATACACGACGCGGACACGGAGAATACGCTGTTTTCTAGCCCTGTTCAGGTACTCATATCTTTCTCCTCGCTGCCCCTTTTTTATTTCCGTCAGTTGCATCACGTAGCCTGCATGACCCCCTCGGTGCCCGTGTAACTCGCTCGGTGCATCGCGTCCTGTGGTGATCGTGAACCGCGATCCAAAAATAGGAAAACCAACGCCCTGTTTTACCTCGGAACCGAGTGTGCCCCACCAAACGGGACGACTTGGTCGCGTGCGGTCTTCACAGATACGTGCGCGTCGTTGATACGGACGTGCGAGATTTCGCAGAAGCTGATTCGGATGTGCGTGCACACCGGAATCAGTGCGTATCCGCGGACAACGTCCCGTATCCAACTTTTTTGTTTGTTGCTGTAACTTAGTGTACACATGTCGGATCGAGATAAAACTTGCGCCATCGGACTCGTAGCAATACCCTGGTCCTATGAGCCAAGTTTGGTTCAATTCTGAGAACGTTGACAAAATCGTGTGTCATGGGCCCCACAAGCTCCACACGACGGGCAATTTTGTGATCGGCTCATCGGAATCCAATTCTGGAAGTTCTGTTGGGTTCGTATCATCATTCCTGACCTGTTAACACTAAGTTGGACGAATTTGGAGACCTTTGACCCTGACGCATTTTTTGGTGCAAAGCAGCCCACATTTGGACCCCGTTTTGTCCTGAAATATTATTTTTGCCCTTGTCTCCAAATTGGTCTCAAGGACAGGCGTTTCTAGCTGATTTATATTTTCTGGATCTGATGGTGATATCTATTTCAGCAACCGGAGTATTGCCTATAAATCTAGCTGTTGCCAGAGTTACAATTGGAGCTGAAACACCAGGCAAGTGTACCTTGCCAAAATCCTACAGTATTGTTACTTATTTACTTGATTTAATTAACTGTTGTACATGCTTAAACCTAGGGCCGTTGACTTACTTAGCTTCCGAATAATAGTCGGGTGCCAACACCGTACGCGGGGTTGTGTAAGGTCAAATAGAGATGGATATCGTGACATTTATATTCTCGTACTTGCCATATCAAGTACAATATACCCAGGACACCTAACACAGATCATGAAATAGAATCTTCCTGAAATATTCAAGGTGATTCTATGTAGGTTGTAGGATTGGCCTAGACATTGTATTATATTCCTAGACGTTATATTCATAGACATAGTATGACTCACTGTATTAGATATGATCTTACGTGACATGGACATGAGGCATCGTGGACATGAGACGTATGATTACATTGGGTGGGAAGAGACACACAGGCTACAGGCTGATTATATATATATAGGCCATATCATAGTAAATTACATAGCATAGTATAACTGCTACCGGCTCCCTGACACAGAGCTTGTAGTGGTATCAGCCTAAGTTCTAGTGATGCTCTCAACTTGCATTTCACATAGATGGTTATATAGTTGACCCTATGGTTTCATTTATTTGCTGTATTGCAATTATTTTGGCTTGAGCTTTCTTGTACCTTGCTATGTCCCCTGAGGACCTGGATTTGAATTATGTCCCCAGGATTAGCAGACGAGGTTTATCCAGAGGTATACGGAATAAGAGCACTTCACGGAACAGTACCAGTACCTGAGGATGAGGTGATTGCTAAGGACTTCTCATGAACAACTGCTTCTTCCATGCTCAGTCTTTAGGGCAAATGAACTCTTTTATTCCTGTTTAAATGAACATTGTAACAGACTTTATATCGGGTTGTTCCCCGAATTACTTTTGCTGAGATTGGATGTTTGATTTACTTTCCTTATTGCTGTTGATCTTATTATCTTTTGTGTGGATGAGATTAGTTCTGACTTGTTGTTGTAGACCTTATATACAGCTTAAGTATGCCCCGATGGATCCATTAAAATGGGTCTGTCCATCGGTGCGTGCTGCTGGCCATTGCCACGTGTCCAGTCCCTCGGTATTTTGGGACTGGGGCGTGACAGTATCAATAGGTTAGTGGTTTGTAGATAGTTAGTAGGTTAGTATATAGTTAACTATATATATATACCTGTGTAGATATGTAGTATTAGATATAGTTAGTTAGACAAGTATACTAGTGTATATATGATATATTGTTAGTTCGTGGATTGAGAAATAGTTAGCTAAGTAACTGTTCGTAACTATCTATGTATAATATTGATATATATTATAGTACTTAGTATATGATATTCTATAGTTAGTATTGGGATTATATATATATATATATATATATATATATATATATATATATATATATATATATATATATATATATATATTAGCTATATCAATAGGTTTTGAATTACCTTGGGATACCAAGGTAAAGTCAAGGTAAGGGGTCGATACCAAGGTATTGGTTTGGGTATTGAGATAGGTAGTATGATACGCATTGGTGCAAGGCCAAGGTATCCTGATTCCATTGATTAGTTAAGATACTATAATTATTGACTTGTATATATATACAAATTACTATTTTTCTATTTTGAAACTTGGATATCTTGGGATATGGCAATATGTGTGTCTCATAGTATCTTAGATGGGCTAGTGTAGCTTAGTTTCATAGTGTGTAGACCTAGTATCCTAGTATTAGACTCTTGCAACCTAGACTTAGTCAGTTTGACTTAAAAATGACTTTCTAACTTAGAATTGCATCAATTTAACTTATTTTCATTCCTGAACCTTGTATTGATGAAACATACCATATATATAGGTCTGTGTGACACCAGCTTGGGCATCGAGAGACACACCTTGCTCAGAACTTCAGGCGAGTATATTCTCTGACAGTTTTTATTATATTGATTATTACTATGATTCTAGTTGTAGTGTATATTTGATTCTGACACTATGGATACATGGGCTAGTATCATAGATACTTGTCATGAGGAGTCGTGATTAGAATCCATCGTGCTAGCTGGGGACGGGAAAATATTAGCAAGATTCTGTGATCATACCCCACTTTACATGCATCATAGCTCACCCCACATATCACATTGGGTGTAGTCTGACCATTTATATGCCTCATAGCCTGTTGTATATGATTAGCCTGACTATTGCTCGCATCATAGCTAACCAGATGGTTAGCCTGACCTCATATGTATCATAGACAATCATATATTACAAGCCTGATCTAGTCCCAAGCCGATCACATAGTAAACTGATATTTCATAACACTTAGTTAGAACTTCTATTCTATTTCCAGTTCACTCATTTCTAGCATTCACATATATATGTTCATTGCTAGTTATTACTATTGTTGATTACATGTCTCTCCAGTATTTCTTATTTTTTCAGTATTTCTTCATCATATATTTCCTTACACTGTTTTATAGTTTTCGTCAATATAATTGAAACTTCTGTTTAGTGTTTGTGCTTTGCTCCAATCCTGACTGGATAACATTTTTGAGAGGACCTTGTGGATTTCTATGCTACTTACTATGGCCCATGAGTAGAGGAAGACTACATACCAAAGATTTCAGAGGAGCCACTCTCCTTAGAGGAGACACTACCCACAGTCGTTTAGACAGCTTCTTGGTCTAGTTATCTATGTATTAAATTGTTCTAACTTGAGATTTGGATTGTATTATGTTGAGACTATTTATGTTGGAATAGCTAGACTCTAGATTATTACTGTATTTGGGTTGTGTGCTAGACTTATATAGAACTTCCTTATCTTGTGCATCTTATCGTGCTAATTACTTTCCTATAATTATTGTGATTGCATATTTTATGAATTGATGATCAAATGCATTATTTATTGTCCTCCTTATAGAGTTGATATCATTGACAAGTTCTTTTGTGAGTTATGTTTAGTAGTCTTGAGACCTAGACAGTGTTCTACCGTCGATGTTGCGGCGTAGGCTGGACGTACCTACATGTCATGCCTAAATTCCGGGTACGTGTCGTGACATCACATTATTGCAATGAAGACATATATCAGGGGTCTTCAACTGACTCCTTGATTTCAGCCAAGTAGGAGTCGACATGTTGCAATACCTCGCTTAGAGCATCACGAGTCTCTTTGGAGAGACAAAAAAGCTCAAAAATTGACAATCTTGCTGGTCCATTGGCGAGCTCCGCCAATATGTAAAAGTTGTAGGGATTTTCTATCCCTGGTAGAGAATTCATCTTTAAAGACTTATCTAAGCGAGTCTTCTTCGTCGTTGTCGGTTTGGACGGACTTTCTTCGGGTTCTACTTGGGTAGTTGGTACAAAGATTGGAGATATAACACCCTCCTGAACTGGATCATAAGACCGTAAGTAAGTTATTTCGAAATGAGTTTATCCGGATAAGACTTCGTCAGTGGCGGCTGGAAGAATCATGTGGCTTATTTTGTGGTTCTTTACACCATGGATCTTCTTAGTCACGTTCTTCCTTTCCTTCATCTGATTCCTCTGGGAATCAGATTCTTTTCTCATATCTAGAAGGAGGTTTGGATGAACCTATCTAATTTTACCACGCAGTATAGTGAGTGGCACCAACCTTTCAGCTTGATTACGGGATGGTAGAAGATTAACGATCTCTGTCATGACCCACACCCAGTGTAGGGATGCAAGTCGGGAACAGCGCCCAGCCTACGCCGTAGCATCGGCGGCAGAACGCTGTCTTTGTCAACTATACTATCTAAATATCTCATAATAATATAAAATCTGTCAACAATATCTCACACAAAACTCAATCACAATTCTAAAACAAAAGAAGATATGAAGGAAGTCTAACTATATATTCAAAATATATATTATTAATAGAAATAATATCCAATCTCATACCATATGCCGGAAACAAATCCGGTACCAAAATGCTAAAGAAACTAACTACAAAAACTAGTGATCAGGATAAACCTTTCGGCAATCACTCCAGAACTAGTGGGTCCAAGTCTGCACCATCTATAAGTCGAAGTCCATAGTATGTTGGACACCAATCTCTCGGATCATCTAAAAAATATTTTCCAGTCAGGAATGGAGTGAAGTACATCTCTAACAATAATACTAAATTAATGATATAAACTATGTTACAGTAAATAGATGCGAATATACAAGATGCAACAATAGATACAAGAGATATACAATAAAAAAATAATATAAATAAATACGAGAATGAACAATATGACAATGAACAAGAATACTAGTCACTAAGTGTGTGAGTACTAGCTTTAACATGTGATCGGCTTGGAAACTTGCACAAAAAAACTTACACAGGAATAAATGCCTGGTTTGTCATACGTGCGATGTATGACCAACACCCGCAGGAAAATAAGACTTACACAAGAAGGGTATGATCACATATCTATACTAAAATACTCTCCACCCCGACTGGTATAGTGGATCTAACCATGGTACACTATGGCACAGGATTCCCCAAGAAGATAGCGGCTCTTCTCGAGAATCAGTGTCTGTACATGTATAAGATATTCAATAAAATAAGGCTTGTACAAGATATACCATATACCAAGGAATAACATCTCATTATGAGATCCGGATAAACCAATTCGTGTAACCATCGTGTTAAGAAAACATGGATATCTACACTAGATACAATGGACATAGAGTATATCATAAATGAGAAACTATTAGAGAATGTACTCGCATGCGCTTCAGAGCAATAAATGTCAAACTATGTCCAAACTGGTGTCACACAGACCTATATATGGAATATTGCATTAATACAAGATTCTGGAATGAAAATAAGTTTAACTAATCAACTTCTAGGTCATAAAGTTATTTTTTAGTCAAAATAATCAAACTAGGTCAACTCTATGTCAAACCGGTCAAACTTGGCCAAACTACCTATTTTTAGGTTGTAAGAGTCTATCTCAATGATGTTGAGTTCATACACTATGAATCTAGGTCATACAAGCTAAAACTTAGGATACTTAGGATACCGTATCTCAAGATACACAAATAATAGATAAATATTACGTATGCATATCAAACAATATTAAATATATAAATCCTAATTATAAATATTAAATGGATACCATGGTTTTGAACCAACTCGGTATTGCACAACTAAACCTCAATCTCGATACCTAAACCTAATACATTGGGTATCCCCAAATACCTTGATACTTACCTTGGTATCTCAAGGTAATTGCCAAAACTTCATATATATAATAACTACCTATTAATAACTATATGCTAACAACTAACAACTAACTACTAAAAATATAGTATACTAATGCACAAATACCAATTATGAAATATATATATATTTACCAATACCATACACATACCTACTAGCTATGAATAATACATAATTATATTTATAACCGTAAAACTGTCACCTAAAGCCGCTGCTGCCGTCGCTAATGCTGCTGATACTGCTGTTAATACTGCTGGTATTGCTACGGTTACTGCTGCTGTCGTTAATACTGCTGCTGCTGCTATCGCTGAAGGATGCTGCTGTTGCTAATGCGCTGCTGGTGTTGCTAATGTTGCTGCTGTTGTCGCTGAAGCTGCTGTTGTTGCTAATGCGGCTGCTATTGCTATTGCTATAAACGATGTTGCTATTGCTAATGCGCTGATGTTGTCACTAAAAGCGTTGCCCCCTCTCTCTCTCTCTCTTATACTAAAATATATACAAATATATTAATATATATACTTAGCTACATATATTTATATACATATACATGTTCACCAAATACATATATATATATATCTCCACCATAATACATATAGTATAACATACACACATTATAGTATAATATATATATTTAATCATATCATCACATATACATACACGTATATATATAATCATACAAATATATATATATATAATTATAACGTACAAATATATATATATATATATATATATATATATATATATATATATATATATATATATATATATATATATATATAACATATATACATATACATATGCATATAACTTATATAAATACACTAGTATATATATATATACACTACTATAATTAATGGCTATTATATATGTAAAAGTATAGCTACATATATACATAACACATAGGTACATAGATATATGATACACTAACACATATAAATATATATATACATAGCAATTTATATATATACATGCATATAATTACATATTATAATGACTAAGAACAAAAGGAAATAGATTTAGAAATAAATGCACAAACACGTGGAGTGCATCACACCCGTATCCCACTAGATCTAGGATAAGCTTGCGACACAAGTCCACTACACATCCAAACGTATCCTGAAGGACACAAGAAAGTCTAATATATAATTTATGAATAATACGAGGAGTCAAACACAAATCTATATGTCCGTGTCAAAATATGACATGCACCAAGTCCCGTGTCGGAGGGAAAACCCCCAAATCAATACGTATCACCAAATTATTGGGATACGACCTACACGTACCCAATTGTGGACATGACACTAGCCCCAAACACACAAACACATGCCAAATTGATCTATAGGACCAATTGACAAATACAACAAGTGTCAATCTCGGAATTTCCCCAAAATTGACACAAAAAGTACTATAACTTTCTCAATAGGCCTCCTATGAACTCAAAACCAAATCCTATGGGTAGCTTATACATATGGATTGATTTCTCACGGTTAATTCTCAGATTTAGAACCTAAATTAAGGAAAAAAACTAAATTATACCTATTGGGAGATGGATTTCCAATAAAATCTCCAAAATTAGTGAAATTGGCATTGAACTTGTAGATCCTTGCTCCTCTTTGTAGATCCTTGCTCCTCTTTGTAGATCCTTGCTTCCCTATTCTATATCCTTGCTCTACTAGCCTCCAATGGTGATTTGGAAAGGAATTGTGATAAAATTTGGTAGGGATTTGGTAAAATTTGGTTGAGAGAAATTCTAGATCTAGATTTGGAATAAAAATAAAGAGAGAAAATTTTCATCCCCTTTATATAGGCCTCACTTGCCCCCTCCCTCAAGCTACTATATAAAGTCTAAAATACCCCTTGGGGCCTCTCATGAAGAAATTAATTAATGAGAAAAGGTTCTAGTCTAATGGGTTTAACATAATTAATCCTCCTCCTAATGATTGGGCTTCTAATTATTGGGCTCAATTCTAACTAGAATTAAATGTTGGTCCATGAGTCTAAACAAAACTAGTTAGGTCCACTAACCCAAGTCCAAAAATAAATCTAACATGCTAACCAGAAATAAATAATACAATAAATAAATATTTAACATGCACAATATTTAATTAATTACTAAATAACTAAAATACCCTTTCTTAGAAAATATGGTAGTGACAAGTCTACCCCCCTTAGAAGAATTTCCTTCTCGAAATTAAAACTCTCACCCCTCTCTCTTAGGCCAGTCATATCCTATTTATACAAATTTTTACTATGGCCAAACCCCCATCAATCACAGTCTAAAATAGTCTTATTATACAATCCTACCATTCTACTGAAGTAGAAATCAGACTCTAACTATCATGAATTCAGTCTCTGCCCTGCTGGAATATCTTCCTTTACTGGTGAGGTAATCTACTATGCCACCTGTGGCCTATTCTATCACACACTATTAATCATCAATCTTGTCAAGATATTTTTAATACTGAGGGTTACCAAATACTCATGGTATATTATAATTCTAGGTCATGTACATGCTTAACTCACTAGCACTCGCTACCTAGGATACTATACAAAATACTGTTAAGACACTGCCTCTTTTATCTGTTTCAATTCTTGTAATCACCAAAATTTTCAACCATTTTCTTGCAAGGAACACTTGTATAATTTTTTAATCATGTGTTTTATTCGCACACCCTTGTCCAACTTAAATACCCCCAATATAATGCCTTATTAAAATCTTGTTACTGTCTACACAAGGCACCAGCTCTCATATGCTGTTTAGATGACATCCCCATACCAAGTTACTCATGTCTCTCCTCTATATCATTATATTAGTTATTAAAATGCTTGTGCCTAAACTTTCATAATACTTGAGGTACTCTGGCTTTTGTTACTAGGGTATCTCTTTCTATCTGATACTAGGTGCAACTCATCCTCTAACATTTGTTAATCATCCTAATGTTCTTACCTATACATTAGTATCACAATACATACACAATTTCCTTCTAGCCATTACAACACCATTGTCACGACCCGCACCCGGGGTAAGGGTACTAGTCGGAAACAACGCCCAGCCTACGCCGCAGAATCGGCGGTAGAACGCTGTCTAGAAAGTCTATCTAATATAATGAACCACCAAAAGATAGTGTACTCAATCACAGAACTAAGATAGAATGAACACGAATCAGATAAGAATAGAATAGTCATCAACTCATGAGTTTAAAATAATACATCAATGAGTCTGAAGAGTAACAAAAATAAGCTGGAGACAAATCCAGAACAAAAGAATACTATCATACTACAAGCTACACTCCAGGGTCAACTGTCTCAGTTGGGATAAGTCCCTCTTGAGCCAGGGTCTCCGAATCTAAACCCACAACATCCTGGGGTCCATAATAGGTAGGGTACTCCTCAGTGTCATCTGAAAAAATATATCCAATCAGGAAAGGAGCAGAGTACATCTCTAACAGCAGTTCTAATCCATGATAAAAACTATGTAACAGTAAATAGCTGTGGATAAACAAGATGCACAAAATAGATACAAGAGATATATAGACAATAAGGAAATACTGGAAAGAAATACAATAATGAACAATATGCCAATGAAACAATAATACTAATAACTAAGTGTGTGAGTACTAGCTTAACATGTGAACGGCTTGGGCAAGATACAATGCGGCCTAGCTAATCATACGTGCGGTGCATGATCAACACTATTCGATTACCAATACTTTATTCAATAGGGATTTGATCACATATCTATACTAATACTCCCCACCCCCAACTGGTATAATAGATCCAACCACGGTATGCTATGGCACTAGATTCCCCAAGAAGATAGCTAGTCTCCCAGAGAATCGGTGTCTGTACATGTACAAGATAACCAATGAAACAATACTTGCACCATATACACCATATACCAAGGAATAATATCTCATGACGAGATCCGGATATACCAATCCGTGTAACCATAGTGTCGAGAGAAATATGTAAATCTACACTAGATACAACGAACATAGAGGATATCATAAATGAGAAACTATCAGAGAATGTACTCGCCTGAAATCCAAAGAACAGTCTCACAGATGTCTGACTCGGTGCCTCAAAGACCTAGATATGGAATACCACATTAAAACAAGGTCCCGAAAAGAGAACAAGTCAAACTAGTCAACTCCTAGGTCAATAAATAAATTCTAAGTCAAAAGTCAACTATGGTCAACTCTAAAGTCAACTAAAGTCAAACCAAGGTCAACCTCACAAGAAATCTATATAAATAATATAGAAATAAAATACAACAATTTAGGAATAAAAATTAGATCCCAAATCATACTCACACAAACTATACTACTAATACAAATAATATATAACCTAAAATAATATATATACAAACCAATATGTATACAAATAACATAATATATTATTACAAATATTATACCTCACAAAACACATATATATACACATATATATATACAATAATAATATATAAAATATAATTTAAAATTGTCAAAGCGTCACTGAAAACAGTGAACAAAACAAGATAAAATAAAAACAGGTTTAATAGTGACAGTCTTGACTGTCACTGAAAATTCGCAAAAGCCACTGTGTAATAAAACCCACTGCTACTGCATTGGTAACAGTTAATCAACTGTCACCAAAAACTGTCGCCACTGCTGCTAAGATCATGCCTGCAGCATTAATGACAGAACTGTCATTAATGCACAGTGGGCTACAGCGGCTGCTGCTAACCCGCCTATTTAGCGACAGTTTCACTGTCACAAACCCACTGTCACCAAAACAAATAAAAATATAAAAATATATATATATATAAATATATATATGCAATAATAATCACAATACATATATATAAATAAATAATTATATACTTATATATATATGCACATATAAACTTATAATTAAATACTAATAGTTACAACACATGCACATATTAATGTTCATATTTTACATGGCTAGAAGCACACCTAAAATATATACATTAATATACAAATAATTACATAATAATTATAAATAATATAATTACACAATTAAACACATAAATATATTTTATAAAATATTTATGTATAATTTATACTATTAACATAAGTACATATATAATTACATGCAAGAAAGCTACATATTATATTTGTACATCATATTAGCACACACAAAAATATATAGATCTATGCTACAATAATTACTATAATAAATACACAAATAAATATATAATATCTATATATATTTACTAATTATAATTGAAGAATTTAAACCATACATAATTAGATCTATTCAAAAATCTACACAATTGGAGAGTATCACACCGTATCCCACTAGATCTAGGATACGCATGTGACATGAGTCCAACACACAACCAATTGCACCCCGAAGGATACAAACAAATCACAAATAATATTTATGAATAAATCAAAGTGTCAAAAGTAGATCTATGTGTCCGTGTCAAAATACGACATGTTCAAAGCCCCGTGTCAGAGGGAAAGCCCCCAAAATGACACGTATCACCAAATAGTTGGGATAAGAACCACATGTACCAAATTATGGATACGACACTAGCCCCAAACACATAAGCTCATGTCCAATTGATCTATAGGATCAATTGATACACACAATAAAATGTAAATTTGGAATTCCAACAAAATTAACACAAAAAGCACCATAACTTTCTCCATGGGTCTCCTATGAACACAAAACAAAGTCCTATGGGTAGTACATACATATAGGTTAATTTTACATGATTAAATCTCAGATTTAGAAGCTATTTAAATGAAAAAATTTGAATTATACCTATTGGGAGATGGATTCCCAATGAAACCTCCAATTGAGAAGATCTTGCTTCCAAATTGTAGATCCTTGCTCCTCTTTGTAGATCCTTGCTTACTTCTTCTAGATCCTTGCTTCCTCCTTCTCTAATGGTGAATTGGGAAGAATTTGGAATAAATTTGGTAGGGAATTGGAATGGGAATAGAGGGAATTTGGGAGTGGGAAATTCTAGATCTAGATTTGGAATGAGAATGAGAATGAGAGGAGAGAGAAATTCTCCCCCTCTTTTAATAGGCCGGCCTTGCCCCTCTCCCAAGCAATTGTAAAATATCCAATGTACCCCTTGGGGCCTCTCATGAAGAAATAATTAAGGAAGGAAGCTTCTAGTCTAATCACTTAATTAATTTAATCCATCTCCTTAACTATGGGCTTTCAAAATGGGCCAAATCTAACTATTTAATTCATGTTGGTCCATGGGTCCAAACTACACTAGTTGGGTCCACTAAAATAAGTCCAAAATAATTAAATAACATCCAACAACAATTAAATAATACAACAAAAATTATTTACCATGCACAATATTTATTTAAATAGGAAATTACTAAAATACCCTTTTTCCTAAAATGTGGTAGTGACAAGTCTACCCTCCTTAAAATAATTTCGTCCTCGAAATTCAAAGACGAAAACTACCCCCAGAAAAACACAGAACAGAACTAAAGAATCACAACTAACTAATGAACAGAACATAACAATGAACAGAACATAACTAGAAATAACATACCTCAAGGTACAAACAAATATGGATAACGCTCTCGCATGTCATCCTCTCTCTCCCAGGTAGACTCCCCCGGAGAGTGATGCCTCCATGCGACGCGCACCAAAGGAATAGTCTGGTTCCTCAGCACCTTCTCTCTCCGATCCAGAATCTCAACTGGCTGCTCTGGATAGCTAAGAGTAGGGCCCACCTCTATCTCCGAGTGATCCAATACATGACTAGGATCTGCCACGTATCATCTCAACTGCGATACATGAAACACGTTGTGCACTCCCTCCAATGCAGGTGGCAAGTCTAGTCTATAAGCAACTGCACCGACCCTCTCTAGAATAGTGAAAGGTCCAATGAATCGCGGACTAAGCTTTCCGCCTCTACCGAAGCGAATCGTGCCTCGTGTCGGAGAAATCCTCAGAAACACCAAACCACCCACCTAGAACAAAATACCATCTTAAGAACTTAATCTATAACAAACAAGAACAAGCACAAACAAAATCTAAACTATACCTCGAACTCCAAAGGTCTCCGATGGCTATCGGCCCAATGCCGCTGTCTGTCCTGCGCCACTCGAAGTCTGTCTCTGATCAAATGAACCTTCTCCGCTGCATCCACAACCATCTCTGGCCCAAGCAAAATTCTCTCTCCAACATCGTCCCAAGACAAAGGAGTACGACACCTCCGACCATATAGAGCTTCAAAAGGTGACATCTCTATACTGGCCTGGTAACTGTTGTTGTTAGCAAACTCTACCAAATGGAGATGGTCCTCCCAAGAATCCCCAAAATCTAGTACACAAGTGCGCAACATATCCTCGAGAGTCTGGATAGTCCTCTCTGACTGCCCATCTGTCTGGGGATGATATGCAGTACTGAACTTGAGCTGAGTGCCCAAACTCTCCTACAAACTCCTCCAGAAATGAGAAGTGAAACTACTATCTCGATCTGAGACTATGCTGACGGAAACTCCGTGTATCCTAACGATCTGCCTCACATACATCTCTGCCAGCTTCTCCGTAGACAAACCCACCTTGAAAGGTAAAAAGTGGGCCGACTTGGTCAATCTATCAACAATGACCCAAATCGCGTCTTTCCCTCCTGGAGATCGTGGAAGTCCAGACACAAAATCCATAGTAATGTGTTCCCACTTCCACTCTGGAATGGGTAATGGCTGAAGTAACCCTCCTGGCCTCTGCCTCTCGGCTTTCACCTGCTGGCACACTAAGCATCTGGATACAAACTGTGCCACTTCCCTCTTCATGCCATACCACCACACACTCTCTCGCATATCCCGATACATCTTGTTAGCACCTGGATGTATGGAATACTGCGAGCGATGCGCTTCCTGCAACACCTCCTCGCGCAACTCCCCACTAGGCACACACAATCTAACTCTATGTCTCAAGGATCCATCCTCTGCAATAGTGAAATCATCCTCCGATCCTGCTCTCACCTGAGCTCTGATACTCCTCAAAGATACATCATCATACTGTGCTGTCTTGATCCTGTCCATCAAATCTGAGTGTATCTACAATCCCCACATCTGCATAGCACACCCAGGAACAATCACCTCAATGCCCAAGCTCTCCAAGTCCTCCAACAGATATCGATCCTGCGTCAAGAACATAGCTACCGGATACCTGCTCAAAGCATCGGCAACTACATTGGCTTTCCCAGGATGATATTGCAAAAAGATATCAAAATCCTTCATCAATTCCAACCACCGACGCTGCCTCATGTTCAACTCCTTCTGCGTGAAAACGTACTTCAAGCTTTTGTGGTCTGTGAAGATCTCCACACGCTCTCCGTATAAATAATGTTTCCACAACTTCAGGGCGAATATGACTGCTGCCAACTCCAAATCATGGGTAGGATAGTTCTTTTCATGAGGACGCAATTGCCTGGATGCATAGGCAATCACTTTCCCATGCTGCTGAAGAACACAACCTAAACCCTTCCCCGATGCATCACTATAAATAGTGAAACCTCCGGACCCTGATGGCAACGTCAAAATAGGAGCAGACGTCAACCTCTTTTTTAACTCCTCAAAAGCAACCTGACAATCCTCCGTCCAAACAAACTCCACATCCTTCCTTGTGAGTCTGGTCATCGGCTCGGCAATCCTCGAAAAATCTTGCACAAACTTCCTGTAATAGCCTGCCAATCCCAAGAAACTCCTGATCTCTGCTACTGAACTCGGAGTCTTCCAAGATTCCACTACTGAAATCTTCTTCGGATCCACTGAAATACCATCACCAGTCACAACATGCCCCAAGAATTTTACTTTGTCCAAGAAAAACTCACATTTAGACAACTTCCCATACAGCTTCTCCTTCCTCAGCACATCCAACACAATCCTCAAATGCTCCTCATGCTCCTCCGGTGTCCTCGAGTATATGAGTATGTCGTCGATGAACACCACCACGAACTTGTCAAGGTACTGGTGGAACACCTTGTTCATCAAGTTCATAAATACCGCCGGTGCATTAGTCAAACCAAACGGCATCACCATAAACTCGTACTGACCATACCGAGTTCTAAAAGCAGTCTTCGGTATGTCCTCCGGCTTTACCTTCACCTGATGGTAGCCTGATCTCAAATCTATCTTAGAAAATACCTTCGCACCACTCAACTGATCAAACAGATCATCAATCCGTGGCAAAGGATACTTATTCTTGATAGTGAGATTATTCAAAGCCCTGTAATCAATGCACATGCGTACCGATCCATCCTTCTTCGGTACAAACAATACCGGGGCTCCCCATGGTGAAGAACTCGATCTGATAAACCCCTTATCCTGCAATTCGTCCACCTGCTTCTTCAACTCGACCAGCTCGCTGTTGTTTACTCTATAGACATGCTGTGAAATTGGTTCTGTACCTGGCACCAAGTCTATAGAAAATTCAATATCTCGATCTGGTGACAATCCTGGCAATTTCTCAGGAAACACATCCAAGAATTCTGCTATCAACGGATGTGACAACTCCTTGTCTTCTACCATAGCTCCACAAATAATGCCTTCTTCCTGCTCCGTAGCTCCTCTAGTAAACTCGAACTCTGGCTCTCCTGGCGGACCAAACAAAACTATACCTCCTCTACAGTCTATGCTAGCACGGTGCCTACTCAACCAATCCATCCCAAGCACAATGTCATAGCTTGGAAGTGGCATTACAAGTAGACACGTACTCAACTCCCGGCCTCCCAGAGTAACTCTCCGATCCTTGCAAATATCATTAACCAGGATAATGCCTCCCCCGGTCATGATCTTGCAAGTCCTAAGCAAAGACTCAGCTACCAAACCATGCTTCAGAGCAAAAGAAACAGATACAAAACTATGGAAAGCACCACTATCAAACAAAGCTAAAGCTGGAATGGAATCAAGAAGAATAGAACCTGCGATGACATCTCCTGTGGGTTCCTCCTCTTCGACGGTCATAGCAAACGCTCGTCCCTGCCGAGCACCTCCCTGCTGTTGATGCTGGACAAAACACTGCTGCTGTGTTGGAAGCGGTCCCCTCGGCTGCGCTGCAGGTGGTCTCGTCTGTGTCCTCGGAGCTGGAGCTGCTCTTTGAACTGCACGACGAGGACACTCCCTCGATTGATGCCCTTCAGTACCACAATACAAACAAACTCCTAGCCTCCTCCTGCAAACTTCCCAGATGTGGCCGGGCTTCTTGCAGAAGTTGCATGGGGCCTGCTGTAACTGCCTCTGCTGCTGAGGTGCCTGGTGAAAAGGCGCTCTAGCTGGAGTCTGGTTCTGCTGTGGCTGCTGGAAAGGTCTGGAATGGAAATGAGGACGTTTGGCAGATACTGCACTGCCGTTGGCCCCCAGAAAAGAATCACGGTCTCTCTTGGTCTTCAAACCCAGATCCCGCTCAACCTTGCGTGCCTCCGCAAGTATCTCCGAGTATGTCTCATAAAAAGACGGAACAAGAATCTTTACCTCCCAGTTTAGACCCTCTCGGAAACGAATAGCTCGAACCTCCGGCTCCCTCACCAAGTACTCTGCAAATTGGCTCAACCTACCGAACTCTGCAGCGTATTCCTCCACAGACATGCTTCCTTGAATGAGACTCTCAAATTGTCTCCCCAAGTCAAGCCTGTCTATCCGAGCGAAAAACTTCTTCTTGAAAAGGTCCTTGAATACCTCCCAAGATTGTCCTGCGTCAACTAGAACCGGCTCATTCCTGAACCAAGAGCGAGCGACGTCGAACAGTTAAAGTCCTACCGCCTCAACCTTCAGATCTTCAGAAAGACGGGACACCCTCATAAGACGCTCAATGTCCTCGAGCCAATCATCAGCATAGACGATGCCCTCCGTCCCTTTGAAAACCCTAGGCTCCAGTTTCTTGAAGTCCTGAATGTTGCCTGGCCGAAGCTGAGCAACTTGAGGAACAACCTCCTGCTGGATCGGAACTCCTCTCTCAACTACAGCACTAGCAAGCTGATGAGCACTCTCGATGCCCTACCGTAGAACGTCGGTCTGCCTCTGATGTGCCTCTGACTGAGCCCTCTGTGCCTCGAGCATCTCACGAAACAGTGTAAACATCTGTGACGCCTCTGCTGGCACAGGAGGTGGAGGTGGAAGCCCCTCAGATACAGTTGGCACAGTCCTCTGAGTAGGTGGTGGACCTCCGAAAGCAGCTGACACTCCAATCACCGGAGAAGTGACTGGTGCAGGCCCTCGGGATGTCGCAGACCTCTCAGAAGCTGCTCTCCCCTGCTGTGATCTAGTCTTAGGCGGCATCCTGAGACAAAGCGAAAGAAAGAATCAATATGGCACAAGATGTAAGACATCAAGGAAAGGACAGTTTAAGAGATCAAGTATCAATATCAAATGAGAATAGTTGAATCAAAAGAATTTTCCTAAATGTGATTGAGTATCTCAGCCTATATCCTATATCCTATTGCAGGCTCGCAGTAGTACAACTAAGTTGTCGTACTACCACGATATTACATACTTGTGAAGCTAGACCTGCATGGGCCACCACCAAAAACGTGTCACGACCCGCACCCGGGGTAAGGGTAATAGTCGGAAACAACGCCCAGCCTACGCCGCAGAATCGGCGGTAGAACGCTGTCTAGAAAGTCTATCTAATATAATGAACCACCAAAAGATAGTGTACTCAATCACAGAACTAAGATAGAATGAACACGAATCAGATAAGAATAGAATAGTCATCAACTCATGAGTTTAAAATAATACATCAATGAGTCTGAAGAGTAACAAAAATAAGCTGGAGACAAATCCAGTACAAAAGAATACTATCATACTACAAGCTACACTCCAGGGTCAACTGTCTCAGTTGGGATAAGTCCCTCTTGAGCCAGGGTCTCCGAATCTAAACCCACAACATCCTGGGGTCCATAATAGGTAGGGTACTCCTCAGTGTCATCTGAAAAAATATATCCAGTCAGGAAAGGAGCAGAGTACATCTCTAACAGCAGTTCTAATCCATGATAAAAACTATGTAACAGTAAATAGCTGTGGATAAACAAGATTCACAAAATAGATACAAGAGATATATAGACAATAAGGAAATACTGGAAAGAAATACAATAATGAACAATATGCCAATGAAACAATAATACTAATGACTAAGTGTGTGAGTACTAGCTTAACATGTGATCGGCTTAGGCAAGATACAATGCGGCCTGGCTAATCATACGTGCGGTGCATGATCAACACTATTCGCTTACCAATACTTTATTCAATAGGGATTTGATCACATATCTATACTAATACTCCCCACCCCCAACTGGTATAATAGATCCAACCACGGTATGCTATGGCACTAGATTCCCCAAGAAGATAGCTAGTCTCCCCGAGAATCGGTGTCTGTACATGTACAAGATAACCAATGAAACAATACTTGCACCATATACACCATATACCAAGGAATAACATCTCATGACGAGATCCGGATATACTAATCCGTGTAACCATAGTGTCGAGAGAAATATGTAAATCTACACTAAATACAACGAACATAGAGGATATCATAAATGAGAAACTATCAGAGAATGTACTCGCCTGAAATCCAAAGAACAGTCTCACAGATGTCTGACTCGGTGCCTCGAAGACCTAGATATGGAATACCACATTAAAACAAGGTCCCGGAAAGAGAACAAGTCAAACTAGTCAACTCCTAGGTCAATAAATAAATTCTAAGTCAAAAGTCAACTATGGTCAACTCTAAAGTCAACTAAAGTCAAACCAAGGTCAACCTCACAAGAAATCTATATAAATAATATAGAAATAAAATACAACAATTTAGGAATAAAAATTAGATCCCAAATCATACTCACACAAAGTATACTACTAATACAAATAATATATACCCTAAAATAATATATATACAAACCAATATGTATACAAATAACATAATATATTATTACAAATATTATACCTCACAAAACACATATATATACACATATATATATATATATACAATAATAATATATAAAATATAATTTAAAACTGTCAAAGCGTCACTGAAAACAGTGAACAAAACAAGATAAAATAAAAACAGGTTTAATAGTGACAGTCTTGACTGTCACTGAAAATTCGCAGAAGCCACTGTGTAATAAAACCCACTGTTGCTGCATTGGTGACAGTTAATCAACTGTCACCGAAAACTGTCTCCACTGCTGCTAAGATCCCGCCTGCAGCATTAATGACAGAACTGTCATTAATGCATAGTGGGCTACAGCGGCTGCTGCTAACCCGCCTATTTAGCGACAGTTTCACTGTCACAAACCCACTGTCACCAAAACAAATAAAAATATAAAAATATATATATATATAAATATATATATGCAATAATAATCACAATACATATATATATATAAATAAATAATTATATACTTATATATATATGCACATATAAACTTATAATTAAATACTAATAGTTACAACACATGCACATATTAATGTTCATATTTTACATGGCTAGAAGCACACCTAAAATATATACATTAATATACAAATAATTACATAATAATTATAAATAATATAATTACACAATTAAACACATAAATATATTTTATAAAATATTTATGTATAATTTATACTATTAACATAAGTACATATATAATTACATGCAAGAAAGCTACATATTATATTTGTACATCATATTAGCACACACAAAAATATATAGATCTATGCTGCAATAATTACTATAATAAATACACAAAATAAATATATAATATCTATATATATTTACTAATTATAATTGAAGAATTTAAACCATACATAATTAGATCTATTCAAAAATCTACACAATTGGAGAGTATCACACCGTATCCCACTAGATCTAGGATACGCATGTGACACGAGTCCAACACACAACCAATTGCACCCCGAAGGATACAAACAAATCACAAATAATATTTATGAATAAATCAAAGTGTCAAAAGTAGATCTATGTGTCCGTGTCAAAATACGACATGTTCAAAGCCCCGTGTCGGAGAAAAAACCCCTAAAATGATACGTATCACCAAATAGTTGGGATACGAACCACATGTACCAAATTATGGACACGACACTAGCCCCAAACACATAAGCTCATGTCCAATTGATCTATAGGATCAATTGATACACACAATAAAATATAAATTCGGAATTCCAACAAAATTAACACAAAAAGCACCATAACTTTCTCCATGGGTCTCCTATGAACACAAAACAAAGTCCTATGGGTAGTACATACATATAGGTTGATTTTACATGATTAAATCTTATATTTAGAAGCTATTTAAATGGGAAAATCTGAATTATACCTATTGGGAGATAGATTCCCAATGAAACCTCCAATTGAGAAGAACTTGCTTCCAAATTGTAGATCCTTGCTCCTCTTTGTAGATCCTTGCTTCCTTCTTCTAGATCCTTGCTTCCTCCTTCTCTAATGGTGAATTGGAAAGAATTTGGAATAAATTTGGTAGGGAATTGGAATGGGAATGGAGGGAAATTGGGAGTGGAAAATTCTAGATCTAGATTTGGAATGAGAATGAGAATGAGAGGAGAGAGAAAATTTCCCCCTCTTTTAATAGGCCGGGCTTGCCCCTCTCCCAAGCAATTGTAAAATGTCCAATGTACCCCTTGGGGCCTCTCATGAAGAAATAATTAAGGAAGGAAGCTTCTAGTCTAATCACTTAATTAATTTAATCCATCTCCTTAACTATGGGCTTTCTAAATGGGCCAAATCTAACTATTTAATTCATGTTGGTCCATAGGTCCAAACTATACTAGTTGGGTCCACTAAAATAAGTCCAAAATAATTAAATAACATCCAACAACAATTAAATAATACAACAAAAATTATTTACCATGCACAATATTTATTTAAATAGGAAAAATACTAAAATACCCTTTTTCCTAAAATATGGTAGTGACAACCATGATATCTCACTGGTATCCTTATACCTCTCGTACTATTCCCTGATATATACGACCTCTATACTCAAAATTATAAGGTACTATACCTACTAAACTTACTCTTATATATATATATATATATATATATATATATATATATATATATATATATATATATATATATATATATATATATATATATATATTTATTGTCTCTCTCTTACTGCTTGGATCAGTTGTATTATTATTGCCAAATACTTTTCTATCCATTAACTGATACACCAGTCCAATTATCTCACAAGGTGCTTACTGTTACTAGCACATTACTCAAGTAATCATTGATATAAAAATACTAGCACTCTTGATATAGTAACACTAGCTTCCTAACTACACAACATATGTCCTTAAGGTTCTAGGATACTAGCTTCATCATTAGATCACCTCATCATACTCACTAGAACTCATGATCATTTGCACCAGTTATTAACTTCGATGATACACATGTTTCACTTCACTCTCAAAGGCAGTCATATGGTTCCATATCTCTATTGATGTATGTGTATCTCTCGTCAAACCTTTTATAGACAGATACACAAATTAGTGATACACCATATATCTTCCATGACCAATCTTGATATTTCTCAACCCATGACATAATATTAACACTCAAGCTTCTATTTTTTGATACTCATGAACTTCCACACAGACACTAATCATCCACTGTGCATCCTACACATAATTTCTAGACACTCTTCCACATATTGCTTCCAATCACATCACTAGCCTCAATATCAGGTGATATACCCATCACTAGTCATATACTGGTACACTCTTATCTACTCACATCAACCTGTATCACAAGTCCTACTACTTTAGCACAATATATTATTATTCCCTCACACTCTCCTATACACTTATGGGTACCTTTCTACTATGGCACACTCACTAATACCCTTGATGCATATACATTTCTCTACTCTTGACACACCCAAGTATCAACCACCAAATTGAATATCATGCTCCACTGATTTCCAACACAATTTTCTTGATACTTAATTGTTACATGGATCACCCAACTATCTGAATTTATGACTATCCAGAGTAAGCATGCTGATACTGATACTAACTCATAGAACTACTACTGATACTCTCTACTCCCCCTTCTACCTATAGTACCCATACTATCTATAATGATACCTATTATAGAACTATTTCTACAAGGTACTACGCTATGAATTATCTCTAGATTTATGCCTATTGCTCACATGCCCAACCAAGAACCACTTACAGACTCACAAGTCACACTCTCAATAGTCAGTACTGATACTCAAGACACAGACCTAATTTTAATTCACCAATTATCATACTAACAAGGAACCCTAATGGAATGGAGCTCTATAAGGAACTAGATTAGAGAACTGAAGGTATCTCTACTGCTAAGCTAAGGAACAATGGAACAAAGTCCTATAATAACAGAAGTAAAAAGTATTGAGATGATACTTTAAGAACCAATTTAAGATATAATCTGATAATCATATACGTCTGTCCGAAATTATGACACTCAGAATTCCTGCTACTCAGTAAGCATAGCTGCGATAAACGATAGATTCCATAACTAGGGTATGCAACTCTATAATCATGTCATCTAGAATCCTCACCACACCAACCGGTATGGCTAAGAGAAACTCTAAATTTCATAAATAAGATATGTACATCCGAAGTCAGGTCCGTACATTTTTTCTATGCCAGCTAATATGGCTGCGATAAACTCTATGCTCCGTAACCAAAGCATATATTTTACCTTTCTCACTGTTCTCATCAACATATGTCATCATATGATACCATAATTTAGTCCATAAAATTTCTCTCGATATGAAATCAAACTCAATAATGAACACCAAGAATTTAAATCAACCGATCACCAAGTATCAAATTCAACAATCAATCACCAAGAATCAAATTCAACAACAATAAGTGAGAGCGGACGGAAACAAGGGAAAAGATTTGAAATAGGAATTGTAATAAGATTCTCAAGGGTCTTCCCAGGAATCTCTCAAGAAATTTATGATTGAGTATCCTCTCATCCTAATATCTTATATCCTATATCCTATCGCAGGCTCGCAGTAGTAAAATTAAGTCGTCGCACTACCACGACATAGCATAACTTGCATCCCTACACTGGGTGCGGGTCGTGACACATCGCACAACCCGCACCCAGTGTAGGGATGCAAGTCGAGAACAACGTCCAGCCTACGCCGCAACATCGACGGTAGAACGTTGTCTTGGTCAACTATACTATCTAAATATCTCACAATAATATAAAATATTCTAACAATATCTCACACAAAACTTAATCACAATTCTAAAGTATGAGAAGATATGAAGGAAGTCTAACTATACATTCAAAATATATATTATCAATAGAAATAATATCCAATCTTATACCATATGCCAAAAATAAATCTGGTACCAAAATGCTAAAGAAACTAACTATAAAAAACTAGTGATCTGGATAAACCTTTCGGTAATCACTCCAGAACTAGTGGGTCCAAGTCTGCACCATCTATAAGTCAAAGTCCATAGTATGTCGAACACCAATCTCTCGGATCCCCTAAAAAATATTTTTCAGTCCAAAATGGAGCGAAGTACATCTCTAACAGCAGTTCTAAATTAATGATATAAACTATGTAACAGTAAATAGATATGAATATATAAGATGCAACAATAGATACAAGAGATATACAATAAAGGAAATACTGTAAATAAATACGAGAATGAACAAGATTACTAATGACTAAGTGTGTGAGTACTAGCTTTAACATGTGATCGGCTTGGAAACTTGTATAAGAAAACTTGTACAAGAATAAAGGCCGGGTTAGTCATACGTGCGGTGTATGACCAACACTCACAGGAAAACAAGACTTGCACAAGAAGGGTATGATCACATATCTACACTAAAATACTCGCCACCTCGACTGGTATAGTGGATCCAACCATGGTACGCTATGGCACGAAATTCCCCAAGAAGATAGTGACTTTTCTCGAGAATCAATGTCTGTATATGCACAAGATATTCAATAAAAAAGGCTTGGACAAGATACACCATATACCAAGGAATAATATCTCATGACGAGATCCGAATTTACCAATCCGAGTAACCATCGTATCAAGAAAATATGGATATCTACACTAGATACAATGAACATAGAGGATATCATAAATGAGAAACTTTCAGAGAATGTACTCGCCTGCGGTTCAGAGCAATGAATGTCAAACTATGTCCGAACTGGTATCACACAGACCTATATATGGAATATTATATTAATACAAGATTCTGGAATAAAAATAAGTTAAACTAGTCAACTTCTAGGTCATAAAGCCATTTCTAAATTAAAACAGTCAAACTAGGCCAACTCTATGTCAAACCGGTCAAACTACCTATTTCTAGGTTGCATGAGTCAATCTCAATGATGTTGGGTTCATACACTATGAATCAAGGTCATACAAGCTAAAACTTAGGATATTTAGGATACCGTATCTTAGGATACGCAAATAATAGATAAATATCACATATGCACATCAAACAATATTAAATATATAAAATTTAAATTATAAATATTAAATGGATACCTTGGTTTTGAACAAACTCGGTATCGCACAACTAAATCTCAATCTCGATACCCAAACCCAATACCTTGGGTATCCCCAAATACCTTGATACTTACCTTGGTATCTCAAGGTAATTGCCAAAACTTTATATATATATATATATATATATATATATATATATATATATATATATATATATATATATATATATATATATATATACTAACTATCCATTATAACTATATGCTAACAACTAACTACTAACAATATAGTATACTAATGCACAAATACCAATTATGAAATATATATATATATATATATATATATATATATATATATATATATATATATATATATATATATATATATATATATATACCAATACTATATATATACCTACTAGCTAAAAATAATATATAATTATATTTATAACCGCAAAACTGTCACCTAAAGCCGCTACTGCCGTCGCTAATGCCATTAATACCGCTGCTAATACTGCTGCTGTTGCTATGGTTACTGCTGCTGTCGTTAATACTGCTGCTGCTGTTGTCGCTGAAGGCTGCTGCTGTTACTAATGCTGCTGCTGCTGCTGTTGCTGTTGCTGTTGCTGAAGCTGCTACTGTTGCTATAAACGCTGTTGCTATTGCTAATGTGCTGCTGCTGTCACTAAAAGCGTTGCCCCCTCTCTCTTTCTCTCTTATATACTAAAACATATATAAATATATATACTTAGCTACATATATTTATATACATATACATGCTCACCAAATATATATATATTTATATATATATATATATATATATATATATATATATATATATATATATATATACATTTCCACCATAATACATATAGTATAACATACACAGATTATAATATCATATATATATATTTAATTATATCATCACATATACGTACACGTATATATATATATATATATATATATATATATATATATATATATATATATATATATATATATATATAATTATAATTATAACATACAAGTATATATATATAACATATATACATATAACTTATATAAGTACACTTCTATATATATATACACTACTATAATTAATGGTTATTACATATGTAAAAGTATAGCTACATATATACATAACACATAGGTACATAGATATATGATACACTAACACATATAAATATATATATACATAGCAATATATATATATATATATACATGCATATAATTACATATTATAATGACTAAGAACAAAAGGAAATAGATCTAAAAATAAATGCACAAACACGTGGAGTGCATCACACCCGTATCCACTAGATCTAGGATACGCTTGCGACACGAGTCCACCACAAATCCAAACATACCCCGAAGGAAACGAGCAAGTCTAATATATAATTTATGAAGAACACGAGGAGTCAAATACAAATCTATGTTTCCGTGTCAAAATATGACATGCACCAAGTCCCGTGTCGGAGGAAAAACCCCCAAATCAACACGTATCACCAAATTATTGGGATACGACCTACACATACCCAATTGTGGATACGTCACTAGCCCCAAATACATGTCAAATTAATCTATAGGACCAATTGACAAACACAACAAGTGTCAATATTGGAATTCCTCTAAAATTGACACAAAAAGTACCATAACTTTCTTATTAGGCCTTCTATGAACTCAAAACTAAATCCTATGGGTAGCCTATGCATATGGGTTGATTTCTCATGGTTAATTCTCAGATTTAGAACCTAAATTAAGGGGGGGAAACTGAATTTTACCTATTGGGAGATGAATTCCCAATAAAATCTCCAAAATTGGTGAAATTGGCCTTCAACTTGTAGATCCTTACTCCTCTTTGTAGATCCTTGCTTTCTCCTTCTAGATCCTTACTCTACTAGCCTCCAATGGTAATTTGGGAAGGAATTGGGATGAAATTTGGTAGAAATTTGGTAGAATTTGGTTGAGGAAAATTTTAGATCTAGATTTGGAATAAAAAATGAAGAGAGAGTTTTCATCCCCTTTATATAGGCCTCACTTGCCCCCTCCCTCAAGCTACTATATAAAGTCTAAAATACCTCTTGGGGCCTCTCATGAAAAAATTAATTAAGGAAAAAAGGTTCTAGTCTAATGGGTTTAATATAATTAATCATCTTCTAATGATTGGGCTTCTAATTATTGGGCTCAATTCTAACTAGAATTAAATGTTGGTCCATGAGTCTAAACTAAACTAGTTAGGTCTACTAACACAAGTCCAAAAATAAATATAACATGCTAACCATAAATAAATAATATAATAAATAAATATTTAACATGCAAACTATTTAATTTACTAAATAACTAAAATACCCTTTCCTAGAAAATGTGGTAGTGACAATCTCCAGTATCACTTTTGGAATCGGGACGACATCGTCTTGGAATTTCATCACTGGAAAGTCGCCAAACTATAATGACACCATATTAGTAGTAACTGACTTTTCTTTATCATGGAGAGTAATTGCCTCAGCATTGATTAACTGTTGTATGTGTATCTTCACTATGTAGAGATCCTTTGTGGTATGATGCACGTATCGATAAAATAAATAGTATTTGGGATCATTGACTTTATCTTCCTCCTCAAGACTTCTGATGTTATATAATTTGAGCTTGTTACTTTTCATCAGTATGCTAAAGATGTTAATGATGTCTTCATCGTTGAAGGAATAGGTTTCCTTGGGCTTTGAATTCTCGATAGGCTTTGGCTTGGATGCGAAGAAGCACTTTTGAAAAGGTTAACGGTAAGGGCCTCCTTCCCTTTGCTGTTACAGTTGTTGTTGTTCTAGTGGATGCCTTCCCCGATCATCAGGCACTTTAATCCCTAGCAAAGGGATATTGCCTGGATTACTTTTAGCAATGTCAACACTCGCGATAAAATACTGACCATTATTCGTACTGGTGGTGCCTGTACAGAACTTTACTTTAGGCAATAAATTTTGCCTGCATGTGTCCATGAGCCAGGAATCTGGGATGGTTGGTAACGGCAGAGATACTTGTCTGAAACGCTCAATGTAGTCACGAGCAGATTCCTTCTCCCTTTGCTCTATAGAGATGAGTGTTGACATGGTTATGTCTATGCCGTCGTCAGAGAATCTAGAGAGAAAGAGTCTCACCAAATTATCAAATAACTTAATACAATTGTCTGGCAGACTGCAGAACCATTCATAAGCTATGTTGGTTAATGATCTAACAAATAACTTAATGACTAGGGCATCGTCCCGTGGTAAATGATCTTTTGGGAGTGGAAGTAATTCATGAATTGATGGGGCGATGTCTTCCTATCAAAATGAGTCAAGGATTACAACTTATATTTTGGAGGGCAAACTATGTTGTTCTACTCAGAGGGTATGGTTGCCTTCTTCCGATCCTCTGGAGCTTCTTCCTGTTGTTAATGGCATCGAAGAAAGAACACAATTCTCAAATAGCTTCTTGAGTATCGTTTGTCGATAGAGGAACAATCGATTGTAAGGTAGTTGCAGGTGGAACCTGGTGCATCATTGGAAAGGTACTATCCCCATTTTTCTGAGGAATATAAGTATTAGCAGGTGCAATAGTCTCCTCATTGTTTTTTGAGCCTTAGTTTGTTTGACCCAGGACCAAAGGTTGTGGTTGGACCAAGGCTGCCTGAATCTCCCTTAATGTCTGAGTGAATATTTATATTTATGTGTTCATGTCTTGCACCGTTGTTTTTTGGATATCTAGATATTGGCGATTACTGCTGCCATCTTCATTATTGTTACCTGTTATGTATATCGACATTACATGTGGATTAGTAAATGAGGTGGTAAAGCCTAAGATTTTTACTTCAGATTCCTGAGGTGCATTATCCTCAGGAAAAGGCATCATCTTTGCGTCATCCTCTGAGTAGGGAATTACTACCCCTAGATTCAGATGTTATACTTGCTGCGTGGTGCGTAGAAGGAAACTACCCCTGAAATATTGTCTTCAGTTCCATAAGATGCACTGTATTCATGGAACATCGAATTGATATGAATCATAGGAAGATCGTTGTCTCTTAACTGTAATGCTATACCGGGAATCTGCAAAGGGATACTACCCCCTGATTGTGCTATTGTATCTTGTGTTGGGGGTGTAGTGCCCCGCTCTGTGTCGGCACTATGTATTAAGGTGAGTGGGCATAACTTCGTTCTTTGATTCTTGCACGCCTTAATAATGAATCTGAGTATTTTGAATGCTTATTTGCTTAAAGAGATTGATAGAACCTGCCTTGTATGCTAATAAGAGAACTCACCTGGCTCGTCTTTGAAACAAACATATCTACTTAACTAGAATCCTGAAACGCTTGTCTAAGAGTATGAGTTTGCATGAACATGTGTAACCTCCGATTTCCAATTTCCAAAATAATTAGATTTTTATTTATTTTAAAATATCGAGTTTTTATAAAATATTTTCCTTGAAAATTTTCATTTGATTTTGAACGATGTTTGATTGTAGAAGGTAATTTAAAAATCCTTTATAAAAATCCTTTTTCCTAAGTGTCGATGTAGTACAAAATAAATAAATAATAATAATATATATATTCCTCTAGTTTCAAATGTTTACTGGCTTGAAATCATAAAATTATTTATTTGATAAAATTAATTAAAAGACTAGTTGTTTCTTCAAAATAATTTTTATATTTAATGGGATAGTAAATAAATAAATTATATAGCTTTCCTAAAATATTTTCTGAAATTATAATCTTTATTTTTATTTTTACAAGTTGCCATTTCCCATCAACTAGCCTTCACACCCTCATTTTTCCCTACGTGAGAAACCCGTTTAATTAATTCTGGGCCATTCATTATTGGGCCAACCCGCAACCCTTTATCCCACACCATCTCTCCCTATTTAAGTTCTCATTCTCACAATTCCCAAGAAACCCTAATCTCCAGATTATTAGCTAGCCCCCACAATTTCCCACAAGCCACAGCCGCCACCATTTTGTGTGCTCGTGTCCGTGTGTCCAGCATCACCGTATCAGCCGTGATGGCCTCGGGTCCGACCCCGGGTGTCCCATCATATCCATTCATTCCTGTGTCCGGTTACAACGTTACAAACAGATTTTCGTGTCCGACACACCCGGACACATCCACATCCTCCACTGTACAACCTCATCCCCGTGTCCGGCAGACCCGGGCATGTCCACAGTACAACAAACCCTCGTATCCATCCCGGACATGTACCCAGACCCCCGGACACACACAGAACCCAAAACCCTAACCCTAAATCTGACAGAACCGCCGCCTCCTCGATCTGGCCGCCAGCCACCACCACCTGGAGCCTCTCGAGTCGATCGCCGCTCGGAGACGACGTCGTCGCCGTCGATCTGGCTTACATCCAAGCCGCCGCCTGGGACCGAGAATACCCGCCGCCGAGTTGATTGCCGCCGGCGACTGGACCCTCGGCGTCGAGCGTCTGTGGTCGATGCCGCCGCCTCGAAGCGCCCGCCTCCTCGGACAGAACGCCCGCCCTCGGACAGAGCGCCGTCTCGAGCCGAACGATCCTGCCGTCGTCTCACCCGCGTCGAGCACCGCCGCTGGAACGAAGCCGCCGCCGTCTCGAGCCGGACTTCCGCGGCGTCGGCGCCGGAATCCCTCCGTGAGCCCTCTCTCCCTTTCCCTCATTCCCCTTTTGTTCTGTCTGTGTATTAGTAATGTATTAGATTAGTTATAATTAGTATTTTAATTAGCTTAGTGTTAGTTAATTAAATTAGTGGTTAAGTAATTAATCAATTAGAATAATTAAATTAGTTTAGTAATGTATTAGATTAGTTTAGAGTAAGTATTTAATCAGTGAATTAATTTTATTAGTTAATCATTTAGTTAAATTATATTAGTTTAGTTAATTACTAATAATCAGATTAGAAATTCTTAATAAATTAGTTAATTTATAATTTGTTTAGTAATTAAATATAAATAGTTTAGTATATTCATGTAACTAGTTAAGTAAATAGAAAATAATTTGTTTTATTGTTTATAGTGTAAGAATTTATTTATGTAATAAATATAAGGATTTTGATTATGTAAAAATAATAATTTCTGGTTTATATCATTAATTAAGGAATAGTTACATTAATAAATAAGATCAATTTGTTTAATTGGGCTGGTGACCAATTTTACTATAAATAAAATATATTGGCTTTTACGTAAATTCTAAATTTGTATATAGTATAAATTCTTATTTTTGGTATAAACATATATATATCTATATATATATTTTGTAAGGGTATATGTTTAATAAATGTGTATTTTTAGTATATGTATAAACATATATATAGGTATGTATTTTGGTATAAAATATATTGGTAATATACATATTAATTTAATACGTATTTTGGTAAATATATATGTATGTATAATATGTACATGTGTATTCCTTTAATACATATATGTAGGTATTTCGGTATAAAAATATATAATGTTTAGTATATGTATATATATTGTAAGTATTAATGATAATTAATAATATGTGTATTTATATACGTATCCCTACTAGATGCCCCTAGTTGACTAGTGCCATACCTGGCAGAGCCCCTGAGTTCATGTATTTGTGATGTGTTGGTGTAGCGCCTGATGCAAATGTTGTATTTGATATATTTTAGGACTGTTGGTTCCTCCAGACGATACTCTGGGACAGGACATTGGTTTTACCAGCTAAGGACCAAAGGCGAGTACATTCTCTGACTAGTTTCTAATTTATGATATCTTCTATGTTCACTGTATCTAGTGTAAATATCCATGTTCCTGACACGTTGGTTACACGGATTGGTATACACGGATCTCGTCATGAGATGTTATTCCTTATTCATGGTGTAGCTTGTACAGGACTTGTTTCCTTGATATCTTGTGCATGTACAGACACTGATTCCCGGGGAGATTTGCTACCTTCCTAGGGAATCCCGTGCCATAGCGTACCATGGTTGGATCTACTATACCAGTCGGGGGTTTGGGGAGTACTTTAGTGTAGATATGTGATCATACCCAACTTTATATGCACCATAGCTCACCCCACATCTCACGTCGGGTGCGGCCTGACCATTTACATGCTCCATAGCTGTTACGTGTGATTAGCCTGATCTCTACATGCATCATAGCTAACCAACGGTTAGCCTGACTTTATATGAACCATAGCTAATCACATGTAACCAGCCTGATCAAGTTCCCAAGCCGATCACATATTAAAGCTAGTACTCACACACTTAGTCATAGGTTTCTTGCTCATTGACATATTGTTCTTTTCCTGCATTTACTTACAGTATTTCCAGTATTTCTCTCATTGTACATTTCTCGTACCTATACATGCATCTGGTATGTTTCCATCTAGAACTGCTACACAGTTTATGTCATTTATATAGAACTGTTATTTAGAGATGTACTTTGCTCCTTCCTGACTGGAAAATATTTTTCCAGACTGTGACCTTAGTGGACTTGTTTCTGACACTTGGGGATTGGTTGTTACTGATTTCAGGTATGTTTATTTTGCCAGTAGACTTGTGTTGTATTCTTTTGTTTCTTCAAATTCTTATCGTGCTGTAGTTGTGATTGAGTATATTGTTAATATTTTTATAGTGTTATCCGAGTCTCCTTATGGAGTTGGATACTAGCGTGAGATTTTATAGATAGTACTTGACCTAGACAGCGTTCTACCGCCGATGCTGCGGCGTAGGCTGGACGTACCCACGCACTCGTGCCCCTAAACCGGGTGCGGGTCGTGACACATTTTTAGTGGTGGCCCATGCAGGTCAGACTTCGTAAGTTGTGCGATGTCGTGGTAGTACGACGTCATAGTTGTACTACTGCGTACCTGCTATAGAATATAGGACATAGGATACTAGGATGAGAGAGGATACTCAATCACAAATTCTTGAGAGATTCCTGGGACGACCCCTTGAGAATCTTATTATAATTTCCAATTTAAATCTTTTCCTTGTTTTCGTCCGCTCTCGCTTGTTGTTACTGAACTTGATTTTTGTTGAGCAGTTATTAAATTAAAATCTTGGTATCATTATTGAGTTTGATTCTTGTTGACCAGTTGTTAACTTTAATTCCTGGTATCGTTGTTGAGTTGATTTCAAACTGAGATGAATTTTACGGACTAAAATTTACGGTATCATCTGATGACATATATTGATGAGGACAGTGAGAAAGGTAAAAAAAAAAAAAGAAGTCTACTTTGGTTATGGGACCTAGAGTTTATCGCAGCCATATTAGCTGTCGTGACGAGAACGTAGGAACCTGACTTGGATGTACATACTGTAGTTATGAAACTTAGAGTCTCTCGCAGCCATACCGGTTGGCGTGGCGAAGATTCTAGATGACATAATTATAGAGTTGCATACCTTAGTTATGGAACCTGTCGTTTATCGCGTCTATGCTTACTGGCGTGGCGAGGATTCTGAGTGTCATGATTTCTGACAGACGTGTATGATTATCAGGTTGTATCTTAAATTGGTTCTTAAAATATCATCTCAAGACTTATCTATTTCTGTTATTCCAGGACTTTGTTCCATCGCTTCTTTCTTTACTAGCAGTAAAGATACCTTCTGTCCTCAATCCAATTCCTTTTGAGCTTCTATTCCTTGAGGTTTCCTTGTTAAGTATGATAATTAGTGACTAGCAATTTTTGGTTTTGTCTTGTATTGGTATTGACTGTGTTGCTAGTGAGTTGTAAGTGTTTCTTAGTTGGACATGTGAGCAGTAGGCTTTAATCTAGAGTTACCCCTTAGCATAGTACCTTGTACCAATAATTCTAGGAGTAGTGTCATTAGAGACTGAGAGTTAAGGAGAGTATAGGGTATCAGTGATAGTTCTCAGAGTTAGTATCAGAGCCAATTACCCGTCCTGGATAATTATGATGATATAATTGAGTGATCTATGTAAACGATTAAGTATCCGGGAATTGTGTTAAGGATTTATGGAGCATGATGTCCAATTTGATGATTGATATCGGAAATGTTAAAAGTAAAGAAATGTATATGTATAAAGGGTTTAATGAGATGTCATAAGTAGAGAAATATCAGGATTAGTAATGGAAGTTGTGAAGCGTATCACGGATTAGTTAATAGGCTTTAAAGGATTGAAGAAAATACATATACAACTATCGAGATGAGGAACCATACACATACCCATGAGAGTAAAGAAACATGAGTGTTATAGAGGATACAGGTGATCATTAGTCTAATGAGCTTGATGAGATAATCCATTAATGCAGCTAGTGATGTAATACCAAGAGTGCTAATGATTCTATATCGAGGATTAGTCAAGGATGACGTTAATAACAGTAAGCACTCGGTGTGTTGATAATTAGATGATATACCAATTGACATAAATTGAAATCATGAAAGAAAACACAGTTGATGATAACTTTGATCATTGGAGGTAATAGTACAAGTGGTTCGGGCAGTACAAATTTAGTACACAGTTCTAGACAATCTAGGTATTGAGTGCACCTTGAGTATCAGAGACCGTGAGCACTAATATGTACATTGAGGAGTTATAAATTAAAAGGTGGAAATGAATTTTAATTTTCAGAATTTTTAAGGAGTTGAGATTTTTGTTGTTAAAATATTGAGGATTTAAATTTGATTCACTAAACATAGTTAAGGCTACAAAGATTTTAGAAGTGATTAAATTTTATTTCGATGGGAAGTATCTAATTTTGAGGAGGTATATGCATTTTATTTTAAGTTGATCGGGAAGTTAAACCTTGACGATTATTTTGAGGATTAATTTTTGGTAGATGAGAGATATGAATATTAATATATGATTAGTTGATATGGGTACCAGTGTACATGAATAGGAATTTGTTAGTGTGCTAGAGTTAAGTGTTTGTTAGAGATAGTAGACACTACAAGTAATATGTTAACATGATCCTTCTTCCTTCCTAATGTTCCTTTTCTTTCGCCTTTCGATTGATTGATTGATTTTCCTAGTACTGTGGTTCACATGCATGATTTTCTTGTTAGAATATAACTAGTAGTACCCCCCTAACAGAGACTGAAATACCACGACCAAAGACACATGACCTATATTTTCTTAAATTGCATGGCTGTAGGTAGAGTTTTCTTAAACCATGATCATTGGGTTTTGACCATAGCAAAGATCTATGACGAGGTTATGACTGACAAAAAGAAACAAGAGGATTAAATTTGTGGATGAGCATTAAATTAAATAAAGAATTTAGGGGTTGTTATAACGGAGTTGATGGATCATTGATTTTATGAAAATCGAGGTATGATTGAAATTCGAGGACAAACATTTACTTAAAGGGAGAATTAAGAAATTCACAGAGCCAAAAATTTGAGGATTTATTAATTTTAAGGAGGTCTTGATATGATTGAATTGATTATTAAAAAAAAATTTTTTTTGAGAAATTTGAGAGATTATCTTATCTATTTGATTGCAAGATAGAAATTTTATATAGTATGAATGTTGCATTGAAGATACTGGAAGCATCGCATCGTTGAGTATTTGAGGAAAAAGAAAAACAGGAAATAAAATCGTAAATGGAATAGTGTCAAATTAAATTCTTGGGATGAGGAGTTAGATTGGAATAAGCATCAATTGAATTTGAGTTAGATGATTGATGAGTGTTTAAAGTTAAATTTTGGGATGCAGATTTTTAAGTTTTATAAATATGCATTGATTGGATTTCAATTAAAAGGATAGGATAGTAAATCTTGTATTTAGTTATTTACTCAAAATTTGAGGAGATTATGATACGACTGAAATTCAATTAAAATATTGAGGATTTGAGTAGTAAAATTTTTACATTGGGATAATAAATTCAGAGGATGGAAAAAAAAAATATTAGTTCAAAATTCGGAAACATTATACATACGGATAGAGAAATATGGAATGAAATGAAACTCATGGTAAAGAATATTATAATATAATGGATTATGGGATCATATAATTGAAGGTCGTAAGGTAAGATCATGGTATATTGAGGTTGTGATTTAAATTAAAATCTTGACCATGACAGTAACATTTGAAATCGAAGAAAATAATCGAAGTATAGTTGATGTTAAGATAAACAAACTCGAATTTGATGATAAGGATTTTGGACATGTAATAAATTTTGATTCAGAAATTCTAAGATCTAATCTAATAAAGTTTGTGGAATTTGAAACTTTTATAGATATTAGTTAATGATGAATCACAAGATTGAGAAAAGTAAAATGAACGAGGATAAAAAGGAAGGATTATTTTCAGATGGTAGTAAAGACTATTTTTCCTAGAAATTAAGAAAGGCGATTAGATGTCTCTTGATTACATTCTGAAGGATGTATTTAAGTTTCTTAAATCAAATTATCGACCGTATCTTTCGAATTAGCTATAACTTTCATGTCTATATCATTCATTATATTGGGTCTTCCTTGGTTTAGTTACTTTGAAAAGGTAACGTGCATTATTCCAATTATCTGTTTTTTTGTGATCGTGTCTACTTCCCAAAACTTAAACTTTCTAGAGGATTCAAGGCCGAGCCATGATTCCTTCAAGTTATTCCTGTCTTAAACCATATTTTCTTTTTCTTCATGTTTCTTCTGTTTGGTAAATATTCTCCTTATAGAAATATTTTCTTCAATGATATATTCATCATTATGAACAACAAATTTTTTCTATCCTAGTCATCCCTAAAATTTTGAGGACAAAATTCTTCTAAGGTGGATAGACTTGTAACCTCCGATTTCCAATTTCCAAAATAATTAGATTTTTATTTATTTTAAAATATCGAGTTTTTATAAAATATTTTCCTTGAAAATTTTCATTTGATTTTGAACGATGTTTGATTGTAGAAGGTAATTTAAAAATCCTTTATAAAAATCTTTTTTCCTAAGTGTCGATGTAGTACAAAATAAATAAATAATAATAATATATATATTCCTCTAGTTTCAAATGTTTACTGGCTTGAAATCATAAAATTATTTATTTGATAAAATTAATTAAAAGACTAGTTGTTTCTTCAAAATAATTTTTATATTTAATGGGATAGTAAATAAATAAATTACATAGCTTTCCTAAAATATTTTCTGAAATTATAATCTTTATTTTTATTTTTACAAGTTGCCATTTCCCATCAACTAGCCTTCACACCCTCATTTTTCCCCACGTGAGAAACCCGTTTAATTAATTCTGGGCCATTCATTATTGGGCCAACCCGCAACCCTTTATCCCACACCATCTCTCCCTATTTAAGTTCTCATTCTCACAATTCCCAAGAAACCCTAATCTCCAGATTATTAGCTAGCCCCCACAATTTCCCACAAGCCACAGCCGCCACCATTTTGTGTGCTCGTGTCCGTGTGTCCAGCATCACCGTGTCAGCCGTGATGGCCTCGGGTCCGACCCCGGGTGTCCCATCATATCCATTCATTCCTGTGTTCGGTTACAATGTTACAAACAGATTTTCGTGTCCGACACACCCGGACACATCCACATCCTCCACTGTACAACCTCATCCCCGTGTCCGGCAGACCCGGGCACGTCCACAGTACAACAAACCTTCGTGTCCATCCCGGACACGTACCCGACCCCCGGACACACGCAGAACCCAAAACCCTAACCCTAAATCTGACAGAACCGCCGCCTCCTCGATCTGGCCGCCTGCCACCACCACCTGGAGCCTCTCGAGTCGATCGCCGCTCGGAGCCGACGTCGTCGCCGCCGATCTGGCTTAGATCCAAGCCGCCGCCTGGGACCGAGAATACCCGCCGCCGAGTTGATTGCCGCCGGCGACTGGACCCTCGGCGTCGAGCGTCTGTGGTCGACGCCGCCGCCTCGAAGCGCCCGCCTCCTCGGACAGAACGCCCGCCCTCGGACAGAGCGCCGCCTCGAGCCGAACGATCCTGCCGCCGTCTCACCCGCGTCGAGCACCGCCGCTGGAACGAAGCCGCCGCCGTCTCGAGCCGGACTTCCCCGGCGTCGGCGCCGGAATCCCTCCGTGAGCCCTCTCTCCCTTTCCCTCATTCCCCTTTTGTTCTGTCTGTGTATTAGTAATGTATTAGATTAGTTATAATTAGTATTTTAATTAGCTTAGTGTTAGTTAATTAAATTAGTGGTTAAGTAATTAATCAATTAGAATAATTAAATTAGTTTAGTAATGTATTAGATTAGTTTAGAGTAAGTATTTAATCAGTGAATTAATTTTATTAGTTAATCATTTAGTTAAATTATATTAGTTTAGTTAATTACTAATAATCAGATTAGAAATTCTTAATAAATTAGTTAATTTATAATTTGTTTAGTAATTAAATATAAATAGTTTAGTATATTCATGTAACTAGTTAAGTAAATAGAAAATAATTTGTTTTATTGTTTATAGTGTAAGAATTTATTTATGTAATAAATATAAGGATTTTAATTATGTAAAAATAATAATTTTTGGTTTATATCATTAATTAAGGAATAGTTACATTAATAAATAAGATCAATTTGTTTAATTGGGCTGGTGACCAATTTTACTATAAATAAAATATATTGGCTTTTACGTAAATTCTAAATTTGTATATAGTATAAATTCTTATTTTTGGTATAAACATATATATATCTATATATATATTTTGTAAGGGTATATGTTTAATAAATGTGTATTTTTAGTATATGTATAAACATATATATAGGTATGTATTTTGGTATAAAATATATTGGTAATATACATATTAATTTAATACGTATTTTGGTAAATATATATGTATGTATAATATGTACATGTGTATTCCTTTAATACATATATGTAGGTATTTCGGTATAAAAATATATAATGTTTAGTATATGTATATATATTGTAAGTATTAATGATAATTAATAATATGTGTATTTATATACGTATCCCTACTAGATGCCCCTAGTTGACTAGTGCCATACCTGGCAGAGCCCCTGAGTTCATGTATTTGTGATGTGTTGGTGTAGCGCCTGATGCAAATGTTGTATTTGATATATTTTAGGACTGTTGGTTCCTCCAGACGATACTCTGGGACAGGACATTGGTTTTACCAGCTAAGGACCAAAGGCGAGTACATTCTCAGACTAGTTTCTAATTTATGATATCTCCTATGTTCACTGTATCTAGTGTAAATATTCATGTTCCTGACACGTTGGTTACACGGATTGGTATACACGGATCTCGTCATGAGATGTTATTCCTTATTCATGGTGTAGCTTGTACAGGACTTGTTTCCTTGATATCTTGTGCATGTACAGACACTGATTCTCGGGAAGATTTGCTACCTTCCTAGGGAATCCCGTGCCATAGCGTACCATGGTTGGATCTACTATACCAGTCGGGGGTTTGGGGAGTACTTTAGTGTAGATATGTGATCATACCCAACTTTATATGCACCATAGCTCACCCCACATCTCACGTCGGGTGCGGCCTGACCATTTACATGCTCCATAGCTGTTACATGTGATTAGCCTGATCTCTACATGCATCATAGCTAACCAACGGTTAGCCTGACTTTATATGAACCATAGCTAATCACATGTAACCAGCCTGATCAAGTTCCCAAGCCGATCACATATTAAAGCTAGTACTCACACACTTAGTCATAGGTTTCTTGCTCATTGACATATTGTTCTTTTCCTGCATTTACTTACAGTATTTCCAGTATTTCTCTCATTGTACATTTTTCGTACCTATACATGCATCTGGTATGTTTCCATCTAGAACTGCTACATAGTTTATGTCATTTATATAGAACTGCTATTTAGAGATGTACTTTGCTCCTTCCTGACTGGAAAATATTTTTCCAGACTGTGACCTTAGTGGACTTGTTTCTGACACTTGGGGATTGGTTGTTACTGATTTCAGGTATGTTTATTTTGCCAGTAGACTTGTGTTGTATTCTTTTGTTTCTTCAAATTCTTATCGTGCTGTAGTTGTGATTGAGTATGTTGTTAATATTTTTATAGTGTTATCCGAGTCTCCTTATGGAGTTGGATACTAGCGTGAGATTTTATAGATAGTACTTGACCTAGACAGCGTTCTACCGTCGATGCTGCGGCGTAGGCTGGACGTACCCACGCACTCGTGCCCCTAAACCGGGTGCGGGTCGTGACAACATGTTCCACTATCGCCTGTGCTTCGAGAGAACCATATCGTGTGCTTGAGCTTGTTCAGTAAGGGCGGCTAGTCCGCAACAAAGATATATGGTATGATGGTTTATCTCGTCTTCATCCTAGAGTTTATTTGATAGTGTTTTATGCATTCGCATCGGTCAGACAATGGCTATTAGTGGAGAGCTGAAATTATGTGTCACGGCTGCTACAGAGATAGTGAAAAGCAACCATGAGTCACATCTGCCAATAGCGTCAGATAAATGAGTTATTGGTTAGCTGGATCAACCGCTGCCAATCCTGAGTTACTCGGGGACCACACTACATATAAGATACTTTATCGTGTTGGCTTGGTAGAGGACCGACCCTAAGTATGCATTTATTCCTAGATGTGCATTTGTCCCTAGAGTCTTTGAGTATAGCTCACGAGATACGCTGCGCATACCCTGATAACAGAACAATCGGCTTGTCTTACCTGCTTGCTTAATATCGAATATGAACTTTATTTTCAAAGATGTTTTCATAAACAAAGTAATATGACTCCGTTCTTCTGCTGCATGTAACGAACATAGGTAAAACTAGAAAGATCACTAGTAGTATAATGTTTTATAACATGATTACTTAGTATTGGTTTTAGTGAATGTTTGCTTCTGTTCAGTTGTTTTAGACTCACCAGTACTTATAAAAGTGCTGACCCACCAACAGTTTACTTGCTTGCAGGTACTGGATCGTCCGAGGGAGCGATAGGCGTGCCTCATCCCCAAGACCCAAAAATCTGTGTTTCGATACCTCGATGTTGCCTTCGTATAAAGGGGCATAATGTATGGAATGATGCCTTTGTATTAAAGAGAACCCAGTACCTTGATTTGCCCTGAATACTCAGATGGATAAATGCTTGCAACAATGTCCCTCCACTGCTTACTCGATTGATGCAATGATAGCCAAAAACAAACTTAAATGACGTTTTCTTGTGCGGGCACAATCCCAGGCTTGTACGGTATCACGTCCCGGTATCAAACGGCCATACGCGTCCCGCGGGAGCGCCGAGGCACGGTAATTCGCGTCCGGTCCGGCGGGGAAACGATGGTCGGGCGTCCTTCGGGGCCGGGGCATGATAGGGGGAACACTACCCCTCCTGTTCATAATGCTGGTTCTTCAGATGAAGATTATGATCTTAGACAAGTATTCTGGTATACGCCTGTTACAGGAATATCCACTAACAATTCGAAGGGGTCCTTGTTCTTGGTTGTGGTAGAGCTGGTGTTGAAACCCTTGGCTGGCTTCTCGATGTACTAACCAGTGGGTTGGATAAACCCTTTTTCAAAGTATTTTTCTCTTTTGATTGATTTTATCAGAAGGAGACCTCTAAGATGAGTAACATAAGGCAAAGGAAAATTTATACTTGCTTTCATCCTCACTAGACATCTATTCCCGGAGATACTGTGTAAACCCCCATTTCTAAAAATTGTATTAATTAGAAAAGAAAAAGGGAATAAGTATAGAAAAAATAGAATTTCCTAGTGGGTCAAACCCGCAACCCATTAAAAACACTTCCGCGCGTAAAATAAGAAAATAGAAGCAGCAGCCACAGACAACGACAAACCCCTCACTACACCGGCGTATACTTTTCCGCGCGTACATATCAAACCACAATAGTAAAACCACCCTGCATAAATTCCTTTCTTCTCTTTATGCGTAAAACTACCTCGCGTAAATCACAGCAATAAACAATAACTAAAAATTACGTGTATAACACTCCACCGCTTATCTTACCTTGCATAAAATCCTGTCCTTCACCGCATGCATAAAAACCCAAACAATCATTAGGATAAGAAAATATCAGCAGTAGAAGCAAAACCAAATTTTGTTTTGCTTTGCTTTCCTACACGTGTAAGTCTCTAATTCCACCACTCCTTAAAAATATCTCCTCAGCCGCACACCTAAACCAATGAGGAGAAAACAACAGCAGCAGTAGTTTCTTAATCACTAAGTATTTCTTACCACCTCTTATCACTATATATATAATTACAACTTCCCTTTTTCTTATTACAACTTAACATTTATTGGGACGTGCACTTACAGGACTTTGCTCGACAAGTATACCTTGCCACAGTACTATTATTTATATTTCTTATGAAGCATGATTCTGTTTTATTTATGTAAATTATATTGGACCTTGTTTATGAGACCACCCCAGTATTATGGAGCATTTTTGGTTCATTGGCTGTGACACAATTGCTACACGAGTTGTGAGTCTCATATAGCTCTCAGACTTCGTATTGGGTTGGCCGCCTGTACGTATGGCCGTGCGTTAGGAATGACTGCTGATAGAAACTTGGTATGCTAGTAGACCTGGCAGTTATCTAGAGGTATTTTTCATGTTGTGGATACAAACATGATTAGATCATTGGGCGGGGAGGACGACTAGTAGGCATATGGGACACCCACTTCCACTATGCTGATTCCATGATATTACAGTGCGCCCTTGTATTTGGGGGGCATATGTGGCATATACTAGCCAGTTGTCACGATTGGTGAATTACGTCAGCATATGTCTAGCCTACCTTTTCCCATATACTCAATGTTGTTCTCAAATTGTATTCACTTAGACGGATAGGTGACCCAGTGGATGTTTATTTTCTGTACTTTATTGTCATGTTATTATGTATCTTGTTACGTCCCTCTGAGGACCTGGTCCCTTTCCAGATATGGATGAGCAGGATTAGCCTCAGGAGTACGGACCTGGACCGGATGCTACCTACGAGACCGAGGAGATCATACCCTCAGAGTACCTGTGATCTACTGTCCCTATTTAGAGATTTTATGTTACTTTTAGTAGTCTTTTTATAGTGGATTTGTTTCCACCCGACTACAGACCTGATACTCATTTTGATATCCAATTGTTATTCAGTCTTGATTCCTACTAATTATTTGTGCTGTGGATGAGATATAGATTGTGTGACTTGTTGTGACAGTATATTACCACTGATGGATTAAATGTTCATATACATCGTACGTATGTATATGGTTTCCATATATTGGAGTTCACATACATACGACTGGACGGGTTACGTATTCCTAGTCTTACGTATTTTGGGACTGGGGCGTGACATACTGTCGGGTTGGCAGAGCTTGATGCAGTCGTTAAAAAATAGACTGCCTTGTTGGAGTTTCTACTACTCTGGAACATCAACAGTTGATGATTATGCTAGCACATTGATGTATTTGTGAAGCAGTAATCTTCCTCGCTTTGCGCTTGTGACATAAATGTCACTCAAATCTGAAGAGGAAAATTTTACCTTTAAACCATTCGCATGCGCATGGGCCAAGTCCTGTCATGGGTTTGTAGTGAAAGTTGGTGCTTTCTGACCATGCGCATGGCCATACCTGCCGCAAAGGTCATTTATGAAAGACTTTTAAAATGTCACATATCCTGTTTGAGCATGCATGGCTCGAGTTGGCCTGGACTTTTTTGACTTAGCACCCTATGACGCATAGTACAGAGAATCCCATTCAGTACCAATATGAGATCCTTGCCTTATAGCCTTCTGTGAGTAAAAGCGTCTATCAAACATAGTACTCCTTCCTTGCCGTATACACTGGTGCTTCAGGAACTTGGTCGAGCTTCATGATTATTGGCGCATTGAGGTATTGTACCTTTCATGTGCATGTAGAAGCATGAAAAAATATGCTGTAAAGTTATACGCAGTAGTTCAATACTGTATGGCGTAAGACATGACTTCAGAGTCATCGGTGTACAACAGAGCTTTATCGCTAGTACAGCGTAAAATATAAGCTCTGGAGACAACCCACGTATAATGCAGTATTTCCCGACTGCCTCAGCGTATAAAGGTTGCTATCTCGCCTTTACGGCGTAAAACTTATTTGCTTTTTAATGCAATGGGAAGATTATACGAGGATCGCCTCGTATCCCTCAAACGAGCTGTACGAGGAACACTTCGAATTCAGCGAATGAACCTGTCAGACAGTACAATGAACCTGACTCCTGACAAAGGGTACAGCACGACTATCCAGACGACGGCTGTAATGATGATGCGGCACAGAGACCCAAACCGTCGTCTAGTGATATTTTCTTGATATAAACTGCTTTTACGCATTCAAGAAAATATGCTGCCTAGTTTTATACAGGCAGTGAGAGCTTTTACGCTCAGAAGAAGATAAAACAAACCGCCACGTCAAAAGCTGCTCTTCGTACAGAGCTCGAGGCACGTCTCTACATTTAATACGCAGAATGGGGGCAGATCTCTATATTTAATGCACGAGATTTGATATTTACTTCCGAAGACTGGGTGAGATATGATTACGGCTAATACGTCCACATCATCTCTTCTACATATTACGCCATCAGGCTATTTTCAGCTTTAGGAGCACGCTGTATGCTATCTCCTTAAAATACGCCGACCAGGCTATTTTCAGCTGTAAGAAGTACGCCGTATGCTATCTTCTCAGAATATGCCAACTCAGGCTATATATTTTGCATTGGTGAGTGACAAGACTATTCGGTCCAGAATACGCTCAAGACCTCAGTCAAGGAAGGAAGATCGGCTATCTCTTACGCTGGCTACCTATCCATGCAACATCAGGCTTCTACACCTATTTTGGCTTATATGCCAACTTGACGATTACTTGGCTTCTACGCCAACCTGACAGCTATAAGGCTTCTATGCCTATATGTCAGTCATTAGGCTTCTACGCCTATGTTGGCTTCTACGCCAACCTGACAATTATTTAGCTTCTACGTCAATCATCTCTACGCGAGGAGCAGTTACCTACGTGGCTTGCATGCCGTGATCCTCGCAGCGGTTATACGCGTTACCTCATCATGGGACACGCGTCACACGCAGATTCAGAAGATCATCTATAAGTGGGTGGCAGTTATTATAACTGCCGCGTAAAAAAGTGCCATATCTTCACTGTCCGGCTTCTACGCTGATTGGATAGTTACTGTCACTAAAACCCTATAAATAGAGACCTCTATTGACAGAGGTCCGAGGTCGAGAATTTTAAAAAAGGTCGAAAAAAGGGTCGAAAGGTCGGAAAATCTTAAAAGGGGATAATTTTAAAGAAGGTCAAAAATAGATTTTCTTTGAGAGAGAAGAGTCCAGAGCATAGACAGAGAGTAGTGATCGACGATTTTGGCATCGAGCATCCACTTTCTCTTGCAATCTTCGAAGCTTCCTCTTCTTCTATAGCACTTCTTCATCATCGTTGTTTGTGGTATTAAACGAAAGAATGAAAGTGTATTTCAATGACAGGGTTTATGCGAAACCTGCGCCCTTTGGTTTACAAACAAACTTGTATAATTTAATCCTATACGAGGATGTGGGAGTACAATTTATTTAATCTGGGTATAAATTACTATAGGTATCTGATCTGCAGTCGATCACTTTAGCCCTTGGACCAAACGATGTTGAAGAAGTGCCGTGGAAGACAGGTAGCAGCTTCGAAGGTTGCAGGAGAGGGTGGATGCATGATGCCAAAGTCGTCGATCCCTGCTCTTTGCCTGAGCTCCGGTCTCTCTCTCTCTCTCTTGACCTTTTGATCTGGTATTGGTTTTCTTGACCAATTTTTTGGCCTTCCAATTTGTCGACCTTGTTTCCCATTGATAGGGGTCTTTATTTATAGAGTTTTGGTGACAGTGACCACTCCGTCGGTATAAAAATCGAGGAGTGGGAAGTACAACGCCCTTTTACACAACGGTTAAAATAACCAATGCCTGCGTATAGATGACCTTTTGAGTGAGCATGTGACGCGTGTCCAACTAAGGGGACAAAATACGTATATCTGTTACGAAGATCATGGCGTAGAAGCCACGTAGGTAGGTATCCCTTGTGTAGAAAAGGTTGGCGTAGAAGCCAAATGACTGTCACCCTGGCGTAGAAACCAAGTAGGCATAGAAGCCGAACAGGCATAGAAGCCGAACAGGCGTAGAAGTCGAATAGGCATAGAAGCCGAATAGGCGTAGAAGCCGAATGATCGTAGAGGTCGAGTGGTCGTAGAGACTGAGTGGGTGTAGAAGTCGCGTGAGCACAGATCCTGAATGGGCATAGAAGCCACTGCGTATCGTGCCTGTCACGACCCGCACCCAGAATTTGGGCATGAGTCGTGGGTACGTCCAGCCTACGCCGCAGCATCGGCGGTAGAACGCTGTCTAGGTCACAAACATAGTATATCCTGTCAATAGTCTCAACTCCGTACGAAGGACAATGCTAAAATAAACCACAGTTCTATAATATACTCAATCACAGCTATAAGAATAATGGCACGATGAGAATTGAAAAGAGTTCTATTAAACCAACCACAAGAAGTTTAATTCAAATCCTGGGTCTAGATTACCTCACAAAGTCACAAATAAAATAAATACATCTCAGTCTCAGTCTCAGTCTAAAATAAAAATGCAGAAAAATAATCTAAACATGGGCAGGCAAGTTCTCCTCTAGGATAGGCACCTCCTCTGGGATTTCTGGGGTAAAATTCTCCTCTATTCCTGGACCGTAATGAGTAGGGCAAAAGTCCTCCAGGTCCTCTGAAAATGTTGTTATCCAGTCAGGATTGGAGCGAAGCACAAACACTAACAGCAGTTTCATTAAATTGACAAAATCTATAAACAGTGTAAGAGATACAAGATGGAAATAAAAGCTGAACATGTGAAGTACTGAAGAAATAAAATAGACAATAAGCATCTAGCAATGAGCAATAAATAGTGACTGCTAGAACAGTAATCTGAATAAAGATAAAACATCTAGCTAAGTGATTGAAATATCAGTTTATTATGTGATCGGCTTGGGACTGGATCAGGCTGGTTATATATGATTAGCTATGATTCTTTTAGGTCAGGCTAACCACATGGTTAGCTATGGTGCATATAATGGTCAGGCTAATCATATATAACAGCTATGGAGCATATAAGTGGTCAGGCTGCACCCGACGTGAGAAGTGGGGTGAGCTATGGTGCATATAATGTTTGGATATGATCACATAATCTACTAATAGTTCCCCATCCCCCAGCTAGCACAATGGATTCCAACCACGACTCCTCGTGATGGGGATCTAGGGTGCTAACCCGTGTATCCATGGTGTCGGAATCAAGTATGTAATACACTACAATTTATAGAAGTAATCAACCATGAAAACTGTCAGAGAATGTACTCGCCTGTGGTCCTGAGCAAGGTGTGAGGATCGAGGTCCAAAATGGAAACACAATGACCTATTTATGGAAATTCAAAGTTAATTAATGAATTAAAAGAATAACATGCTTAACAAATTTAAAAACGAGGTTTCTAGGTCATGTCTAAGGTTTACTGGTCAATACTAGGTCCAACTAAGTCAACTCTAGATTTTTGGTCAAAACTAGTTAATACCTTGCTTCTAGGTTCATACTAGCTATGGTTAACTAATACTAGCTAATAAAATAATATCTATATGTATATACTTATATAAACTTGCATAACTATTGTACATACACACTAATAAGTATGGTATCAATAACATATATATATAAGTTATACCATATGTGTGTAATATAGTTATTAGCTTAACATCCTAATATTAATATCATATCCTAACACAACTAATCTCTTAACTCGAACTAGTGTCCTAACCCATACTACATCACTAGTACCTTAGTACAACAATACCTGGATAATAATCCATTACCTCACACTCATACAACTTACCTACACTAAGTTACCACTTGCATACATCAACTCTACCTAGCTAAAATATCCTCAGGCTTACCACTCTAATACTCACACACACACTCATTCACACTGATGTTCACATAGGTAAAACACAGTTTTCCTCCCTAATCTGATTACACATTGCACATACTAAAATTGGTACTCACTGATACTCACATATAGTTCACACACTCTCACAATACCTCACTGCACTCACAGTCCTCATACTTGCACTGATACCCAACTACACCTAACTGATACATTCAGTTTCACATAGACACACACAGACACAAGTGTCTGAACTGACACAGCACACACACACACAATTATCCTCTACACACTGCCATACCCAGAATTCAGTATCCTAGAGACACTCTAATACACACAGTTTAAAACTGATACTCACTGAAATCTGGAATTCTACACTAATACACTACACTAAGACACAACCAAAACACCCAGGTATCTAACACACAACTCACACAGCACACTGCTCCTGCACACAGACCTGGCCCAACCCCTTCTTACTGCTGATACATCTATACTGAATACATAACTTCTGCCTCTTAATTACCTACACACACACACAAATTCTTAACACAATACACACACAGGCTGAAATACCCATACTGATTCCCCTTTCTGACATACTGATACATTTGCACAGTCCTCATACATTCTCAGTCCACTCACAGGTTCTCTGAGGCACAGTTCAATACTCAGGTAGCTCTAGGATACACACATACACACATCAACACTAAATTCACATACACAGGCAACTTGCCTAGACACTATGCTCACAGTCCCCTTATCTGATACACACCTACTGAAATCCTCACCTACACACTCTCTTCCCCAATCTGCTACACAGACACAAATAACTGATGCACAAACATCTAACATATAGAGAATTATCACTACACAATATACACAGGCACTTAGATAATACCTAGACACTGACATATAGGTAGAAGTCCACTGCACACACAAATAAAATACTGATTCATAAACACACTCTATACCACATTATCACACACACAGATGCACAGCAAAGAAATCAAACCCCTGTGCACAGAAATCTCTCAAACCCGATACACAATGAAACCCAACACAGCCCGTACATACCCGACTGCACAGGAACTCCCCCTCTTCAAACACACACACCTACCACATAGATATATATATATAAACACACATCAAATCTATATACATATGTATAAATATATATATATACACACCATACATCAAATTAAATATTTTAGAGTAGATTAAATGGGTGTTCTTCCCTTTTGGCATTTCATCAAACACCTGCAGTACAGAACGAAAATTTCTTAAAACCCTTGAATCCCTCTAACCAAAAACCCTAAAAATCGGGTATCAACCTACCCACATGAGATGAAATCAGTCTACCTACAATACCTAGGGTTAGGGTTCCTGTTAATTGGGAAAAACCAACGAAATTCATCAAAACCCTAGATCTCCTAGGTTTTACCTGCAAAAATCCCTAAGATTCGAATCTACACAGCCAGGGGTGTTTCCTAATGGCCATTACCATCTAAAAACAGGAATTAAAGGAATAAAAACTAGGGTTTTACCTGCAGGGAAGGTTCTTCTATGAAAGTTCTTCTTTTCCGAGTTTCCTTGACCCAAGTTTCCTGATTTCCTTGCTTTGGAGGAGGAGAGAATGGAAACCCTAGGTTGAATCTCGAAAATGGGGTGGGGAATTGGTTTCTCTTATGGAGGCTAGGGTTTCTCTCTCTATATGAAGAACAAGAGGGTTCCTTTTATATATATAGGCCCAGTTAGGGTTTCTAGTGTATGGCCTAGGTTTAACCCCTAGGTTAGGTCATGTAGAACCTAATTAGCTAAGGTTTAGCCAGTCTAGAGTTTGAGGGTTCACCCTAAAATGTGAATTCTAGGGTTTCACTAGAACTGGTTTCCAAATTAGGGTTTAGTCAACAGGGTTTGACCTAATGGGTTCTAGGGCTTGACCTAAACCAAAAATCACTAACAATATGAATAGTTTATATAACTCAGCAGATTAATTAAATAAATAATTATTTAAAATGGTGAAATTACACAAATGCCCTTGCCTGAAAAAGTGGTAGTGACAAGTCTACCCTCCTAAAAGAAATTTCGTCCTCGAAATTGGACTGAACAGGACAAGAATAACTCAGAAAAGAAATACCTCAAGTCTAGAAGAGATACGGGTATAGCTCGCGCATTTCGTCTTCTCTCTCCCAGGTCGACTCCCCTGGAGAGTGATGTCTCCATGCAACACGAACCAAAGGGATGGTTTGGTTCCGCAACACCTTCTCTCTGCGGTCCAAGATCTCTACGGGCTGCTCAGGGTAGCTGAGCGTCGGACCGACCTCAATCTCCGAGTGATCAAGTACGTGACTAGGGTCTGCCATGTACCGTCTCAGCTGCGACACGTGAAACACATTATGCACTCCCTCCAATGCAGGCGGCAAGTCCAGTCTATATGCCACTGCACCTACCCTCGCCAGAATACTGAAGGGTCCGATGTAGCGTGGGCTAAGCTTCCCGCCTCTGCCAAAATGAATCGTTCCACGCGTCGGAGCAATCCGTAGGAAAACTAGATCGCCAACCTAAAACAACAGTCTTAGCACGCAGTCTAAGCAAACAATACAAATCAGAAAATTAACAATCTATACCTGAAACTCAAGGGGTCTACGGTGGCTGTCGGCCCAATGCCGCTGTCTGTCCTGCGCCACTCGCAGTCTGTCTCTGATGAGTTTCACCTTTTCTGCTGCATCCACGACCATTTCTGGTCCTAGCAAGGCTCTCTCCCCAACGTCGTCCCACGATAGCGGTGTACGACACCTCCGTCCATAAAGAGCCTCAAATGGTGACATCTCGATGCTGGCCTGGTAGCTGTTGTTGTAAGCAAACTCTACCAGGTGCAGATGATCCTCCCAAGAACCTCCGAGATCTAACACACAAGTGCGTAGCATATCCTCGAGAGTCTGAATAGTCCGTTCAGACTGCCCGTCTGTCTGGGGGTGATATGCGGTACTGAACTTGAGCTGAGTGCCCAAGCTAGCCTGCAGACTCCTCCAGAAGTGGGAAGTGAAACGACTATCCCGATCCGAGACGATGCTCACAGGAACTCCATGAAGTCTAACAATCTGTCGCACGTACATCTCTGCTAGCCTCTCTGTCGACGTGCCCACTTTGAAAGGTAAGAAATAGGCTAATTTGGTCAACCTGTCCACGATGACCCAAATCGCGTCCTTCCCTCCTGGAGAACGTGGAAGCCCTGAAACGAAATCCATGGTCACGTGCTCCCATTTCCATTCTGGAATCGGTAAAGGTTGAAGCAAACCTCCTGGCCTCTGCCGGTCTGCCTTTACCTGCTGGCACACTAGACACCGAGATACGAAGTGTGCTACCTCGCGCTTCATTCCATACCACCATACGTGCTCCCTCAAGTCTCGATACATCTTGTTGGCACCGGGATGCATCGAGTACTGAGAGCGGTGTGCCTCCTGCAAAACCTCCTCGCGCAGCTCCCCGCTAGCCACACATATCCTCGTGCCGTGCCGTAGAGAACCATCATCTGCGATAGTGAAGTCGTCCGACAATCCCATCTGAACCTGTGCTCTGATACTCCTCAGAGTCTCATCATCGTACTGCGCAGCTCTGATCCTGTCCATCAGTTCGGACTGTATCTGTAATCCCCACATCTGGATCTCAGTACCGGGAACTAACACCTCAATCTCCAAGCTTTCCAGATCAGCCAACAAATGCCTATCTGTCGTCAAGTACATAGCCATCGGATACCTGCTCAAGGCATCGGCGACTACGTTAGCCTTCCCTGGATGGTACTGCAATGAGATGTCAAAGTCCTTCATCAACTCCAACCACCTCCTCTGTCTCATGTTCAGCTCCTTCTGTGTGAATACGTACTTCAAGCTCTTGTGGTCTGTGAAGATCTCCACACGCTCTCCGTACAAGTAATGTTTCCACAGCTTTAGAGCGAAGATAACTGCTGCCAACTCTAAGTCGTGGGTGGGATAATTCTTTTCATGAGGGCGTAACTGCCTGGAAGCATAGGCAATTACCTTCCCGTGCTGCTGAAGAACACATCCCAGACCCTTCCCTGAAGCATCACTGTAGATGGTGAAACCACCTGTCCCTGATGGCAATGTCAAAATTGGAGCTGTCGTCAACCTCTTCTTCAGCTCATCAAATGCAGCCTGGCACTCCTCTGTCCACACAAAATCCACGTCCTTCCTAGTCAGTCTGGTCATCGGTGCTGCAATCTTGGAGAAGTCTTGTACAAACCTCCTGTAGTATCTTGCAAGCCCGAGGAAACTCCTGATCTCAGCTACCGAACTGGGGGTAGCCCATGACTCCACTGCCTCGATCTTCTTTGGGTTTACCGAGATTCCGTCACCCGATACCACATGCCCAAGAAATTCGACCTTGTCAAGGAAGAATTCACACTTAGAGAGTTTCCCGTATAGCTTCTCCCTCCTGAGAGTCTCTAAGACCAATCTCAGGTGCTCTTCGTGCTCCTCCGGTGTCTTAGAGTACACAAGAATATCGTCGATGAACACCACTACGAACTTATCAAGGTACTGGTGGAACACCTTGTTCATCAAGTTCATGAATACTGCCGGCGCATTGGTTAAACCAAATGGCATCACCATGAACTCAAACTGGCCGTATCTGGTCCGAAAAGCTGTCTTCGGCGTGTCTTCTTTCTTCACCTTCACCTGGTGATAACCTGACCTCAAATCAATCTTTGAAAACACCCTCGTCCCGCTCAACTGGTCAAAAAGATCATCTATCCTCGGCAGCGGGTACTTATTCTTGATAGTGATATTGTTCAAAGCTCTATAATCAATGCACATGCGCACCGTGCCGTCCTTCTTCGGTACGAACAATACCGGAGCTCCCCATGGTGATGAACTGGATTTGATGAAGCCTTTGTCCTGCAGCTCCTCGACTTGCTTTTTCAGTTCTGCCAGCTCGCTGTTGTTAACTCTATAGACATGTTGTGAAATGGGCTCCGCTCCTGGAACCAAGTCTATAGAGAATTCAACATCTCTGTCTGGCGGCAAGCCTGGCAACTCTTCTGGAAATACATCCAGGAACTCCGCTATCAGAGGATGTGGCAACTCCTCTTCTTCCGCCCTGGCTCCGCAAAATGTGCTCCTGCTCTGTTCCGCTGCTGCTCTGACGACCTCAAACTCCGGCTCTCCTGGTGGTCTGAACAATACTCTGCCTCTATAACAATCTATAGTAGCATGATGCCTGCTCAACCAGTCCATTCCGAGTACAATATCGTACCCCGGAAGTGGCATGACGAGTAAGCTCACGCTCAAGTCTCGGCCTCCTACTGACACTCTCCGGTCCTTGCAGTGATCACGGACTAGGATAATACCTCCACCAGTCATGATCTTGCAAGTCCTAGCTAATGGTTCTGTGTCTAAATGATGTCGAAGTGCATATGATACAGACACAAAACTATGGGAAGCGCCAGAGTCGAATAAGGTAAATGCAGGAATACAATCGAGAAGAACCGAACCTGTAATCAAGTCTCCTGCTGGCTCGATCTCCTCGACTGCCATGGCGTATGCTCGCCCCTGGGGTGCACCTCTCTGCTGCTGATGCTGGGCAAACCTCTGATTTTGCGGTGGAAGTGGTCCCCTCTGCTGTTGGCCTCCTGGTGCTGCTGGTACCCTGCCTGGTCCTCTCTGGGCGGCTGCTCCACCCTGGCCTGGACGAGTCCGAATGGTAGGGCAATCCCTCAGCTGATGTGTCGTCGATCCGCAGGACAAACATGAGCCCAATCTATGCCTGCAGATATCTCTAGTATGTCCCATCTTCCCGCAGTACGCACACTGGATGGCGGGCTGGTTCTGTCTCTGTTGCTGCTGCTGGACCTGCCCTCGGGCTGGTGCCTGATGCTGCTGCTGAAAGGGCCTCTGCTGCTGCTGAAAGTGTGGACGCTTGCCTGGTCCCGCACTACTGTTTGCTCCTCCGGAAACATCGCGTCCCCTCTTGGGTCTGAGGTCCAAGTCATCCTCGGCTACTTGGGCATCCATCAATATGCCCTCATAGGTAGCTGTGCGACGTCCCGACGTGCGAGACTTGATCTCTCTTGTCAGCCCCTTTCTGAATTTCCGGGCCCTGTCCCCCGGATCTCTAATCATCGATGGCGCGAAGCGGCTCAGGCGGGAAAACTCCGCGGCATACTCGTCGACGGACGAGCTCCCCTGGGCTAAGTCATGGAACTGACTCTCCAAAGCTCCCAGGGCGACATCAGGAAAGAACTTTTCTTTGAAGAGCTCCTTGAAAGCTTCCCAAGTGAGTCCCCCGTGCAAGAGTCTCGGCTCCGTGCGAAACCACGTCAAGGCAATGTCGAACATCTGGCTGCCAGCGGCCTCGATCTGGAGCGCCTCTGGAATCTGCGCCAAACGCAAGTTCCTCTTGATGTCCTCTAGCCAATCATCGGCGTAGAGTATCCCTTCTGTCCCCTTGAACTCCCGAGGCATCATTCTCTTGAAGTCCACAATGGTGCCCGGCCTCTGTTGTTGCTGACCAGGATGTTGCTGCTGCTGAGTGACTCTCTCCACAGCCTGGAGAGCCACTTGGTGAGCATTCTCCATGTTCACCCTCATCATCTCTGTCTGGGCCTGATGTGCCTCAGCCTGCACTCTCTGGGCCTCTGCCGACGTCCTCTGGGCGTCGACCATGCCCTGAATCAAGGCGAACATCTGTGCCCCATCGACGGGTACACCTCCTGGATGCTGAGCTGGTGGTGGTTGTGCCGTCGTAGCTGTGGGGACCCTCTGAACTGGTGGTGGAGGACCCCCGAATGCTGCAGACACTCCCACCTGTCCTGGAGATGTAGGAGGTGCTGCTGATGTCTGTCCGGCAGCGCGAGAGGTGGCAGACCTCTCTGTATCTGCTGCTCCGAGTCTCTGGGATCTTCTTGGCGGCATCCTGAAGACAGACCGAAAGATTCAATTAAGGCAATAGGTATGATATCAAGGAAGGACAGAAAAATTTCTAAAGGAATTAATCATTAAGAATAGTATCATAAGAATCAGAATTCCCTAATTGTGATTGAGCATATTCTTGGCCTAATTCCTATTTCCTAAAACAGTCTAAGACTATGACTTGACCTGCATGGGCCACCACTAAAACGTGTCACGACCCGCACCCGGAATTTGGGCATGAGTCGTGGGTACGTCCAGCCTACGCCGCAGCATCGGCGGTAGAACGCTGTCTAGGTCACAAACATAGTATATCCTGTCAATAGTCTCAACTCCGTACGGAGGACAATGCTAAAATAAACCACAGTTCTATAATATACTCAATCACAGCTATAAGAATAATGGCACGATGAGAATTGAAAAGAGTTCTATTAAACCAACCACAAGAAGTTCAATTCAAATCCTGGGTCTAGATGACCTTACAAAGTCACAAATAAAATAAATACATCTCAGTCTCAGTCTCAGTCTCAGTCTAAAATAAAAATGCAGAAAAATAATCTAAACATGGGCAGGCAAGTTCTCCTCTAGGATAGGCACCTCCTCTGGGATTTCTGGGGTAAAATCCTCCTCTATTCCTGGACCGTAATGAGTAGGGCAAAAGTCCTCCAGGTCCTCTGAAAATGTTGTTATCCAGTCAGGATTGGAGCGAAGCACAAACACTAACAGCAGTTTCATTAAATTGACAAAATCTATAAACAGTGTAAGAGATACAAGATGGAAATAAAAGCTGAACATGTGAAGTACTGAAGAAATGAAATAGACAATAAGCATCTAGCAATGAGCAATAAATAGTGACTGCTAGAACAGTAATCTGAATAAAGATAAAACATCTAGCTAAGTGATTGAAATATCAGTTTATTATGTGATCGGCTTGGGACTGGATCAGGCTGGTTATATATGATTAGCTATGATTCTTTTAGGTCAGGCTAACCACATGGTTAGCTATGGTGCATATAATGGTCAGGCTAATCATATATAACAGCTATGGAGCATATAAGTGGTCAGGCTGCACCCGACGTGAGAAGTGGGGTGAGCTATGGTGCATATAATGTTTGGATATGATCACATAATCTACTAATAGTTCCCCATCCCCCAGCTAGCACAATGGATTCCAACCACGACTCCTCGTGATGGGGATCTAGGGTGCTAACCCGTGTATCCATGGTGTCGGAATCAAGTATGTAATACACTACAATTTATAGAAGTAATCAACCATGAAAACTGTCAGAGAATGTACTCGCCTGTGGTCCTGAGCAAGGTGTGAGGATCGAGGTCCAAAATGGAAACACAATGACCTATTTATGGAAATTCAAAGTTAATTAATGAATTAAAAGAATAACATGCTTAACAAATTTAAAAACGAGGTTTCTAGGTCATGTCTAAGGTTTACTGGTCAATACTAGGTCCAACTAAGTCAACTCTAGGTTTTTGGTCAAAACTAGTTAATACCTTGCTTCTAGGTTCATACTAGCTATGGTTAACTAATACTAGCTAATAAAATAATATCTATATGTATATACTTATATAAACTTGCATAACTATTGTACATACACACTAATAAGTATGGTATCAATAACATATATATATAAGTTATACCATATGTGTGTAATATAGTTATTAGCTTAACATCCTAATATTAATATCATATCCTAACACAACTAATCTCTTAACTCGAACTAGTGTCCTAACCCATACTACATCACTAGTACCTTAGTACAACAATACCTGGATAATAATCCATTACCTCACACTCATACAACTTACCTACACTAAGTTACCACTTGCATACATCAACTCTACCTAGCTAAAATATCCTCAGGCTTACCACTCTAATACTCACACACACACTCATTCACACTGATGTTCACATAGGTAAAACACAGTTTTCCTCCCTAATCTGATTACACATTGCACATACTAAAATTGGTACTCACTGATACTCACATATAGTTCACACACTCTCACAATACCTCACTGCACTCACAGTCCTCATACTTGCACTGATACCCAACTACACCTAACTGATACATTCAGTTTCACATAGACACACACAGACACAAGTGTCTGAACTGACACAGCACACACACACACAATTATCCTCTACACACTGCCATACCCAGAATTCAGTATCCTAGAGACACTCTAATACACACAGTTTAAAACTGATACTCACTGAAATCTGGAATTCTACACTAATACACTACACTAAGACACAACCAAAACACCCAGGTATCTAACACACAACTCACACAGCACACTGCTCCTGCACACAGACCTGGCCCAACCCCTTCTTACTGCTGATACATCTATACTGAATACATAACTTCTGCCTCTTAATTACCTATACACACACACAAATTCTTAACACAATACACACACAGGCTGAAATACCCATACTGATTCCCCTTTCTGACATACTGATACATTTGCACAGTCCTCATACATTCTCAGTCCACTCACAGGTTCTCTGAGGCACAGTTCAATACTCAGGTAGCTCTAGGATACACACATACACACATCAACACTAAATTCACATACACAGGCAACTTGCCTAGACACTATGCTCACAGTCCCCTTATCTGATACACACCTACTGAAATCCTCACCTACACACTCTCTTCCCCAATCTGCTACACAGACACAAATAACTGATGCACAAACATCTAACACATAGAGAATTATCACTACACAATATACACAGGCAGTTAGATAATACCTAGACACTGACATATAGGTAGAAGTCCACTGCACACACAAATAAAATACTGATTCATAAACACACTCTACACCACATTATCACACACACAGATGCACAGCAAAGAAATCAAACCCCTGTGCACAGAAATCTCTCAAACCCGATACACAATGAAACCCAACACAGCCCGTACATACCCGACTGCACAGGAACTCCCCCTCTTCAAACACACACACCTACCACATAGATATATATATATAAACACACATCAAATCTATATACATATGTATAAATATATATATATACACACCATACATCAAATTAAATATTTTAGAGTAGATTAAATGGGTGTTCTTCCCTTTTGGCATTTCATCAAACACCTGCAGTACAGAACGAAAATTTCTTAAAACCCTTGAATCCCTCTAACCAAAAACCCTAAAAATCGGGTATCAACCTACCCACATGAGATGAAATCAGTCTACCTACAATACCTAGGGTTAGGGTTCCTGTTAATTGGGAAAAACCAACAAAATTCATCAAAACCCTAGATCTCCTAGGTTTTACCTGCAAAAATCCCTAAGATTCGAATCTACACAGCCAGGGGTGTTTCCTAATGGCCATTACCATCTAAAAACAGGAATTAAAGGAATAAAAACTAGGGTTTTACCTGCAGGGAAGGTTCTTCTATGAAAGTTCTTCTTTCTCGAGTTTCCTTGACCCAAGTTTCCTGATTTCCTTGCTTTGGAGGAGGAGAGAATGGAAACCCTAGGTTGAATCTCGAAAATGGGGTGGGGAATTGGTTTCTCTTGTGGAGGCTAGGGTTTCTCTCTCTATATGAAGAACAAGAGGGTTCCTTTTATATATATAGGCCCAGTTAGGGTTTCTAGTGTATGGCCTAGGTTTAACCCCTAGGTTAGGTCATGTAGAACCTAATTAGCTAAGGTTTAGCCAGTCTAGAGTTTGAGGGTTCACCCTAAAATGTGAATTCTAGGGTTTCACTAGAACTGGTTTCCAAATTAGGGTTTAGTCAACAGGGTTTGACCTAATGGGTTCTAGGGCTTGACCTAAACCAAAAATCACTAACAATATGAATAGTTTATATAACTCAGCAGATTAATTAAATAAATAATTATTTAAAATGGTGAAATTACACAAATGCCCTTGCCTGGAAAAGTGGTAGTGACAGTGCCAGAGTGCTGATGTGGACGTCTTAGCCGAAATTACGGCTTTTGAAGATATAATCAAATCTCTTGCAGAGATTTGCCACCATCTTATGCATTAAATGCGGAGGCGTGTTTTGAAGGTCTACAGCCCTTCTATGCATCCGTCGCAGAGATGTGCCTTGAGAGAAACTGTCACCGCTCTGTGCAATTAGACGTGGAGACGTACCTCGAGTCCCGTACGAAGTGCAGCTTTTGACGTGGCAGGCGATTTGTCTACTGCGGAGCGTAAAATAGCTCATGTTTGCCTGTGTAAAACAAGGCAGCGTATTCCCTTGTACGCGAAAGAGTGGTTTACGCTGAGGGGACTTTAGTAAACGACGGTTCGGTGATGTTTTAACCAAATCCTCTGCATTAAATATAAAGATCCGCCATCATACTTTGGGGCGCATCCCGAGGGGTCTGCCATCGTTTCCAGCCGTCGTCTGGGTAGCCGTGCAGCACTTTTTGTCAGGAGTCAGAGGTCAGATTCACTACGTGACTTGACAGGTTCATTTCGGGGAAGATGAAGCATTCCTCGTACGCTTTAACGCTGCTTTGAGAGCGGATGAGTTTTACGCCATGGAGGCGATGAAGAACCCTGTTCACGCTGGAGCGGCCTGGACGTACTGCACTTACGCGGATGGTCCTTTGAGCTTATTCTTCACGCTATGTTTTAGCGGAAAAAGCTCTGTTGCATGCTTTGATGGCTCTGAAGGCCTCTGTTTACGCTGCTCTGCATCAAGAGGCTGCGTAGATCCTCCCAGCGTATTTTTCATGCTTCTACAAGACCCCCTTCAAAGCTTTTAAATTCCTCAGAATTTGAAATACTTTGAATGAAGCATGAACGGCCCCTCGTAACTCAAAACGTTTCTGAATGGAGCGTTGAAACGGTCGATGCTGACTTTATGGCAGATTTATTGGGGACCGCTGTGATCTCTTTTGCCTATAAAAAGGCTGGGGGGTTAACCTGTTCTCCCCACATTCCTATCACCATGCAGAGATGATCGCCGGAGTTCGTCGGGTTGACCTGAGAAAGAAGGAGATCATGTTCTTCCAGCATGTAGGAAGCCAAAAAAGACGACATTTTCAAGTAAGTGTCCACTGCAATGATGGATCATGGAAGGATATCTTAGCCTCCCTTGCTCGGGATAATCAGCAACTTTGTATGGCGGTTCTTCGGGAGAGACGAAGAATCGTATTTCACCATACTGCTTGCAAGTGGCGCTTTCTCCAGTTACCTCTGGTGACGAGAGGCAGACAGACCGGCTAGAGTGGCGGTGGTCTGTAGGAAAGCAGAATTATCCTGCTTTTCTTCTGTTGGAGGATGGGTCATATGCCCAGTTTTGTATCCTCTTGCCACTGATCATCTTCTTGGAAGAAGAGGAAGATCACCAATGCGAGAACCTGTCAGAACAGATTTCGAGGGCGGCCTTCAGACGACGAGGGGGTATCTCCTTTGTAGACGAAGTTTTCCTCAGCTGTAATCATAAAAAATAGAGAAAAACCCTTGTAGATTGGATTTTTCTCATATGTAATCATGATTTTGATTTTAACAAAATCGTCTTCTTCTTCATATGATCATCTTGCCATATATTGCTGTGAAGTCTGAATATGTGTAGCTTCGACACGTCTGAATCTTTACGCCGACTCTGATAGAAAGAGTATTAGGCCCTGTCCTTTACGCATAACGAATAATCCATAGAACGCTGTTTAAGCATTTTGAATATTTAGAACTGTCCTGTTGCTAGGACTGAGGGACCGCGTAGAGCTCTGAACTGTTGCTTCTGATGAACAGAACTTTGTTCAGACTTCGTCTTCAAGAATGATCTCTCGAAACTCCCTTGGAACAGGGTCGAGGTTTTGGCTGTCAAACTGAGTTTACCATCTTGATAGACGAGATATTCAGACTGGAGTCTGGATGAACCTCCAATTTTGGACCCGAGAAGAGTAATTTCTCAATATTTGAACTCTGTATGCTTCGGGTACTTGGGATGCTCTGGGTCAAGAACGAGTATCTTCTGTGTGACCTCTTGGCAATTGACCGCTTTGGGGACTGTTCGAATATACGGAAAGTCGTGGAGCGTGAAATCATCAGTCTGTAGCCTCTGGGCATAAAACACCATCGAGCGTGAAATCGTAGACTTGTGGTTCCTGAACGTGAAGTCGTAGGTTTGTAGCCTCTCGAGCATAAAAGCTACCAAGCACAAAGGCATCCGGGCATAAAACTATAGACTTATAGCTGTCGAACGTAAAGCCGTAGATTCGTAGCTGTCGAGTATAGAAAGCTCCTTTAGCGTCGAACTGTATATCTGTAGCTCCTGAAAAGAAAATTTCTTCGAGCGTGAAGTTTGCGGATATGTTGCTTCTGAGCGTAAACTGAGCGCCACCGAGCGTGAGATCATCGATTTGGTATCTGCTGAGCGTAAAGTCGTAGGTTTGTGGCCTCTCGAGCATAAAAGATACCGAGCACAAAGGCATCCGGGCGTAAAACCATAGACTTATAGCTTGCGAGCGTAAAACCGTAGATCTGTTGCTGTCGAGCGTAGAAAGCTCCTTTAGCGTAGAACCTGCTGAACCGTCTTGCACGAAAAACTTTTCAAATTTGCTGACTGTCCGTCTTTCAAGGGTAGTGGGCTGATGTAGCATCCAATCATAACCCACTATTAATTGCGAGATTTGGTTAGGGTCTCGAGGAGTCCGTCCGAGGATTCGAGGAGTCGACCCGAACTCTATATATATCCTAAGCTTTTGAGAGAAAAACTTTTTATCTGTCTTCTGCAAAAGAGAGCTTTCGACTGTTCGAGTTTTTTCTTCGTTCCTTCTCTGAGCACTTCGAGTCTTCAGAAATGGCGCCGAAACAAACCCCCTCCGCTAAGGGAAAGAGTATAGGTTCTTCTTCTCATTCTTCTGCCCCAGCGAGGGAGTCTTCGGTCGGGCAAGGCGAACTTCCTTCTGAGCGAAGTATCCCGCCGACGAGCAGCGCACCCGGTCTTAGAGGTAGAGCCTTTGGGGTGACAAAAATGACAAAAAATCTTTCGCACACGTTGAACGTGACCGCGCTAGGTCATCTTCTGTTCTGATAGCCTCTTTTGAGGAATATGATGCACGGAGACGTTTTCATCTTTTATGCCCACATTTCTAATGTGCCAGCGTAAAAATTCTATATTTTCGTAGTTCTGAGCGTAAAAGCTCTGGCTACCGAAAATTGGCGTATATCGTAAAATTTGAGTTTTACGCTTGTGGAGGGGACTTCCGGCATAAAATAACCAAATTTGTACAATCGTGCGTAGAGCACAGACTGTCGTTTCTTTGGTCTGTATGTTTGTGCAAGATTTGTAATGACATATTTTCCTTGCACTTTTGCAGTTGATTTGGGTGAGTCTCCACTGGCCGAGGTGATGGGTTCCGCTGTCGGGATGCTGCACTCGAACTATCTGGAGGATCTGTCCCACGTGGCATTTCCCATCTCCGGACCCCAGTATCCTGAGGGAAGGGAGTTTTTGATATTGGCTCAGGGCGAGCGAACGCTATTGAACATGATCAACGGAGAGCCCCTGACATACATAGACGGGGAGCAGTACATAAAGCCGGCTTTCCTCTTTGGGGACATGATTGACAAACAGTCCCAGACGAAGCCCAAGAGGGAGCCCTGGGTTTTTCCTGCCAGGAATTTGGTCTTGTATCTGCCAACGATGCCGAGGGATTATCCCATCTCGGCTTTCTTCCACGCGACGCATCCCAGGAAGATGTCGTGGACGCTGACTCCTGATCTTCATGGCAAGCCGGGGAAGATCTTTCATCTGAAAGGAGCTGACCAGGGGTCGTTTGTCAGTCGCCCTTCCGGCGTTGTGACGTTGTTCAGGGGACTGTGCCCGGGTAGTGTCCCGAGTGAAGACAGCTCAGTGATCCAGTCGGTCCAATTGCCGACCTTCTGCAATGACTTCATGGGACGAGGCGGGGTATATCCCAAGGAGAATCCTCGGTGCAATGGGTGGATCGCCCCAACAAACTTCCGATGGACATGTCTAGTTGACTGGGCCTTGAAGCACTTCCGGAGAGAGCTGGAGGGCATTGGACTATATGCCGCTGTGAGTGTGACGAGCGTCGGGTTGCCTCCCAATCCTAATTTGTTCTTGGCACTAATGGAGCGATATATTTCGTTCACTGGCACCTTCGCCACTCTACTGGGGGAGCTGGGATTGGCCCTTCATGAGATGGCAGTTGTCTCGAGACTGCCGATGGGGGATACCCCATATGAAGAGTACGTTCCCACCAACCGGAAGTTGGTGGACTTGGACCCTCGGGTGACGGAAGTGTATCAGGAGCTGATGTGTCAATACTTCGCGTGCACCACTTTTTATAACGAGCCCTCTGATTTGGCTCACACCACCAAGTGGATGTCCTACCTCTTCTTCCACCGATCCAGGGCCGCCAAGTCGGAGAAAGCCTCGGGGGGCAAGAATGAGCCCGTGAACTGTTTGGGCATGCTTAGTGCCCAGGTCGTGGAGGATCTTATGGAGGAGGCTAAAGTTCCGGATCAGATTCTCGTTGAGGGGGTAGGAAAGTACCCCGAAGGTACTAAGGCCTGTAGTTACTTGAGGCACTGTCGCAGGCCTCTGTCTAGGGAAGCCCAGCTGGCTGGTTTTCTCTCCATATGGCTGCGTCGAGTAGTAGTGCCTGGTACTGCGTCCGTGGACCGCATTCACCGGAACATCCTGTGGCCGGCAGTGCGCCTGGTGTTCGGGGTAAGACTGGGCTTGCTTCCTGCCATGGTGTGCCGTATACAGGCTGGCCTGAGAGCCATGACTGATGGATTGCTCGTCGATGAAGCTCGACATGAGAGTTTTCCCCGGGTGGAATTACCATACCTGTATTTGATGGGATGGTTAATTCTCCACAATCCCCGGGTGATGTCTCCTAGCTCCGGTAGCAGCTCGGGGGGTGTATTCTTGCTGAATTACAAGGACTCTCCCTGGAATGTGAGCACAGTTTTAGACTGTCGGCTGGTGTTGAACCTCAGCCACGGCTGGAAGCTCCTCTGTACTCCCCCTCCTGTACATCGCAATCAATCAGGGATGAGGCTTGAGGATTCAGGTGGAGAGAAGACCGATCTTTCTCCGGAAGCTTTCAATTGGTTGGTCTGCATTAGAACCTCCCATCTGCTGTACAGGAGCGAAGACCATTGCTTCTTCGAGCCCTACTTGCCTAGTCGATTTGCCCGGCAGTTTGGGTACGATCAGTTGCACGTGGGCAATGCCGTCACCAGCTTTAGGTCCAGGGGCGGACTCATTGATGGAGCCAGAGGGTGGCAATATTTTATCATGGGTTGTACGGGAGCAATCTTTATTGTACCGGTCGTTACAACCTCCACGGAGCTCCGCATTCTCCATTCTTACGCCCAGTTCTATGTGGCGATTAACACCTTCCATCGTGATTTTGACATGCGTGGAAGCTTCAGGGTACCTTCTCCCAAGCCTGGGGGAAGGTCGAAGTCCCCTCGGTTTCTTCGGACGAGGGTGAGGAGTCTGGCACTCCGGATGAGCCTCTGGTGTCGGTGCCGAGGTGTGAAGTGCCTCCGCCTGCGAGGGCTTTGGTAGTCTCTTCTGGGAAGCGACGGAATTCTACTCCGAAGGAAGCTTCTCTTCGTAAGAGGAGGAAGGAGACGGTTGCTCGTCCTCTCCGCATTCTTGGTATTGAGGCTCTTGGGAGTGAGCCTGCATCTCCCCATGTCAGGGATGATTCTTTGGCTGGAGGTTCCTCGCCTTTTAGAGAGGGACCTTGTACAGTTCCGGCCGGCGGCGACGGAGAATCCTCGCTAGAGGTTGCTGTTGTAGCTACTGCTCTAGGTAGCGGAGCGAGATTGCCTGTGTGGCCGAGGCAGATGGGAGAATCTTTCCCGAGGTCAGCAGCGGGTAAAACTCCTACCGTGTCGGTGAGCATGCCTTGCGAGATTCCAGCTGACGAACCTCGACTGCGTCTTGGTAAAGGCTTGACGGAACTCTTGGCGATATCGGTCGGCCCACCTCCTTCTCTAGGTATGACAGTTCGCATTGCGTCATTAAGGCATGGTTTAGCTACATCGGCTGCAGATGCGTCGTATATGCCGTTGGCTCCGGGTAAATGTCGTCTTTATGTCTCCCTTTAGAAAGATTACCATCATACTGATATCAACTTTATTTTTCTTTTCTCAGGGGATGGCGTCCACGGAGAGCACAACGTTGAAGCGCCTTCTGGCTCTGCTCCGGCTCTTGGCGATGATCTGGAGGCGCCCGACTTCGAGGAGGAAATGTCCTCGGGGGCTAGCTCGCCCAGAGTGGTTTCGTCGTCTCAAGAGGAGGACGAACCCGTCATCGTGACCTCGCCCCTCGCGAGTATGCCGATGACTTCGATTGTTGTCGTCGCACCTTCTTCGGTCTCGCCACGCATCGAGGCGGCGGCTGTGGCCACCTCGTCTGCAATTATCCCTGGAGAAGGACTTGCTGATATCGCGGCCACTCCTGGCGTTCAGTCGGATCTACTTGCGTTGACCGAGAAACATACCAGCCTCTTTTACACCGGTTTGAAAATGATGATGTCAATGGTGTTGGAGAAGAGTCTAGATTTTGAGTGCCTGAAGAAGACTTCTCAGTTTTCGATTGGGGCCATCAGGGAGCTCGATGATCCTGGGGTAGCTGACGCCCTGGAGGCGATGGTTAATGGTTTAGAGCAACCCATTAACAAATACTTGCAGCTGACTCGGGGCAGCTTCGATGCTGAGGTCCAGACCAGGTGCGACCACATGACTGCGCGGCTCACTACCAAGCTGGAAAGCCTAGACAACTCCATCAAGACACATAAGCTGGAGATGGATAGAAAAAAAGCTGTCGTGGCAGAGGCTCTCGCTCTTGAGATGAAGTGCCGATCCGAGCATGAAGGGAATGCAGCGAGGGCCTCCAAGCTGAGGGAAAAACTCGCTCGGGCAGAGGAGTGGGCTTCTCAATCGTTGGCGGGTCTAGACGTAGCGACTGGTCGATTGAGCGCGACGCGACAGGATTTGGACCGTACAGAAGCTGCCCGCGCGGGCTGCCTTAGGGCAAGGGCTGAGCTGTCCTGCATGAATACCTCCGAGGCACGGCTGGAGCGGACTCGGGCCGATGCCTTGGTTCTTAGAAATGAAAGGATAGCTGCTCTGTAGCGGCTGATTCGCGATCTGACTACTCCGCCATCATGATGTATCCTTTCTCTTTTTGCTTCCCCAGATGTAATTCTGCTCTCTTTTGGGAATAAATAAAAGCGACTCTTTTCTGACTTTTGTGGACCCATCATTTCGGAATATAAATAACAGTTTTTAGGCGAGAGTGATATCTGATGATAAACTCTCGATAAACTTTTAGCGGGACATATCTGTTCAGAGGTCATACGGACATGATAGAATGTAACCCAACTAATTGCGTTCTGGAAGTAGTTTTGTCAGAATCGAGATCCTCGCTATATTCTACTCGAGCAGGGGAGATTAAGCATAGTACCTTTTCAGGAATTTGCCGTTGATAGGAGCCATTAACAGGTCTCCATTAGGCTGGGCTATCCTGTAGGCGCCGTTCGAGAACGTTGTCTCGATCACATAAGGGCCTTCCCACTTGGGCTGGAATTTGCCTTTACTTCTGTGAGTAAGAATCATCGGTCTTCTTACGGCTAGAACTAGCTCGCCGACTTTGAACACTCTTTCCTTTACTTTATGATTGAAGGTTTTGGAAATGCGTGCTTGGTAGAGCGCGATGTGCTGCTGAGCTTGTAGGCGTTTCTCGTCTAATCCTTCTAGCTCTTGGAGCCTTAATAGGTTATTCTTTTCTCGAGTCAGCTCACTAGTCACGGCTATCCTGAGTGACGGGATCTGGATTTCAATAGGGAGAACTGCTTCGCTCCCGTAGACCAGCGAGAATGGGGTGCAACCTGTCGGTGTTCGTACCGTTGTGCGGTATGCCCAGAGACATTCGCCCAGCTTCTCATTCCAATCTCTCTTGTTTGAAGAGACGAATTTCTTCAGGAGTTTGATAATGGTTTTGTTGAAAGCTTCCGCAAAATCATTAGCAGCTGAATAATATGCCGTAGAGGCAATATTGTGTATCCGATTTTTATCGCAAAATTGATGAAACGCTTGGCTGATGAACTGAGGCCCATTGTCGTGAATTATCCTCCGGGGTACCCCAAAGCGATAAATGACGTGATGCTTGATGAAGCTGATCATATTAGACACCTTCACCTCAGCGAGGGGGATCGCCTCTGTCCATTTGGAGAAATAATCCGTGATGGCCAGTATGAACTGGTGACCGCTGGAAGAAGACGGGTGAATAGGACCAATGATATCCATACCCCATGCTTCGAAAGGCCAGGACGCAACCGTAGGATGTAGATATTCAGACGGTTGATGTATGAAGTCTGCATAAACCTGACAGGCTCTGTATTGTCTTGCATACCGTATTGCATCTGCGATCATAGTAGGCCAATAATAGCCCATTCTCCTGATGCGATCCTGTAGCTTAGGACCGGGTTGGTGCGCTCCGTATACACCATCGTGAGCTTCCCGGATAATCTGCTGTACTTCGTCTTCAGATAGACATCTCAATAGCAGTCCGTCGTAAGTCCGGCGATACAGGCATTGTGAGGATGCATCGTAGTAGAAGCGTAATGATCGTCTTTTGACGGATATTGCTTCTTTGGGGTCCTCCGGCAAGATTCCATACGCGACAAAATCTATGAAGGGACCATCGAAGAAGAGTTGCCACGCGTCACTTTCCATCGCGGAATTATATTCTGCAACTTCGTCGGAAATATCCTCGTATAATTTGGAGGCCTCCGGGATCGGATGAGCAGCTAGGAAGTCAGACAGCGCTTGGCCCTTGATGGACTTCTGCGGTATGTATACCATGTCATATGGTGTTAATAGCATCGCCCAAGTCGCGAGTCGGGAATTAAGAACACTTGGCTTGCTCATCAGTACTCGAAGAGGGTTGATCCTGGAGATGATGTGGATAGTCTGGCCGGTGACATAGTGCCGCGTCTTCTGGATAGCGAACATCAGAGCCAAGCATTCTTTATCCACTGGGTTGTACCGGTGTTCGGCTCCGACCATCATCCTGCTGAGGTAGTAGATAGCCTGTTCATGACCCATGTCGTTCTTCTGTACGAGAAGAGCTCCTAGCGAATGATCCATCGCTCGAACGTACAACAAGAATAGCCTTCCCATGACGGGAGGCACCAGAACTGGCGAACTGGTAAGGTAGCGCTTGATATCTCCGAACGCTTGCTGACAGGCTTTGTCCCATACGAAGGATACACCTTTTTTCATGAGATGAGAAAAGGGCTGACATCTCCCCGAGAGGTTGGATATGAATCGCCGGATATAAGCCAGACGGCCATGAAATCCCCGGAGTTCCCTCAGATTACGGTGCGGTCGCATTTCTACGATTGCCTGGACTTTGTCAGGGTCCACCTGGATGCCTTTGGCGGTGATGACAAATCCTAGGAATTTGCCACTAGATACACCCAGAAAGGACTTCGTAGGGTTCATCTTGAGTTGATGTTGGCGTATTAGCTCGAATACCATCCTCAAGTCTTGAATGTGATCACCCTTGAGGCGACTCTTGACGGCTATGTCGTCTACGTAACATTCCACTATTTTGCGTAAATGCTCATGGAATATGTTACTCATAGCCCGTTGGTATGTAGCCCCGGCGTTCTTCAATCCGAAGGGCATGACCGTATATCAATATACCCCCAATGGTATCCGAAAGGCAGTGTGCTTCTCGTCTTCAGATGCATCTTGATCTGATTATATCCTGAGAACCCGTCCATGAAAGACATGCGTTCAAAGCCGCAGGTGTTATCGATCATGATGTCCGTGATGGAAAGAGGGAATTCATCCTTGGGGCAGGCCACATTCAGATCTCGGTAGTCGATGCAGATACGTACCTTCCTATTTTTCTTTATGACTGGGACAACGTTGGCGACCCAGTCGGGATGTTGTTCCTCCCGGATGAAACCATAGGCTATCAGCTTCTTGACTTCAGCTTCAATGGCGTCCATCATGTCCGGGCGGAATCGGCGTTGGTGCTGCTTCACAGGTTTTGAGTCAGTCAATATGTTGAGTTTGTGAGTGGCCACCTTCGGGTCTAGGCCCGGTATGTCCTCATAATCCAACGCAAAGACGTCGATATATTCCTTTATCAGCTGTATAATTTCTTCTCTTTCAGCTGGGGGAAGATTGTCACTGATAAATATCGGCTTTGGCGAAAGTTTACCCCCAATATTGATTTGGATAACTTCGTCTTTGGTGGGAGGTTCTCTTTGCTCGAAGTAGAATTCCCACTGCGTATCCATTTGTTGAGCCCAAGAGTCATCCTCGAATGGCTCAAAATCCTGTTCATCTGCTTCTGAGGGATTTGTCACCACCATATTTACTGATAGTGTTTGTTCGAGAGCATCAGGTGAGTCGGAGGGTGACGAGGCATTCTGAGAAGAGGAAAAGATGTCCTCATCTGACTTGGAAGACGTAAGGGAGGTGGCATACCCTAACCAGAAACGAGTTTGTCGATAGCGAGGGTCGCCGCACGGCGGCGTTCGTCTGCCTCTTCCGTAGTTGAGGCCTGGCTTCCGCTTCAAGTCGTAGCCCATGTTTTGCATGATCTTCAGCGCTTGCGGGCTGTATCGGTGAACTTGCATTTTCCCAGTATCGTCATTGAAAGAATCTTCCTGGATAGCTGGTTGATTGTGCATGCGGCCGAAGAATATTGGACGCTGACTGCTGCAGGTTGGCAGGACAATGAAGATAGAATCCTCATGGGGTCCATACGTTGTGATGACGTTGGATGATGTCGCTACTTCCCAGACATACGGACGGCAGGAGTTTATAGCTTCCAAGAATTTTTGTGCTATGGGTTCTACCTCGTCACGGGGAGTGGATTCCTATTTTGGAATTTGAGCATCAATATACTGGAAAAGAGGATATTTATTATCATCTGGAACTCCGCTCCTGGTTGCATTTACATCAGTTGGCTGCCTGTCGCGCCGAAGGTTGATGACCAAGGGTGGGGGCTTCCGGTTCAAAGTGATCACCAGAGGATCACTCCCTTCTCCTGACCTGGTCTTGTTCAGGTGGATAGCCATGGGCTCTATGGCTTTTGGACGAGTGGTTCGTCCTTTTACTCTGATTGACAGCGGTAGTGTGGCAGAGGGTTCTTCTGGCTCCCGGTGGGATTCCTTCTCTGCCTCGCTGGCCACTTCTTCCGTGTGGTCTTGGGAGTACAACACGGCATCGGAATAGTAGGATTCTATTCCTTTGAACGGGTTTAGGTCAGCCACCTCCGTTTGTACCATTCCTTGTGCGTCTACATATTTAAGGCATTGATGTAGGGTTGAAGGAACGATGTTGTGGTCGTGGATCCACGGTCTTCCCAGCAGAATGTTGTAGGATACCTCTGAATCGATGACGTAACATGTGGCCACCGATCTAAGGTTGCCGATCTGGATCCTCAGGCGAATTTTTCCCAACGGCTTACTTCTTCCGGCATTGAAACCCACGATCGTAGTGGTGGTGTAAGCCAATTTGCTGGTAGGAATTCTCAGCGGTCTGAGTAGACTGTGAGGGATGATGCTGATCGACGATCCCGGATCTATGTGAATTCGGTCGACCTCCATGGAACCGACGTATCCGGTGTAATAGAGGGGCCTGTCATGTTTGTTATATTTTAACAGCATGTCATCTTGAGTGAAAGTGATATTTGGGACCACCTCCATCACGCTGTGGCATTGAGGACACGCCACTGGTTCTTCGTCGGGGGACTTGAGCTGGGTCAAGTATGCCTCCGCTTGCATCAGTGATTCACTCAGGACTAGACGAGTGCCTTGGGTGAGCCTGAGTAGCTCGAAGATGGACAACCTGGCTGGCGTATTGGCTAGTTGGGCCAGGATGTCGAAGTTGTATGGCTTCTCTAAACCTTTGCTTGGTTTTGAAGGACTGATATCTGGTACGACGGGACCTTGCTCTGAAGGTTTGGCCGTTGGAGCGTCTGCCGGTGCACCTTTCTGGCTTGCTCCATAGTCGTTGAGGTAGGCCTTCCCTGAACGGGTTGCAGCAAATACCTCGTCTTCGTCTAATGCCGAAGAAGTCGCGATCATATGGCATGGCCTTTATTTGGAGCTCTTTTTGGATGTAGGCTTAGTAACCTTAGTTTCTTCCTTGAACTCTGCCACCAAATCTGGATGAACCTACATAATCTCGCCTTGCCGGGTAGTCAGGGGTACCAGGTTATGATTTTGATCCCTAGCTGGAGGGAGATTGACGATGTTCATCATTGTCCGGGAGATAGGTGCAACACCATCCGGGATCTTTTGGGGAGGCAGATTGCCAAACTGTAGAGAGATCATGTTGGCTGTGACCGTCTTCTCGGTATTGTGCAGGGTGATGGCTTTAGCATTGATTAACCCCTGGATCTTCCTTTTCAGTATGTAATACGCCTTCGTCGGGTGGTGTACGTATCTGTGGAAGATACAGTATTTGGGGTCGTTAGTATTGCCGACTTCCTGGGGCTGCCTCAGCTCTGGAAGGGTGATCTTGCCACTTTTGATGAGACACTCGAATATACTTGGGATATCGTCGTTGTTGAAAGAGTAGACTTCGACGGGCCTGGAAGTCCCGGGTTTCGTTTGCGTGGTTGCCGCAATCTTTGGTCTGGCCGTATTGTTTGCCAGGGCTTCTTTTCCTTTGGGACCACGAGGATGGTCGCTGCTAGGAGATGACCTCTTGCCTCTGTCAGAGGCGGAGATCATGATGCCATTGTCGTGCGCCTTGCGACCGTTGTCTTCAGCGGTTACTGCCGAGATGATGAACGAGGGCCAATCATGGAACTGATATGGTCCCGTGAACATCGAGACCACGGGAAGGAGGTTCTTCCTGCAAATGTCTACCAATGCAGAGTCGGGAACTCCTGGAGGCATCTGTAAGGTGGCCTGACAAAAACGTTCGATGAAGATGCGAACGTCCTCCTTTTCCTTCTGCTTGACTTCGATGAGAGAGGAAATAGACATGTCCATTCCTCCCTCGTAGAATCGCATGAAGAATAAAGCTCTGAAGTCCTCAAAGGAAGTAATGCAGTTGTCCGCCAAGCTACGGTACCACTGATAGGCTACTCCTGAGAGACAGCCTTTGAACACCCGAGTGAGGAGGGCGTCGTTCCCTTGTAGCAACACCATCATCATACTGAAATAGTTCATGTACTGGCTTGGTGATATTTTTCCCTCGAACAGGGCCATAGTCTGAGGTTTGTACCTCGGCGGGAAAGGGACCTCCTCCCAGATAGCTGGGTAGGGCTGGTTGATTCCCAGTTTCTTGAGCTAATCTTTGTGCTTCAAGGCGTCAAACTGGGTTTCAACTCTCGTACTGCCTGTATCGGATTTTCAGTCGGAAGCGGGCCCACGGAGTAGTACGGAGTTGGTTGTATCATAACTCCAGCGGGAGGTAAAGCATTCTCTGAGTGAGGAAGCGGAGGAACTGCTGACTCTTGATCTAGCGCAGGCCCTTGGCTCGGGTTGGATGGTGGTAAGTCCACCCCCACACGTATCTGAGTTGGCGAGACTGATGCTTGAGCCATGGTAGTTGCGTGCTGAGTTTGCATCATCTGGTGCATGTTCTCCATCATGGATTATATTTGTTTCAGAGATGTCTCCAGCATAGTGATGCGTTATTCCGCGCTCCCTGACGGCGAAGCCTCCTCGCAATCATCTTCAACGGTGTAAACTCCCATCTCCCTGGGTGTCATTGAAGGATTAGTATAGGTCGCTGTAGAAGTCGACTCTATACTTTCTGCCTCTGATTCGGGGGCTTGGCGACCCCCAGCGTCGGAATCAGAAGAGGACAAAGCTGGTTGTCGTGACCTTGCGCGAGTGTTTTGGAACACCCCGGCTTCAGCGTTCCTGAGGAGCTCACTGAACCTCCTTCGGCTCGGGGGCCGGGAGGGATGACGTCTTGAGCTTGACCCTCCTCTACGTATGTACGAAGCAATGTTCACAGATGCATGCGCGGGTTCCTCTTCCTGGAAAGACTGAGAGTAGCTCAATCTGTCGAAAACCGACCGTTTTGCTTTAGAACAGCAGCAGTCAATCACAATTTTATGACTATTACAACATTGCTCGCTAGGGGGCGTAATAGACATGTTGGAAGGTCCCCTTTCCTTACGCTTCTAGATTAGATATGCGCGCAAGTCAGGAGGAGTAGAGGAAGAAGACGACGGATTGTTCCTTCTGTTCCCCTCAGTGGGCATGCGGAGATTGGGCACCATGATTTTTCTTACGCCACCTGTGTACAACAGGTTGGCCATCCGGGTGGCGGATAATCCCCTGGGAGGGTGTCTTTCCACAATCTGAGCTTGTTTTACGCCGAGGGACCGTGCCTGGCATAAATTGGAGATTCGCTCAGTCTGGCGTAAAGCTGGAGAGGCCCTCAGTCGGCCATCGGCTTCTCGCGTAATCCGGAGGGTAGGCAGTCTGTTCCCTTGCTGGCGTAAAGGCCGAGAAGTTGAGTACTCTGTCGCTTGCTTTCCTTCGTGGAGATCACAGCGCTCATCTGGTTTACCGTAGAGGTAAGATGATGTCTTGCGCGTGGAGCATGATCTGTACCTCCGATTTGGCGTTGAGGCACCATCGGAAGTTTTGTCTGTACCACACGTAGCGGGAGACTGATTTCTGCGCGTAAAACGCAGTGGATACTCCTGGGTTAGCGCTGAGGCTTTGCCCGAAGTTTTGTCTGTACTGCACGTAACGGGAGACTGATTTCTGCGCGTAAAGCGCAGTGGATACTCCTGGGTTAGCGCTGAGGCTTTGCCCGAAGTTTTGTTTGTACCGCGCATAGCGGGAGACTGATTTCTGTGCATAAAGCACAGTGGATACTCCTGGGTTAGCACTGAGGCTTTGCCCGAAGTTTTGTCTGTACCGCGCGTAGCGGGAGACTGAATTTTACGTGCGGGGCACGGAGGGAGCGATGCTATACCTAATTGGTCGGAGAGATCGGAGAGTCCACAGGAACGGCGGAGGATGTCTTGGGCATCCACACTTTGCGCAGCTACCTGTTGTCTTAGACGGAGAGAGAGTAAGAGCTACCCCCAGTTCGAAGCATGTCTTCATAGGCAGACTGGTCGAAATGAACGACCAGTGTCTTCTTCACGGTTCCTACAGATACCGCATCGTGTTAAGCAATTACTTCCTCGTCAGAAGAGAAAGACGTCCCCAGCAGAGTCGCCATCTTGTTTGTGGTATTAAATGAAAGAATGAAAGTGTATTTCAATGACAGGGTTTATGCGAAACCCGCGCCCTTTGGTTTACAAACAAACTTGTACAATTTAATCCTATACGAGGATGTGGGAGTACAATTTATTTAATCTGGGTATAAATTGCTATAGGTGTCTGATCTGCAGTCGATCACTTTAGCCCTTGGACCACACGATGTTGAAGAAGTGCCGTGGAAGACAGGTAGCAGCTTCGAAGGTTGCAGGAGAGGGTGGATGCACGATGCCAAAGTCGTTGATCCCTGCTCTTTGCCTGAGCTCCGGTCTCTCTCTCTCGCTCTCTCTTGACCTTTTGATCTGGTATTGGTTTTCTTGACCAATTTTCTGGCCTTCCAATTTGTCGACCTTGTTCCCCATTGATTGGGGTCTCTATTTATAGAGTTTTGGTGACAGTGACCACTCCGTCGGTGTAAAAATCGAGAAGTGGGAAGTACAACACCCTTTTACACAATGGTTAAAATAACCAATGCCTGCGTATAGATGACCTTTTGAGTGAGCATGTGATGCGTGTCCAACTAAGGGGACAAAACACGTATATCTGCAGCGAAGATTACGACGTAGAAGCCACGTAGGTAGGTATCCCTTGTGTAGAAGAGGTTGGCGTAGAAGCCAAATGACTGTCACCCTGGCGTAGAAGCCAAATGACTGTCACCCTGGCGTAGAAGCCAAGTAGGCATAGAAGCCGAACAGGCATAGAAGCCGAACAGGCGTAGAAACCGAATAGGCATAGAAGCCGAATAGGCGTAGAAGCCGAATGGTCGTAGAGGCCGAGTGGTCGTAGAGACTAAGTGGGCGTAGAAGCCGCGTGAGCACAGATCCGGAATGGGCGTAGAAGCCGATGCGTACCGTGCCAGAGTGCTGATGTGGACGTCTTAGCCGGAATTATGGCTTTTGAAGATATAATCAAATCTCTTGCAGAGATTTGCCACCATCTTATGCATTAAATGCGGAGGCGTATTTTGAAGGTCTGCAGCCCTTCTGTGCATTCGTCGCAGAGACGTGCCTTGAGAGAAACTGTCATCGCTCTGTGAAATTAGATGTGGAGACGTACCTCGAGTCCCGAACGAAGTACAGCTTTTGACGTGGCAGGTGGTTTGTCTACTGCGGAGCGTAAAACAGCTCATGTTTGCCTGTATAAAACAAGGCAGCGTATTCCCTTGTACGCGAAAGAGTAGTTTACGATGAGGGGACTTCAGTAAACGACGGTTCAGTGATATTTTAACCAAATCCTCTACATTAAATGCAAAGATCCGCCATCATACTGTGGGGCACATCCCGAGGGATCTGCCATCGTTTCCAGCCGTCGTCTGGGTAGCCGTGCAGCACTTTTTGTCAGGAGTCAGAGGTCAGATTCACTGCGTGACTTGACAGGTTTATTTCGGGGAAGACGAAGCGTTCCTCGTACGCTTTAACGCTGCTTTGAGAGCGGATGAGTTTTACGCCATGGAGGCGATGAAGAACCCTGTTCACGCTGGAGCGGCCTGGACGTACTGCACTTACGCGGATGGTCCTTTGAGCTTATTCTTCATGCTGTGTTTTAGCGGAAAAAGCTCTGTTGCACGCTTTGATGGCTCTGAAGGCCTCTGTTTATGCTGCTCTGCATCAAGAGGCTGCGTAGATCCTCCCAGCGTATTTTTTATGCTTCTACAATCGTGTGGTCCAAGGGACAAAATGATCGACCGCAGATCAGACTTCTATAACAATATTTACCCAGATTAAAATTTGTACTTAACATCCTCGCATAGGATTAATTGTACTTCTTATTTGTAAACCTAAGAAAGGGTTTTGTGTAAACCTAGTTTATTTCTTCCGTTTATTATCAAATATAAGATGGCGACTCTGCTGGGGATCTCTTTCTCATCTGACGAGAAAGAAATTGCTCAATACGATGCGGTATCAGTAGGATCAATGAAGAAGACCTTGGTCGTCAAGTTCGACCAATCTGCCTACGAAGATATGCTTCGAGCAGGGGGTAGCTCTCACTCTCTCGGTCCATGATAATAAGAAACTGCGTAAGGTGTGGATGCCCCGGACATTCCCTACCATTTCTGCCGACTCTCTGGCTTCTCCGATCAGCAGGGTTATAGCTTCGCAACCTCCGTGCTCTGCACGTAAAACTTTGTCTCCCGTCACTGACGGAATAGACATAACTTCTGGCAATGCCTCAGTGCTATCTAGAATCCACTCCTTGCTCTGCGCGTAAAACTGTCTCCAGTCACTAACGGAATAGACACAACTTCTGGCAATGCCTTAGTGATAATCCAGAAGTCTACTCCACACTCTGCGCGTAAAACTCTATCTTCCATCACTGACGGAATAGACACAACTTCTGGCACCTGGCAATGCCTCAGTGCTAATCCAGAAGTCTACTCCGCGCTCTGCGCGTAAAACTTTGTCTCCTGTCACTGACGGAATAGATACAACTTCTGGCAATGCCTCAGTGCTAATCCAGAAGTCTACTCCGCACTCTGTGCGTAAAACTCTGTCTCCTATCACTGACGGAATAGACAAAACTTCGGGCAATGCCTTAGTGCTAGTCCAGAAGACTACTCCACGCTCTGCGCGTAAAATTCAGTCTCTCGTCTGTGATACGACAGACAAAATTTCTGATAATACCTCAGCGCCAAATCAGAAATTCCAAACACGCTCTACGCATAAAAATGCATCTGCCCTCCGTGGAAAAGCAGATGGTCCCTGCAATCTATGCAAGGTAAAACAAGTGGCGGACTTCTCAACTTCTCGACCTTTACGCCAACAAGAGAAGAATCTGTCCACTCTCCAGATTACGCGTGAAGCTGATAGCCAATTGAGGACTTCCTCAGTTTTACGCCAACCTGAGCAGATTTCCTAATTACGCCAGGAGAAGCCCCTCGGCGTAAAGAAGACCCAATCTGTGGATAGATATGCTCCTCGAGGATCATGTGCTACTCATATGGCTGAACTACTGTATATAGGTAGTAGAGAAAGGGTTGGGGTGCCCAATATCCGTATTCCAACTAATGTAAAAGGGAGGAACAAACTTTCTTCCTCTTCTTCTCCCATTAATACTCCTGACTTACGTGAATTTCTGATCCAGAAACGCAAAGACAGGAGTCATAAACAGGCTTCAGTTCCCCTAACTATCAAACGGGGAGAGATCATGTGGGAAGATGCATCAATATCTAATATCATCATGACATATGGACCATATGAAAATGATGCCTTTATTGTTCCTCCAACTCGCGACGACCAGCATCTAATAGTCTTCGGTCGCATGCGGAGCAGTCCGATTGTATAAGAAGAATTTCGCGAGTCTGAGGGTGGCAAAATGCAAATCCACAGGTATAGCCCACAAGCTTTGAAGATTATACAAAGTATGGATTATGATTTGAAGTTGAAACAAGGCCTCAACTATGGAAAAGGCAGATGAACACCGTTGCATAGTAATCCTTACTGTCAATAAACTCGTTTTGGGTTGGGGTACACTACATCTCTTACAAACTTCAAACCTCCAGAGGCTGATCATGTATTACCAGAGGCAGGTCCTTCCAAATTAACTTCAGCGGGCAAACGCCACGACATGTCTGGGGGTAGCTTACCTCAATAAAATAGGGTAGTATCCAGAGTAGGGGTAGAATTCTCTCTGAGTCCGAAGATGATGCAACGATAGCGATCTTTCTGGAAGATCGAAAAACTCAGGCATCGGGAGCCCAAAGGCCGAAAGGGACTTTCTCCTTCAATGAAGATGACATCATTGAAATCTTCAATATGTTGATGAAGGAACACAAACTTTAGCTACCCAACATCAGATACCCTGAGAGGACTGGCAAAGTCGATGACCCAGATTATTGTCTCTTCCATCGGTATATTCATCACCCTACAAAGGCCTACTATGTACTAAAAAGGAGAATTCAGGAGTTGATCGGCGCCAAAGTCATCACTTTGCATCTGTAAACGAGGGGACGATCACTTCAAATTGACTTCACTTTAACGTGACAATTTGCTCCCTCAAGAAAATACCGGATGATGAATCTCTAAAGTTTCCCTAGTAGATTCTTTAGGTATCTCCCCAGCTGAGTTTGTTATGTTCATATTACCTCTGAACAAACCATCCTGGTCTGACTATCGATTATCATATCCATATCACCTCTGAACTATCCTTATTTTCCCAGCGAAGAAAGAGTCAGTCTCTATATCATCCCTACAGAGTCGTATGTCAGGATTTGTCTCAAACCTATTACTTGCACTCTTGTGCGTAAAAAGTAATGGGTCCACTAAAAATCCCCCAGGGGGAAGTCCTCAACAAATACGGTATCGTACTACGTCCATATTACCTCTAGTACAATATCCAAAATTTGTACAAACAATCATAAAGAAATAGGAGGGTGCTTATATGATTGCAAATGACGCTTACAGATTAGCCAAGCCTAATAGAAATTTGGCAATGGCTACTATCAACTGCAAATTCTCGAAGAAGTACTATACTTGATCTCCTTCGTTTAACGGAGTATGACGAAGATCTTATTCTGCCGATACCATGCACAAAGGTTAGCTGGATCATATTCTATCAGGTTCATGTGACTTCTGAATAGATATCCTTAACTAATTTGTAAACCTATCATGTTAATGATACCTCTGATAGTATTTAGTATACAAATTTAGTTGGATTATATTCTTTCAAGTTTATGTTAACTCGGAATAGATTTATATTCAGCAAAACCTTAACGAAAGAATATCATGTTAATGATACCTCTGATATCACTTTCACCCTAGCCTATCACATTCTAAAAATGATGGGCCCACAAAGTCAAAAAATGTGTCTTTATTATCTTCGAGAAATTATAGGAGAAATAAGAAGGTACATCATTTGGGAGGAGCAGTTAAGTCGTGAATCTGTTGCGCCAGAGTAACCATTCTCTCATCCCTGGAGTTCAAGACATCTGCGCGAGCCCGCTCCAACCTTGCCGCCTCATTGTTCAAAGCAGATAGCTCAGACCGAGCATGTACAAAATATGTATTGATCACACCCACATGCGTCAGGTTTTGCTGAGCAGTCTTCCTTCGGTCCTTCAATGCATCTCGAGCTGCCGACAAAGAGAAAACCTTCTCCTTGGCCTTAGCGAGGTCATCTTCCAACTTGCGGACCCTCGCTGCCTCTTCCTCATATTCGGCCTCGCACTGAGCCAGCTGGGAAATTACATACCCCAATTCGGCAAGCTCTTGATCCATCTCCCGCTGCTGTTCCTGGACAAATTTGTTCAGAGATTCCATTTGCCCAGCAAGCTCTGCAGTTAAGGAGTCATACCTAGCTTGAAAGAGACCTTCAATGCTGCCTCGAGATAGCTGCAAATAATCGTTAATGGGTTATTCCAAACCATTAACTATCTGCTCCAGTGCATCAGCTCTCCCAGCGTCGTTAAAGTCTCTGATTGGCGCTATCGCAAACTGGGAGGACTTTCTCAGAGCCTCGAAGCCTAGATTCTTCTCCAGCACCATTGATATCAGCATTTTCAAAGTGGTGTAGAAAATACTAGTATACTGCTCAATCAGCATGGCAAAATCAGATTGGACGCTGGGAGTGGCTGCAATATCGGAGAATCCCCTTCCAGGAATAATTGCAAACGATGTTGCCACAGTCGTCATCTCAACAGATGGTGCAACAAAAGAAGAAGCACCAACAACGGTCAAAGTGGCTGGCATATTCAAAGGAGCCATAGTCGTAAAGACAGGCTCATCCTCCTCTTGAGATATCGGAACTGTTTCAGGCGAACCGGCACCCGAAAAGGTTTCCTCTTCAAAGTCGGGCACCTCCGTGTCATCGACAGGAGCTGAAACAAAGCCAAAAGTTGCATCGACGCTGCCCTCCCCGTAGATGTCTTCCCCTGTAAAGAAGACAAGAGAAAGTTAATATGAATATGATGTTAATTTTTCTAAAAGAGGAATAAAGATGACATTTACCCATGGCCGATGGTATATATAGCATGTCTGCAGCCAGTACAGCTAAATCATTTCTTAATGATGCTAAGCGAGCTGTCATACCTGGAGAAGGGGGTGTGCCAACTGACACTGGCAGGTATTCTTCCAGGTCTTCACCAAGATCCACTCGAGGCTCATTGGGTGGAATCTCGCTGGGTATACTTATAGACACAGCAGGGGTTCCTCCCGTTGCTGGTCTAGATAAAGATATTCTTATTTGGCTTAGCCCCGAAGGTGATTTCGTACCACTACCTGAAGCGGTGACAGCGACAGCAGCCTCGAGCAAAGATTCTCTGGTACTGCTAGTCGGGATATCGGAGGTTCCCTCTCTAATAGTCGAGCGACCTCTAATCAAAGGATCGTCCCCAACAGGGGAAGCATCAGGCTCACTTCTAGGAGCCTCATAACTGGAAGTCCTGACAGGACCTCTAACATTCTTTTTCTTCTTGCGAGGGGAAGTTTCCTTTAGAACAGGAGCCCTTCGCTTACCAGAGATAACCAGAGGCTCTGCAGGCGGAGGTATTTTGCCTCTCGGTATTGCCAGCAAAGGCTCATCTGGATTGACAGAGTCTTCACCCTCATCAGAGGAAACTGATGGGATTTCATCTCTTCCTGCGGATTTAGAAGAGGGCATCCTAAAACTTCCACGCATATCAAAATCGCGATGGAAGGTATTAGTTGCCACGTAAAACTGGGCGTATGAATGGAGGATGCGCAACTCCATAGAGAGAGAAGTCGCGGACACAGTAAAGGACGCTCCAGTACAACCCATTATGAAGTACCGCCATCCTCTCGCTCCATCAATAAGTCAACCCCTGGACTTGAAGCTGGTGAGGGCATTGCCCACGTGCCATTGATCATACCCAAACTGTCTGACAAACCGACTAGACTGGTAGGGCTCCAAGAAGCATTGGTCTTTACTTCTGTACATTAAATGGGAAGGTCTAATGCAGACCAACCAATTAAAAGCTTCAAGAGAAAGAACGGTCTGCCCTTCACCTGAGTCCCGAAGCCTGCTCCCCTGTTGATTGAGATGTACAGTAGGGACGGTGCAAAAGAGCTTCCAGCTGTGAGCAAAATTTAATGCTCGCCGACAGTCTAAAACTGTGGTCATGTTCCAGGTGGAATTCTTATAATTCAACAAGAAATTACTCTTCGAACTACTGCCAGAGCCGGGAGACATTACCCTAGGGTTATGAAGAATTAACCATCCCATCAAATACAGGAACGGTAATTCCACCCTGGGAAAGCTATCACGCCGTGTTTCATCGGCAAGCAGCCCATCAGTAATGGCCCTCAGGCTAGCTTGTATGCGGCATACCATGGCAGGGAGAAGGTCCAGTCTTGCCCTGAACAGCAGACGTACGGCAGGCCATAAGGTGTTACGGTGAATGCGATCCGAAGATGCAATGCCTGGTACTACCAGTCGGCGTAGCCATATAGAGAGGAAGCCAGCCAGTTGAGCTTCCCTTGACAAAGGCCTACGGTAATGCCTCAAATAACTGTAGGCTTTAGTGCCTGCAGGATATTTCCATATCCCTTCGTCGAGAATTTGATCTGAAGCCCCAGCGTCTTCAATAAGGTCATCGACTACTTGAGCATTAAGCACGCTCAGAAGGCTCAAAGGCTTATCTCGGCTATCTACCACCTTATCTGGCTTAACATTTCTGGCCTGGTGTAAGAAGAGATAGGATGCCCATTTGTTGGTATGAGCTAAATCAGAAGGCTCATTATAGAAGGTGGTACACACAAGGTAATGGATCATCAGCTCCTGGTACACTGCCAACACCCGAGGGTCTGTATCCTCCAGCTCCCGGTTTGTGGGAACATACTCTTCATAAGGAGTATACCCCATTGGCAGTCTTGAAATCTCTGCCATTTCGTGAAGGGCAAATCCCAATTCCCCCAGTGGAGTGAAGAAAGTCCCAGTGAGCGAGATATATCGCTCCATCAAAGCTACAAATAGGTTGGGGTTGAGAGGTAACCCAATATTGGTAGCATTCACAGCCGCGTACAGACCAATGCTCTCCATCTCAGTCTAAAAATGCTTCAGGACCCAAGCAGCTAAACGAGCCCATCGAAGATTTGTAGGGGAACCCACCCATTGGTCCGACGACTAACTTTGGGGTACACTCCTCCATGCCCCATAAATTCATTACAGAAAGTCGATAATTGGACTGGTTGGAGCAATGGAGTGTCTTCACTCGGGACACTACCCGGAAACAATCCCCTGAAAGGCATCACAGGGCCTGAAGGTCGGCTCACAAATGACCCTTGGTCGGACCCTTTCTGATAAAATATCTTCCCCGGCTGGCCGTAAAAATTAGGGATCAGAGTCCACGACATCTTCCTCGGATGCATAGCATAGAAGAATACCGAGATAGGGTAATCCCTCGGCATCTTGGGCAGGTACATGACCATGCCCCTAACAGTAAAAACCCAATCTTCCTTCTTGGGCTTCGTTTGGGATTGTTTATCAATCATATCCCCGAAAAGGAAAGCTGGTTTTCTGTATTTTGCCCCGTCTATATACATTAGGGGCTCTCCGTTGATCATGCTCAACAACATTAGCTCTCCTTGAGACGATATCAGGATTCTCCTTCTTTCAGGATACTGGGGTCCAAAAATAGGAAATGTCACATGGGACAAATCCTCCAGGTAATTGGAGTGCAGCATCCCAGCAGCAGAATCTATCACCTCAGCCAATGGAGATATCTGCAAGTCAACTACAGAGTGCAAGAAGAACATGTCAGTTTCTATACTAAGACGTTACATCTTGCAGCTTATGCCAAAGATCAACAGTCTGTGCTTTTACGCCAAGACTGTAAAAACTTGAAGTTTTTCGCCAGAATCTTATTTCCTATGCGTAAAATTCAAGATTGACAGTATACACAAAAATCTGACAGTCTGTGTTTTTACGCTAGACTGCCAAAGTTTGAGTTATTACGCCAGAATTTTCATCCAGAGTATAACTCTCAAAGTTTGTACTATACACCAGATTTCGACAGTCAAAGCTTTTACGCCAGACTGCAAAAATATGGAGTCTTTATGCTGACACATTGGGAATGTGGGCGTAAATGAGAAAACATCTCTGTGCATCATCTTCTTCGAAGAAGCTCTCAGCATAGAAGATGACCTAGCGCGTTCACGTACAACGTGTGTGAAGGATTTTCTTCGTTTTTGTCGTCCCATAAGCTTTACCTATAACGCCCGGTGTACTGCTTGATGGTGGGATACTTTATTCCGAGCGAGGTTCGCTCTGCCCGACAGAAGTCGCTCTTGCTTGAGCAGAAGAGCGAGAAGAGGAGGCAGCTTTCTTTCCTTTGGTAGTGGAGGATTATTTCGGTGCCATTGTTAAAACTCAGTACTCTTGAGAAAAAGACGAAGAAGAAAAGTTCTTGGAAAGCTAATATTTCTTGCAAGAAGACAGGTGAAGAGTTTCTTCTCTGAAGGCCTTGGGATATTTATAGAGTTCAGATAGACTCCTCGAATCCCTAACCAAATCCGATATTTAATATTCGGTTATGATTGGGGACTACGTCAGCCTATTATTCAGAGAAGGCGGACAGTCAGCGAATTCAAAAAGTCTTTTGTGCAGAGCAGATTCTTGATTTTACGCTAAAAAGCTTTTACGCTCAGGAAGCTACAAATTTTCGGTTTTACGCTTAGAGGCTATAAGTCTATGGTTTTACGCCCGGATGCTTTTATGCTCAGTAGCTTTTATGCTCGAGAGGCTACAAAACTACGACTTCACGCTCAGAGGCTATAAATCTATGATTTCACGCTCAGCAGCTTTTACGCTCAGAGGCGACGAATCTACGACTTCACGCTCGGAAGTTTTCTTATCTGAGATTATGGATCTACAGTTTTACGCCCGGATGCTCTTATGCTCAGCAGCTTTCACGCTCGAGAGGCCACAAACTTATGATCTCACGCTCATCTACATTACGGATCTATGACTGTCCGTATATCTTAAAATATGCAGGCCAGAGTACGCGTATATCTGAATAATTTTCAAGACAGCCAATTACAAGGGTTCACGCAGAAGATACTCCTTCTTGGCCTCAAAATATCCCAAGTACCCAAAGTATACAGAGTTCAGCATGGAAAATGACTCTTCTTCTTGGGTCAATTGGAAGTTCATCCAAAATCCAGTCTAAATATTTTCTCTATTGTTCAAGATGGCGACTCAGTTTCGACAGCCATTTCTCACCTTTTTTAAAGGATTTTTGGGAAATCATTCTTAAAAATGATGATCTGAACAAGAATTCTTCGCATCAGAAGTGACAGTCCAGAATTTCTACGTGTCTATTCGTCCAAAACAACATGACAGTTTTTATCTACAACTTAATGCTAAACAGCTTTCTACGCATCCTCAGTTATGCGTAAAGACGCAACGAGACCAAATACTCTTTTCATCAGAGTCGGCATAAAAGTTATTTAGACGTGTCGAAGCTACACATATTCAGACTTTATCACAGCAAAAGAATATGGCAAATCATCAGATGCGTAAAAGAAGACAGTTTTATTAATCATGATTACATATGAGGGAAATCCAGTCTACAAAGGGTTTTTCATCTTCATGATTACATATGAGGAAAATTCTGTCTACAAAGGATTTCTTATTTTCATTTAAAGATCACACCAAGAGTCTGTTCTACCAGGTTCTCTTATTAGTGGAGATCTTTCTCGTCTTCTACGGCAGTTCATCGACTTCCACAGTCGATGAACAAAAAAATGATTAATGATGGGAGGATACAAAACTGGGCCTGTATAAAGAGCCCATCCTCCATACGCCATGATAGATTGAGTTGAGGTTTTAGACCCAACTCAATACTGGAAGACAGGGCTAGTTTGTCTGCCCTCGTCCACGAACGACAGGAGAAAATACAGCTTGCAAGCTGTGTGGTCTAATGGGACACTTTCTCTCTCCTGGACAAATCGCCATATGAAGTTTTTGATTATCCCGAGCAAAGGAAGCTATGATATCCTTCCATGATCCATCGTTGTAGAGGACATTTGCTCGAAGATGCCTTCTTTTTCGTCTCCTTACATGCTGGAAGAGCATGATCTTCTTCTTCTCCAAGTCGACCCGACGAACTCCGGCAATCATCTCTGTGTGGTGAAGGAAAATATGAGAAGAACAGGTTAACTCATCAGCCTTTATATAGGCAAAAGAGAACACACCGAATCCCAACACATCCCCAAAAATCCGCCAAAAAATTAGCCTCGAGGAACGAGTTATACTTGACCGTTTCATGCTTCATTCAAAGTGTTTCAAATTACGAGGAATTTAAAAACTTTGAAGGGGATCTTGTAGAAGCATGAAAAATACGCTGTAAAGTTATACGCAGTAGTTCAATACTGTGTGGCATAAGACATGACTTCAGAGCAATCGGCGTACAACAGAGCTTCATCGCTAGTACAGCGTAAAATATAAGCTCCGGAGACAACCCGCGTATAATGCAGTATTTCCAGACTGCCTCAGCGTATAAAGGTTGCTATCTCGCCTTTACGGTATAAAGCCCATTTGCTTTTTAATGCAATGGAAAGATTATATGAGGATTGCCTTGTATCCCTCAAACGAGCTGTACGAGGAACACTTCGAATTCTGCAAATGAACCTGTCAGACAGTACAATGAACCTGACTCATGACAAAGGGTACAGCACGACTATCCAGACGACGGCTATAATGATAATGCGGCACAGAGACCCAAACCGTCGTCTAGTGACATTTCCTTGATATAAACTGCTTTTACGCATTCAAGGAAATATGCTGCCTAGTTTTATACAGGCAGATGAGAGCTTTTACGCTCAGAAGAAGACAAAACAAACCGCCACGTCAAAAGCTGCTCTTCGTACAGAGCTCGAGGCACGTCTCTGCATTTAATACGCAGAATGGGGGCAGATCTCTGTATTTAATGTACGAGATTTGATTTTTACTTCCGAAGACTGGGTGAGATATGATTACGGCTAATACGTCCATATCATCTCTTCTATATATTATGCCATCAAGCTATTTTCAGCTTTAGGAGCACGTTGTACGCTATCTCCTTGAAATACACCGACCCGGTTATTTCAGCTATAAGGAGTACGCCATATGCTATCTCCTCGGAATATGCCAACTCATGCTATATATTTTGGATTGGTGAGTGACAAGACTATTCGGTCCAGAATACGCTCAAGACCTCAGTCAAGGAAGGAAGATCGGCTATCTTTTACGTTGGCTACCTATCCATGCAACATCAGGCTTCTACGCCTATTTTGGCTTCTACGCCAACTTGACGATTACTTGGATTCTACGCCAACCTGACAGCTATAAGGCTTCTACGCCTATATGTCAGTCATTAGGCTTCTATGCCTATGTTGGCTTCTACGCCAACCTGACGGTTATTTAGCTTCTACGTCAATCATCTCTACGCGATGAGCAGTTACCTACGTGGCTTGCATGCCGTGATCCTCGCAGCGTTTATAAGCGTTACCTCATCATGGGACACGCGTCACACGCAGATTTAGAAGATCATCTATACGTGGTTGGCAGTTATTATAACCGTTGTGTAAAAAAGTGCCATACTCTCCACTGCCCGGCTTCTACGCCGATTGGATAGTTACTGTCACTAAAACCCTATAAATAGAGACCTCTATTGATAGAGGTCCGAGGTCGAGAATTTTAAAGAAGGTCGAAAAAGGGTCGAAAGGTCGAAAAATCTTAAAAGGGGAGAATTTTAAAGAAGGTCAAAAATTGATTTTCTTTGAGAGAGAAGAGTCCAGAGCATAGACAGAGAGTAGTGATCGACGATTTTGGCATCGAGCATCCACTTTCTCTTACAATCTTCGAAGCTTCCTCTTCTTCTACAGTACTTCTTCATCATTATGTGGTCCAAGGGACAAAGTGATCGACCGCAGATCAGACTCCTATAGCAATATTTACCCAGATTAAAATTTGTACTTAACATCCTCGTATAGGATTAATAGTACTTCTTGTTTGTAAACCTAAGAAAGGGTTTTGTATAAACCTAGTTTATTTCTTCCGTTTATTATCAAACAGTGCATAGGAAGGGAATCAGTATTATTTTTCCCTTTTGTTTTCTTCTACATACTACACTGAGTGTGCATAGGCCCATCAGAGGACTTAACACCCAAGTCTTTGGCATTGTCGTATTTTCCTCTGCTAAGACCTGAGTGTCGAGAACTCCAATTATTTTTGTTGCGCATAGAGCGCGACTTCTTCTTCTGGCCATGCACCACCAATAGGTCTTTGGAGTAGATAGGCTTTGCGACAGCTATCACCCTCATGGTAGGCATATCTTCAGAAATCTTTAGGTTTAGAGCACGTGCTCTAGGAACCCAAACTTTAAGAGTACTTGACTGTCCATGCGGCAGTCAAAGTTTTTTTGGACATGCTTATCCAGGGAAGCGGACGAAGGCTGCTCCTTGTCCTTTGGCTCTACGGCCATGTCCACTTTGACACTATCAGGGTATGCGGCACGAGCCTTTGGGAGCCACACTTTGCATGTTTTTTTGATTTTGCGGTTCGTTGTGAGAGAGTTGAGCTATCCCCCGAAAGAATTTCTATGAAAGCTTGCTGATTGAAGTGAACGACCATCATCTTCTAAGTAGCTCCAATCTTTGTGACATCAAATTGTGCCATGGCCTTCTTGTCGATAGAGAAGGTACTCCCAACAAAGTCACCATTTTTGTTTTTGGTAAAAAAGAGTGTTTGAACATTATTGCTTTTTAACAAATAATAGTACAATGGGAATCCTAATGCTGAGAATTCTAAGTACAAAATATTCTGCGGATTGCAGCAATGGAGATCAAGTCATGAATGACTTCTTTACTCCGTTGACTATCCTAAGACAAAGATTGAAAACTTGCTAACTCTAAGCCCACCAGCAATAATGTCAGCATTTTTGCTCAAAAGTACTCAGCTTTCGATCCTTTTGGGAAGCACATGTCCCAACTATTTATATTCATTCACATGGTAACAACGACATGCGCCTGAATTTAAAAAGTCACTATTTTTTAACTCTGCCGCATAAGGTATAGCTTGCCGCATAGGCTTCTCTAATGACTATGGTACATAATTTGGATCTGAACGTATGCGCATAACACGGTTAACTTGACACGTGGTATACGTTACAAATGATTCAAAAATCCAAATTAATATGACCGATTATTGTAACATATGTGCCATTAATGCTTCTAAGCCACATAGCCTCTTCGTTTCCATAATAGTCACTACCTGTTGTTCAATAAAGATGAAGAGTTGTTACAACATAGAATGTCTTGCCGTATAGTATTTGCTCTACTTAGAAAGGAAACTTGAAAGACTTTGCCGTATAGGTGCTAGCCGCATGGGGACACTACCGCATGAAGACAAGGAGCATCGTACAGTTGTAACTGACAAAAGTAATTATTACTTAATGTAAGTACTGACCTCTGTTGCGTAACCATCGTTTGCACATATTACAAATCGATCAGAGCAATTATTGCATTGTCAGAATGACCTATACGGCTAAGGTGCTCGCCGCATAGTTGTCTTTGCCGCATACCCCAAGGTTCACTTCTTATGCCGCATAGACAAAGACTTTTCTCTTTTTGGTTGAATGCTGCAGGAGTTTCATGTTGCATAGTATTTAACACGGGTGTATGCGACCTAACTTCACTGAATCAGGCTATATCGATTTGGAGCATGGACCTAAATTTTTTTTATGCTTCTACATAGCATTCAACATTTTTTCTTACATTTTCACAAAAAATATGTTCATAGCTCGCTGGTATGTCACACCGATATTTTTAATCTGAATTGCATTATCATATAGTATCGTACCCTAAATGGTATTCAAAATAATGTGTACTTTTCATCATTGGAAAATATCTGGATTTTATTATACCCAAAAAAATTGTCTGTGAATGTCATACTCTCAAATAGCCACAGTTATTGTCGATAATGACATCAGTTATAGGTAATGGAAATTAATCCTTAGAGCAGGCGACATTAAGATCACGAAAGTCGATGCAGACTCTAATCTTTTTATTCTTCTTTTGTACCAGAACAACATTAGTTACCCAATCGAGGTGTTGTTCTTCAAGAATGGAGCTACAAGTAATTAGCTTCTTGACTTTGACTTCAATTGCCTCCATACTTCCATTGCATTTGAGCGAAAGCATCTTTGTTGTTCTTTAACAAGCTTAGCATATATCTGGACAAATGTTTAGTCGGTGCATAGCTATCTGAGGGTGCAAGCCAAGCAAATCCACATTGCCCTAAGCAAAGATGTAGATGTATTCTTGGTCCAGTTCCACCGAAGTTTTTTTTAATATCTGGCAAGGTTTTTCAAATAAGATTGGTTTTGGGGCACAAGTTGTCTCCCAGATCAATCTGAAACACTTCGTCCTTATTCAAAGGTTCTCGTTGTTCGAAGCCTAACTCCCACTAAGACTCTTATCTACTAAGCCCATGGCTCGGGTTTGTATGGTTCAAGAGTCTGTTCATCAACCACATCTTATTAAACAATGTAAGTCGTATTTATTAATTCTATTTCTTTGAAGATCGTGCCTATGCTGGCGTTAGAATCTCATAGGGAGGAATATAAAAGAATGTGAATGTGGTTATTCTTTTGATGATTTTTCTGATGAGGAAGGAGGTGTGACATTGCCAGGTCCTTGCATTCTTTTATTGTAATAGTCAACATGTTTGACTCAAGGAACAAATGGATGGAATGGAAAGCAATGCCCTCTTCCGAAGTTCAAACCTTGATATTTTTTAAAATTATAACCCATATTCCTATGAACACCCTATAATATTTATTTTTATTTTATTTATTTAATTAGGTTAATCTTGGTGTGTATATATATATATATATATATATATATATATATATATATATATATATAATTTCTTTTAAATGTGTTCGAGTTTTTTTGTTGAATTTACTTAGTTATAATTGATAATTAGATATAAATATCTAGATACATATATCCTTATATACTGTTCACACACCTTCCAAAGAGGAACCCAAAATTCGCACAATTGAAAATTTCTTCCAAATCAAATCCTTCCCCTTCTAGCAAATTCAAATTCTTTTTATTTTGTTTCAAAATTCAATCAAACCCTTAAAGCCAAAATTGGATCTCCATTAAAGTAATTCAAATCCTCCTATATTTGGATTTAAAATTCCCTAAGAACATATCTCTGAAAAAATTTCCAACGCAGTTTCCACCCCTAGAGAGATTGAGCACCCCGAACTCATCCCCTACCCATCGCCTTCACTTTTTTGATCCTCCTCGACATGTTTGCCGGAGTTCCCTGCCCCCCAAGTGCCGCCGCCAACGAGTTTTGTCCGCGCAAGGCCGAGTAAGCGTCGTCACCACCATCGACAGTCGACGGAGGCTTTGCGTCATAACCTCACGACACTAGAAGACCCTCTCACAGCCGCCCCCAAAGCCCGAAGCCGCGACGACAACCGTCGACGACACCCGACGCCGTCGTGCCGACTGTGCACTGTCGGGAATCCAATCTTGACCCCGACTTTGAGATTGAATTTACTCCTCCTTACTCGATCAAATTTTGTCTCGTTTGTGAAGATTTGTCCACAACCCTATCCCTTTCGAACTCCATTAAATAGTTTATTTTTAATCTGACTTAAATCCAATGAAAATCGATCTGTAATCTCAAGAAAAAAATTGTTTTCTGTGTAGAAAGAATAGAACCAAATCAGTCAAAATACCCAACTTTTGAAACTAATTTCTCCCAATCCTGTAAACCAAAAATTATTTATGTTCCTTTGTTGTGAAGCCTGTATAACCTAGATTAACACCCATTAATTAGTTTTATTTATGCTGGAATAAAACTCTAGATAGATCAGTTTGAAAAACCAAAAAAAACCATATTTTTGAAAATAAATTTTTTTGCGATACGAGCTCTGTCCCGTCTAACCGGACAACCTTACTGCATAATTTTTGCATCAAAAGGTGTGTACAATAAACACGGACATGTGAGTTTTAACGGAATTTAATTTGGTCACGTGTGCGTGACCAAATCAACCCGCATTCGTAAAAAATTACAGTATCGTGACTTTCAAAAATTCTTTTTTTCTTCATGCATACTCATCGTGTCACAACAAAACTTGTGCCATTGGACTCATAGAGTTACGCTGGTCCTGTGACCTAAGTTTTGTTCAATTTTGACAATGTTGACTAGAATACCGTTTTGTGGCCCCTACGGTCTGACTCAACGGGTGATTTTATGATTGGCTTATCAGAATCCAATTTTAGATATTCTGTTGGATTCGTATCATCGTTATGGACTCACTAAATAATAAGTTTGTTGAATTTGGAGAACTTTACTTCTTGTACATTTTTTCGTGCAAAATGGACCATATATGGATCATATTTTGATTCGAAACTGTCATTTTTTCTTCTGTTTCCAAATTGGACTTACTGGTAGTGAATTCTGACTTTTTCACTTATTCTGGGAATATTAGTGATGATATTTTCAGCATAAATAGGCATTTATTCAAATCCTACCTTTTTGGCATGTGTTTATTTACTGAGTTCGCTACGTGGACTTCGCCACTGTCACGCCCCGATCTCCCGCAGGCTATTTCGGCCGTTCCCGCTAGGCGGGAATCACCCTCGCCAGTGCTCCCACGGAACGATCGCTTTGACCCATCCGAGCGTGATGTCGCACGAGCGTGATCCACGCCCGTGCAAGGCCGTGGTTCATTGGCTGGCGGCAAGAGTTCTAAGCCACAGAGTCGCACAGATTGTCCGAGTGCAGCGAAGTCATGAACGCATAGGCGATCGGTAACAGGTTCACTGAGTCGACAATATAGCGGAAGCATTGAAACACAAGTTTGAAGTAAAGCAACTCTTTTATTGATATGAAACATGTGTTACAGGCGGCGTATAGCCGAGATTACAAGTCGCTCAAGCCTCTCTCTCTGAAACAGTAAAAGCGTGCCAAGTGGCTACAATTATGGAATAATTGTACAGGCGATGGTCAGGTGACGCTCCAACATTATGTCTTGTATATGTGCTTCAGTCCCGGACGCACCGTTGCAAGGCTTCAGAGGAAACTCCTGGCCTTAGCACGCACGTTGGAGGCATCCGCACCGAACGAGGTTCTCCCGCACCCTGCATACAAACTAGTGGATTATCAATACATTGAATGCACTGGTGGGGAAGCTACTCGCCCGCTCGACAAATCCAAACACGTAATACAGGTTCCGTGCACAACTATTAAGTTGTCTTTCTAGTTGCCTTAGGATCAGTTTCATGCAGATTTGAATAGCCTAACGTGTCGGGCAGTACGCCGTGCAACATGAGAGGAAACACGGCGAGACTTACCAACTTACCATCTCCTTCCCTGTCTAAGGCAAACATTGTTAATTTAAGCAGGAGCATGTATAAGCATTCAGGAGGCATAATATATGCAAACACGAGTACTTATTTCAAGATCGTTCAGGTGTTCAGTTAATTGTTTCATGCGATACAATATCTCGCACGCGGATAGCCGCTAAGCGAGGATGACTTTTTATCTTTTGTTTGTTTTTACCAGCAAGCATGCAACAAGTTCATTACAAGGCGATCACTGGCGTATGCCATAATGGACGGTATAGTCTTGACGAGATGGTTTACAACAAAGAACAAGAGGCACTGTAAGCCATTCCGCCGAACAAGAGACTATTTAGTCTTTGACGAGAATGGTATGCAACAAAGTACAAGAGGCGCTGCATGCCATTCTGTCGAACAAGAGACTAAGAACAATATGTCTCGCCTGGACCGGGTCGATGCCAGTGCCCCAGCATCGCCCGCGAGACCGTTACCCAGTGCACTGGTTGTCCATGATCGAACGGGGCCTTGGTTGGGGCAACAAGAGTACAAGACAAGAGTACATGACAAGAGGCAAGCTATTGAGGCAACAATGGTACAAGACAAGATGCATTGCCTGTTTCGTTGTTCAGTGACTGTCTTTTGCCTTGATGCAATTATTCTGGGGCGAAGATTGCCTTGGTGACCTAGCGGTCACGAATACTTGTAGGTTCATTCAGGCACGGAACGACTACTTAGTAGTCTTCCGAGGTTTGGGTGAAAACACGGTAAAATTCAAGCAGACAAGCATGCGTTTCTAAGGAACATAAGCAGGCACGTTTGCTCGGACCCGAAGGTAAGCCGAGAGATAAAACCGTTAAGGGACTTAGCATGCGAGGGTCTGAATATAAGCGTATTTTATTTTCATGTTCTAGCAAGCAATACAAGTTGGGATTATTCCCTTAGCTAGGTGCGTTGGATTTATTAGCATGCAGGGAGTGAATCACCTAGTGACTACCATGAATATTCCAGATTTTATGTGTACTGGCTAAGCAAAGACAAGTTCACCGTAGCCACCCACCTTAGCGATGATTCGCCTCGGTAGAGCGATACGTCTGAGCAAGCCTCTGAAAGCCGAAGCTGGATTCTGTAGGGGCAAGTCTGGATATCCTTTGCTTCTTGTTCGTGGCAAAGCGGGTCGGGACAGCTGCACTATTACCGTTTGAAACGGCAGTCCGTTAGAGCGGAACGGGGTGTTACATCCTACCCAACTCAGAAAAAGTCTCGTCCTCGAGACTTACTGAGGACAAGCAGTAATCTAGGGTTGAGGCAATCCTAGATAAGTCGTTGTACTTGTTCATTTGGATATTCACTTGCACAAGCATCGAAATCAGCATATCGCTTAGACTGGATCGTGCGCACTTTCCAAGGGCCCCTCTAGCATGAACACGTTAACCAGCTCAGTGATAGCGAAGTCTCAGCACTCGAGTTCACCTTTTCTTAAGTCTTGGATGGTACACTAGTTCAAGGCGTCCCTCGAATAGATGCATTCAACCAAACTTAGAGTTAGTAAAATCGGACAAGCTACTAGCGATACTCTCAAGGGTTCGCACAGGTTGGTACAAAGGCCACTCGCAGCACAGCAGCAGACAAGCAAACATATCATTCAAAATGCATTTTGAAAGTATTTAGACTTATTATTGGAACATCCCATCGAGGCATTGAGAGAGAGCGTGCACATAACCCACGAACGAGCTTTCAAAACAGAGATATCGAATCGAAGTCCAAAGGCGTAGAAGCCAGGCTCTGATACCAACATGTCATATCCCGATCTCCCGCAGGCTATTTCGATCGTTCCCGCTAGGCGGGAATCACCCTCGCCAGCGCTCCCGCGAAACGATCGCTTTGACCCATCCGAGCGTGATGCCGCACGAGCGTGATCTACGCCCGTGCAAGGCCATGGTTTATTGGCTGGCGGCAAGAGTTCTAAGCCACAGAGTCGTACAGATTGTCCGAGTGCAGCGGAGTCATGAACGCATAGGCAATCGGTAACAGGTTCACTGAGTCGACAATATAGCGGAAGCATTGAAACACAAGTTTGAAGTAAAGCAACTCTTTATTGATATGAAACATGTATTACAGGCGGCGTATAACCGAGATTACAAGTCGCTCAAGCCTCTCTCTCTGAAACAGTAAAAGCGTGCCAAGTGGCTACAATTGTGGAATGATTGTACAGGCGATGGTCAGGTGACGCTCCAACATTATGTCTTGTATATGTGCTTCAGTCTCGGACGCACCGTTGCAAGGCTTCAGAGGAAATCCTGGCCTTAGCACGCACGTTGGAGACATCCGCACCGAACGAGGTTCTTCCGCACCCTGCATACAAACTGGTGGATTATCAGTACATTGAATGCACTGGTGGGGAAGCTACTCGCCCGCTCGATAAATCCAAACACGTAATACAGGTTCCGTGCACAACTATTAAGTTGTCTTTCTAGTTGCCTTAGGATCAGTTTCATACAGATTTGAATAGCCTAACGTATCGGGCAGTGCGCCGTACAACATGAGAGGAAACACAGCGAGACTTACCATCTCCTTCCCTGTCCAAGGCAAACATTGTTAATTTAAGCAGGAGCATGTATAAGCATTCAGGAGGCATAATATATGCAAACACGAGTACTTATTTCAAGATCGTTCAGGTGTTCAGTTAATTGTTTCATGCGATACAATATCTCGCACGCGGATAGCCGCTAAGCGAGGATGACTTGTTATCTTTTGTTTGTTTTTACCAGCAAGCATGCAACAAGTTCATTACAAGGCGATCACTGGCGTATGCCATAATGGACGGTATAGTCTTGACGAGATGGTTTGCAACAAAGAACAAGAGGCGCTGCAAGCCATTCTGCCGAACAAGAGACTATTTAGTCTTTGACGAGAATGGTATGCAACAAAGTACAAGAGGCGTTGCATGCCATTCCGCCGAACAAGAGACTAAGAACAATATGTCTCTCCCGGACCAGGTCGATGCCAGTGCCCCAGCATCATCCGCGAGACTGTTACCCAGTACACTGGTTGTCCATGATCGAACGGGGCCTTGGTTGGGGCAACAAGAGTACAAAACAAGAGTACAAGACAAGAGGCAAGCTGTTGAGGCAACAATAGTACAAGACAAGATGCATTGCCTGTTTCGTTGTTCAGTGACTGTCTTTTGCCTTGATGCAATTCTCCTGGGGCGGAGATTGCCTTGGTGACCTAGCGGTCCCGAATACTTGTAGGTTCGTTCAGGCACGGAACGACTACTTAGTAGTCTTCCGGGGTTTGGATGAAAACATGGTAACATTCAAGTAGACAAGCATGCGTTTCTAAGGAACATAAGCAGGCACGTTTGCTCGGACCCGAAGGTAAGCCGAGAGATGAAACCGTTAAGGGACTTAGCATACGAGGGTCTGAATATAAGCGTATTTCATTTTCATGTTCTAGCAGGCAATACAAGTTGGGATTATTTCCTTAGCTAGGTGCGTTGGATTTATTAGCATGCAGGGGGTGAATCACCTAGCGACTAGCATGAATATTCTAGATTTTATGTGTGCTGGCTAAGCAAAGACAAGTTCACCGTAGCCACCCACCTTAGCGATGATTCGCCTCGGTAGAGCGATACGTCTGAGCGAGCCTCTGAAAGCCGAAGACGAATTCTGTAGGGGCAAGTCTGGATATCCTTTGCTTCTTGTTCGTGGCAAAGCGGGTCGGGACAGCTGTACTATTGCCGTTTGAAACAGCAGTCCGTTAGAGCGGAACGGGGTGTTACAGCTACACCACCATTCATGATCCATAAAAGTATACATTGCTGTGTTTCTGTCTTTAATTTTTATTTATAGCATTTACTTGTATCTTTTCTTGTTGATTCTGTTCTCGATTATATAAATTGTGCGTCTAAGCTATACTTGTGTGCAAGCGTCTGGATGAGCCGTTCTCGTGTCTCATATTTATTTTATGAATATTGACCTAGTTTTAAGGGACTACCTTATGATTAAGGGGATATCCTTATATCTTTCTTTGCCATGACACCCACATTACACGGTTGTGACATCTTGCAAGAGACACAGACTACATACTCGACTTTATATCGATACATAAGGAACATGTGACCGATATAAAACGTAACTGTTATGATTAGGTAATAGAGACTCAAATAGTTAAAAAAATTGGACAGGTTATTGATATGACTTGGTTGGAGGGAGATTATAGGAGAGGACATCTACTATGCGTATGGGACAGCCATATTTGTATACCATAGGTTCTCCAGGAGGACCTATGGGATTTTATGAGTTATGAAAATACCTACTGGTGTTCATGGAACATTACAATGTTGATTGACATTGAGCTCTGTTGGAGCTGCTGATAAGTATCATCTTTGTAGACAAGTATCGTCATTAGCTATTTGTATCATATTTTTCGTTGTTTATCTATTATATTCTTATTACTTATTTTTTGCTGATATAGCCTAGTTTTGTAGACTCATGTTATTTCTTTTGGGTCTATTTAGAAATATGTAGTATGGGGTACACACCATGATATATATTTTCCATTATTTTATTTCATTTCTTGTAGATTAAGACAGATATATTTATTGATTTAATAGATAGTGACAGTTTATACATATTTGAGTTGGATTGGAGTATACTTGATACGTAGCAGGCCATTACCACATGGTCTGGTCACGTATATTTTAGGACTGGGGTGTGACAATTCTGCATAAGATTTTGACCATTTGGATCATAGTTGTAATACAGGATATGACTTTTTTGATCATCAAAGGAATCTTCCAATGGTGATAAATAAAGCTTCACCTTACCAAAGATGATTGTGTCTTGACCTTCTTCAATTGGAGGAACTAAGAAGAAAGAACCTTTCTTGGGAGTGAAAAAATTCTACTTTTGAAAAAAAAAAGACACCAGCATATGCAGTGATTTGTACAAAACAAATAATCATATTAGATCGATTATTTAAATACAAAGTAATGGAAATTGTTATTTTTATCAATAACACTACCTGAGATTTCAAGAATAGTCTCAGGGTTGACATTACTATTTGGAGATCCCACGTTTGCAGGATTCATCTCGTTAGGGAAGAAAGATGTACATGATGGTGATAAAGCAGATACAGATGCACTAAGGTATTTATATAGTAAGCAAGATCAATCATAAATAGGTCTGCTACGCCCAAATTAAATAATAAAAGGTTCTCTTCTGCCCAAGTCAAGAACAAAAGGACCGTTTGAACATGAACCTCGACCGATATTAACATCTATGATGAATGGCTCATCATTAGTTGTACGGCCACTACTTCCAATATAGTCTCTGAGGTCGATTACAAATGGCCTATTTTTTGCTTAATTGACTTATGCTTCATTATCAACTTTATTTCCACTATCTTCATCAGTAGATAATAGTTTATAGAGAATGACATCAAATAAATACACCTAAATTCCTTTTAACAGATCCATATTCACGAATTCAGTACGGAATACCCCGTGCCTGTCCACGTATTTGAAGCATTGATGAACAGTCAAAGGTACAATACGGTTCTCGTGTATCCATGAACGTCCGAGTAGGGTATTGTAGGATACCTCGACGTCAATTACATAACAGTCCAAAAATACATAGGACCAAAGTACGCGGCAGTGGACATCTACGTATCAAATGGAATCTAGTTCAACTCGAATAACTATGCGCTATTAAGAGTAGGGTAAATCTATCCATAACTAGTGAAACAATCTATACCTCAATCCACATAAAAACTAATATGAAGAATGAATAATATGTTTCATGGTCTACAATCCATTAGCATACATGTGTGAATAAATTTGAAAGAAAATATGAGTCTATAAAACTAGGCTATAACATTAGTGAAAGTCATGATAATAAATAAAAAATATGGAAGAACGAAAAAGGGTACCACTAGCGATACTTGAATCCTATATAAGTACACACCAACATAATTCTATGGTTGCAACACATCAATTGCTTAAAAATATACCATGTCCTCAGAGAGACGTAGCAAGATGCAATATACCATGCAAAGAAAAGACGATGAAGAATAACATAATAAAATAATGCCATCTAAGAAGGTGGCATGACATCAAGAATAGTACTATCAAATATGGCCACAATAAAATCGAGATAACCGCTACCCAGTGGGAGCTAACAACCATTTAAAAAGTATACTGGTCGGGGCTCCCGGTCTATAGAAACTCTCTATCGCATCACAGTGGGTACACACGACAGAATTTTAAAATTCCTTAAAGTCATCGGCATATTGTCTTGTCATCTATTTACATTTTCATTTACTAAGTTTCGAGAAGAAAGATTACCTCAAACAGTATTCAATCCAAATTGGGTACAACCCCATAGTATCGCTCAAGCTTTACTATTTTAATCTAAAATAATAAGAATCAAACCAATAGTTTAAAACCTCATTTTGATCCAAATAATAATGATCAAGCATATAGCTTAAGAACCTCGATATTAAACTCTAAAACACATTTTTAACTTTTAGTACTCAACTTCTAAGTGTAAAACAATATTCTTATCCATAATCATAAATATTTAATATACTTAAAGTCCTAAGTCCATTCCTCAATGAATTTTATTTTTACTACTCACAATCGAATTTAGTTAACTAAAACTTTATCAATCCACTTATATCTACTCATTGTTTTTATCAAATCTAATAAACTTCCATCAGTTATTTCAAAAATTAATTCAAAACCAAAGAATCAAATATTCAATTTAGGGTGTCTACCCACCTTTGATCACCCTACTCTTTTAAAACACCAAATTACCACAGGAGTCTATACTTTGGAAAGAGAGTTTCATAATTTCTTCCACTAGTGGTTATCCTTGGAAAAATTCTAATACCACTATATACCTATAACTTATGGCATCCATCCTACTCCCCCAATCTACCAAGGCATTCAAAAATCATATCAATCAAACTAATTAAGCAATTTACTTAGGATTATTAGCCATTTTTCTAAATTTCCCCATGCACGAGCATTTGTCACTCTAGAATAGGGAGAGACGAGAAACACGAATAGTGATATCAAAGAAAAAATGAATGCAAATACAAAGGATAGGGAAGAATTAAATTCAAGAAGAGTTTTCAAGACAGTTTTAGATTGAGATTCCTAATCATGTTTAATCCTAATGTAGGCTCGCTTTATAGAGTAACGTAACTGAGTGAGCCACAAAAAAAATTATTGTTGGCCCATCTGGTCATGGTCAAACCAATTTTAATAATCGATCTAAACTATGAGTCGATACATTATAAATCTAATATATTTGAGAAGAAGACGTCGTATCACTTTGCCACAAGATACAACTACAAGATGATTGTGTCCGGGTAATTTTTATGTTTTGTTATGTAATTTTTATTTTATTCAGTGTAAGAACTTATGTGAGTCAAAACAACACTTGGACACTTAAAAGGAAAGGGAGTTGCCTTGAGATTTGAGAAGCATAAAGATCTTTTTAGGGATAGAGAAGAAGAAGAAGAAGAAGAAGAATGATTGAGTTTATTTCGAAATGGGGACGTTCTTCTCTATTTATAGGATTTTTGTAGACAGAGTTCGAACCTAGTTCGGATGCATAACGTGCAAAATTTTGAACGTTGGAGCCTGGTCTTAAGGAGATGAGTCTGATTAGGAAATTTGTTTTGAGTAACCGAGTTCGGGAAGAACTCGTACCGAGTTCGGGCAGAACTCGCCTTGAGTTTATTTGGTCTTTGCGAAGGCTCTCCCATTCCCACCGGGAGCCCCTCCCCTGGTCGCAAATAGGGCAGGCCGGGAGGTGTTAGTGAGATGTTGATTTTGTCTGTCGTCCTCCTCATTATAGTACTCCTATTGAAGCCAAAACCCTAGACTTAAAAAATTGACCTACATATATATAAAGAATTGAGTCTCAAATGAATTATGGTTTAAAGAAAACAAATTAGGATAGAGTTCGGATCGAACTCGGGCCAAAATCGGGCCGAACTCGGTTACCTCTGTTTCAGAATTTAAAACGAAACCCAACTCTTTATATTTTTGGCTACTTGTCATCATAAACCCTAACCTCCGAACAACAGCCCCTTTTTTTATCTTATTTCTCCTTAAAACCCTAGGTTTTCAAACCCTAACTTTTTTGTTTTCTCTCCTCAAGACCTCTCACCCCTCCAAACTTTGGATTCTTGTGTTTATCAAGGTTCTCTATCACATTCTCTATCTATTTTCAGGTATAATAATCTATTTCTCTTATTTTTTTTAAATGGCCCTAAGTTGTTTAAGAAAAGGAAAGTTGCTGTGGAAGCATCCTCTTCCAATGTTCATGAAAAGATATTATATTCCCTCTTCAGTCCATCAATGCCCGATGAGGGTGATTATGATGTCTTACTATTTTTATCTCTTGAGAAATCCGTAGATAGTTTGATGCCTTTGTTACTATAACTGTTTCTCCTGGAAACCCTATTAATTTTACTCTATTTCCTATGTATCTTCCTACTCTACGCACTTTTGGATTGGATAAATTATTTCTAGATTTCCAACTAATAATCTAAAAATATTTTATTGTAATATAATCTTTGAAGGTGATTCTATTTATTCTTGTGTCAGCGGGATAAACATTAAGTTTGATGATAATAATTTACGGGAGATACTTCATATTCCAAACGATGATGAACCCCTTGTCGATGTCACCAAATTTTCTTTTCCCGAAGGCACGACTCTAGACTCCTTTAAGGATTTTCTTTTCACTTCTGTCCCTCGTTCCCTGGGTAAGCTTAAAGCCAAACACCTTAACAAATAATTTTATGACTTATATCGTATTATTTTCTCTGTGATCATTTCCAAGCAATCCTCCACTGATGACATCACTAACTTTGAACTGTGTGATATCTACCATCTCCACTTTCGGATTCAATTTAGTTTTCCAAAGACTATTATTAAGACTATAGTTCGGGTACGTAAGAATATGCGAAATCTTCTGTACGCTATGTACTTACCTATCATATTTCAATACTTTGACATTTTGTTAGATGATTGTCTTTATCTATCAGAGACCTCATACCTCTTTACTGCCCGTAAGACTGACCCTGCTCTCCCACCTGTTCCACCTGTTCATGATACCTCTGGTATTGGCCCATCTGTAACACCAGCACCTCCAAATGCTACTATTTCAGCTACTCCACCCATTACTCTTGAGTACCTCAACACTATGCTCCAGGATCGCTTTCGGCTGGAAGATGATCATCACAGATTAGATAATTATCGCTATCGTGTTATGGATCACCATACCACTCTCCAGGCTCAGGCTATATCCAACTATGTTCTGGATATGCATTACAGCTACTCTCAGTACCCTGGCAGTAGACCGATTCACATGTTTCATGATCCATCCATCTCTGGTTATCACATTGATGATCGCGATACTTTGATCCTGCTGCTGCCTTTTATGATCCCAACCGTTCGACAGAGACCGGTGATGATGATCGATAGTAGTGTAGAGATTATTAGCCTAGCATTTAGTGATCATGTTATCTTTATAAGATGTTATCCTAGATATGCTACTTTAGTTATGAGAATTCTTATGTGATATTATCATTGATACTTTATTTTGTTAACATTGATAATGATGTCTGTTGTAAGCTATTTATGCTTTGAAGAATGCTAATTCTGCTATCTTGATATTGTATTTTATCTACTTCACTTTCTTTTGTTTCCCTTGTCTCCAACATTACGGGGGAGATTTACTATTTTGATCAAAAGACAACGGGGGAGACATCGACGATACACACATAACAACCATTACAAGCTATTATTGCGGGGGAGCTACATAACATGGGAGTAACATCATTGAACATTATAAATCTTAGTTGTCGTATCAGTCACAGTTTTGTCAATTATCAAAATGGGAGAGATTGTTGGCCCATCTGGTCATAGTCAACCAATTTTAATAATCGATCCAAACTATGAGTCGATACTTTGCAACTCCGATGGATTTGATAAGAAGAAGTCGTATCATTTCGCCACAGGCTACGAATACAAGATGATTATGTTTGGGTTCTTTTTATATTTTTTTATGTAATTTTTATTTTCTTGAGTCTACGGACATAAGTGAGTCAGAACGAAAATTTGGCATTTAGATTTAACCTTTATCCAAAAGTCCACTCAAACATAAGCCTATCCAAACCTGAAATTCGTTTGGATTCAAGCCTAAACCAAAAATCACTTAAACTCAAAGTCAAAACAGTCTAAAAATGACCAACTAAACTCGGGACGAGTTCCAAATGAACTCGGTACGATTTCTTTCCGAACTCAGACCGAACTTGGTTACTCAGAACCGATTTCCTAGTCAGAATTATTCCCTTAAGACCAGGCTCCCAACATTCAAATTTTTGAATGTTATGCATCTGAACTCGGCCTAAATTCTGTCTACAAAAATTTTATAAATAGAGAAGAACTTCCCCATTTCTAATGAACTCAATCATTCTTCTTCTTCTCTATTCTTAAAAAAGAGCTTTATCCTTCTCAAATCTGAAGACAACTCTCTTTCCTTCTAAGTGCCCAAGTGTCGTTCTGATTAGAAGTTGAGTCGAGTTGTACAAGCTTGGTTAAAGCTGGTTTTTAATTCCTATCTGAAGTCTTCGAGCTCTTCGGATCAAAAGCTCGTGTTGTATGAAGTTGGCGTGCTCTTCGGATCAAAGGCGCATGTGTACTCTATTTCACAAATAGTGGATTAACACCGAGCAAGAATTCTCAGGACTGGACTAGTCCTCCACGAGGAAAACCAGGATAAAATTTCCTGTGTTTGAGTCATCCATTTCTTCTAATTTAGTTAATAAACCCTATTATGATTACACGGAAGAAGAGAAGAGGCTATAGTCTTGATGCAAAAGCAATGAATGCTCTTTATTATGCTTTAGACAATAATGAATTCAATCATATTTCTTTGGGTGTAATCTTATATGAAATCTGAAAACTTCTTGAAGTCACTCATGAGTACAAGCACAAAGAAGAAGCGAGCGACATGGAAGAAGAATAAGAAAGCGCAAACACAAGCATTTGGCACGAAAGTGAAGCCAACGACTCCCCTATATGAGAGTCGATCTGCTATCTATGAATCATAAGACACTTCCAATGTTTGTATAATGATTTTTGATCTGGTATCTACGAACCCCCTGTATGATGAATTTATATTTTATGAACTAGGTGATGCCTTTAGTGACCTTCTAGATGATCACAAAGCACTGCTTGATAAATACAAAAACTCGAAGAAGGAACTCAAGGCACACAAACTTGAGATTGATAAATTATCTACACTCCTAGATGATATCAGAAAGACACAATCCCCAAGTAATTCAGATGAATTAGCTTCAGTTAGATTGACCTTACACGAAGCACTTCTTAGAAATGAGCAACATGATAAGGATTATATCAAGCTCAAAGAATATTATGAAATAGAAAAAATGAGTAGTAATTCACTTGATACTTTAACTGCTAGATATACTAAGTTATATGACACTTCCAAAAAGTTGAAAATTAGATTAGAAAGATAGCCTGTACAAACTGCTTCCCAATCTAACACGTGTCACTCAAATCCAAGAACATCCACCAGACACAGCCCAAGAAGGCCAAACCTTCTAATCATGCATTCTATTACAAGTATCCACATAAATCATAGCATATTGCCTCAGATATACATAAGGCCTCTACACCTAGTATAAACACATTTGCTACATGTTATTATTGTGGTACTAATGGACAAATATCACGATAATGTAGAATTAAAAAATTAGTTGATATACACATATATATATATCTGGGTTTAAAAAATTAACATATCAGGATCCCAAAGAAAGTGGGTACCAAAGGTTACATCTTCAACTTTTGTTGTAGGTGGACTTTCCCTCTCACACTAGAAGCAAATGGTTTCTCTATAGCAGTTGCTCACGTTATATGACCGGTGATACAAATCTATTTGCAACTCTATCGATGAAGAAAGAAGGATATGTCTCATTCGGCAATAATCTAAAATAGCATATTATAGGAAGATGCTTATACCCAACCAAAGATAAAAGCTGGTTGTGGCATATGCACCTTGGACATGCAAATAAAGACACTATAGCCAGACTATCTTCAAAAAAATTGGTAAGAGGTTTATCTAAAATTATTTTTAAGAAAGATATGGTCTTTGTTGAGTATGAAAAGAATAAGGAAACAAGATCTTTTAAATCAATAAATGTTGTAAGTACTTCTATACCTCTTCAACTATTATATATGAATTTGTTTGGACCTAGCAGAGTCGCCAGTGTTTGTGGTAAGCTTTATGCCTATGTTATTGTTGATGACTTTTCTAGATATACTTGGGTTTATTTCTAGCAAATAAAAATGAGACTTTTTCATGGAGGAAAATTCAAAAATTCTGATTTCAAAATCTTTTGTGATTTAAAGAGATTTGTGCATGAATTTTTCTGTCCTAGAATTCCTTAACAAAATAGTATTATGGACCAACAGAACAGAACTCTTGGCGATATGGCTTGAGTCATGTTAAATCAGTATAACCTTCCAAAATATTTTTGGGCTGAGGCTGTCAATACAGTATGCCATATTTTGAATAAGGTTTTTATTCGACTTAAATCGAAGAAGACTCCCTATGAGCTTTGGTTTAATAGAATTCCTACCATCAGTTATTTCAAAGTATTTGGCTGCAAATGTTTTATCTTGAATACTAAGGATAACTTAGGTAAATTTGATTCCAAGGCTTATGAAGGTATTTTTCTTGGTTATGCTGCAAAGAGTAAATATTTTACAGTTTTTAATAAAAGTCATTGACTGTTGAAGAATCAATTATTACTTTTGATGAGCTTAACAGTCCAGTAACAAGTGACAGTAATGATAAAGATATCAGGATAACCTCCAACAAGACCCCTGAAGATAAAAATGGAATAAGTTATGTGGACAACTTACTAAAAGATCGAAATTCTCAACCAACCATCCAGAGAACTTGGTAATTGGTGAGGTATCAAAAGGTGTAAGTACTCGCTCTGCAACTAGAGATTTTATTGCAAATATTGCTTTTATTTCTCAAATAGAACTAAAAATATTTTAGAAGCTTTTGATGATAAATTTTGGATTTCCGTAATGCAAGAGGAACTCAACCAATTTGATTGGAATCAAGTTTGGGAACTCGTTCCCAGACCTAATAATTATCCAGTCATTGGTACCAAATGGGTTTTCCGAAATAAACTTAATGAGGATGGTATAGTCACTCTTAATAAAGCACGTCTCGTAGCTCAAGATTATAATCAAGAATAAGGTATTGACTATGATGAGACCTATGCTCCTGTCACGAGAATAGAATCTATTTGCATGCTTTCTGCTTTTGCTAGTTTTTACAATTTAAAATTATTTCAAATGGACGTCAAAAGTGATTTTTAAAATGGTGTTATAAAAAAGGAAGTTTTTGTTGTACAACCCCCTGGTTTTGAAGATTTTAAATTTTCTAATCATATTTTCAAGCTTAGAAAGGCTTTATATGGACTCAAACAAGTCTCTCGTGCTTGGTATGAGTGTCTTAGCTCCTTCCTACTTGAAAATAGTTTTTCTAAAGGTAAAGTTGACACTACCTTATTTATAAAATCTCATGATGACAATCTCTTATTAGTATAAATTTACGCAGATGATATTATTTTTGGATCTCCTAATGAGATGCTATATAACTAGTTTTCTAAGTGTATGTAGAAGGAATTCGAAATGAGCATGATGGGAGAACTTACCTTCTTTCTCTGATTATAAATCAAATAGAATTCTCAGGGAATATTCATCAATCAAACAAAGTACACAAAAGATTTGCTAAAGAAATTCAATATGACAATGCAAAATCTATTAGAACTCCAATGGCAACATCAACTAAACTTGATCTTGATGAGAATAGAAAACCAACAGATATACGTAAGTATCGAGGTATGATTGGTAGTCTTTATAATTAACTGTTAGTCGTCAAGATATTATATTTTCGGTATGCCTATGTTCTAGCTATCAGGCTAATCCTAAGAAATCACATGTGTGTACAGTTAAGCGTATTCTTAGATACCTTAAAGGTACTATGGCGGCAGGCTTTTGGTATACCAAAACCTTATCCTTTGACCTTGTTGGTTATTCCGATGCTGATTTTGCTGGATGCAAGGTCGATCGTAAGAGTACTAGCGGTACTTGTCATATATTAGGAGAGTCTCTAGTCTCTTGGTTTTCTAAGAAATAAAATTTTGTTGCATTATCAACTACTGAGGCTGAGTATATCATCGCATGATGTTGTCGTGCACAAATTTTATGGATGAGACAAACTTTAGAAGACTATAATTTATCTCTTAAAAATATTCCCATTTTTTGTGATAACACTAGCACTGTAAATCTCACTAAGAATCCAATATGTCATTCACGCACTAAACATATTAAGATTAGACACCACTTTTTAAGAGATCATCAATTGCATGGTAATATATGTTTAGAATTCATTGACACAGAACATCAACTTGCAGACATTTTCACTAAACCCTTAGCTAAAGATCGCTTCAATTTTATTCGTCGAGAATTAGGTATTTTGGACTCCGATACTATATAACTTGTTTATTTTATTTACCACTCTATATTTCTATAAATATAAAAATTATTTTGGGTACAAGCCGAAAGGGACCTTCTGTCAAAGATGTGTAAATAACCTTAAGCGAAACGGTACTTAAGTGTCTTCAGGCCACGACTTGTTGGGATCCGACTCCTACAGCTAAACCGAGATGATGAATACAATATGGAATACAAAGCAATAATTAATTTCAACAAATTATAGTATTAAAGCCAAAATTCTAGACTCTAGACTTAGAAAATTGACCTACACATATATAAAGAATTGAGTCTCAAATGAAATAGGTTCAAAGGAAACAAATTCGGACAGAGTTCAGACCAAACTTGGATGAACTCGGTTACCTCTGTTTCAAAATTCGAAATGAAACCCAACTCCATATATTTTTGGCTACTTGTCTTCATAAACCCTAACCTCCGAACAGCCTCCCCTCTTTTCATCTTCTCCTCCTTAGAACCCTAGGTTTTCAAACCCAAGCATTTTGGTTCTCTCTCCTTAAGACCCTCAACTCTCCAAACTTTGAATTCTGGTGTTTCTCAAGGTTCTCTATCACATTCTCTATTTCTGGTATAATCGTCATTTTCTCTCATTTTTTTTAAATGGCTCCTAAGTTGTTTAAGAAAAGGAAAGTTGATGGGGAAGCATCCTCTTCCAATGTTCAGGAAGAGATATCATATTCCCTGTTCAGTCCATCAATGCCCGATGAGGGTGATTATGATGGCTTCCTATTTTTATCTCTTGAGCAATCCTTAGAGTGGTTTGATGACTTTGTTACTATAACTATTTGTCCTGAAAATCCTATTAATTTTACTCTATTTCCTTTGTATTTTCCTACTTTATGCACTTTGGGATTGGATGAATTAGTTGTTACTAAATTTTTAACTTATATCAATGCTATCAGAATATTTTACTACAATATAATCTTTGAAGGTAATTCTATTCATTCTCTTGTCGGCGGGATAAACATTAAGTTTGATGCTAAAATTTTGGGGGAGATACTTCTATTCCAAATGATGGTGAACCCCTTGTCGATATCACCAAATTTACATTTCCCGAAGGCACGACTTTAGACTCCTTTAAGGATCCCCTTTGCACTTCTTTCTATCGTTCCCTGGGTAAGCTTAAAGACAAATACCTTAACAAATAGTTTTATGACTTACATCGTATTATTTTTTCTGTGATCATTTCTAATAAATCCTCCACTGATGACATCACTAACTTAGAACTATATGTTATCTACCATATCCACTTTGGGATTCAATTTAGTTTTTTAAATACTATTATTCAGATTATGGTTCGAGTACATAAGAACAAGCAAAATCTATTGTAAGCTATGTACTTACCTATTATATATCAATACTTTGACATTCCGTTAGATGAATGTCCTTATCAAGCAGAGCTCTCCAACCTCTTTACTGCCCGTAGGACTGACCCTACTCTCCCACATGTTCCACCTGTTGATGCTACCTCTGGTGTTGGACCATCTGCACCACCTGCACCTACTAATGCTACTACCTCAGCTGCTCCACCTATTACTCTTGAGTACCTCCATACTATTCTCCAGGATCGCTTCTGGTTGGAAGATGATCGTCACAGATTAGAGGATGATCACTATCGTGCTATGGATCACCGTACCACTCTCCATGCTCGATGATCGCTATCGTGCTATGGATTGTCGTACCCCTCTCCAGGCTCAGGCTATATCTAACTTTGTTCTGGATATACGAAACAACTTCTCTCAGTACCCTGGCAGTGGACCGATTCATATGGTTCGTGATCCATCCTTCTCTGGCTATCTCATTGATGATCATGACGCTCAGCGATACTTTGATCCTGCTGATGCTTTTTATGATCTCAACCGTTCGGCAGAGTCCAATGAAGATGATCAGTAGTAGTGTAGAGATCATTAGCCTAGTATTTAGTGATCATGTTATCTTTATGAGATATTATTTTAGTTATGCTACTTTAGTTATGAGACTTCTTATGTGATATTATCATTGATACTTTATTTTGTTAACATTGATAATGATGTCTGTTGTAAGCTATTTATGCTTTGAAGAATGCTAATTCTTCTCTATTGATATTGTATTTTATCTACTTCACTTTCTTTTGTTTTTTTTTCTCCAACAGTACGGAAGAGATTTACTAATTCGATCAAATGACAAGGGGAGACATCAATGAAATGCGCATAACAACCATTGCAAGCTATTATTGCGGGGGAGCTACATAACATGGGAGTAACATCATTGAACTTTATAAATCCTAGTTTTTGTATCAGTCGAAGTTTTGTCAATTATCAAAATAGGGGAGATTGTTGCCCCCATATGGTCATGTTCAAACCAAATTTAATAATCGATCCAAACTATGATTCGATACATTACAACTCTAATGGGTTTTAGAAGATGTCGCATCACTTAGCCATAAGCTACGACTATAAGATGATTATGTTCGGATTCTTTTTATGTTTTGTTATGTAATTTTTTATTTTCTTGAGTCTTAGGACTTATTTGAGTGAGAACAAAAATTTGGCATTTAGATTGAACCTTTATCCAAAAGCCCACTCAAACATAAGCCTACCCAAATAAAAAAATCGTTTGGATTTAAGCCTAAACCCAAACTTACTCAAACTCAAAGTCAAAACAGACTAAAAAGACAAGCCGAACTTAGGACGAATTTAAACCAAACTCGGTACGTGTTCTGCCCGAACTCGGATCGAACTCAGTTACTCAAAACTGATTTCCTAGTCAGACTCATCTCCTGAAGACCAGGCTCCCAAAGTTTAAAATTTTGAACGTTATACATCCGAACTCACCCGAACTCTGTCTACAAAAATCCTATAAATAGATAAGAACTTCCCATTTCTAAATGAACTCAATCATTCTTCTTCTTCTCTATTCCTAAATAGAGCTTTATTCTTCTCAAATCTCCAGACAACTTTCTTTCCTTCTAAGTGCCCAAGTGCCATTCCGATTAGAAGTTGAGTCGAGTTGTACAAGCTTGGTTAAAAAGTTGGTTTTTAATTCCTATCTGAAGTCTTCGAGCTCTTCGGATCAAAAGCTCGTGTTGTAAGAAGTTGGCGTGCTCTTCGGATCAAAGGCGCGTGTGTACCCTATTTCACAAATAGTGGATTAATACTGAGCAAGAGTTCTCGGGCCTGGACTAGTCCTTCACGAGAAAAACTAGGATAAAATTTCCTATGTTTGAGTTTGTTATTCTAAACTTTACTTGTACTCTACTTATTCTCTTTCAAATATCTATTACTACAGTTTATAAGTTATCCAAAAACTTAGAATTTTTAATTGGTGATTATTTTCTACTATACACGCACTTACTCTATTCACGCCCCTCTAGAGTTGCTATACGATCCTACAATTATTTTATGTCCCAATATATATAGGACCAGAGCATGCGGCAATGGCCAACTATATATTATGTGGACTCCAGCCAAACTCATAGAGCAAATCTAGCCATAACAAGTCAAACAATCTCTATCTTAATTAATTTAAAAAAGACTCTATATCTTAATCAATATAAAAACTAATATAAAGGATGAAAAATATGTTTTATGGTCTTTAGCCCATTAGCAAACATATTAGAATAGACTCGAAAGAAAATAGAGTCTATAAAGCTAGGTTATAATAGTAGCAAAAGTCATGATAATAAATACAAAGCACGAAAGAACAATAAAGGGTACCACTAGCAATACTTGAATCCTTCTGAAGTACACAGCAACACAATTCTATAGTTATAATAAAGCAATTACATGTAAAGAAAACTAGGTCCTCAAATGACATAATAAGACATATAACATACATGTTGAATGTAATAATAATAAACATGCAAAGAAAAGACGACGAAGAATAACACGATGAAAGAATGACAACTAAGAAGGTGGCATGCTATTGAGAATAACGCTATCAAACATGGCTATAAGAAAATCAAGATAACCGCAACCTAGTAGGAGCTAGTGGGCCTATAAAAATTAGATCAATGTGGTCGCCGAGTCTATAATGTCTCCATTGTAATATAGTGGGTACATACGATCAAGAGTGGTCAAGTGAACTGTCATGACCCGCACCCGGTATAGGGGCACGATAGCGTGGGTACGTCCAGCCTACGCCGCAGCATTAGCGGTAGAATGATGTCTAGGTCATGTAACTATCTAATCAATCTCACATGAATATCTAACTCCATAAGGAGACACAGATATCACAATATAATATGGAATACTCAATCACGAAAAAATAAAGCACGATGAGATATCGAAGCAAGCAATAAAATACAAGACAAGACCAAACAACAATAAATTGTCTAACCTGCAATCAATAACATTCGGTCTCCAAGTATGTCAGAAACAAGTCCTCTATGTCACAGTCTGGAAAAAATATCCAGTCAGGATTGGAACGAAATATATCTCTAACAGCAGTTCCACATATATTGACAAAATCTATAGCACAGTATAAGCAAATACAAGACAGATATGAAAATTGGCAATGAGAAATACTAGAATAAATGAATGCTGGAATAAAGAAATACTGGAATAAAGAAATACTGGAGCATGTCATCATCAATGTACATCTAGTAGTGAAATAGAAATACAAGTACACGCAAGAACAATGAACTGGTATATATATGAATGCTAGGATCATGACTAGAACATAAGGAATGATATATCAAAATACTAGAGAAACATGTCAGGAATCATCTAACTAAGTGTGTGAAACATCAGCATATCATGTGATCGGCTTGGGACTGATAAGACCCATTACATTGGTTAGCGATCATCCTTGTGGTCAGGCTAACCATCCGGATAGCTATGATGCGAGTAATAGTCAGGCTAACCATATGTAACAGCGATGAGGCATGTAATGGTAAAGCTATACCGACGTGAGGTGTGGGTGAGCTATGATGCATGCAAAGTTGGGTATGATCACATAAGCTACTAATATTTCCCCGTTTCCTCCCAGCTAGAACGATAAATTCCAATCATGACTCCTCGTGACAGGTCTTAATGATGCCAACTCGTGTAAACAATAGTGTCAGAGTCATGTACGCTATATCAACATAATAGAAACTATCAGAGAATGTACTCGCTTGTGGTCCTGCTGCTGGCAATACCAATGCCTGTTTCTGAATCTTGTCTGAAATCCAACAGTCCTAAAGATATCATATAATACAATATTGCATCAAACATTAAACTAACACACAATCATAATACATTGACTCAGGGCTACACTAGGTACGATTCTGGTCAACTAAGGTCAGTGTGCGTCAATTGTACGGGTGCCGCGTCTGCAAATGCTGTGCAAAACAGACAGTCAATGATATGGGTCTTGCCAGTACGTCCGTGCACATATGACTGTATTCTATCATTTTACATTGCCACAGGTCAAGGTAGCTACGGGGTATCCGTAATTACATTAGGGTCACCTAGTACACATAATATACATACATATTATCTTAACTATCATATACATTAGTACTTACAATATACCTACAATATATATATCAATTTTACACATACTAAACATATACTAGATAAATACATATATACATATATATATATATATATATATATATATATATATATATATATATATATATATATATATATATATATGTATGTTTATATATATATATTATATATAACATTAATATTAACATATACTAATACTAATACACTAATTGAATTTATACTATATATATATGTATACATATACATGCATACCAATTATATACTATACACATACTAATAGATATACATACTACACCATAAAGGAGGGGGACAGGCACGAACCTGCGCACGAGCACGAGATCGGCTTGGTGGCGACGACGACGAAGGTGACAAATGATGACGACGAAGACAATGGTGATGAAGATGATGGCGATGGTGTTGACAACGACAATGGTGGTGAAGGCGATCGCGATGGTGAAGGTCATGGTGATGATCACGACCAGGGGTGGCTGGGGCTGTCGAGGCGAGGTGCTCAGGGTGCTTAGTCGAGGAGAGGACGGTGAGGGGGAGGTGATGACGAGGCGGGGTAAAGCGGCTCCGGCGAGGAGGATGGCCAGGAATAATAGCCAGGTGGTGGTGGTGTCGACTGGAAATAGTAGGAAGATGATCCAGGTGGGTCTGGATGTCGGCTCCGGCGAGGTGCTCGACTGGGATCAGGCGATCGGGGCGAGCGCAGGATCAGGGGATGTGCAGGCAGTCGTGGTGGTTCAATTGAGGGGCTCGACATAGAGGCAAAGACGAGCGGGTCAGGCACTGTGGAGGAGTCTCCGACCGTGGCGAGAGAGATGGCAGCGGCTGCTCGAGTCGACGGTCGCCGGGGTACGGATGTCCGTCGAGGAACCGGCGCTGTGTATTAGAGGAGGCCGGCAGGATGGAGCTCGATGGTCGGGGATGGCGAGGGATGCTGGGAACAGTGGTGAAGAGGTCATCGTGGAGGCAGATGGATCGATGGCCGCAGAGGTGCAGCGGGGAGAAGGATCATGGAGATCCGGCAGTCGGCGGGCTTGGGTGAGTGTGCAGCGGGGTCGAGCTGTTGCTGCTCCGGTGATGAGTCATCGGAGAAGAAGGGAAGAGGAGGAGGAAGCGGTGCAGCATTCAGTGGCTCGGGTCGGAGGCTACTCCGGGCTCCGGTGGAGGATGAGGCGGGTGAGGGAGATCGGCAGGTGAGCTGGGGTCTGCTGAGACAGGAAGAGGAGATGTCAGGTTCCACGGTGTAGTCGGTGTGTGGGGGCGGTAAACTCCGGCAAGGCTGAAGAGAGCAAAGGGGAAGACGGCCTGGCTCAGGTGGTTGAACGGGGAACAGGGATGATGGGCGATGTCGGCTGGAACTTAGGTGTTTAGGGTTGGAATAAAAATAAAGAAAAAAGAAAAGTAAAATAAGAGGATATTTATATGTGTAGGTCTTGGTTTAACCTAAAAATTGTTGACTTGGTCAAAGCCCTCTTGGGATTAGGCCTTCTCATGTAGGATTTCAATGGGCTTGGATTTGAATGGGTTCAAAAGAATGGCTCGGATCACATCGGTTCAAGGTTTGGAGGGCCAGGGCCTTTAAGGAGCTTGGTGTTGAATTACACACTCCAAAAAATTATGGAAAAATAGCAATATAGGGGAAATAGGTTTATTCACGTATTGTGTCCAATGGGGTGGACACCTTAATGCACTTTTGCACAAAAGTGCCCAACAATTGGAAAATTGCACAAAGTTGAATTTACGGTTCAATTAAATTAAAATAAATTCAATTGGTGTTCTAAAATAAATTAGAAGTACAAGGGCTAAAATTAACTGGGACACAAGTATCATAAATAAAGAAGACTCATAATAGAATATTATCCTAATTTGGGTTGCACGAAATAGGTCGAGATTGTGTTTCCAATTTCGATTGGAACGCAAAAGGATACAAAATTGAATTTATTAAGAATTAAAATAAAGACGTCCGCGACGAATATTGTGCGACTAAAATGAAGCACAAGAGAACATAATTATAAGTTACACAAAATTCAGAAAAGAAGGCAAGCATGTCTAGGACAAAGATGTAAAATTTGTTGGAAGGCAAAGGCTAGGGTAGCGCTCCAAATATCGAAGCAACGGTAACGCGCAACAATTAAATAAAAATCATGACAATTAATTATAATTAAATATTATGCAATTATTTATACATTAATTTATAAAAAGATGAAAATACCCCTAATCTGAAATGTGGGGGTAACAAGTCTATCCTCCTTAAAAGAATTTTGTTCTTGAAATTTAAGATCCTCAACAGTTGTATTTATTCGTTATTTTATTGTACCATCAAAATTAAATTCATTAAACCATATAATCCTGAAGAAAATCCATACTGCTATTTCACCAACTTTCATGATTCTATAGATATCATATTTCTGAAAAAATCCTCAAATTTAAAAATTGAATTCCATTCGTATCATAATCTCCAAAAAAAATTTGATGTTATTAATTAAATACTCAAGAATTTAATATCCAATCCTCTAATTTTAAATCCAATCAACGCACATTTATAAAATTTAAAATCTCATCCAAAAAGTTTGTATTCAAACACTAACCCATTAATCATCTTACTCCTCAAATTTTGAGTAAATTACTAAATAGAAAATTTACTATCCAATCCTTTAATTGAAATCCAGTCAATACATATTTATAAAATTTAGGAAATCTTATCAGAAAATACTATTCCATTAATCATCTTACTCCTCTAATTTAAGTCCAATCGATGCATATTTATAAAAATTAAATCCTTATCCCAAAAATTTGAATTCCAACACTAATCCATTAGTGATCTTATTCCCCGATTCTTTTTCCACACAATACTCAAATAATATAAAACTCGCAAAATCTTCAATTGCAATATTCAAAATAAATCTATATCTTGCAGTCAAATAAATACAATGATAATCTTCTTAATTTTCTCAAAATTTAATAACAAATTCAATCATTTCATAATCTTCATAAAATCAACGTTTTAACAAGATCATCAATCCTGTCATATTAAGTTCTCAACTCTTTGTTTAAATTAATGTTTAACCTCAAAATTTAAGGCACATTGTCTCTCTTTGTCAAATAATAACCTCTTCATTAACTCTTTACTACGATCAAACCCTTAATAATCAAAGTCTAAGAGAATCCTACCTATAGTCTTACAACACGCAATACAACACACAATCTAGATAAAATATGTAATCTTGATAAAACATGCATGGTCATAGTCTCTTTTGTTATGGTATTATAGTCTCTGTCAGGGTGTACTACTAACTATATTCCTAGCAAGAAGATTACTGATACAAACTACGGTACTAAGAAATCAATCAATCAAAAGACGGGAAAAAGAAACAGAAGGAAAGAACAGAACATAACAGAACATGCTAATACAAACATAGGTTTAATGATGCATCCAAAGTTTGATACCTGTATCCCTTTAGGTACCACTGTTTCTACTACAAGCATAACCACTGCTAGCTCTCTTACCTGCTACAATTGTTTATATTATTTGTTCTTATCACTCAAGTGCATAACAAGTGCAACACACCATACTAAGTACTGCTCTCTCTAATACAACTCTAGATGGACACCCAAGTCAGTTTGCAGTGCCATCTCAATCATGCACAAGTCAACAGATCCTTACACATGCACATCTTCTATTCTTATACATTTCTTACCCATCATAAAAAAAATTCTCAAAATAAAATCATCAAAATTTAACTTCTTGAACAATTTAAAATAAAACGCATATACTTTCCTCAAAAGTCAAATATCGAAATAAAATTTTAATCACTTCCAAAAATCTTTATAGCTTTGACTATGTTTATTGAATCAAATTTTGAATCCTCAACCATTTTAATAACATAAAATCTCAACTCCTTAAAATTCTTAAAAATTGAAATTTATTTTCACTCTTCAAATTAAAATTTAAATCCACAAGTATACATATAAATACACACAGTCTCTAATACTCAAGGTGCACTCAAATACACCAGTTGTTTACAACCTCAACTGTGTACTGAATATTGCACTGCCGGGATTACTTGCACTATTACTTCCAATAATCAAAGTTAACATCACACATATTTTCTCCAATAATTTTTTGTCTATATTAACTGATACACCAATCTAATTATCATCATACGAAGTACTTACTGTTATTAGAACCTTGCTCAACTAATCCTCGATATAAAAATATTAGTACTCTTGGTATGGTAACACTAGCTTTATCATTAGAGCACCTCATCAAACTTATTAGAACTCACGATCACTTGCACCTTTTATAATACACCTGTTTCACTTCACTCTCAAAGGCAGGCATATGGTTCCATATCTCGATTGATGTATAAGCATATCTCTTAAATCTTTTATAGCCTGTTAAACTAATCTGTGATACACTTCACAACTTTCATTACCAATCCTGATATTTCTCTACTCATGACATCTCATTAAAATCCTTTATGGATATACATTTCTTTACTCTTAACACACCCAAGTATCAATCATCAAATTGAACGTCATGCTCCATTAATTTTTAATACAATTCCTTGATACTTAATTATTTACATAGATCATCCAATTATATAAATTAATGACTATCCAGGACGGGTATGCTGGCTATGATACTAACTCTTGGAACTATCACTGATACTCTATACTCTCCTTCTACTTATAGTACTATAATGACACCTATCCTAGAGATATTGCTACAAGGTACTATGTTATGGGTATCTCTAGATTAATGCCTACTGCTCACATGTCTAATTAGGAAATATTATAAACTCACAAGTCACACCCAGTCAAAACTAATACAAGATACAGACATAATTACGAGTTACTAATTATCGTACTAACAAGGAATCCTCAAGAAAAAGAAGCTCAAAAGAAACTGGATTAAGGACTAGAGGTATTTTTACTGCTAGTAAATAAAAGAAGCGATGGAACAAGGTCCTGTAATAACAAAATAGATAAGTATTGAGATAAGACTTTAAGAACCATTTTAAGATACAACCTGATAATTATACACGTCTGTCAGAAATCATGACACTCAGAATCCTCGCCACGCCAGTAAGCATAGATGCGATAAACGACAGGTTCCGTAACTAAGGTATGCAACTCGATAATCATGTCATCTAGAACCCTTGTCACGCCAACCGGTATGGCTGAGAAAAATTCTAAATTTTATTACTAAAGTACGTACATCCAAGTCAGGTTCCTACGTTCTCGTCACGACAGCTAATGTGGCTGCGATAAACTCTAGGTTCCATAACCAAAGTAGACGTTTTACCTTTCTCATTGTCCTCATCAATATATGTCATCAGATGATATCGTAAATTTTAGCCCGTAAAATTCATCTAGATATGAAATCAACTCAACAACGATACCAAGAATTTAAATTTAACAAATGGTCAACAAGAATCAAACTCAACAATGATACAAAGATTTTAATTTAATAACTGATCAACAAGAATCAAGTTCAATAACAACAAGCGAGAGCGAACGGAAACAAAGAAAAAGGTTTAAATTGGAAATTATAATAAGATTCCTAAGGGGTCATCCCAGGAATCTCTCAAGAATTTTTGTGATTGAGTATCCTCTCTTATCCTAGTATCCTATGTCCTATATTCTATAGCAGGCACGTAGTAGTACAACTAAGATGTCGCACTATTACGATATCGCATAACTTGCAAACTCTGACCTGTATGTGCTACCACTAAAAATGTGTCACGACCCACACCCGGTATAGGGGCACCAGAGCGTGGGTATGTCCAGCCTACGCCGCAGCATCGGCGGTAGAACGCTGTCTAGGTCATGTAACTATCTAATCAATCTCACATGAATATCCAACTCCATAAGGCGACACAGATATCACAATATAATATGGAATACTCAATCACGGAAAAATAAAGCACGATGAGATATCGAAGCAAGCAATAAAATACAAGACAAGACCAAACAACAATAAATAGTCTAACCTGCAATCAATAACATCCGGTCTCCAAGTATGTCGGAAACAAGTCCTTTATGTCACAGTCTGAAAAAAATATTCAGTCTGGATTGGAACGAAATATACCTCTAACAGCAGTTCCACATATATTGACAAAATCTATAGCACAGTGTAAAGAAATACAAGACAAATATGAAAACTGGCAATGAGAAATACTGTAATAAGGGAATGCTAGAATAAAGAAATACTAGAATAAAGAAATACTGGAGCATGTCATCATCAATGTACATCTAGTAATGAAATAGAAATACAAGTACACGCAAGTACAATGAACTGGTATATATGTGAATGCTAGGATCATGACTAGAACATAAGGAATGCTATATCAAAATACAAGAGAAATATGTCAGGAATCATCTAACTAAGTGTGTGAAACATCAGCATATCATGTGATCGGCTTGGGACTGATAAGACTCATTACATTGGTTAGCGATCATCCTTAATGTCAGGCTAACCATCCGGATAGCTATGATGTGAGTAATAGTCATGCTAACCACATGTAACAGTGATGAGGTATATAATGGTAAGGCTGCATCGACGTGAGGTATGGGTGAGCTATGATGCATATAAAGTTGGGTATGATCACATAAGCTACTAATATTTCCCCGTTTTTCCCCAGCTAGCACGATAAATTCTAATCATGACTCCTCGTGACAGGTCTCAATGATGCCAAATCGTGTAAACAATAGTGTCAGAGTCATGTACGCTATACTACAAGAGTTATAGAGATAATCAACATAATAGAAACTGTCAGAGAATGTACTCACTAGGGGTCCTGCTGTTGGCAATACCAATGCCTGTTTCCGAATCTTGTCTGAAATCCAACAGTCCTAAATACAGCATATAATATAATATTGTATCAGACATTAAACTAACACACAATCATAATATATTGACTCATGACTACGCTAGGTACGACTCTGGTCAACTAAGGTCAAGTGTGCATCAATTGCACGGGTGTCGCGTCTGCAAATGCTATACAAAATAGACAGTCAATGATACGGGTCTTGCTAGTACGTCCATGAACATATGGCAGTATTCTATCATTTTACATGGCCACAGGTCAAGGTAGCTACGGGGTATCCGTAATTACATTAGGGTCACCTAGTACACATAATATACATACATATTATCTTAACTATCATATACATTAGTAATTATAATATACCTACAATATATATATCAATTTTACACATACTAAACATATACTAGATAAATACATATACTATATATATATATGTGTATATATATTATCAACAATAATATTAACATATACTAATACTAATACACTAATTGAATTTATACTATATATATATATATATATATATATATATATATGTATACATATACATGCATACCAATTATATACTATACACATACTAATAGATATACATACTACACCATGAAGGAGGGGGACAGGCACGAACCTGCGCACGGGCACGAGATCGGCTTGGTAGCGATGTCACGCCCAGTCCCAAAATATACGGGACTAAGTCATGTGGCAATAGCCAGCTATCACATCTCCGAGGATATTCCAATTTAATGGATCCTTACGAAAAGTGCTACGCTGTCCTAAAATACTAACATGTCCAATATCAGTCAATCAACAGGTAAACTAATCTCATCCACAATATAAACAGCCAAAAGTACTAAATAAACTGCTGGAAGATAAACACCAGTCTCAAGATATCATAGTACAACCAATAATGTCAGGTGGGGACAAACCCACTGCTATGACGAAATAAAATACTGAATGATAGATGAAAGATAATGACTGGGGCATCGACTGACTAGATATTGATGCACCCAATCCTAGGCAGAAGGCCTACCAAGTGATCACGGAAACTCTGACGGCTGTACCTCTAACTCCTCTGCGGTAGCGAATCTCGTCTCCTATCCTAGCCCGTACACGGTGGGATAGTAAGCCTCGTCCAAATCTGGAAAGGTACCAGATCCTCAGAGGGACGTAACAAGATACATAAAAACATGCTATATATAAATACTGGATAAAGTAAATACAATAAAGGGTGTGCTAACCATCTAAGTGAATGCAATATGAGAACAACTTTGGTACGTATGAGTAGGAGTAGGCATAACGTCCATACTGCTCCGAAGAACGGGGAATCTGTAAGTATATATACGTCCGTACCGCTCCAAAGAATAGGGAATCTAAATAGTATAACGTCCATACAGCTCCGAAGAATGGGGAATCTGTAAGTATATATACGTCCATACCGCTCCAAAGAACGGGGAATCTGCATAAAAGAAGTCTTTGGATCCGTGGCTCCTCTGGATACTACGAATTCTAATGGGTGTATCCCATACGCCTACTAGTGGTCCTCCCCGCCCAATGTAGATACACAAATTGAAAACTTGAAGTATATATCACGTATCTATATGCCAGTCTCTATAAATAAAAATAATCCTGAGTTATGTACTAACTGTGATGCATGTCACACGCACCTATAGCTAGTCGAATACGCGGACCCGCATCCCAACATGAATGTCACAGTAAAAATTTGTAAAGTGTCAGGTCTTGGAAGATATCAACGTATCCTCCTAACTGGGTTGAGTCTACTAGTGACTAGGCCAAGTATACTAAATCATCGACGTATCCGTCGATAGCACCCGAATCAATCTCGGACGCACACAGTCATATAAAATAGAACAACCAGATAACATACAACATATGCAGCATTTAATTTAAACAGTAAATATGGCAAGGTATCTTACTTGAGTCCTCAAGCTGTGAATGCCAATAGCCTGCTCCTGCGATGTCTCATGGCTGATCCGATGATCCTAACACACAATATAATATAGAAATCTATATCAGACACTAAGACCAAATGGGTAGACACTACGGTGCTCTTAGGAACTGTGTCAAGTTTAGGGTTGGTCGAAGACAGCGTTACGTGTGCACGTAGCTAGGATGCACACGTGTTCTGTCCTTGGTCAACATGTGTCTTGAGACAATAATTACTACGTTTATGGTTTGCGAAACTACTTATGTTTTGTTTAATTACATGTCCTGATTTTCCATGTTACAGTGTACTTGGTCTATGTCTAGGTTTTTAAGTGAAATACAAGTCCTTATAATCAGGTCATAGCATTAGGGCAATTACTAAATTATTATCTAATCTAATTAACATACATACATACACATATAAGGTTCACCTTATTTAGCTTGTGTCTAAATCTATGACACAAGACACAACGACACAATGCTTCAATGACACGATGACGAGAGGAGGCAACATGGTGTTTACCTAACCGTGGCTGAACGGGGGGGTCTGTGCTCGTCAACGGCTGTTCTCCGGCGTGGGGCAGATCTCCGGCATCGCATGGCAGCACGACGGCAGCAGTAGTCACAGCGGCGGCAACAGTAGCCTTGGCAGTGGTTGCTGGCGGTTGGGGGTGGCGCTGGTCGGGTTGGCAGTGGTGGCTGAGAGGGTGTGGCGGTGGTCAGGCGGCTGGAGCAGTCAGGATCGGTTGGGGACGGTGGTCGGGCGGGCTGGAGCAGTCGGGATCGGTTGGGGACGGTGTTCGGGCGGGTGATGTTGATACGGGTGGTGGTTAGCGGTGGTGTAGGTTTGAGTGGCTAGTGTTGTCGGGATGGTGGAGACAGTGGTCCGGCAGGCTGTACAGTTGAACGAGGGGCTGTGGTGGTGGATGTCCGTCCGGGGGAAAGGGGAAACGGGTGCTCGAGTTTAAGAGGAAAGTTTCGGCTAGGTGTTTTAGGTTTCTTTTTAGGGATTCAATAGGAGAGTATGTGTATTTATATAGGAGAGGGAATTATGGGCTGACCTCGAAGTTTGGGCTGGCCTGGGCTCTTTGGGCCTGTTTGGACTTTGTTGGGATGGGACGGTCCAATGAAGAATGCATGTGGCTTGGTTAAGTCCTTCTTAGGGTGAATTTGGTCTCCAAAAATTAGTTAGAATAATATTTGAACGCGCATGGCAAAAATCAACGAACACGTCGTAGCTAGGGTTACACCATGGTCAGAGGGGTACATAAAATTTGCCTAACCCAGTCCCTAATTAAGTTTAAATAAACCCTAATCTCCGGTTTTAATTCAATTAAACCCTAAATTGGTTGAGGGGGTTTACATTCTACCCTCCTTAGAGCATTTTGTCCTCGAAATTAAAATATACGCATGGCAAGAAGCACTGCTTGAATTAAAAATACTAAAACGTACCTAGTCCTTCGAAGAGATGAGGATAACGTTGTCGAATATCCTCCTCGCGTTCCCAGGTCGTCTCGCCTGGTGAATGATGTCTCTACGCGGCGCGAACTAGGAGAATAGTCTGACCTCGTAGTACCTTCTCGCTCCTGTCTAGGATCTCAACAGGCTCCTCTTGGTACGATAAACTCGGGCCGACTGTGATATCTAAATGGTCAAGTACATGACTCAGATCCGATATGTACCTCCTTAGCTGAGATACATGGAAGATGTCATAGACTCCTTCCAAAGTCTGCGGTAAGGCTAATCTTTAAGCAACCTCTCTGATGCGTTCTAACACATTAAAGGGCCTGATGTACCTCGGACTCAGCTTTACTCTGCTTCCGAATCTGATAGTCCCTCGAGTAGGCGAGATCTTTAGAAATACGTGATCTCCAACCTGGAACTCTAAGGGTCGTTGATGCGTATTCGCCCAATGCTTCTGTCTGTCCTGTGCTGCTCGTAGGTGTCCTTGGATCTTCTTCACCTTCTCTATTGTACGAACAACCAACTCTGGTCCGAGAATTTGTCTCCCACCTATATCGCTCCAACACACGGGAGAACAATATTTCCTTCCATACAATGCTTCATAGGGAGCCATCTGGATGCTCGCCTGATAGCTGTTGTTGTAGAAAAACTCGACCAAATGCAAGTGGTCCTCCCATGATCCTCCGAAGTCAAGCATGCACGCTCTTAACATGTCTTCCAATGTCTGAATGGTGCGCTCCGATTAGCCATCTGTTTGTGGGTGATACATTGCTAAACTTTAGGCGGGTACCGAGACTCTCTTGCATACTCCGCCAAAAGTAAGATGTGAACCTCGTATCCCTGTCAGACACGATACTAACTGGCACTCCATGTAGTCGCACAATATCTCTCATGTACATGTCTGCTAAGACCTCTGTGGATTGCCCAACTCTGAAGGGTAAGAAGTGTGCGGACTTGGTGAGTCTATCTACGATTACCCATACAGCATTTCGACCACTAGGACTTCTCGGAAAGCCCGTAACAAAGTCTATAGTGATATGCTCCCATTTCCACTCTGGTATAGGGAGCGGTTAAAGTAATCCTGCAGATCTCTGATGCTCAGCCTTGACTTGCTGACACACCAGATACTTTGCCATAAAACATGCTAACCTCTCTCTTCATTTCGTGCCACCAGTAGTACTGTATCAAGTCTCTGTACATCTTTGTGCCTCCTGGATGAATAGAATAGGTCGAACTGTGTGCCTTTGTCATCATCTCTTGCCGAAGTTCTCCATTTGGTACATAGAGATGGTCTCCACATCTCAAGGTTCGGTCTTTATGTATCCGCAGTCCTGTCTGTAATCCAGCCTCTGTCCTCTGTCTGAGTCTCCGAAATCTGGCATCTGTCGGCAAAGCAGCCTTGATTCTCTCCACCAATGTCGATTGCAATTGAAAACTCGACAACTGTCCGTCTACTCCGGGCATAACAACTTCTATACCCATCTGTTCTAGATCTCTCAACAGATGTTGTTGGGTAGTCAAGAAAAATGCCATGGGTCTTCTGCTCAACGCGTCAGCTACTACGTTGGCCTTTCCCAGGTGGTACTGTAGCTCAATCTCGAAGTCTGACATCACCTCGAGCCAACGTCTCTGCCTCTGATTCTGGTCCTTCTGGGTGTAGACGTATTTTAGGCTCTTATGATCAGTGAATATCTCTACTCTTTCTCCATATAGGTAGTTCCTCCAAAGCTTTAAGGCAAAGATCACCACTGCAAGCTCTAAGTCGTGAGTGGGATAGTTCTTCTCATGTGTCCTCAATTGCCTAGAAGCATAGGCTACAACCTTTCCATGCTGCATCAAGACACATCCTAACCCTTTTCTGGATGCATCGCTGTAGATCATGAATCCTCCGGGTCCAGGAGGTATGGTCAAGATGGGTGCTGTAGTCAATCGCTTCTTCAGCTCGTCGAATGTCGTTTGACACTCCTCTATCCAAGTGAACTCCTGTTCCTTACGGGTCAAACGGGTCATCGGCTCTGCAATCTTTGCGAAGTTCTCCACGAACCTCCGGTAATATCTGGCAAGTCCTAGGAAACTCCTCACTTCTGAGACATTGGTAGGGGTTGGCTATGTCTCTACCGATAAAATCTTCGTCGGATCTACTGAGATGCCATCCCCTGAGATAACGTGTCCAAGGAAAGCGACACGGTCCAGAAGAAACTCACACTTACTCAGCTTGGCATAAATCCTCTCTCTCCTCAGGGTTTCTAACACTAGTCTCAAATGCTCTTCGTGCTCCTCGTGGCTCTTCGAATACACCAAAATGTCGTCGATGAAGACTACCATGAACTGGTCCAAGTATTGGTGGAATACTCTATTCATCAAGTTCATAAATACAGCAGGTGCATTCGTTAGTCCAAAAGGCATTACTAAGAACTCATATTGACCATAACGAGTCCTGAATGATGTCTTTTGAATGTCTTCTCTTTGCACCTTTACCTGATGATAACCCGATCTCAAGTCGATCTTGGTGAACACTACTGCTCCTGTCAACTGGTCAAATAAATCGTTAATCCGCAGCAAGGGGTACTTGTTCTTGATAGTCAAAGCATTAAGGGCTCTGTAATCAATACACATGCGTACTGTGCCATCCTTCTTAGGTACAAATAACACTGGTGCTCCCCAGGGTGATGCACTAGGAGGAATAAATCCCTTGCTCTACAACTCCTCCAATTGTAGCTTCAGCTCATCTAACTCCTTCTTCGCCAATCGGTACACATTAGAAGATACCGGTGCTGCTCCGGGTACTAACTCAATGGTGAACTCTACGTCTCTATCTGGCGGTAAGCCTAGCAATTCTTCTGGAAACACATCCTCGAATTCTGTAACTATCGGTGGGGGTACAATCTCCATAGCCATGCAAGTTCTAGCTATCTGTCCTACTCCTGGCCCGACGGTCCCTCACGTGTACTCAAACTCCGGCTGATCTGGCAGTCTAAAAGTGACGCTACCCTTCCAGTAATTCAGTATGGCATTATACTGGCTTAACCAGTCCATGCCTAGCACCACATCAAAGTATGGCATGGGCAATACCAAGAATCGCGCTCTTATCTCTCTGCCACATACGACTACCGAACACGTTCTAATAGTGCTGGTAACCGGCACGATACCTCCTCCGGTAAGAATCTTCCAACTCTTAGATAAGGGGGAAGTAGCTACTCTATGCATTGCTACAAATCTACTAGATATAAATGATAATGTAGCTCCAGAATCAAACAATACAGTCGTAGGTAATGATACAACTAAAATGGTACCTGTGATTGCTTTTTCTTCTGTTTTCTCCTTAGTAGCTGCTAATGCGAAGGCCTGTCCCTGTCTCTGTCCTCCGGTCTGCTGTCGGGCTCGATCGAATTATGCCTGTTGTGGGGCCAAGGGTGGTCCCCTCTGAAATCCTCCAGGTGCTGGTGAACGCTGTCCTCCTGGCGGGGGTAGTATCCTGGAAACTGGTGCTGCTGGCCTCTGTCCTGTATGCGGTGCTATGTCTCTGCGCTGTGGGAAGTCCCGGGCATAGTGCTGGCTTGCTCCACAAATCATGCATATTCCTAGTCTCTTTCGACAATCCTTCTGGTAATGTCCTCTCTTACTGTAGTAGTTGCAAGACGGAAGCTCATTTTGCTGGTATGGTGCTATCCTCTGTTGTGTCTATACTCCGGGACGACGGATCGGTCCTTCTGCTTTGGGCTTGACTCTGACTGGTGTGGTCGTGCTGGGACGTCTAGCTCCTTTGGCAATGTCTTCCTGGATCCTCACTTCCGCAAGAACCTCCTCGTACGAAATCCTCGCCTGTGTAGTGGTATACCTCTGTAGCTCAAAATTGAGGCCGTGAAGGAATCTCTGAGCTTTCTCTAGATCATTGGGTATCCGAACGGCACCAAATCTGCTAAGATGGCTGAACTCAGCGTCATATGCGTCCACAGTCATATTCCTTTATTCTAGATGTAGAAACTGGGAGTACAGGGCATTCCTAACTGTGGCCGGAAAATACTTTGCATTAAAGTATTCTAAGAACTGTTTCCAGGTCTGGTTCTTGCCTATGCTGCGCTAAATAGAATCCCACCAGTGATGGACATTGCCTTTTAGTTGGGTCCTCACTGCAGTCATCCAAAGGTCTGGGTGTAGTTGTGACGTCTCTAGTAGCATTTCTGTATTGGCGACCTAATCGGAGATTTGTTCTGCAGTCTCATTGCTTGGGAAGGTATCTGGTCCCATCTGTCGGAACTATCTAACAGTGCCACCTGTCTGGGCTGATGGAGGTGCTGGTACGGTTGCTAGGGCAGGTATCCTTTCTAGTACTACCATCAAACTCAGCCTCAACATCTCTGACTGATGCCACTGTGCTTGCATCATAGTCTGAAGGAACTGTAGCACCTGTGGCTGTCCGTCTAGCTGTGGCATCTGGGGTGTGTAGGGTGGAGGTGGTGGTAAGAGAACCTCTGGCTGTACAGTAGGCGTCTCCTCAGATGTCGGCATCTCGGTCTGCAGCATCGGTGTAGCTCCTGAAGTCTGGCCCTCACAATACTGCGTGGGGATCGTCTAGGAAGTCTGTCCCTCGTGCTGTGGTGTAGGATCGCCTTGAGAAGCCTCATGCCAATGTATCAGCGGGGTCTGTAGTGGGGGTTTCCCTTAGGGTACCTCCTCTCTTTGGGTGGTGTTGTCTGGCACCGCGGTACTGGGTGCTCCTCGTCCACTGCACAAATTCATCTTGCTGTAAGAGATAGGATTTCATCAAAAAGAGGACAAAATCAAATAAATAGGATGTAGATATTTAGAAGTAACACGAGGGAAGCTCAAAAACGTAATCAGAGTGGATGAGACCTAGTAATTTCTATCCTATTGCAGGCTCGCTGGACATGTTACCATACCACAAGCGAATAAGTTGACCTGCATGGGCCACCACTAAAACCATGTCATACCCCAGTCCCAAAATACACGGGACTAAGTCACGTGGCAATAGCCAACTGTCACATCTCCGAGTATATCAAAATTTAATGGATTCTTATGAAGAGTGTTACGCTGTCCTAAAATACTAACATATTCAATATCAGTCAATCAACAGGTAAACTAATCTCATCCACAATATAAAAAGCAAGAAGTACTAAATAAACTACTAGAAGATAAACACCAGTCTCAAGATATCATAATACAACCAATAATGTTAGGTGGGGACAAACCCACTACTTTGACGAAATAAAATACTGAATGATTGATGAAAGATAATGACTGGGGCATCAGCTGACTAGATAATGATGCACCTAATCCTTGGCAGAAGGCCTACCAAGTGATCATGAAAACTCTGACGGCTGCACCTCTAACTCCTCTGTGGTAGCGAACCTCGCCTCCTGTCCTGGCCCGTACACGGTAGGATAGTAAGCCTCGTCCAAATCTGGAAAGGTACCAGGTCCTCAGAGGGACGTAACAAGATACATAAAAATATATCATATATATATAAATACTGGATAAAGTAAATGCAATAAAGGGTGTGCTAACCATCTAAGTGAATGCAATATGAGGACAACTTTGGTACGTATGAGTAGGAGTAGGCATAACGTCCATACCGCTCCGAAGAACGGGGAATCTGCAAGTATATATACGTCCATACAGCTCCAAAGAACGGGTAATCTGAATAATATAACGTCCATACCGCTCCGAAGAATGGAGAATCTGCAAGTATATATACGTCCATACCGTTCCGAAGAACGGGGAATCTGCATAAAGGAAGTCATTGGATCCGTGGCTCCTCCGGATACTACGGATTCCAATGGGTGTATCCTATACGCCTACTAGTGGACCTTCCCGCCCAATATAGATACACAAATCGAAAACTCGAAGTGCATATCACGTATCTATATGCCAGTCTCTATGAATAAAAATAACCCTGAGTTACGTACTAACCATGATGCATGTCACATACACCGATAGTTAGTCGAATACGCGGACCCGTATCCCAACATGAATGTCACAGTAAAAATGTGTAAAGTGTCAGGTCTTGGAAGATATTAACGTATCCTCTTAACTGGGATGAGTCTACTAGTGACTAGGCCAAGTATACTAAATCATCGACGTATCCGTCGATAGCACCCAAATCAATCTCGGACGCGCACAGTGATATGAAATAGAACAACCAGATAACATACAACATATGCATCATTTAATTTAAACAGTAAATATAGCAAGGTATCTTGCCTGAGTCCTCAAGCTGTGAATGCCAATGGCCTGCTCCTGCGATATCTCATGGCTTATCCGATGATCAAATCTACATCAGACACTAAGACCAAATGGGTAGACACTACGGTGCTCTTAGGAACTGTCTCAAGTTCACGGTTGGTCGAAGACAGCTTTACGTATGCATATAGCTAGGATGTACACGTGTTCTGTCCTTGGTCAACGTGTGTCTTAAGACAATAATTACTACGTTTATGGTTTGCGAAATTGCTTATGTTTTGTTTAATTACATGTCCTAATTTCCCATGTTACAGTGTACTTGGTCTATATCTAGGTTTTTAAGTGAAATATAAGTCCTTATTATCAGGTCATAGCATTAGGGCAATTACTAAATTATTATCTAATCTAATTAACATACATACATACATACACATATAGGGTTCACCTTATTTAGCTTGTGTCCAAATCTACGACACAAGACACAATGACACAATACTTCAATGATACGATGACGAGAGGAGGCAACAGGGTGTTTACCTAACAGTGGCTGAACGGGGGGGAGGTCTGTTCTCATCAACGGTTGTTCACCGGCGTGGGGCGGAGCTCCGGCATTGCACGACAGCACGACGACAGCAGTAGTCATAGCGGCGATAGTAGCATCCTTCGCAGCGGTTGCTGGCGGTTGGGGGTAGCGCTGGTCGGGTTGGCAGTGGTGGCTGAGAGTGTGCGGCGGTGGTCAGGCGGCTGGAGCAGTCGGGGTCGGTTGGGGACGGTGGTCGGGCGGGCTGGAGCAGTCAGGATCGGTTGGGGACGGTGGTCGGGCGGGTGATGTTGATGCGGGTGGTGGTTGGCGGTGGTGTCGGGATGGTGGAGACAGTGGTCCAGCAGGCTGTGCAGTCGAACGAGGGGCTGTGGTGGTGGATGTCCGGCCGGGGGAAAAGGGAAGGGGGTGCTCGAATTTAAGAGGGAAGTTTCGGCTAGGTGTTTTAGGTTTCTTTTTAGGGTTTCAATAGGAGAGTATGTGTATTTATATAAGAGAGGGAATTACGGGCTAACCTCAAAGTTTGGGCTGGCCTGGGCTCTTTGGGCCTGTCTGGACTTTGTTGGGATGGGACGGTCCAATGAAGAATGCATGTGGCTTGGTTAAGTCCTGCTTAGGATGAATTTGGTCTCCAAAAATTAGTTAGAATAATATTTTAACGCGTAGGGCAAAAATCAACAAACACGTCGTAGCTAGGGTTACACCATGGTCAGAGGGGTATATAAATTTGCCTCACCCAGTCCCTAATTAAGTTCAAATAAACTCTAGTCTCCGGTTTTAATTTAATTAAATCCTAAATTGGTTGAGTGGTTTTACAGGGGACGACAACGAAGGTGACGAATGATGACGACGAAGATGATGGTGATGAAGATGATGGCGATGGTGTTGACAATGACGATGGTAGTGAAGGTGATCGCGATGGTGAAGGTCATGGTGATGATCACGACCAGGGGTGGCCGGGGCTGTCCAGGCGAGGTGCTCAGGGTGCTTAGTCGATGAGAGGACGACGAGGGGGAGGTGATGACGAGGCAGGGTACAACAGCTCAGCGAGGAGGATGGCCAGGAATAATGGCCAGGTGGTGATGGTGTCGACTGAAAATAGTAGGAAGATGATACAGACGGGTTTGGATGTCGGCTCCGGTGAGGTACTCGACTGGGATCAGCTGCTGTACAGGCAGTCATGGTGGTTCAGTTGAGGGGCTCGACATGGAGCCCGAGACGAGCAGGTCATGCACTGTGGAGGAGTCTCCGGCCGTGGCGAGGGAGATGACAGCGGCTGCTCGAGTCGACAGTCGACGGGGTATAGATGTTCGTCGAGGGAAGGGCACTGTGTATTGGAGAAGGCCGGCAAGATGGAGCTCGGTGGTCGAGGATGGCGAGAGATGCTGGGAACAGTGGTGACGAGGTCGTCATGGAGGCGGATGGATCGATAGTCGCGGAGGTGCCGCGGGGAAAGGATATCGTGGAGATCCGGCAGTCGGCGGGCTTGGGTGAGTATGCAGCGGGGTCAAGCTATTGCTGCTCAGGTGATGAGTCATCGAAGAAGAAGGGAAGAGGAGGAAGAAGAAGTACAGCGTTCAGTGGCTCGAGTCGGAGGCTACTCTGGGCTCCGACGGAGGATGAGGCAGGTGAGGGAGATCGGCAGGTGAGCCGGGGTCTGCTAAGACGGGGAGAGGAGATATCGGGTTCCACGGTGCATCGGCATATGGGGTCGGTGAACTCCAGCAAGGCTGAAGAGAGCGTAGGGGAAGACGGTCGGGCTCCGGTGGTCGAACGGGGAACAGGGATGAAGGGGGATGTCGGCTGGAACTTAGGTGTTTAGGGTTGGAATAGAAATAAAGAAAAAGGAAAAGTAAAATAAGAGGTTATTTATATGTGTAGGTCTTGGTTTGACCTAAAAATTGTTGACTTGGTCAAAGCCCTCTTGGATTTGGGCCTTCTCATGTAGGATTTCAATGGGCTAGGATTTGAATGGGTTCAAAAGAATGGCTCGGATCACATCGGTTCAAGGTTTGGAGGGCCAGGGCCCTTAAGGAGCTTGGTGTTGAATTACACACTCCAAAAAAATTATAAAAAAATACCAATAAAGGGGAAATAGGTTTATTCACGTATTGTGCCCAATGGGGTGGACACCTTAATACACTTTTGCACAAAAGTGCCCAACTATTGGAAAATTGCACAAAGTTGAATTTACGGTTGAATTAAATTAAAATAAATGCAATTGGTGTTCCAAAATAAATTAGAAGTACAAGGGCTGAAATTAAGTGGGACACAAGTATTATAAATGAAGAAGACTCATAATAGATTATTACCCTAATTTGGGTTGCACGAAATAGGTCAAGATTGTGTCTCCAATTTCGATTGAAACGCACAAGGATACAAAATTGGATTTATTAAGAATTAAAATAAAGACGTCCGCGATGAATATTGTGCGACTAAAATGAAGCACAAGAGAACATAATTATAAGTTACACAAAGATCAAAAAAGAAGGCAGGCATGTCTAGGACAAAGATGTAGAATTTGTTGGAAGGCAAAGGCTAGGGTAACGCTCCAAATATCGAAGCAACGGTAACGCGCAACAATTAAATAAAAATCACGAAAATTAATTATAATTAAATATTATGCAATTATTTATACATTAATTTATGAAAAGGCGAATATACTCCTAATCTGAAATGTGTGGGTGACATGAACAGATCTCGTTCGTAGCTCAGTGGGGCTCTCGATCAAGAGTGGTCATAATATTACCAACGTCTAATAATAGTATCCTCGCCTGTGGAGTACGAGAACATGTCAGGACGAGTTAAGTCTAAGTCAAGTCGCATAGTATGCCCAAGTAATATGAAAGTCTAAACAAGTAGTATCAAGAATCTAATAGTAGACAAGTAAAACATGTGAGACAAAAAATATATAAAAGAAAGTAAGGTTACAAGTATTATGAAATAAGCACAAGGAGCAGATGATAAAAAATAGAAGTATATGTTAAGCAAGTGACAAGTAAATATGAACAAGAAAAAATAAGCATGCATAAAATATTATACAATATGATCAAGGTATACTTGCTTGGATATCCAATTCTGCTGAGGTTACGAGTATGAAGTATGGACCAAGTCTAATCTCAAACCAACAAACCAAATCCACGTGAAATCTACCGAACCCAAATAACAAACAACCACACACACACATAGAGGCTAAATTAAAACTTGATACGCTCAACTATCCGAGTTTTTCAAGTTGATACCCTCAACTTTAATAGGTACTAACTTAATATCCTTCTCTCATCCTTGTCCTAACAGTATTAAACGAAAGAGTAAAATAACAAATATGCCCCTCCCCCATTCTCTATCCTCTCCTCTCTCTCCAGTAGCCCCCTCCCTCATGCACTAGAAGCAGGAGGGGTACACGGAGCAGCAGTAGCGCAATGCAGAGCAGGGTGGTGCAGACGTAGGGAGGTACGGGGTAACGTGGCTGCCATAAGGGGAGTGGGGAACATCTAGCAGCAATGGAGTGGTGTAGTGCGAGGCGGCACGAGGATGCGCGACTTACAGAAGGGTGCACACAACAACTGCACGAGGTCGCGGGGAGGCGCGACACGGGGGGCTCAGGGGTTTATGTACGGTATTAGGGTGGGGTCGCAGGCAGATGGCACTAGGGGCACGGACGATGCACAGGGGGTCGGGGCAGTGATAGGTGCAAGAGTGGGGTGGAATGGGGAGTGGGGAAGAGGGGATATATTAGGATTTTTTTTTTAACGAAAAACTTAATGCTATACCGACGGAGGGTATCAAGTTATAATTTTGATATATATATATATATATATATATATCATGAGCTGACCCTAATCCAGCTTTCTTTTGGAACTCGACCACCGGCTCTGGCCGGCTATGGTGGCCCCAGGGCTTGGCGTCCCTATCTCTCCTCCTCCCCCTTTTCCCCTTATGGGCAGTAGACACTTGGCGGGGCCTCCACTCACCGACGGTGGGATGGCTGCGATCTCCCACCTACCTCGGTTCGTACGGTATTACGTCTCGGTATCAAACGGCCATACGCACCCCATCGGGAGCGTCGAGGTACGGTGATTCACGTCTGGTGCGCCGAGGCGCTGTGATTCGCGTCCGGTCCTGTGGGGGATAGGCGGTGGTCGGGCGGCACTCGGGGCCGGGGCGTGACACAAGGCCTCCATCAACAAGGATTTGTATAGTCCTAATTTTGATTTCCTGTATTACGCGCCTAAAAAAATTGGATCGAGGAATTCTAAAATATCCTGAGCCAAGCGTGCTCGAGGGGCTGGGCCTCCAGCTTCCCAAAAGCATGCACTGTTGGTCGTTACACGTGCAGCTAATGGAAGGCTCTATAAGGCAGACCTAGATGCTCATGTACCGGATATAGGTCGACTTTTAGAGCCTTCCCAAACTTACTTGGATGCCATAGTTGCCCTAAAATCAAGTCAGGGGACAAACATCGAGATGACAGACCCATGCTTCCAGTTTGGCTGTACGCATAAAGTGGATACATCTCACCTCAAGTCTTCCATCAATGATCCAGTTGTAGTCTTTACATAAGAACTTGACCAGGGAGCAAATACTCTACTCCCACCTTCATACGCAAGGGCTTCTCGAGCATATAAAATAAGAGTAGGAGTAAAACTTCCATCGTCTGATTTACGTAATTTGATTAATCACAAGCGTAAGGCAAAATAAGCAACCCTCGCACATGTCGTGTCCCCTCGAAGTCAGACTTATGCCAACATCATCATCAACTACTGCTGTACCGAGGTTCCAGTCCCTCCAACCAGACAATTAGTGTTTTAGCGATTGTTTTCTGCGGCACCGTCTCGATGGCATCCTAGGAAACAAACGTGTGAAGAGAAGGAACTACTAGTCGATTCCTATTTCTCAATATGGAGGTCTTCTCCTATGAAGAAGGTATCAAAGAAAATATCACCTAACCTAAGGGTGTCGGTCATCACACCTCGAAGCCGCCCAATGAGCAACAAATAAGTCCCTACTGTGGGGATGTTCCAAGGCATACGCTCAAGAAAAAGGGCTGGGGGTAGTTATACTGTCTGGAATAAAGTTGCAACCAAAGTCGGGGGTAGTAGTCCCCTGGTGTTCCATGATAATCCATCCTTTTAAGAGGACAGTGGGTCTCTACACACGGATGACAATCTAACTAGGGGTAGCCATACTTTCTAGGAAAGTCCAACAACTGAGACTGGGGGTAGCAATCCTTCCAGTGGCAAAAATTGATACAATATTGCCTACTCTACTAGAGGACAGTGAGACTAAGGTGTCCTCGGCAAAAAGTGAGGCATCCACTTTTCTGTCTACCTCATCCCATGTAATGCCAGTATACATAGCAGGGGACGAGCATGGTAAAAAAATTCAGTTACCAATAATGCCTTGAGGTACTCGAGGCCATTGTTTGATAATAAACAGAAGAAATAAAACTAGGTTTATACAAAATCCTTTCTTAGGTTTACAAACAAGAAGTACTATTAATCCTATAAGAGGATGTTAAGTACAAATTTTAATCTGGGTAAATATTACTATAGGAGTCTGATCTACAGTCGATCACTTTGTCCCTTGGACCACACGATGATGAAGAAGTGCTATAGAAGACGAAGAAGCTTCAGAGATTGCAAGAAGGAGTGGATGCTCGATGCCAAAATTGTCGATCACTACTCTCTGTCTGTGCTCTGGATTCTTCTCTCTCAAAAATCAATTTCCGACCTTTCGATCCTTGACCTCTGTCAATAGAGGTATCTATTTATGGGGTTTTAGTGACAGTAACCGTCCAGTCGGCGTAGAAGCCGGATAGTGGAGAGTATGGCACTTTTTACGCGGCGGTTATAATAACTGCCACCCACGTATAGATGATCTTCTGATTAAGCGTGTGACGCGTGTCCCATGATGAGAAAATGCGTATAACTGCTGTGAAGATCACGACATGAGAGCCACATAGGTAACTGCCCCTCGCGTAGAAAAGGTTGGCGTAGAAGCCAATAACTGTCACCATGGCATAGAAGCCAAATAGTTGTCAGGTTGGCGTAGAAGCCAAATAGGCATGGAAGCCTTATAGGCGTAGAAGCCTGATACTGTATGGATAGGTAGTCAGCATAAAAGATAGCTGTTCCTCCTTCTTTGACTGAGGCCTTGAGCGTATTCTGGACAAAATAGCCTTATTACGCACAAATACAAATATAGCCTGAGTTGGCGTATTTCAAGGAGATAGCGTACAGCGTGCTCCTTATTGCTGAAAATAGCCTGGTGGCGTATTCCAAGGAGATAGCGTACAGCGTGCTCCTATAGCTGAAAATAGCTTGATGGCGTAATGTGCAGAGGTGATGATGTAGACGTATAGCCGTAATTATGGGTTGCCCAGTCTTTGGAAATATAATCAAATCTCGTTCATTAAATGCAGAGATCTGCCACCATTCTGAGTATTAAATGCAGAGACGTGTCTCGAGCTCTATACGAAGATCTGCCACCATTCTAAGCATTAAATGCAGAGATGTGCCTCGAGCTCTGTACGAAGAGCAGCTTTTGATGTGGCAGTTTGTTTCATCTTCTGCTGAGCATAAAAGCTCATATCTGCCTGTGTAAAACTAGGCAGCATATTCTCTTGTACGCATAAAAGCACTTTGTATCAGGAAAATATCACTAAACGACGATTTGGATCTCTGTGCCGCACCATCATTACAATCGTCGTCTTGATAGCTGTGCAGTACTCGTTGTCAGGAGTCAGGTTCACTACATGATCTGACAGATTCATTCAAGGAATACAAAGCGTTCCTCGTATACTTCCATGATGCATTAAAAGCGGATAAGTTTTACGCCATAGAGGCGGTATAATACCCTTTTTATGCTGAAGCAGCCTGGAGATACTGCTTTATACGGACTATCCTTGAGCTTATATTTTACGCTGTACTAGCGACAAAGCTCTGTTGTATGCCGATGGCTCTGAAGTTATATTTTACGCAGCCCAGCACTAAAATGTTGCGTATAACTCTACATCATATTTTTTATGCTTCTACAAGACCCCCTTCAAAGTTTTCAAATTCCTCGTAATTTGAAACACTTTGAATGAAGCATGAAACAGTCAAGTCTGACTCGTTCTTCGAGGCAAATTTCTTGGCAGATTTTTTAGGATTTGTTGGGATTCGGTATGTTCTCTTTTGCCTATATAAAGGCTGAGGAGTTACCCTGTTCTTCCTATATTTTCTTCACCACACAGAGATGGTTGCCGGATTTCGTCAGGTCGACTTGAGGAAGAAGAAGATCATGTTCTTCCAGCATGTAAGGAGCCGAAAAAGAAGGCATCTTCGAGCAAATGTTCTCTGCAACGATGGATCAAGGAAGGATATCATAGCTTCCTTTGCTCGGGATAATCAGCAACTTCATATGGCGATTCATCCAAGAGAGAGGAAGGGTCACATTAGACCACACAGCTTGCAAGCTGTATTTTCTCGTGTTGTTCGTAGCCGAGAGCAGACAAACTAGCTTTGTCTTCCAGTACTGAGTTGGGTCTAATACCTCAACTCAATCTATCATGGCGTATGGAGGATGGGCTCTTGAATAATTTAGACAGGCCCAGTTTTGTATCCTCCTGCCATTTATCATTTTCTTGTTCATCGACTGTGGAAGTCGATGAACTGCTGCAGAAGACGGATAAAGATCTCCCCTAATGCGAGAACCTGGCAGAACAGATTTTGGGCATGATCTTTTAGTGAGGATGAGAAACCCTTTGTAGACAGGATTTCCCTCATATGTAATTATGAAGATGAAGAAAACCTTTGTAGACTGGATTTCCCTCATATGTAATCATGATTTAATAAAATTGTCTTCTTTTGCATATCTGATGATTTTGCCGTATTCTTTGCTGTGATGAAGTCTGAATATGTGTAGCTTCAACACGTTTGGAAGACTTTATGCCGACTCTGATAGAAAGAGTATTTGGTCCCGTCCTGTCTTTTACGCATAACTGAAGATGCACAAAAAGCTTGTTTAGCATTTAAGTCAAAAATTTGAACTGTCTTGTTGTTTCAAACGAGGAGTTGCGTAGAATTCTGAACTGTCACTTCTGATAAGAAGAATTCTTTTGTTCAGACCGTCATCTTCAAGAATGATTTCCCGAAAATACCTTGGAATAGGGCGAGAAATAGCTGTCAAAATTGAGTCGCCATCTTAAACTGTAGAAGAAATATTCAGACTGGATTTTGGATAAACTTCCAAACGACCCAAGGAGAAGAGTCATTTTCAATGCTGAACTCTGTATGCTTTGGGTACTTGGGATATTTTGAGGCCAGGAAGGAGCATCTTCTGTGTAAACCCTTGCAATTGACCGCCTTGAGATTTGTTCAGATAAACACATATCCTGGCCTGCGTATTTTCAGATATGCGAAAAGTCATAGATCTGTAATATAGATGAGTATAAAATCATAAGTTCGTAGCCTCTCGAGCGTAAAACCTGCTGAGTATAAGAGCATCCGAGCGTAGAAACTGTAGATTTGTAGCTTCTGAAAAGAAAATTTTCGAGCGTGAAGTCGTAGATTTGTCGCCTCTCAGCGTAAAAAAGCTTCTGAGCGTAAAATCATAGATTTGTAGCCTCTGAGCGTGAAGTCATAGGTTTGTAGCCTCTCGAGCGTAAAAGCTACCGAGCGTAAAAACATCTGGGCGTAAAACCATTGACTTATAGCCTCTGAGCATGAAAACCGTTGATTTGTAGCTACCGAGCGTAAAAAGCTTCTTGGCGTAAAATCAAAAATCCACTCTACACGAAAACTTTTTGAATTCGCTGACTGTCTGCCTTCCCTAAGTAATAGGCTAACATAGTCCCCAATCATAACCGAATATTAAATATCGGATTTGGTTTAGGGATTCGAGGAGTCCATCTGAACTCTATATATATTCCAAGGTTTTCAGAGAGAAGACTCTTCACCTGTCTTTTGAAAAAGAAAACTTTCGTCTCTTTGAGTTCTCTCCTTCATTTCTTCTCTGAGCATTCTGAGTTTTTAGCAATGGCCCCAAAACCAATTTCCTCCTCTAAGGGAAAAAAGGTTGCCTCTTCTTCTCGCTCCTCTGCCCAAGCAAGAGCGACTTCCGTCGGATAGGGCGAGCCCCTCTCTGAACGAAGTGTCCCACCGACGAGCTGTGCATCGGACGTTAAAGGTAAAGCTTTTTTGAGATGACAAGAACGAAGAAAACCCTTCGTACACATTGTACGTGAACGCTCTAGGTCATTTCCTATGCTGATAGCCTCTTCGAGGAAGATGATGCACAGAGATGTTTCATCTTTTACGCCCACATTTCTAATATGTCAGCGTAAAAACTCCACATTTTTGCAGTCTGGCGTAAAGAGCTTTGACTGTCGAAAATTGGCGTATACTACAAACTTTGAGTGTTACGCTCTGGATGGAAATTCCGGCATAATAACTCAAACTTTGGCAATCTGGCGTAAAACACAGACTGTCAGATTTTTGTGTATACTGCCAATCTTGAATTTTACGCCTTGGAATGAGATTTCAGCGTAAAAAGTCAAGTTTTTACAGTCTTGGCGTAAAAGCACAGACTGTTGCTTTCTGGCATAAGTTGCAAGATTTTGAGGTCTAGTATAGAAACTGACGTATTTTTTTTGTACTTTGTAATTAACTTGCATGCATCTCCGTTGGCTGAGGTAATGGGTTCTGCTGCTGGGATGCTGCATTCCAATTACCTGGAGGATTTGTCCCATGTGATATTTCCTATTTCTGGACCCCAATATCCTGAAGGAAGGGGAATCATGATATCGTCTCAAGGAGAGCAAATGCTGTTGAGCATGATCAACGGAGAGCCCCTAGCGTATATAGACGGGGCACAATATATAAAACTGGCTTTTCTCTTCGGGGATATGATTGACAAACAATCCCAAACGAAGCCCAAGAAAGAACTCTGGGTTTTTTCTGCCGGGGGCTTGGTCCTGTATCTGCCCAGGATGCTGAGAGATTATACTATCTCGGCATTCTTCCATGCCACACATCCCAGGAGGATGTCGTGGACTCTGACTCCCAATCTCCACGGCCAACCGGGGAAGATATTTTACCAGAAAGGATCCGACCAAGGGTCATTTGTAAGCCGCCCTTCTGGCTCGGTCATGCCGTTCAGGGGATTGTATCCGGGCAGTGTCCCTAGTGAAGACACTTTACTACTCCAACCACTTCAATTATCGACTTTCTGCAATGACTTCATGGGTCATGGAGGAGTATACCCTAAGGCTAATCCTCGGACAAATGGGTGGGTTACCCCTACAAATCTTCGATGGGCTCGTTTAGCTGACTGGGCCCTGAAGCATTTTCAGACTGAGCTGGAGAGCATTGGTCTGTACGCGGCTGTGAATGCCACCAGTGTTGGATTATCTCTCAACCCCAACCTGTTTCTGGCTTAGATGGAGCGATATATCTCGCTCATCGGGACTTTCGCCACTCCACTGGGGGAGTTGGGATTGGCCCTTCACGAAATGGCAGAGATTTCAAGACTGTCAATGGGGGATACTCCTTATGAAGAGTATGTTCCCACAAACCGGGAGCTGGGGGATACAGACCCTCGGGTAGTAGCAGTGTACCAGGAGCTGATGTGTCACTATCTAGCGTTCACCGCCTTTTATAATGAGCCCTCTGATTTGGCTCATACCAACAAATGGGCGTCCTACCTCTTCTTCCATCAGTCTAGGACTGCTAAGCCAGACAAAGTCATGGATAGCAGGGATAGGCCTTTGAGCTTTCTGAGCGTGCTTAGTGCTCAGGTAGTCGATGATCTTTTGGAAGACGCTGGGGCTTCAGATCAGATTCTCGACGAAGGGATAGGAAAATATCATGCGGGCACTAAAGCCTACAGTTATTTGAGGCATTGCCGCAGGCCTCTGTCCAAGGAAGCTCAACTGGCTGGCTTCCTCTCTATATGGCTGTGCCGAATGGTGGTACCCGACATTGCACCTGCGGATCGTATTCACCGTAATACCTTATGGCCTACCGTGTATCTGGTGTTCGGGGCAAGACTGGGCTTGCTCCCTGCCTTGGTATGCCACATACAAGCTGGCCTGAGGGCCATTTCTGATGGGCTGCTTGCCGATAAAACTCTGCGTGACAGCTTTCCCCGGGTAGAATTACCATTCCTGTACTTGATGGGATGGTTAATTCTTCATAACCCCAGGGTGATGTCTCCCGGCCCTGGCAGTAGTTCGGGGAGTAATTTCTTGTTGAATTACAAGAATTCTACCTGGAACGTGACCACAGTTTTAGATTGTCGGCGGACACTAAATTTTAGTCAAAGCTGGAAGCTCTTCTGCACTGTCCCCTCTGTACATCTCAATCAACAGGGGAGCAGGCTTCAGGACTCAGGTGAAGGAAAGACCATTCTTTCTCCTGAAGCTTTTAATTGGTTGGTCTGTATTAGACCTTCCTATTTATTGTACAAAAGTGAAGACAAATGCTTCTTAGAACCCTACCTGCCTAGTCGGTTCGCCAGGCAGTTTGGGTATGACCAATTGCACGTGGGCAATACCGTCACCAGCTTCAAGTCCAGGGGTGGACTTATTGATGGAGCGAGAGGATGGCGATACTTCATAATGGGTTGCACTGGAGCCGCTTTTACTATGCCCGCGACTTCACTCTCCATGAAGTTGCGCATCCTCCATTCGTATGCCCAATTTTATATGGCAACCAATACCTTCCATCGTAATTTTGATATGCGTGGAAGTTTTAGGATGCCCTCTTCTAAGTCGGCGGGAAGAGACGAAGTCCCATCAGTTTCCTCTGACAAGGGTGAGGATTCTGTCAATCCAGATGAGCCTTTATTGGCAGTATCGAGGGGCGATATACCTCTACCTGCAGGGCCTCTGGTTATCCCTGGTAAGCGAAGGGCTCATGTTCTGAAGGAGACTTCCACTCGCAAGAAGAAGAAGATGGTTGGTGATCCTGTCAGGACTTCCCACCCTGAGGTTCTTAGAAGTGAGCCTGTTGTTTCCCCTGTTGGGGACGATCCTTTGATTAGAGGTTCCTCGCCTTTTAGAGAGAGTCTCTACAGTTCCGGCTGGCAGTGCCGAAGAATCTTTGCTCGAGGCTGCTGTCGCTGCTACCGCTTCAGGTAGTGGTACGAGATCGCCTTCGAGGCCGAGCAAAATAAGGATATCTTTATCCAGATCAGCAACGGGAGAAATCCCTATCGCGTCTGTAAGTATACCCAGCGAGATTCCACCTGATGAACCTCGATTGGATCTGGGTGAAGACTTGGAAGAATACCTGCCAATGTCAGTTGACACACCCCCTTCTCCAGGTATGACAGCTCGCTTAGCATCATTAGGAAATGATTTAGCTGTACTGGCTACCGACGCGACATATATACCATCGGGCATGGGTAAATATCGTCTTTATGCCTCTTTTTAGCAAAAATTAACATCAGGTTGATATTAACTTTCTCTTGTCTTCTTTTTAGGGGAAGACATCTACAGGGAGGGCAATGTTGACGCACCTTTTGGCTCTGTTTCAGCTCCTGCCGATGACATGGAGGTGCCCGACTTCGAAGAAGAAACATTTTTGGGTGCTGGCTCGCCCAAAATAATTCCGATATCTCGAGAGGAGGATGAGCATGTCATTACGACAATGCCTCCTTTGAGTACGCCGGCCACTTCGTCCGTTGTTGGCGCTTCTTCTTTTGTCGCACCATCTGTTGTGGCGACGACTGTGGCAACATCGTCTGCAATCATTCCTAGAGGAGGATTCGCCGATATTGTAGCCACTCCCAGCGTCCATTCGGATCTAGCCATGCTGACTGAGCAATATACTAGTATTTTCTACACCACCTTGAAAATGCTGATATCAATGGTGCTAGAGAAGAATCTAGGCTTCGAGGCTCTGAGGAGGTCCTCCCAGTTTGTGATAGTGCCGATCAGAGATTTTAATGACACTGGGAGAGCTGACACACTAGAGCAGATAGTTAATGGTTTGGAACAACCCATTAACGATTATTTGCAGCTATCTCGAGGTAACATTGACGGTCTTGTTCAAGCTAGGTATGACTCCTTAACTGTAGAGCTTGCTGGGCAACTAGAATCCCTGAACAAATCCATCCAGGAACAGCAGCAGAAGATGGATCAAGAGCGTACCGAATTGGAGTATGTCATTCCCCAGTTGACTCAATGCAAATTTGAATATGAGGAAGAGACAGCGAGGGTCCGCAAATTGAAAGATGAGCTCCCTCAAGCAGAGGAGATAGCTCTCTCTTTGTCGGCAACTGGAGATGTGCTGAAGGATCGAATGGAGACTGCTCAGCAGAACCTGACACATGTGGGTGTCATCCACGCAGGTTTTATACAAGCCCGGTCTGAGCTATCTGCTTTGAACAATGATGCGACAAGGTTGGAGCGAGCCCGTGCCGATGTTTTGAACTCCAGGGATGAGAGAATGGTTACTCTGGCGTAGCAGATTCGCGACTTAACTGCTCCTCCCAAATGATGTACTTTCTTGTTTCTCCTGTAATTTCTCGGAGATAATAAGGACACATTTTTTGACTTTATGGGCCCATCATTTTAGAATGTGATAGGCTAAGGTGAAAGTGATATCAGAGGTATCATTAACATGACATTCTTTCGTTAAGATTTTACTGAATGTAAATCTATTCAGAGTTAACATGAACCTGAAAGAATATAATCCAACTAAATTTGTATACTAAATACTATCAGAGGTGTCATTAACATGATAGGCTTACAAATTAGTTAAGGATATCTATTCGAAGGTTACATAAACCTGATAGAATATGATCCAGCTAACCTTTGTGCATGGTATCGTCAGAATAAGATCTTCGTCATACTCCGTTAAACAAAGAAGATCAAGTATAGTATTTCTTCGGGAATTTGCAGTTGATAATAGCCATTGCCAAATTTCCATTAGGCTTGGCTAATTTGTAAATGCCATTTGCAATCATATAAGGGCTCTCCTATTTCTTTATGATTGTTTGAACGGATTTTGGATATTGTACAAGAGATAATATGGACGTAGTACGATACTGTATTTGTTGAGGACATCCCACTGGGGGATTTTTAGTGGACCCATTACTTTTTGTGTACAAGAGTGCAAGTAATAGGTTTGAGACAAATCCTGACAGAGGTAATATAGACGCGATAAAATATGACTCTGTAGGGATGAATAGAGACTGACTCTTTCTTCGCTGGAAAAATAAGGATAGTTCAGAGGTGATATGGACATGAACATTTTATTTTTCTATTGTGGGCATTCTACAGAGGAATTTTTGTGGACTTATTACTTTTTGCGCACAAGAGTACAAGTAATAAGTTTAGGACAAGCCCTGCCAGAGATAATATGGAGGACATGGCAGTTTTTGTGGACCTAACACCACTGGTGTACTTAGAATTAAGTACGGGTGTTAAGTTGAGATGACAATTGATATTAGAGGTAATATGGACATGATAATCGATAGCCGAAAACTCGAAAAGTTTGTTCAGAGGTAATATGAACATGACAAACTTTTGGATTGTGACTCCATTGGGGATGGAGGTACATATTTGCTCAGAGGTAATATGGACATGGCAGTTTTTTGTGGACCTAACACCACTGGTGTACTTAGAGTTAAGTACGGGTGTTAAGTTGAGATGATAATCGATATCAGAGGTAATATGGACGTGATAATCGATAGCCGAAAAACTCGAAAAAGTTTGTTCAGAGGTAATATGAACATGAAAACTTTTGGATTGTGACTCTATTGGGGATGGAGGTACATATCTACTCAGAGGTAATATGGACATGGCAGTTTTTGTTGACCTAACACCACTAGTGTACTAAGAATTAAGTACGAATGTTAAGTTGAGATGACAGCCGATATCAGAGGTAATATAGACATGATAATCGATAGTCAGACCAGGATGGTTTGTTCAGAGGTAATATGAATATAACAAACTCAGCTGGGGAGATAACAAAATATTTGGACAATAGTTCAGAGGTAATATGAACATGAACTCATGTCCGAAAAATTCACTGTATAGTAATTTTCTTGAGTGGGGATAGACCTGAAGAATCCACTGGGGAAACTTTAGGGATTTATCATCCGGTATTTTCTTGAGGGAGCAAATTGTCACGTTAAAGTGAAATCAATTTGCAGTGATCGTCCCCTCATTTACAGATGCAGAGTGATGACCTTGGCATTGATCAACTCCTAAATTCTCCTTTTTAGTACATAGCAGGCCTTTGTAGGGTGATGAATGTACTAATAAAAGAGGCAATAATCTGGGTCATCAACTTTGCCAGCCATCTCAGTGTATCTGATGTTGGGTAACCGAAGTTTGTGTTCCTTCATCAACATATTGAAGATTTCAATTATGTCATCTTCATTGAAGGAGAAAGTCCCTTTCGGACTTCGGGCTTCCGATGCCTGAGTTTTACGATCTTCCGGGAAGATCGCCATCGTTGCATCATCTTCAGATTCAGAGGAAATTCTACCCCCAGCCTTGGATGCTGCCCTATTTTGTCGAGGTAGGCTACCCCCAGACATGTCGCGGCATTTGTCCACTGAAGTTGATTTAGAAGGACCTGCCTTTGGTTGTGCAGGATTAGCCTTTGGAGATTTGGAGTTTGCAAGAGATGCAGTGTACCCCAACCCAAAATGAGTTTGTTGACAGTAAAAATTACTATGTAATGGTGTTCGTCTGCCTTTTCCATAGTTGAGGCCTTGTTTCAACTTCAAATCATAACCCATGCTTTGTATAATCTTTAAAGCTTGTGGGCTATATCTGTGGATTTGCATTTTCCCACCCTCAGATTCGCGAGATTCTTTTTGTATAATCGGACTGCTCCGCATGCGAGCGAAGACTATTGGGTGTTGGTCATCGTGAGTTGGAGGAACAATAAAGACAGAATCTTCATGTGGTCCATATGTCATGACGATATTATATGTTGATGCATCTTCCCACATGATCTCCCCTTGTTTGACAGTTAGAGGAACTGAATCCTGGTTATGACTCCTATCTTTGCGTTTCTGGATCAGAAATTCACGCAAGTCAGGAGTATTAACAGAAGAAGAAGAGGAGGAAGGCATATTCCTCCTGTTTATATTATTTGGAATGCGGATATTGGGTACCCCAACCCTTTTCCTGCCGTAGGAATACAGCAGTTCAGCCATATGAGCAGCATATGATCCTTGAGGAGCGTATCTATCTGTAGACTGGGTTTTCTTTACGCCGAGGGGCTTCTCCTGGCGTAATTTGGAACTCTGCTCGGGTTGGCGTAAAACTGAGGAAGCCCTCAATCGGCTGTCAGCGTTCCGCGTAATTTAAAGAGCGGGCTATTTTTTCTCTTGCTGGCGTAAAGGTTGAGAAGTTGAGTAGTCCGCCACTTATTTTCCCTTGCGTAAATTGCAGGGACCATCTGCTTTTCTGCGGAGGGCAGATATATTTTTACGCGCAGAGCGCGATTGGAATTTCTGATTTGGCGCTGAGGTATTATCAGAAATCTTGTCTGCCACGTCACAGACGGGAGACTGAATTTTACGCGCAGAGCGCGGAGTAGACTTCTGGACTAGCACTGAGGCATTGTCAGAAGTTTTGTCTGCCATGTCACAAACGGGAGACTGAGTTTTACGCGTGGAGCGCGAAGGTTGTGCAGCTACAACCTGGTTAATCAGAGAAACCGGAGAGTCGGCAGGAATAGTAGGGGATGTCCTGGACATCCAGACCTTACGTAGTTTTCTATAGTTTTGAACAGAGAGAGAGTGAGAGCTACCCCCTGCTCAAAGCATATCTTCGTAGGCAGACTAATCGAATTGGACGACCAAGGTCTTCTTCCTTGATCCTACTGATACTGCATCGTGTTGAGCAATTGCTTTCTCGTCTGATGAGAAAGAGGTCCCCAGCAGAGTCACCATCTTGTGTTTGATAATAAACGGAAGAAATAAAACTAGGTTTATACAAAACCCTTTCTTAGGTTTACAAACAAGAAGTACTATTAATCCTATAAGAGGATGTTAAGTACAAATTTTAATCTGGGTAAATATTGCTATAAGAGTTTGATCTGCAGTCGATCACTTTGTCCCTTGGACCACACGATGATGAAGAAGTACTTAGAAGACGAAGAAGCTTCAGAGATTGCAAGAAGGAGTGGATGCTCGATGCTAAAATTGTCGATCACTACTCTCTGTCTGTGCTCTGGATTCTTCTCTCTCGAAAATCAATTTCCGACCTTTCGACCCTTGACCTCTGTCAATAGATGTCTCTATTTATAGGGTTTTAGTGACAGTAACCGTCCAGTTGGCGTAAAAGCCAAATAGTGGAGAGTATAACTGTCACCCACGTATAGATGATCTTCTAATTAAGCGTGTGATGCGTGTCCCATGATGAAAAAATGCGTATAACTGCTGCGAAGATCACGGCATGAGAGCCACGTAGGCAACTGCCCCTCGCGTAGAAAAGGTTGGCGTAGAAGCCAATAACTGTCACCATGGCGTAGAAGCCAAATAGTTGTCAGGTTGGCGTAGAAGCCAAATAGGTGTAGAAGCCTTACAGGCGTAGAAGCCTGATACTGTATGGATAGGTAGCCAACGTAAAAGATAGCTATTGCTCCTTCTTTGACTGAGGCCTTGAGCGTATTCTGGACAAAATAGCCTTATCACGCACAAATACAAATATAGCCTGAGTTGGCGTATTTCAAGGAGATAGCGTACAGCGTGCTCCTTATAGCTGAAAATAGCCAGGTAGCGTATTCCAAGGAGATAGCGTACAGCGTGCTCCTATAGCTGAAAATAGCCTGGTGGCGTAATGTTCAGAGGTGATGATGTAGACGTATTAGCCGTAATTATGGCTTGCCCAGTCTTTGGAAATATAATCAAATCTCGTGCATTAAATGCAGAGATCTGCTACCATTCTGAGTATTAAATATAGAGATGTATCTCGAGCTCTGTACGAAGATCTGCCACCATTCTGAGCATTAAATGTAGAGACGTGCCTCGAGGCGTTCCTCGTACACTTCCATGCTGCATTAAAAGCGGATGAGTTTTACGCCATAGAGGCGGTATAATACCCTTTTTACACTGAAGCAGCCTGGAAATACTGCTTTACGCGGACTGTCCTTGAGCTTATATTTTACGCTGTGCTAGCGACAAAGCTCTGTTGTACGCCGATGGCTCTGAAGTTATATTTTACGCAGCCCAGCACTAAAATGCTGCGTATAACTCTACAGCGTATTTTTTATGCTTCTACAGCCATGATGCAAGCTCTCAGCACTATAATACAGACTCTGACTCACACGGTACTGGAAATCAGAAAAACTTGGTCTTAACAACCATATGCCCCAGTACAAATGAACCAAGACCAAGGGACCAATGAAGAATCTGGCATGCCTGAGCTGGCCCCTCATGTCGTGAGCAGCCATATCGCACTTCGTACTTTAGTCGCTCTTCTGCCAGATGATATCTAGGAGACTCTTAGGGACTTGGGTGCCCGCGTTGATGCTCGGGATAATCAAGACAGGCTCCAGAAGCTTGGGATTTGACAACCCTATCCTCCCGAGTAGGATAATATGGTGTACCCTCCCAAGTATAAGATATTATCTCTAACTATATTTGACGAAAAGATGTCACCCCGTCAATACATGAGATACTTCCAATCTACGATAGGTCACCTACCTTGGGATGACACCATACTCGCAAACCTGTTGATCAGAGCACTATCCGGGGTCATATTTGAATGGTTTTGCAGTCTCCCAAACAAGTATATTTCATCCTTCAAGGACCTAAAGTCTATTTTTCTTGCCTAGTTCTATGAAGGAGGGATGGATAGGACTATGTCCTCTCTTATGGACATCACCCAAGGAGACAGAGTACTTACATGAAACTACATTAACCATTTTTGACAGGCGATACTAAAATTGCCCTATGTCATCCCCAAATCTTCGCTGCTGGATACATGTTGAAGAACCTCCTGTCAGCGGTGAGACTTTGGACAGTGTCAGGTCCATTCAGCGATTGAACAACATTTATCATAAGTGTCACCGCCTCAGAGAAGAGTTTAAAAGATGCCCTCTTATTAGAATTCTAAGATTCTAATATTGAAGATAAGGGAAAGTGTCCTTTCACTGCTAACAACAACCATGCCAACAAAGGAAAGCAAGTCCTGACAACTAAACTGTCAAAGAGTCCGACCGCACCCGTCACCAAGACAACAGAGCTGCCAAGAGCACATGAGATTTTTTATTTAATTACAGTAATGTCATGGAATATCAAACATCCTGACAAAGCAGGCAAGGTTGACAACCCCAAGTATTGCCACTACCATTGATATGTCCATTATGCCATACATGATTATTACATATTAAAAAGGCAAATACAACGACTGATCAACTCTAAAGCTCTTTTTTGGACTATGAAAATAAGACAGTCACCGCAAATATGGTGTCCCTTTAGTTTGGCACTTTCCTGACAACAGAGGCCCATGATGGTATCGTCCCATATACAGGACAATCATGGAGGTCGTTAACCTCCCCCCAGCCCGAGCAGACGGGTTGGTTCATCTCGCTACTCCAAGAGACAAAGTCATGTGGGTCCACCCAGACCTCGTTCCTGATATGACACGGTCGTCAGTGCCACTTGCTTCCAAGTCCTAGGTGAAGAAGATCAAGTTCTGCCATACGGTCTCTCTATTAACAAACGAATCTCTTGTTGGTGCGACCATGTCGGGCTTGGCCTATCAACACAACTACAATGCTCCCGAAAATATTATACCTCCGGTGGCTACACCCTTGACACCCACTATATCTGATCCGGGTCCATCCCAACCACCCGTAGTGGACAAGTAAAAGCAGAAGAAAACTCACTTTGATAAGCCACTGCAAAAAGACGTAGCTCAAGGGCTAGAGAAGCCCTATAACTTTGATATTTTGGAACAGATGGCCAACACTCCTACAAAACTATCACTTTTTGAGCTCCTTTGTCTCTCTAAGAAGACTCATAACGCTCTAAGTGAGGGGTTGCTAAACTCCAATTCTTATCGGGCCCAAGTTAAGCTGTCAGCCAAGAATCTCACAATATGCACTCTCTACAACACTGCATTGGAGGAGATCCCAAATATTACCTTCTCTTAGCAGGACATGCTATTAAAAAATAATAGGCACAATCGTCCCTTGTATTACATAGGGTACATCAGAGCCATTAAGGTAGACTAGATGCATATCAATTCTGGCTCATCTCTCAATATTTTCCAATGAAGACTGCTACAGAATTTGGGGATTCCGATGCATCGGTTGTCAGCCACCACTACTACTATCAGCGACTTTAATACCAGGAGAAGCTACCAGCTTGGCAAGATTCGTTTGAAGTACCAAATCGGTGATCTCCAAACTGAGGAAACTTGCTACGTTATTGATATGGATGTGTCCTACAATGTTCTGCTAGGGCGACCATAAAAACACGAGTATATGATCGTCCCATCCACTCTTCATAAGTGCTTAAAGTACTTCAATGAAGACGGCATCATCAAGATAGAATTTGACGACGTGGATCCTTTCAAAGGGGTCGAGGCATACTACTCCAACTCGATCTTGTATAAGCTAATCCACTAAGACGAAGAAGTTAATGATGCCGACGATGAAGCCAATACTGTTACAACTTCAAGTGAACCTCTGAGGGTTCGTCTCAAAGGACGCCTACCCTAAATAGCTACTCCCCTCGTAGTCAAGTTTCATAAAATGGCACCTGAACCCTTGGTAGTCAAACTCCAGGGACAAAGACGTGTGCCAAGCAAAGATCCCCTTGCCACGAGAACCCAGGGTGGCTGGTAGTCAAGCTCCGCATGAGAGCTCCAGCATCGTCAGCATCACTGACAACCACCGAAGAAGATGATATGAAGGATTACGTCATGGCATCTACCAATTTACTATCCCTCGATGACATAATCCCATTAGAGGAGATACCATATTTCTTCAATAAAGGCCTCTCTTTGAATTGCTCCGTGTTGCACATTAGAGCACCGCATATTTCTTGTAGTATGTTCTAGGGCTACACCTGCATACGCAACTGGCTACAACACATGGGGAAAACTGAATCTTTCTTAGTCAAAACCCCTGCTTTGTCATTCTAGAAAGGAAGAAGGGAGAAGCTTATCATCTTTGAAAAAATTGAAGGTCTTCGGGACTTTCTCTCCGAAGATCCAGAACCGGAAAGCGGTAGAATGAAGCTTCACTGCTACAGCATACAAACTAAGTGTATTCTCCAAAAAAATAGGATACGACCTAAAAAGCGACCAGAGCCTGCATTATGGCAAAGGATGACGCTTACCACTGCATCACTTTGCTCCCAAGGGCAAACCTGAGATGTATTACCAGCGCACCAATCATGGTTTGGGATATGTCACACCTCCTACAACTCCCGAAGCCTCGGAAGAGGAAGATTAAACACAATCTCACTCTTCACAATCTTTCGCTTGTGACTTCGACGTTAGCATCAGAGGCGTGCCTAAACAAGCATTTTCTATCAACATGGTGTCAACAGATCCAGAGAAAGACAATGAGGACCCTATCGAGCTCTTTGAATCAGAATCGTGGGCTCAAAAGCTGGAGTCTCTTTGGAAATTAAGGTTCGAGTATTGGGAAGCTCCTACGAAAGATGAGGTGGTATAAGTTGATTTGGGCCATGACGTTGCTTTTAAGCCTATCTTCATCAGTAAAAATCTTTCAACAGAAGAACATAAATTTCTTGTCTAGCTGGTAAGGGAATACATTGTCTTCGCATATAACTACAAGGATATCCAGGTCTGGATCCACAGATCGCCATGCACAAGCTCAATATTCTGCCTGACGCCAAGCTAGTGAAATAGGAACAACGTCGATTTTGCCCAAACATTATGAACGCCATTGAAGCTGAAGTAAATAAGCTGATAGCAAGTATATTTAATCACGAAGAACAATATCTGAATTGGGTATCTAACATCGTCTCCATCATAAAAAAAGAACGATAAAATTTGAGTCTGCATTATAGACGTAATAATCGACCATACTTGCAGCTTCGAGCATATTTTCTTTATGGACGGGTTCTCAGGCTACACCAGATCAAGATATTTTCAGACGATGAGAAGCATATGTCATTCCAGACGCCAATAAGGGTATAATGTTACATCGTGATGCCCTTTGCCCCAAAAAAAGGGTATAATATATCAAAGAGCTTTAAGTACCATCATCTGCGAACACCTGTACAAGACAGTTGAATGTTATGTTGATGATATCGCTGTCCAGAGCCGCTTTCAAGATGATCACCTAATTAGGGGTATCTAGTGACAAATTTCTTGACTTTATCATAAACTCAAAGGGTATTCATATCGACCCTCCTAGATATGCATCCACCGAAGAACCTGCGAGAGCTTCGCAGTCTACAGGAAAGACTGGCTTACATCAGGAGATTCATAGTCAATCTCTCTGGACGATGTCGACTCTTTACCTAACTCATGAAGAAGGGAGTTTCTTTCTCCTTGATGAAAGAATGTCAACAAGCATTCGATGATATTAATAAGTACCTCATGAATACACCAGTATTGGTGATCCCAGTCATGGGAAACCCCTTCTTACTTTATGTCTGTGCAATAAATCATTCCCTTGGTGCTATTTTTGCTCAAAATAACAATGAAGGCGACGAACAAGATATCTATTATATCAGCAGAACAATGATCAGTGTCGAACATATGTACAATCCAATCGAGAAAGAATGTCTAGCTCTGGTGTTCGCCATTCAGAATACTCACCAATAATTGATAGGGCAAACCATCCACGTTATATCTCGAGTGAACCCCCTCAGAGTCCTCATGACCAAGCCTGGGGCACTTAACTCTCGTCTAGCCACATAAATAATCCTACTGTCACCCTATGACAAGGTGTTCGTCCCGCAAAAGACTGTTAAAGGCCATGCATTGGCCAATTTTCTAGCAGCTCATCCGGTGCTAGAGACTTTAAAACTCTACGACAAAATTCCTAACGAGGTGTTAGATTCCAACACCATTATGAAATGAAGTTCATTTTGACGAATGTTCTTCGACGGTGCTTCCAGATAAGGGCCCAATGGCAATATCATCGCCATAGTCGGGATAGTGATAATCTCTTCCTACCACCTTGTCATCCATCGTGCATACTCACTTACAGTCTTGTTCCAACAATGTGGCAGAATATAATGCCCTCATCATTGGGTTCCAGTTAGCTAAATAATTAGAGGTTGATTACTTGGAAACCTATGGTGATTCCAAGCAATAGTCAATCAAGTTTACGACGAATACGAAGTCCATTATGAGGACCTGCTACCCTATCACCTGGTGGCAGTTGATATGATCACCACCTTTACAGAGTTCTACATAGAACAAGTACTGTGACTGTAAAACTTTGAAGCTGAAGCACTTGTCGGCCTCGTCGCATCCTTGGCAATCCCAATCAAGACTCGCCTATTGGTCATGGTTGTCGGTCAAGAGTTGGTCTATCTAAGTAACAACTTATGCTTGAATCAAAGCTCCTCCGTATCATGTCCCGATTTCGTGGAATCGATAGTCATCCCCCGGGTGTGACGTCGTGCGGGCCTAGGTTGCGCACCGCCCAAGGCTAAGGTATTTTTTTCTTTTGCATAGCGAGCACATATTCAGAGTACGCAGATAAATTGAAACACAAAGTTGAAGCATGAAAAAGTTCTTGTTGATCGACTCACCAAGTCAGCTCACTTTCTACCTATCAAAAGTACTTGGAGTGCCGACCGCTTGGCTTAGATCTACCTTAATAAAATTGTTCGGCTCCATGGCGTGCCCGTATCCATTGTCTCCGATAATATATCATGCCCCGATTCCGTAGAATCGATATTTGTCCCCCGGACGTGACACCGTGCGGGCCTAGGTTGCACACTGCACAAGGCTAAGGTATTTTGCATAGCGAGCACAAATTCAGAGTACGCAGGTAAATTGAGACACAAGTTGAAAACATGGAAAAGTTCTCTTTTGTTGATAATGAACATCTATTACAAACTCTTGAACGAGTCATAAGGTTGCCGCACGGGCTTACAAAATTTGACAAAAAATGAGATAGCAGTTCTGTACATTACATCCCTTTACTAAACCCCAAAATATTTAAGACCTCTTGGGGGAATGATGGCTTTCCCTCGGAGCTACATTGAGTTTGGGTTGCGAGCTCCTTGCTTTTTAAAATGCTTCAAAGATGGCATGATCAGGATGCGCTTACAGTTGGACTGGATTGGGGGATGACTTTGGCTCCTTGCTCGGATCTCCTTAGTGCGGGGAACCTGTTTCAACGAGGGTCAATACATCGAAACATACTGGTGAAGGCAAGCTAACCCAACTATACCAATCAACACGTTGTTTATATAAAGTATGCATATTATTTGTGGTCTTTCTATCTTGCCTTAGTTTATTTTTACAAGCAAGCAGTATATATATAACTACTGAAATGAACTTGCCACCATTCGGTGACTTTTACCTGCCTGTCGTAACCACCTGCAAAATACTTACCATGTCTGCCACGAAGACACAAGTTAGTTTGCACAAATTTAAATATACGTAAGGATCACTGGCTTAAGGCCACGAAGGACGAGTTATAGTCACGGGATAGAAAATAATATGCGACGCAAGTGGCGAGCCCCGCCACATGCCATTTCTTCCCCTAATCATACTGACTATTACTCGTCCTTTGTAGCATTAAGCCAGTGATCCTTACGTATATTTAAACCTGTGCAAACTAACTTGTGTCTTTATGGCAGGGAAGGATATGGTAAGTATTGTGTAGGTGGTTCCGACGGGCAGGTAAAAGTCACTGAACGGTGGCAAGTTCATTTCAGTAGTTATATATATACTGCTTGCTTGTAAAAATGAACTAAGGCTAGATAGAAAGACCACAAATAATATGCATGCTTCATATAAATAACATATTGATTGGTATTATTGGGTTAGCTTGCCTTTACCAGTACGTTTCGATGTACTGACCCTCGTTGAAACAGGTTCCCCGCACTAAGAAGATCCGAGCGAGGAGCCAAAGTCATCCCCCAATCCAGTCCAGCTGTAGGTGCGTCCTGATCGTGCCATCTTTGAAGCATTTTGAAAAGCAAGGAGCTCGCAACCCAAACTCAATGCAGCTCCAAGGGAAAGCCATCATTCCTCCAGGAGGTCTTAAATATTTTAGAGTTTAGTAAAGGGATATAATGTACAGAACTGCGTTCTCATTTTGTGTTAAATTTTGTAAGCCCATGCGACAACCTTATGACTCGTTCAAGAGTTTGTAATAGATGTTCATTATCAATAAAGGAGGACTTTTCCATGTTTTCAATTTGTGTCTCAATTTACCTATGTACTCTAAATATGTGCTCGCTATGCAAAATACCTTAGCCTTGTGCAATACGCAACCTAAGCCCGTACGGCATCACGCCCGGGGGACGACTATCGATCCCACGAAATTGGGGCGTGATACTCCGTGGACGCAGATACCAATGCCAAAGATTGGAGACTCCCATTTATAGACTATACTATCAATGGAATCCTTCCAAACGACCCGAAGGAGGCCAATTCTGTCAAGAGGCATTCCCTCCAGTTCTACTATGACAAAACCACTAAGATGTTATACCATCACTCCTATGATGGGCTTCTGCTACAATGTCTATCAGACACAAAAGAAAAATAAGCTATATGAGAAGCTCATAATGGTGTTTGTGGTGCTCACCAACCATGACCTAAGCTTTAAGATGGCCTCTGATGTATGGGCTATTATTGGCCAACGATGGTGGTGAACATCGTTAATTTTATAAGGAAGTGCAGGATGTATCAAATCTATGCTGACTTCATTCACCAACCCTCAGGGTTCCTATACCGGACCATTGTGCCTTGGCTATTCAAACCTGGGGTATGGACATCATAGGATCGATTAGTCCACCTTTGTCTAAGGGGCACCGGTTCATCCTGGCTATAATAGACTACTTCTCCAAATAGACGAAAGTCGTTATGCTCGCCGAGGTAAAAACTTCGAACGTGAGCAGTTTCCCAAAATATTATATCATCTACCATTTCAGCTTGCCTCTTCAGATCATTCATGATAACGGTCCACAATTCATAAGCCATACTTTCTTTTAGTTTTGCGATAAAAATTGAATTCAGAATATAACTTCAAGTGCTTATAATCAAAATACAAATGGATTAGTCGAAGCATTTAACAAGACCATCATCAAGTTCCTCAAAAAGTTTATTTCTGCCAATAAATATACTAGAATAAGAAGCTCAGCGAGAGTCTATGGGCCTATTGCATAAAAATCCAAACTCCTACTAGTAGCATGCCGTTCTCTTTAGTTTACGAAAGTGAGGCTGTACTTACTTTAGAGACCTAAATTCCTTCTCTCCGGATAGCCCTCACCCACCAGTTAACTGCTAAAGAAATCTATTGTTGACATTTACAAGAGTTGGAGGCACTTGACAAAAAATGCCTCTTGGCTCAACAGCGTATTGAACTATATTAAACATGACTTCTGGGGCCTTTAACAAAAAGGTGAAGGAAAGGATATTCCATGTCGGCAATCTCATCCTAACCTTAACAGGATCGATGATCATGACTCACAAGAAGTCAGGAAAATTCTAACCCAAGTGGGAAGGTCCCTTCATGGTGGAGACGGTCTACTCCAACAGGGAATATAGGCTGGTTAAGCCTAATGGTGACTTGCTTATGATGCCAATCAATGCCAAGTTTCTAAAAAATACTGTGCCTAAGTTAGGTAGCAGTAAAAAAAAATTGGGTATGTGTCATTACTACCCCTAACAGAGGGACATAAAAGTGTAATATTCATGGATGGTGTTTCCCCCAGCCAATTATTTCTATTCGTAGCATGAGGCTAAATTTGTTATCCGTATTCGGAGTTCCCGTATATGCAATGGGTAATGGATCCATTAAACTTCCTCAAGGTGAATGGTTCACATCTATATCACCTCTAAATTAGAAGCTGTCTTTTCTATCAAAAAGAAGAGAGTCACGTCCATACTACCTCTAACTCATCTATTTTGTTGTTACCTCCACAAAATTACTACAAAAGCAAATGGTTCACATCTATGTTATCTTTGAACCATGAGCTTCCAATATTCCCTGTCAAAAGAAAATAGCCATGTCCATATTACCTCTGGCTCATTTCCTTTTTCTTCCACAAAAATGCTTCACCACGATCATACCCAACAAACTTGCTTGACTATCGGTTATAAAATAGTATCCCTACCATCACATATGATGTCTCCACTGAACCTCCTTAATAGAACTACTTTAACCTATCATTTTCATACTTTCTCTGATAGGGCTTAGCTTTATCCCCGTTATGATGTTATACTACGTCCATATTACCTCATGTATAATACTCATTGCCAAGATATCCACAATAATAAGAAGAGTTCTAAATAGGAAATAAGGCAAAATTTTTATTAATATTCAAGATTATAAGTAAGTATGGAAGTCCGTTACATTTAAAGATTTTTTATTAATATTCAAGGTCATGAGTACATTTGGAAAGAAGGAGACATCTCTGTGTTGTTTTTGGTACCAACGTGTATAAAAGTCGGCATCTCAACGTATTCTGTGTTATCACTTCAGCAAACTCCTCTACGCAAGCCACAATATATGAAAAAGAATCCATACTAATGGATAGCAAAGGAGCCTGTAACACAGAGCCAAGTCTCTACAGACTCAACTCTATCGTGTGAAAGTATCACGCCCCAGTCCCAAAATACGTAGGACTAGGAACACGTAAGCATGCCAGCCGCATGTATATGGCAACTCCAATATATAGAAACTATAACACATGCGTATGCTATATTATGAACAATAATTCACAAGTGGTAAAAATTTACCACAAGTCACAGGGCATAATCTAAATCTCATCCACAGAAATCATAAAAAAATAAATAACCAATAGTTATGTAACTAAATCTCAATATGAAGTATCTAATGATGATAGTTGGGTGAAAACAAATCCACTACCAAACTAGAATATAAAAGCAAACACAATATAAGTACATTAACTAATAAACAATAAGGCTTGAAGAGAAGACCTCCTCGAAATATAAGTAGCAAGTTCGAATCTGTGCTCCTGCTAAGTCATGAACATCTACATCTGGAAAGGGACCAGATCCTTAGAGGGACATAACAAGATACATAGAAGCATGCCAATAAAGTACTAAAAATAAACATCCAATGGGTTGCCTAATCGTCTATGTGAATGCGGTTTGAGAACAACTTTCCAAAACGTGGGCTATCTGGCCATAAATGGGATTGGCAGGATTCTCTCGGAGAATCAGGGGCCTACAAAGTATGTCATCTTTTGAACGGCAGAGGCCACCTGATAATATAGGGGTCATCACGACCGCGTATCTCCGATAGAGCGTATGGGTTACATAAAAAGAAATTACAAAGGAGGCCAAACGCTTTACTTGTTGTTCTTCCCACCCCATGCTCTAAGCATGTCACATCCATGACACGATAATACCTCTAATAACTGCCAGGTCTTCTAGCATGCAAATTTTTATCGGCAGTTATTTCCTATCGTACGTTCCATACGTACAGGAGGCCAAATCCGGCACGCAATTCCGTGATCTATATGAGACTCACACCCGTGTAGCAGATGTCTCACGGCCAATAAAACCTAATGATGTCTCATAATAATAGGGTGATCTCATAAACTAGGTCAACATGCATATACATAATAAAAATAGAATATGACGTCGTCGTCGTTGCACCCAAGTTTCCTTGAACGCGCAGTTTATATAGTAGTTAAAATATATGAAATAAATGACAGAAATAAAATAAATGCACACAGTACAATGGTAAGGTATACTTGCCAGGCAAGAAAGCTACATAGTACCAATAACCTGCTCCTGAAGTCGCGCAAAACAATCTAATAGTCCTATATACATATAATATAATACAATACAATATCAACCATTAAACTAGCACAGACACAACCATAATGACACTGAACTCAGAGGGTACGCTAGGGGTGACACTGGTCAACTAACAGAATCAAATGCGCGTCTAATTACGCGGGTGTCCTATATTAAATGCTGTATCAAAAATCAGACAGTCAACTAACATGTGGCTAAGCCAGTACGTTAATGTACACATGGCAGTCAACTAACATGTTCTTTGGGTCACTTGGTCAAACGTAAATATGGAATATCCATAATTAACACCTATGGTCATACAGTATGTATATATATATTACAGTCAATTGTAGACATGGGATACCCACTACTAGCATTTATGGCCACACCGCATAAATACATATATAGTCATAACTTGTATTGCATTAAATTCCTACACAATATATATATATACTAAATATATATCTATATACCAAATTAAATAATATACATATATGCGTACGTATACATATACGAGTTGGGTTCACCGACTCAGGGTCTGATGTCAACTAACTGTCATAAAGCAGTACTAATATCCTAATAGCATACACACAAGCACACATAAAAAGGAGGAGAGGGACAGGTTCAAACCTCGGGGTTAGCGTGCACAGGCATAAAATCGGGGGTGACTGCTATAGGTTGTCTTCGACTAGGGTAACGGGTCCACGATGACGACGATAATATCGATGTTGATGATGATGACGAGGGTGATGATGATTAAGGTTATAATAATGATGATGTAGGTGATGAAGGTTAATAATTAGGATGATAATGGTGATGATGATTAGTGATGATGAAAATAATGATAGGGATTAAGGTGATGTTGAGAATGATTATAATGGTGATGATAATTATTATGATGATGGAGATTATGATAGGGATGACAGTTATGATAACACTGGAGGGGATGAGGCTGCTCCGGCCACGGAGGACTCAGGCGGGCCAAGGAGGAAGAGAGTGGAGAGGAGGTCGACGAGGGAAGGTTGTGGTCGAGGAGGAGTAGAGAGCAGGGAATAGGAAAGAGGTCGGGGTAATTGGAAGAGGAGGAACAGGAAGAGGGTGGTGGTGGATGATGAGTCTCAGGCGGAGTTGGGATCCGGCGAGGTCAGGGTGAAGTCAAGGGAAATGGTGAAGGAGTTGGGGTGATGGCCGGAGAACAGGGAGGTGTCAGGTTGAGGTCAGGCGGGGAAGTCGACGGGGTCATCGAGTTGCTGCTGTCGTAGACTCCGGCGGAGGATGGAGGACAGGGAAGAGAGAAGAGGTCATGTGGCGGTGCAGGTCGGTGATGACGGTGGTGTTGCTGGTGCTGTGGTGGTCGAGGAGGAGAGGTGAACGTGGGGACGATGGTGAACAGCGGGTCGAGGGAGGAGACGGGATGTAGATGAGGAAGGAGATGGATAGGAGAACGGCGGGGGTTCGACATTGGACGGAGAAGATGACAGAGGATGGCGGGGATAATGGTGATGTCCAGGCGGTGGTGAAGTTATCGTGCTCGGCTGTCAATGGCAGTTCAGGCAAGATATGGTCGGAAAGGTGAGAGGGGGAGGAAGAAGAGGGTAGACTCGGGGAGATATCGCGATGGAGGAGGGTGGTCTGCTCGGGTAGGAGGCGGTTGCAGAGATGGGCTCTGCAGTGATCACCGGAGGCTGCCGGCGGTCGAGAGGATGGACAGGGAGGAAGGGAGAAGATGATGAATAGGGATGGGAGAGAGAGTCGGCTGAAATAGGGTTTGGGTTTTGGTTGATGTGAATGAAAAGTAAAAGAAAAGTTGTTTTTATATATGTAGAATTTGTGTTTGGATTTTGACCTAGGAAGGTGGGCTTGGTCAACATCCTCTTGGGATTGGGCCTTGGATTCACATGGGGATGTTTGGAGGGCTAGGATTGCATGGTTTAAAATGCATGGTTAGGGTTAGATGGGGGGTGATGTTGTGTGTTGAACATTCCATAAATCATGGAGAAAATTTATATGGAGAAGAAATAGGTTTCTTCATATACTATGTCCAATGGTGTGGACACCTTAATACAATTTTGCATAAAATTGCCCAACAATTAAAAAATTGCACAAAGATGGAAATTGGATTAAATTAATTAAAATTAATATAATTATTGTTCTAAAATTAATTAGAAGTACATTGAATTAAAATTAAGTGGGACACAAGTTTCATGGACGTAGAAGACTCAGAATAAAATATTATCATAAATTGGGTTGCACAAAACGGATCAAGATTGTGTCTCCAATTTCGATTAAAACGTATAAGGATACAAAGTTGAATTTATTTAGAATTAAATATAAATTTCTACGACGAATATTGTGCAACTAAAATGTAGCACAAGAGAGAATAATTATAAGTTATACAAAGGGCAGAATAGATGGCTGGCATGTCTAGGACAAGGGTGTGAAATCTATGGGAAGGCAATGGCTAGTGTAGTGCACCAATTATCGAAGCAACGGTAAGGTACACTAAGTTATATAAATATTATAAAATCAATTAAAATACCGTATTCTATTTCTAATTGGATGCAACTAGCCCTAGTCTCTCTATCTAATCCAAGTAAGCCTAATTTTGGGTGAGGGGGTTTATAGAAAGGATATGACTTGATGTTCTGGTTTGGATGACTAGCCCCGCCGCTGCCACTCAGATGGGCCGCCATGGCTCGACCTGAGATCCAGCCATCACATCATGGTCGTATACTGAGAGAATCTATAGTGATCTAGGTTCAAAGATCGTGGACAATCCTTCGGGTAATGTGCTTGTTTAAATAACAATATTTTTGATAACCTTCAATGCTCCATCAGGACTCGAGCAACACGAGAAACCCCTGCAAGACGAGCATATCGATATCGTAAAAATATTTTTTTGGTGGATGGTGTAAAATTATTATTTATTACAAATTGACAAAGAGTACAAGAGAATCCCTATACAAGAGAATCTAAGCACAAAAAGAAATATATGGGCAAGTATGTTGGTGAAGATCGAGTACTGCAGTGGCTTCTTTACTCCGTCGATGATCCGGGACCAAGAAGGTTGATGAGAATTCGAATGGCGCTTCTATCTTCTTCTCTCCCTTTTCTACTTGTGGTCGCTGCCACTATGTGTGTGTCCTATTTTTATGTAGGAAAATACCCACTATTTATATCCTTTAAGAAGGTATTACGTAAGCGCATGTACGCGGGCTGCATGTTGGCGCATGACACTACAGGCACATACTGCATTAAATCTGCAATATATTAAACCAAGATCTGGGGTTGCTGATGCCCATAATACTTATGATACGTGTCATGCCCTAATTTGGATAGCTATGATTGCACCTTGGGAATACATCCACTTGGCACATGAAGAGCAATGAGGGGGTAGTGGCGTATTACACTATAGGCGCATACTAAGATGTATAGTGGCACATAGCACTGTGGGTACATGAGATACTAAGATGCATAATGGTGTATGGCTCTGCGGGCATATGGGACACTAAGATGTATAGTAGCGCATGACTCTGTGGGCATATGGGATACTAAGATGTGTAGTGGTGCGTGGCATTGTGGGCACATTTGACACTTCTTAGACGGTCGGTGCATAGAGCGAGGACACTAAAGCACATGAAGTTGGACCACTGAGGCACATAGAGCTGGGTCACTGAGGCGAATAGATCTAAATCCATAAGGTACATGGAGCTGGGTCACTAAGACGCATGGTGTAGATTTTTTATGCTTCTACAAGACCCCTTCAAAGTTTCTGAGCTTAAACTTTGTAAGTTTTAAAGTTTAGAATACTTTAAACAAAAGCATGGAGGATATAGGTACATAAATCACTTTGGCACACGTGTGAACCCTCTTTATGTTTGGCGCAACATAATCTTTTTCCCGGTGCAGCAAGTTGTTTGGCACATTTGACTGTTGGACGCATGGAGAAAGTCACTTACCCAGGCACAACTTACTACTTGACTCTTATGACCATTAGGCACATCACACCGAGGCAAAGATTCATCTGTTGACTGTTAGATTCATCCCTTGGTTTCAGTGCCTAGCAATTCGTGAGCCATTATTGGCTTTCTTGCTATAAAATAGAGGTCTAGGGAGGAAGAAAATAGTGTGTTTCTCTTTCTCCCAATGTCTCTGTTGAAGTTGGGCACGGAGAAGTCAGTCGAACGGTTCATCGACCCTCTCCCTCTGATGGTCGACCATTCTTCCGTCATCGATGAAGGTGAGGATTAGGACTTGTACTCTTCTTTCTTCTTTATTTGGTCACTTTGGAAACTTTCTTGGCACTGCGCGTTCCAACCGTTCTTGCCACTGTCTGAACTGCTTCTCCTAACGCGCATGGTCGTTGCTGAAGAGCTTTATCCTGAGGATGCGCTGACGATGAGGATTTTAACTTTGGTAGCATGAGTGAGGATGTCTCTGGAACGTAAAGCTTGCGCCGAGAACTGAAGGCAAATCACGCTGTAGGGGCATATTTGCCTCTTCATGGTGAAGGTTACCTTTGTACTATGGCGATGTTGCGCCTGTCTTGTGGGACTTGATGGCTATGGGCAGCTTTCCTGAGCATATTAATAGCTGGTCCGCTGAATGACATGTGACTCTAATGCACACTTTTTTATTATTTTATAATCATTTTGACCTTGGTATATCCGTTGTTTGATAATAAACGAAAGAAATAAAACTAGGTTTATACAAAATCCTTTCTTAGATTTACAAACAAGAAGTACTATTAATCTTATACAAGGATGTTAAGTACAAATTTTAATCTGGGTAAATATTGCTATAGGAGTCTGATCTGCAGTCGATCACTTTGTCCCTTGGACCACACGATGATGAAGAAGTGCTGTGAAAGACGAAAAAGCTTCAAAGATTGCAAGAAGGAGTGGATGCTCGATGCCAAATTTATCGATCACTACTCTCTGTCTGTGCTCTGGATTCTTCTCTCTCAAAAATCAATTTTTGACCCTTGACCTCAGAGTTTTCGACCTTTCGACCCTGGACCTCTGTCAATAGAGGTATCTATTTATAGGGTTTAGAGACAGTAACCGTCCCGTCGGCATAGAAGCCGGATAGTGGAGAGTATGGCACTTTTTATACGGCGGTTATAATAACTGTCACCCACGTATAGATGCTCTTTTGAATAAGCGTGTGACGCGTGTCCCATGATGAGGAAATGCGTATAACTGCTGCGAAGATCACGACATGCAAGCCACGTAGGTAACTGTCCCTCGCGTAGAAAAGGTTGGCGTAGAAGCCAATAATTATCACCAGGGCGTAGAAGCCAAATAGTTGTCAGGTTGGCGTAAAAGCCAAATAGGCGTAAAGGCCTTGTAGGCGTAGAAGCTTGATGTTGTATGGATAGGTAGCTAGCGTAAAAGATAGTTGTTCCTCCTTCTTTGAGTGAGGCCTTGAGCGTATTCTGGACAAAATTGCCTTATCACGCACAAATACAAATATAGCCTGAGTTGGCGTATTTCAAGGAGATAGCGTACAACGTGCTCCTTATAGCTGAAAGTAGCCCGGTGGCGTATTCCAAGGAGATAGCGTACAGTGTGCTCCTATAGCTGAAATTAGCCTGATGGCGTAATGTGCAGGGGTGATGATGTAGACATTTTAGCTGTAATTATGGCTTGCCCAGTCTTTAGAGATATAATCAAATCTCGTGCATTAAATGCTGAGATCTGCCACGATATTAAATACGGAGACGTATCTCGAGCTCTGTACGAAGATCTGCCACCATTCTGAGAATTAAATGCAGAGACGTGCCTCGAGCTCTGTACGAAGAGCAGCTTTTGACGTGGCAGCTCGTTTTGTCTTCTGCTGAGCGTAAAAGCTCATATCTGCCTGTGTAAAACTAGACAGCGTATTCCCTTGTATGCGTAAAAGCACTTTGTATCAGGGAAACGTCACTAAATGACGTTTGGTTCTCTGCACCGCACCATCATTACAGCCGTCGTCTGGATAGCTGTGCAGTACTCGTTGTTAGGAGTCAGGTTCACTGCATGATCTGACAGGTTCATTCGAGGAATACGAAGCGTTCCTCATACACTTCCTATCGCATTAAAAGCGGATGAGTTTTACGCCAAAGTGGCGATGCAACAATCCTTTTACGCTGAAGCAGCCTAGGAATACTGCATTATGCGGATTGTCCTGAAGCTTATATTTTACGCTATACTAGCGATAAAGCTCTGTTTGTACGCCGATGGCTCTGAGGTCATATCTTTATGCCATTCAGTATTGAAATATTGTGTATAACTCTGTAGCGTATTTTTTATGCTTCTACAAGACCCCCTTCAAAGTTTTTAAATTCCTCGTAATTTAAAACACTTTGAATAAAGCATGAAATGGTCAAGTCTGACTCGTTCTTTGAGGCTAATTTCTTGGCAGATTTTTGGGGATCTGTTAGGATTCGGTGTGTTCTCTTTTGCCTATATAAAGGCTGAGGAGCTAACCTGTTCTTCCCATATTTCCTTCATCACACAAAGATGATTGCCGAAGTTCATCGGATCGATTTGAGGAAGAAGAAGATCATGTTCTTCCAGCATGTAAGGAGCCGAAAAAGAAGGTGTCTTCGAGCAAATGTCCTCTGCAACAATGGATCATGGAAGGATATCATAGCTTCCTTTGCTTGGGATAATCAGCAACTTTATATGGCGATTCGTCCAGGAGAGAGGAAGGGTCATATTCGACCACACAGCTTGCAAGCTGTATTTTCTTCTGTCGTTCATGGACGAGAGCAGACAAACTAGCTCTGTCCTCGAGTATTTAGTTGGGTCAAACATCTTAACTCAATCTGTCATGGCGTATGGAGGATGGGCTTGCATAATTGATACATGCCTAATTTTGTATCCTCCCGCCATTGATCATTTTCTTGTTCATCGACTGTGGAAGTCGATGAACTGCTGAAGAAGACAGATAAAGATCTCCACCAATGCGAGAACCTGACAGAACAGACTCTTGGTGTGATCTTTAAGTAAGGATGAGAAACCCTTTGTAGACGGGATTTCCCTTATATGTAATCATGAAGATGAAGAAAACCTTTGTAGACTTAATTTCCCTCATATGTAATCATAATTTTAATAAAATTGTCTTCTCTTGCATATCTGATGATTTTGCCTTTTTTTTGCTGTGATAAAGTCTGAGTATGTGTAGCTTCAACACGTTTGGAAGACTTTACGCCGACTCTGATAGAAAGGGTATTTGGTCCCGTCCTGTCTTTTACGCATAACTGAAGATGCACAGAAAGGTTGTTTAGCATTTAAGTCGAGTATTCGAACTGTCCTGCTGTTTGGAATAGGGAACTGCATAGAATTCAGAACTGTCACTCTTCTGAGAAGGAGAGTTATTATTCAGGCGATCGTCTTCAAGAATGATTTCCTGAAAATCCCTTGAAATAGGGCGAGAAATGGCTGTCAAAACTGAATTGCCATCTTGAACTATAGAGGAAATATTTAGACTGGATTCTGGATGAACTTTCTATCGACCCAAGAAGAAGAGTTATTTTCAATTTTGAACTCTGTATGCTTTGGGTACTTGGGATATTTTGAGGCCAAGAAGAAGTATTTTCTGTATGAAACCTTGCAATTTGATCGTCTTGAGATTTGTTCAGATATACGCATATTCTGGCCTGCGTATTTTCAGATATGCGAAAAGTCATAGATCTGTAATGTAGATGAGCATAAAATCATAAGTTCGTAGCCTCTCGAGCGTAAAAGCTGCTGAGCGTAAGAGCATCCGGGCGTAGAAACTGTAGATTTGTAGCTTCTGAAAAGAAAATTTCTGAGCGTAAAGTCGTAGATTTGTCGCCTCTGAGCGTAAAAAGCTTCTGAGCGTGAAATCATAGATTTATAGCTTCTGAGCGTGAAGTCGTAGGTTTGTAGCCTCTTGAGCGTAAAAGCTACCGAGTGTAAAAGCATCCGGGCATAAAAGCATAGACTTATAGCCTCTGAGCGTAAAATCGTTGATTTGTAGCTACCGAGCATAAAAGCTCCTTGGCATAAAAGCTCACGAATCTGCTCTGCACGAAAACTTTTCGAATTCGCTGACTGTCCGCCTTCCCTAAGTAATAGGCTGACGTAGTCCCCAATCATAACCGAATATTAAATATCATATTTGGTTAGGAATTCGAGGAGTCCATCTGAACTCTATATATATCCCAAGGCTTTCAGAGAGAAGACTCTTCACCTATTTTTTGAAAAAAGAAAACTTTCGTCTCTTTGAGTTCTCTCCTTCGTTTCTTCTCTGAGCATTCTGAGTTTTTAGCAATGGCCCCAAAACCAATTTCCTCCTCTAAGGGAAAGAAGGTTGTCTCCTCTTCTCGCTCCTTTGCCCAAGCAAGAGCGACTCCCGTCGGGCAGGGCGAGCCTCGCTCTGAACGAAGTATCCCACCGACGAGCTGTGCACCGGACGTTAAAGGTAAAGCTTTTGGGATGGCAAGAACGAAGAAAAATCCTTCGCACATGTTATACGTGAACGCGCTAGGTCCTCTCCTGTGTTGATAGCCTCTTCGAGAAAGATGATGCACAGAGATGTTTCATCTTTTACGCCCACATTTCTAATGTGTCAGCGTAAAAACTCCATATTTTTGCAGTTCTGGCGTAAAAGCTTTGACTGTCAAATTTTGGCTTATACTACAAATTTTGAGTGTTATTCTCTGGGTAAGAATTCCGGTATAATAACTCAAACTTTGGCAATCTGGCGTAAAACACAGACTGTCAGATTTTTGTGTATACTGCCAATCTTGAATTTTATGCCTTGGAATGAGATTCCAGCGTAAAAAGTCAAATTTTTACAGTCTTGGCGTAAAAGCACAGACTGTTACTTTCTGGCATAAGTTACAAGATTATGAGGTCTAGTATAGAAACTGACGTGTTTTCTTTGCACTTTGTAGTTAACTTGCATGCATCTCCGTTGGCTGAGGTGATGGGTTCTACTGCTGGGATGCTGCATTCCAATTACCTGGAAGATTTGTCCTATGTGACATTTTCTATTTCTGGACCCCAATATCCTGAATAAATGGGAATCCTGATATCGTCTCAAGGAGAGCAAATGCTGTTGAGCATGATCAATGGAGAGCCCCTGGCGTATATAGACGGGGCACAATATCTAAAACCGGCTTTTCTCTTCGTAGATATGATTGACAAACAATCTTAGACGAAGCCCAAGAAAGAACTCTGGGTTTTTCCTGCTGGGGGCTTGGTCCTGTACCTGCCCAGGATGTTGAGAGATTATCCAATCTCGGCATTCTTTCATGCCACACATCCGAGGAGGATGTTGTGGACACTAACTCCCAATCTTCACGGCCAGCCGGGGAAGATTTTTTACCATAAAGGATCCGACCAAGGGTCGTTTGAAAGCCGCCCTTCCGGCTCGGTCATGCCGTTCAGGGGATTGTATCCGAGCAGTGTCCCGAGTGAAGACACTTCACTGCTTCAACCAGTCCAATTATCGACTTTCTGCAATGACTTCATGGGTCATGGAGGAGTATACCCCAAGGTTAATCCTCGGACAAATGGGTGGGTTACCCCTACAAATCTTCGATGGGCTCGTTTAGCTGACTGGGCCCTGAAGCATTTTCAGACTGAGCTGGAGAGCATTGGTCTGTACGAGGTTGTGAGTGCCACCAGTGTTGGGTTACCCCAACCTGTTTCTGGCTTTGATGCAGCGATATATCTCTCTCACCGGGACTATCGCCACTCCGCTGGGGGAGTTGGGATTGGCCCTTCACGAAATGGCAGAGATTTCAAGACTGCCAATGGAGGATACTCCTTATGAAGAGTATGTTCCCACAAACCGGGAGCTGGGGAATACAAACCCTCGGGTAGTGGCAGTGTACCAGTAGCTGATGTGTCACTACCTGGCGTGCACCGCCTTTTATAATGAGCCCTCTGATTTTGCTCATACCAACAAATGGGCGTCCTACCTCTTCTTTCATCAAGCCAGGACTGCTAAGCCAGACAAAGTCGTAGATAGCAGGGATAGGCCTTTGAGCTTTCTGAGCGTGCTGAGTGCTCAGGTAGTCGATGATCTTATGGAAGACGTTGGGGCTTCAGATCAGATTCTCGACGAAGGGATAGAGAAATATCCTGCAGGCACTAAAGCCTACAGTTATTTGAGGCATTACCGTAGGCCTCTGTCCAAGGAAGCTCAACTGGCTGGCTTCCTCTCTATATGGCTGCACCGACTGGTGGTACCCGACATTACATCTGCGGATCGTATTCACCGCAACACCTTATGGCCTGCCGTGCGTCTGGTATTCGGGGCAAGACTGGGCTTGCTCCCTGGCATGGTATGCCGCATACAAGCTGGCCCGAGGGCCCTTACTGATGGGCTGCTTGCCAATGAAACTCTGCGTGACAGCTTTCCCAAGGTAGAATTATCGTTCTTGTACTTGATGGGATGGTTAATTCTCCATAACCCCAGGGTGATGTCTCCCGGCCCTGGCAGTAGATCGGGGAGTAATTTCTTGTTGAATTACAAGAATTCCACCTGGAATATGACCACAGTTTTAGACTGTCGGCGGGCACTAAATTTTAGTCACAGCTGGAAGCTCTTCTGTCCCGTCCCCTCTGTACATCTCAATCAACAGGGGAGCAGGCTTTAGGACTTAGGTGAAGGGCAGACCATTCTTTCTCCTGAAGCTTTTAATTGGTTAGTCTGCATTAGACCTTCCCATTTATTATACAGAAGTGAAGACCAATGCTTCTTGGAGCCCTACCTGCCTAGTCGGTTCACCAGACAGTTTGGGTATAACCAATTGCACGTGGGCAATGCCGTCACCAGCTTCAGGTCCAGGGGTGGACTCATTGATGGAGCGAGAGGATAGCGGTACTTCATAATGGGTTGTACGGGAGCAGCTTTTACTGTGCTCGCGACTTCACTCTCCATGGAGTTGTACATACTCTATTCGTATGCCCAGTTTTATGTGACAACCAATACCTTCCATCACGATTTTGATATGCGTAAAAGTTTTAGGATATCATTTTCTAAGTCAGCGGGAAGAGACGAAGTCCCATCAGTTTTCTCTGACGAAGAAGAAGACTCTATCAATCCAGATTAGCCTTTGTTGGCAGTGCCGAGAGGTGAAATACCTCTGCCTGCAGGGCCTCTGGTTATCTCTGGTAAGCGAAGGACTCCTGTTCTGAAGGAGACTTCCTCTTGCAAGAAGAAGAAGAAGACTGTTGGTGGTCCTGACAGGACTTCAAGTCATGAGGCTCCTATAAGTGAGCCTGTTGTTTCCCCTGTTGGGGACGATCCTTTGATTAGAGATTCCTCGCCTTTTAGAGAGGGAACCTCTAGAGTTCTGGTTGGCAATACCGGAGAATCTTTGCTCGAGGCTGCTGTTGCTGCTACCGCTTCAGGTAGTGGTACGAGACCGCCTTCGAGGCCGAGCAAAATAAGGATATCTTTATCCAGATCAGCAAAGGGAGAGATCCCTGCTGCGTATGTAAGTATACCCAGCGAGATTCCACCCAATGAGCCTCGAGTGGATCTTGGTGAAGACCTGAAAGAATACCTGCCAGTGTCAGTTGGCACACCCCCTTCTCCAGGTATGACAGCTCGCTTAGCATCATTAAGAAATGATTTAGCTATACTGGCTGCAGACGCGACATATACACCATCGGCCATGGGTAAATGTCGTTTTTATGCCTCTTTTTAGAAAAATTAACATCAGGTTGATATTAACTTTCTCTTGTCTTCTTTTCAGGGGAAGACATCTACAGGGAGGGCAGTGTTGACGCGCTTTTTGGCTCTGTTATAGCTCCTACCGATGACATGGAGGTGCCCGACTTTGAGGAGGAAATATTTTCGGGTGCTGGCTCGCCCGAGATGGTTCCAATATCTCGAGAGGAGGATGAGCCTGTCATTACAACAATGCCTTCTTTGAGTATGCCAGCGACTTCATCCGTTGTTGGCACTTCTTCTTTTGTCACACCATCTGTTGAGGCGACGACTGTGGCAACATCGTCTGCAGTCATTCCTGGAGGAGGATTTGCCGATATTGTAGCCAATCCCAGCGTCCATTCGAATCTAGCCCTGCTGACTGAGCAGTATACTAGTATCTTCTATACAATCCTGAAAATGCTAATATCAATGGTGTTGGAGAAGAATCTAAGCTTTGAGGCTCTGAGGAGGTCCTCTCAGTTTGCGATAGTGCCGATCAGAGAATTCAACGACACTAGGATAGCTGACACACTGGAGCAGATAGTTAATGGTTTGGAACAACCCATTAACGATTATTTGCAGCTATCTCGAGGCAATATTGACGGTCTCGTTCAAGCTAGGTATGACTCCTTAACTGCAGAGCTTGCTGGGCAACTGGAATCTCTGAATAAATCCGTCCAGGAACAGCAGCAGGAGATAGATCATGAGCATACCGAATTGGAGTATGTCATTCCTCAGCTGACTCAGTGCGAAGCCGAATATGAGGAGGAGACAGCGAGGGCCCGCAAATTGAAAGATGAGCTCGCTCAATCAGAGGCGAAGGCTCTCACTTTGTCGGCAACTCAAGATGTACTGAAGGATCGAATGGAGATTGCTCAGCAGAACCTGGCACATGTGGGTATTATCCACTCAGGTTTTGTACGTGCTCGGTCCGAGCTATCTGTTTTGAACAATAATGCGGCAAGGTTGGAACGGGCTCGCGCCGACGTCTTGAACTCCAGGGATGAGAGAATGGTTGCTCTGGCACGGCAGATTCGTGACTTAACTGCTCCTCCCAAATGATGTACCTTTGGCTTTTTTATATAATTTTGCTCTTTTTAGGAATAATAAAGAGACTTTATCTGACTTTGTGGACCCATCATTTTGGAATATAAATGACAGGCTAGGGTGAAAGTGATATCAGGGGTAATATGGACGTGATATATTCGGTAAGCTTCAGCTGGACCTATCTATTCAGAGGTTATATGGACATGATAGAATATGCTCAAACTAAAATTTGTACACAAAACACTATCAGAGGTAATATGGACGTGATAGGTCTTGAAGTTCCAAATTAGTTGAACATATCTATTCAGAGGTTATATGGACAAGATAGAATATGATCCAACTAAATTTTTTTTGGAAGTAGTATTGTCAGAATGAGATCTTCACCATACTCCATTTAGCAAAGGAGATTAAGCATAGTACCTCTTCAGAAATTTGCCATTGATAGGAGCCATTAACAAGTCTCTATTAGGCTTGGCTAATCTATAAGCACCGTTTGAGAACGTCGCCTCGATCACATAAGGGCCTTCCCATTTGGGTTGGAATTTACCCTTACTCTTGTGAGTAATAATCATTGGCCTTCTCACAGCTAAAACCAGCTCGCCAACTTTGAACACTCTTTCCTTTACTTTTTGATTAAAAGCTTTGGAAATGCGTTCCTGGTAGAACGCGATGCGCTGTTGAGCTAGGAGGCGTTTCTCGTCTAATCCTTCTAGCTCTTGAAGTCGTAGTCGATCATTATTTTCCTGAGTCAACTCATTAGCTACTGCTATTCTGAATGACGAAATTTGGATTTCAATGGGGAGAACTGCTTCACTCCCATAAACCAGTGAGAATGGGGTACAACCCGTTGGTATTCGTACCGTTGTGCGGTATGCCCAGAGACATTCTCCTAGCTTCTTGTTCCAATCTCTTTTGTTTGAAGAGACAAACTTTTTTAAGAGTTTGATAATGGTTTTGTTGAAGGCTTCCGCCAAACCATTAGCAGCAGGATTATAGGCCGTAGAGGCTATATTTTGTAGCCGATTTTTATCGCAAAATTGGTGGAACTCTTGGCTGATGAATTGAGGCCCGTTGTCATGAATTATCCTTCGGGAAATCCCAAAGCGATAAATGACATGATGCTTAATGAAGTTGATCACGTTAGATGTCTTCACCTCAGCGAGGGGGATCGCCTCTGCCCATTTGGAAAAATAATCTGTGATGGCCAATATGAACTGATGACCTCTGGAAGAAGATGGGTGAATAGGACCTATGATATCCATACCCCATGCTTCAAAAGGCCAGGATGCAACCATAGGATGTAAATATTCCGAAGGTTGATGTATAAAATCTGTATGAACCTGGCAGGCTTTGCATTGTCTTGCATATTTTATTGCATCTGAGATCATAGTAAGCCAGTAATAGCCCATCCTCCTGATACGATCCTGTAGCTTAGGACCGGGTTGATGCGCTCCGTATACGCCGTCGTGAGCTTCATGGATAATCCGCTGTGCTTTATCACCAGAGAGACATCATAATAATAGTCCGTCATAAGTCCGGCGATATAGACATTGTGAAGATGCATCGAAATAGAAGCGTAATGATCGTCTTTTGATAGATACTGCTTCTTTAGGGTCTTCCGACAAGATTTCGTATGCTACGAAATCTATAAAGGGACTTTTCCAGTCTCTCTTTGGAAGATCTGTGTTTACAACGTAGCTGTGTTCTATGTGAAAGTTATTTTTTACACAGAATAAATCTCTGTTAAGAAGGATCACCGAATTCTGCCTTCTTATAGGAATAGCTAAATCTGTAGCTAGACTGGCTATGGCATCAACTTCTAGATTCTGAGATCGAGGCACATGCTCTAGGAAGAATCCTTTAAAAGATATGGCTATTTCGATCGTTGCTTGGTGATAAGGGATGAGGTCTGGATTTCGGACTTTATATATTCCTCTGACTTGATTGACGATCAGCAGAGAATCACCGAAAGCTTCCAGGTATTCGGCGTCAAATTCTTTAGCGACTTGGAGCCTGATTATTAGGGCGTTATATTCTGCCATATTATTAGAGCAGGGCTCGCTAAGAGAATATGCTCGATAGATGACGAGTTTCTCAGGAGTAACCAGGATGATTCCTACTCGTGAAACCACATTTCCCCTGGGACCAATCCTAGAGGCACAATCGAAGAATAGTTGCCATGCCTCATTCTCCATCACAGAATTATATTCTGTAACTTTGTCCGGAATGTCCTTATATAGTTTAGAGGTTTCTGGATTCGGATGAGCAGCTAGGAAATCAGCCAATGCTTGGCCTTTGATGGACTTCTAGGGGACGTACACCATATCATACGGTGTTAATAATATCGCCCAAGTTCGCGAGTCGGGAATTAAGAACGCTTGGCTTATTCATCAATACCCGAAGGGGATTGATCCTGGAGATGATATGAATAGTCTGGCCTGTAACATAATATCGTATTTTCTGAATAGCGAATATTAGGGCCAAACATTCTTTTTCTACTGGATTGTACCGGTGTTCAGCTCCGACCATCATCCTGCTTAAATAGTAGATAGCCTGTTCATGATACTCATCGTTCTTCTGTGCGAGGAGAGCTCCCAGAGAATGATCTATTGCTCGAACATATAGCAAGAATGGTCTTCCTATGACGGGAGGCACCAAAACTGGAGGATTAGTGAGGTAGCATTTGATATCATTAAATGCTTGCTGACAGGCTTCGTCCCATACGAAGGATACACCTTTCTTCATGAGACGAGAAAAAGGCTGACATCTCCCAGAGAGGTTGTATATGAATCTCCGGATATAAGCCAGACGACCTTGAAATCCCATGAGTTCTCTCAGATTGTGAGGTGGTCACATTTCTAAGATGGCCTTCACTTTATCAGGGTCCACTTGAATGCCTTTGACGGTTATGACAAATCCCAGGAATTTGCTACTGGATACACCCAGAAAGGACTTTGTAGGATTCATTTTGAGTTGATGTTGGCGCATCAACTCGAATACTTTCTTCAGGTCTTGGATGTGATTATCTTTGTGGCAACTTTTGACAGCTATGTCGTCTATGTAATATTCTACTATTTTGCGTAAATGCTCGTGGAATATGTTACTCATAGCTCGTTGGTACGTAGCTCCAACATTTTTTAGTCCGAAGGGCATGATCGTATAGCAATATACCCCAATAGTGTCCGGAAGGCAGTATGCTTTTCGTCTTCAGGATGCATCTTGATTTGATTATATCCTGAAAATCCGTCCATGAAGGACATACGTTCAAAATTGCATGTATTATCGATCATGACATCTGTAATGGAAAGAGAAAACTCATCCTTGGGGCAGGCTGCGTTCAAATCTCGGTAATCGATGCAGACACGTACTTTCCCATTTTTCTTCATGACCGGGACAATATTGGCGACCCAGTCGGGATGTTATTCTTCCCGAATGAAGCCGCAAGCTATCAACTTCTTGATTTCAGCTTCAATGGCGTCCATCATGTCTGGACAGAATCTGCGTTGACGTTGCTTCACAGGCTTTGAATTGGGTAAAATATTGAGCTTATGAGTAGCCACTTTTGGATCGAGACCTGGCATATCCTCATAATTCCATGCAAAGACGTTAATATATTCTCTTATCAGCTAAATTATTTCTTTCCTTTCTTCTTCGGAAAGATTGTTACTGATAAATATCGGCTTTGGTGAAAGTTCATCCCCAACGTCAATTTAGATAACTTTATCTTCAGTGGAAGGTTCTCTCTACTCGAACCGGAGTTCCCATTGTGTATCCATTTGTTGAGCCCAAGAGTAATTCTCAAATGGTTCAGATTCTTGTTCGTCTGCTTTGAAGGAATCTGTTAATACCATATTTACTGATATTGTTTGTTCGAGATCATCATATGATGAGCCGGAGGACGGTGAGCCATCTTGAGAAGAGAAAAAGATATCCTCATTTGACTCAGAAGTTGCAAAGGAGGTGGTATATCCTAATCCGAAACGAGTTCGTTGACAGTAGGGATCACCGTGCAACGGCATTCGTCTGCCTTTCCCATAGTTGAGACCTGGTTCTAGCTTTAAGTCATAACCTATACTTTACATAATCTTCAAAGCTTGCGGGCTATATCTGTGAACTTGCATTTTACCAGCATCATCATCGGGAGAATCTTCTTGTACAGTTGGTTCATTGCGCATGTGATCGAAGACTATTGAACGCTGACTACTGCGAGTAGGCGGGATAATGAAGATAGAATCCTCATGTGGTCCATATGTCGTGATGACATTAGATGATGACGCTACTTCCCACACATACGGATGATAGGAATCCATAGCTTTCAAGAATCTTTGTGCTATAGGTTCTATATCGTTATGGGAAGAGGATTCCTGTTCAGGAATTTGAGCGTCAATGTACTGGAAAAGAGGATCTTTATTATCATCAGAAACCACGTTCCTGATTGTATTTACATCAATCGATTGCTTGTTGCACCGAAGGTTGATGACCAAGGGTGGAGGTTTCTGGTTCAAAGTGATCACTAGAGGATCACCTCCTTTTCCTGACCTGGTTTTGTTCAGGTGGATAGCTATGGGCTCCATAGCTTTTGGACGAGTAGTTCGCCCTTTCACCTTGATTGACAGAGGTTGCTTGGCAGAGGGTTCTTCTGGCTCCCGGTGGGATTCCTCCTCTACTTTGCTTGACACCTCCTCCATGTAGTCTTGGGTGTATAACATGGCATCAGAATAGTAGGATTCTACTCCTTTAAATGGGTTAAGGTCAGCAAACTCTGTTTGTACTGTTCCTTGGGCGTCTACATATTTAAAGCATTGATGTAGAGTCGAGGGAACGATGTTGTGGTCATGGATCTATGGTCTGCCTAGCAGAATGTTGTAGGACACCTCTGAATCAATGACATAACATGTAACCACTGATCTGAGGTCGCTAATCTGGATCCTCAGACGAATCTTCCCCAACGGTTTACTTTTTCTGGCGTTGAAACCCACGATTGTAGTGGAGGTGTAAGCCAATTCGCTGGTAGGAATCCTCAATAGTCTGAGCAGACTATGAAGAATGATGCTGATCGATGATCCCGGATCTATGTGAATTCGGTCAACCTCCATGGAACCGACATATCTAGTGTAATAGAGGGGTCTGTCATGCTTGTTGTATTTTAACAGCATGTCATCTTGAGTGAAAGTGATATTCGGGACCACCTCCATCACACTATGGCATTGAGGACATGCCACAGGTTCTTCATCAGGGGACTTGAGTTGGGTCAAGTATGCATCCGCCTGCATTAATGCTTCACTCAGGGCTTGACGAGTGTCTTTAGAGAGCCTGAGTAATTAAAAAATGGACAATCTGGCTGGTGTATGAGCCAACTGGGCCAGGATATCGAAGTTATATGGCTTCTCCAAACCTTTGCTTTGAATATTCTTTAAAGGTTTATAGAAGTGAACTTTCTTTTGCTTCCCCTTGTCCGTTGAAGTTATTCTTGAAGGACCGGCCTCTGGTATGACAGGTTCCGGTTCTGAAGGCTTGGCAGCTGAAGCGTCTGCCGATGCTCCTTCTTGACTTCCTCCATAGTCCTTGAGGTAGGCTTTCCCTGAACGGGTTCCACTAGCCAAAACCTCTTCTTCTGATATTGAGGATACCGCAACCATATGACATGGTTTACGCTTCGAGGTCTTCTTAGACTTAGCCTTAGCAGCTTGAGTCTCTTCCTCGATCTCTGATACCAGATCTGGATGAACCCACATAATCTTGCCCCACTGGGTAGTTAGGGGTACCAGGTCATGACTTTGACCCCTAGCTGGAGGGAGATTAACTATGTCCATCGTTGTCCGGAAAATAGGTACAATACCATCTAAAAATTCTTGGGGAGGCAGATTACCAAATTGTAGAGAGATCATATTAGCTGTGACCGTCTTCTCGCTATTGCGCAGAGTGATGGCCTTAGCATCGATCAGCTCCTGGATCTTCCTCTTCAGTACATAACACGCCTTTGTGGGGTGATGTATGTACCTATGGAAAATGCAGTACTTGGGGTTATTAGTACTGCCGACTTCATTAAGCCGCTTTACCTCAGGGAGGGTAATCTTGCCACTTTTGATGAGACACTCGAATATGCTCGGAATATCATCATCGTCGAAAGAGTATACTTCAATGGGCCTGGAAGTCCCAGGTTTTATCTGTGTGGTTATCGCAGTCTTTGGCCTGGACGTATTGATCGCTAGAGCTTCTTTTCCTTTGGAACCACGGGGATGGTCGCTGTTGGAAGATGACCTCTTGCCTTTATCGAAGACAGAGATCATGAAGCCATTATCACGCACCTTCCGACTGTTGTCCTTAGCGGCTACCATTGAGATGATGAACGAGGGCCAATCATGGAAGTGATATGGTCCAGTGAATACCGAGATCACCGAAAGAAGGTTCTTCCTATAAATGTCCACCAATGCTGAGTCTGGAACTTCTGGAGGCATTTGCAAAGTGGCTTGACAAAAACGTTCGATAAAAGTGCGAACATTCTTTTTTTCCTTTTGCTTTACTTCGATGAGAGAGGACATAGACATATCCATCCCTCCTTCATAGAATCGCGCGAAGAACAAAGTCTTGAAATCTTCAAAGGAAGTAATACAGTTGTCCGCAAGACTACGGTACCACTGATAAGCCACTCCCGAGAGACAGCCTTTGAACACTCGAGTGAGAAGGGCGTCATTCCCTTGCAATAATACCGTCATCATACTAAAGTAGTTCATGTACTGGCTCGGTGATATCTTTTTCTCGAACAAAGCCATAGTCTGTAGTTTATATTTATGAGAGAAAGGGACCTCGTCCCAGATAGCTGGGTACGGCTGGTTGATTCCCAATTTCTTGAGCTGATCTTTGTGCTTCAAGGCATCAAATTGGGCTTTCAATTCCTGCACTGCCTGCATTGGATCTTCAGCAGCTAGAAGGACTATAGAATGGTTAGAGATCGGTTGTATTGCCACTTCAACAGGAGACAATACATTCTCCGAATTAGGAAGTGGCGGAGCTGCTGATTCTTGTTCTAGAACAGGCTCCTTATTCGCGTTGGATGGTGGTAAGTCCACCCCCACGCGTACTTGAGTCGGAGGGACCGATGCTTAAGCTATAGCAGCTGTGTGTTGAGTCAGTATCATCTGGTGCATATTCACCATCATTGATTGCATCTCTTTTAGAGATGTCTCCAACACAGCGATGCGTTGCTCGGTACTTCCTGGCGAGGAAGCTTTTTCGTGTTCATCTTCAATGGCATAGACTCCTATTTCTCTGGATGTCATTGAAGGGCTAGTATAGGTCTCTGTAGAGAATGACTCTATACTTTCAGCATCTGATTCGGAAAACTGGCGACCCCTAGTGTCAAAATCAGAAGAATACGAAGCAGGTTGTCGTGACCTCGAACGAGTATTTCGGAATACCCCAGCTTCAGTGTTCTTAAGGAGCTTGTCGAATCTCCTTTGGCTTAGAGTTCTAGAGGGATAACGTCTTGAATTCGACCTTTCTCTAAGAATGTGCAAAGCCATGTTCACTGATGCATGTGCAGGCTCTTCTTTCTCGAAATACAGAGAGTAGTTCAACCGGTCGAAAATTGACCATTTTGCTTCAGAACAATAATAATTAACTATAATTCTATGACTATTACAATAGTGCTCCCTAGGAGGCGTAATAGACATGCTGGAAGATCCCCTATCCTTGCGTTTATGGATCAGATATTCACGCAAGTCAGGAAGATTTACAGAAGAAGAAGAAGAAGATGATGGCTTATTCCTTTTGTTTACATCAGTTGGCATACGGATATTGGGAACCATAAATTTTCCCCTGCCACCTGTATATAACAAGTTAGCCATCTGAGTAGCAGATAATCCCCGAGGAGTGTGGCTCTCCATAAATCGGGTTTTCTTTACGCTGAGGGTTTTAACCTGGCATAATTTGGAGCTCTGCTCAGACTGGCGTAAAACAAAAGAAGCCTTCAATCGGCCATCCCCTTCTTGCGTAATCTTGAGAGCGGGCAGATTTTTCTCTTGCTGGCGTAAAGGCCGAGAAGTTGAGTGGTCCGCCATTTGTTTTCCCTTGAGTAAGTTGCAGGGACCATCTACTTTTCCGCGGAGGGCAGATGCATTTTTACGCACAGAGCGCGATTGGAATTTTTGATTTGGCATTGAGGCATTATCAGAAATCTTATCTGCCATGTCACAGACGGGAGACAGAGGTTTACGCATAGAGCGCGGAGTAGACTTCTGGACTAGCACTGAGGCTTTGTCAGAAGTTTTGTTTACCATATCACAGACGAGAGACTGAATTTTACGCACAGAGCGTGGAGTAGACTTCTGGACTAGCACTGAGGCATTGTCAGAAGTTTTGTCTGCCACGTCACAGACGGAAGACAGAGTTTTACGCACGGAGCGCAAAGGTTGTGCAGCTACAACCTGGTTGGTCGGAGAAACCGGAGAGTCGGCAGGAACGGTAAGGGATGCCCTGGGCATCCAGACCTTACGCAGTTTTCTGTTATCTTGAACAGAGAGAGAGTGAGAGCTACCCCCTGCTCGAAGCATATCTTCGTAGGCAGACTGGTCGAACTGTACGACCAAGGTCTTCTTCATTGATCCTACTGATACTGCATCGTGTTGAGCAATTGCTTTCTCGTAAGATGAGAAAGAAGTCCCCAGCAGAGTCGCCATCTTGTGTTTGATAATAAACGGAAGAAATAAAACTAGGTTTATACAAAACCCTTTCTTAGGTTTACAAACAAAAAGTACTATTAATCCTATACAAGGATGTTAAGTACAAATTTTAATCTGGGTAAATATTGCTATAGGAGTCTGATCTGCAGTCGATCACTTTGTCCCTTGGACCACACGATGATGAAGAAGAGCTGTGAAAGACGAAGAAGCTTCAAAGATTGCAAGAAGGAGTGGATGCTCGATGCCAAAATTATTGATCACTACTCTCTGTCTGTGCTCTGGATTCTTCTCTCTCAAAAATCAATTTATGACCCTTAACCTCAGAGTTTTTGAACTTTCAACCCTGGACCTCTGTCAATAGAGGTCTCTATTTATAGGGTTTTAGTGACAGTAACCGTCCCATCGGCGTAGAAGTCGGATAGTGGAGAGTGTGGCACTTTTTACGCGGCGGTTATAATAACTGCCACCCACGTATAGATGATCTTCTGAATAAGCGAGTGACACGTGTCCCATAATGAGAAAATACGTATAACTGCTGCAAAGATCACGGCATTCAAGCCACATAGGTAACTGCCCCTTGCGTAGAAAAGGTTGGCGTAAAAGCCAATAATTGTCACCATGGCGTAGAAGCCAAATAGTTGTCAGGTTGGCGTAAAAGCCAAATAGGCGTAAAGGCCTTGTAGGCGTAGAAGCCTGATGTTGTATGGATAGGTAGCTAGCGTAAAAGATAGCTGTTCCTCCTTCTTTGACTGAGGCCTTGAGCGTATTCTGGAAAAAATAGTCTTATCACGCACAAATGCAAATATAGCCTGAGTTGGGGTATTTCAAGGAGATAGCGTACAGCGTGCTCCTTATAGCTGAAAGTAGCCCGGTGGCGTATTCCAAGGAGATAGCGTACAGCGTGCTCCAATAGTTGAAAGTAGCCTGATGGCGTAATGTGCAGGGGTGATGATATAGACGTTTTAGCTATAATTATGGCTTGCCCAGTCTTTGGAGATATAATCAAATCTCGTGCATTAAATTCTGAGGTCTGCCACCATATTAAATGCAGAAACGTATCTCTAGCTCTGTATGAAGATCTGCCACCATTCTGAGCATTAAATGCAGAGACGTGCCTCGAGCTCTGTACGAAGAGCAGCTTTTGACGTGGCAGCTCATTTTGTCTTCTTCTGAGCATAAAAGCTCACATCTGTCTGTGTAAAACTCGGCAGCATATTTCCTTGTATGCGTAAAAGCACTTTGTATTAGGGAAACGTCACTAAACGACGGTTTGGGTCTCTGTGCCGTACCATCATTACAGTCGTCGTCTGGATAGCTGTGCAGTACTCGTTGTCAGGAGTCAGGTTTACTGCATGATCTGACAGGTTCATTCGAGGAATACGAAGCGTTCCTCGTACACTTCCCATCGCATTAAAAGCGGATGAGTTTTACGCCAAAGTGGCGATGCAACAATCCTTTTACGCTGAAGCAGCTAGGAATACTGCATTACGCGGATTGCCCTGGAGCTTATATTTTATGATGTACTAGCGATAAAGCTCTGTTTGTACGCCGATGGCTCTGAGGTCATATCTTTACGCCATTCAGTATTGAAATACTGTGTATAACTCTGCAGCGTATTTTTCATGCTTCTACATCCGTTTGTGCAGAAACTATCTCGGATTGCACTGGTTATGAGGGAGCCTGAAAGAATGTCATAGTCACTGTTGTGCATGGCAAATAAACATATAACCTGAAGGATTATCTATAAGCCTCCTCATTTTGGAATAGGGGTAATTTAATAATTTATAATTATTTTTATTATTTTTTAAATTAGATAGATTTAAAAAAATTAATTTCTAAAATATATTTATATATATGACACTTTGCCATGGCTTGGATATTTTGAGCAATGCACGATATTTTTTCTCCCTACCGAATTCACATAATTAACCTTGATTGTACCTAGTACACTTGGGATATGGATGTTGCATTAGTTTGATCTCTCCCATCCTCCAAAAATATTGGCAAATATCTTGAACCATTGACATTATAAAACTATCTTCATTTGGCTAGTTGAACCCAACCGAGCCCAAACACCCAACTCGAACTCTCAAACCAATTCCTATAAAATATGTACACTACCCCCACACCATTTTTCTACTCTAAAGCACATTCCACGTATAAAATATATCCACAAAATCTGAACAAATTAATTAAATGGTCCATAAATGCAATATTTCCAAATTAGGAAACCCTTTATGCAATCTTCTTTCCGTCTTAATCAAATCTAAATTAAATATTTAACATACTATTCCTATTATCTAATAGCTTCCCCTTACCCCAGTTTAGTTGCCTTAAATCCTATCTATTGATTCTAAATTAAAAACTAATCATAGCCAACTAACAATGCTTAACTAGATATAACCAACCCTAGCCTAGGTTTCGGCCGATCCCTTCATATCTCTCACGAAAGAAACCACTTCTCCCATGATCCCAAACCCTTCTCCAGACCTTCTTCCTCCCACTTTCCTTCCTTCGACCACCCCAAGGTCCCCAACCCCCTGGAACAACCGTTACCACCCCCTACACACCCAAACAGTCCATAAAATAGCGATACTGCTGCTGTTACAGCAAACTACTATGTAAACAGAGATAAAACCACCCTTCCAGACTGTGACATCTTTCCTCATGGTGTCCAAAAGTGACGCATAAAGTTTTGTGAGGTTTGGACGTCGTTTGTCCCTCCGAAAGGTCGAAACAGTGCCGAAAGCCTCCACCGTAATCACAATCACGTAAGTTCCTTAAGTTCAATTTAATATTTAATTTTTCCATTTGAGAAACCTTGTATGAACCTATAAACATAATATATGATGAATGATGAAACCCCCATGAATGAGAAACCCTAATTTTATATGCAAAACTACTCTTTGATGACACAAAACCAATACATGGCAATGAGGTAACCATAATAAGCTAGTTTTGATAGATATTATTATTTTATTATTAAAATACAAATTTTCAAAAATTAAATAACAATTTTCAGAATATTAATTAATATATTTTATATATTAAATGATTTTTTAAGCAGGTTGACAACCCTGAATGCACAAAATAGTTGTCAAGTTGCTAGAACTCCTAGTTGACGCACAACGAAACTTTGTGCATACAACATTAACAGTTTCAGTATTTTTCACTAAATATATAATAAATTTCTGAATTAATAGTTTTTAATAACTAATGATTTAAAAATGATTTTGGCAATATTTAATGACTAGTAATTTTTTGGTGTGTAGCTACTTGCATGTGCAATCAATATAGAATTAATAACTAGATAATAACCTAATTTAACTAGAAAGTTAGAGTCTAATTAGTGTAATAATTAATTGGTAGGTATTCAAGACATTTTTTTGGAGAGCTTCGGACCAGACATGTTGTGCTAATAGCTTGGTTTGGAAGGCAAGTACACCTTGCGTGATTGTATTGTTGAGTTTATATTTTGCCTAATTTTATTTGCTAGTTGTGTGCACGCGTCTTAGAGTAGCAGACTTACCTGGTATATTGTGAAGGTACTTGGTACCTTATGACCTGACACTTGTTTAACACGTTCACTGAGTGAGGGAGTGCATGGACTAGCGTGTCGACTGATCATCGATACGTGAGTTCATTTCTTGGGTTACTAGTTGGTGTTTGCTTTAGTTTCTAAATTTTATTGATGTTGTTGTATTATGTCGGCACCGCGTATACGGTTTAGAGAGTACATTGGGAGGGGAGAATCTACTAGTTAGTGTATGGGACTTCTGTTTCTTCTGGTGTAAATAGTTTAAATGGTGTACCCCCGAGTTCTATCGAACGCCTGGTGGGATGATGAATTCTTCTATTCTCCTCCCTCATGTGCCACAAGAGATGTCTCGAGTGTATTTTACATAGATGGTTTAGTTACCTTATTTATTGTTTACTACTTTACTTTTATGCATGTCGATTTCCTGTGTACTTGTTATGTTACTCTGAGGACCTGGCACCCTTTTCAGGTGTAAACGATCATGACTATTTGCAGGAGAATGGATCAGGACCTGCTACTTTATTTCCTTCCGACGAGCTCTTTACCTTCGTGACTATTGGTTCGTAGTTGAGTTGATACTTTTTTATAGTTTATTTATTTTAAGAAGTCATATTCTATTTCAATCCTAGTTTGGTAATGGATTTTTCTCCACCCGACTATTATTTTGGATTATTTGGACTAGATCATTTGGACTAGATCATTTGGATCTATATTGGTTTAGTATATTTATTTATTGACTTATGCTGTGGATGAGATTTAGTTACCTGTGACTTGTGACACTATATACCAATTGTGAATTATTATTCATAATACAGAGTACGTATGTGTCATGGTTTGCATATATTAGAATATACATATGGCTGACATGCTATGTATTTTTAGTCCTACGTATTTTGGGACTGTGGCGTGACATATTTTTAGTGGTGGCCCATGCAAGTCAGAGCATATCGTTTTAGTTACATTATTGTGCCGAACGAGCCTGCAGTTAGGATATGTTTGTTAGGATCTCAATCCACAAATGCTATTAAAATTTTCTTTGATTTCTAATATTATCCTTGAACCTCAAAATTGCATGCATTCATACTTTCTTTGAACTCTTATTCCTTGATCCTCGTCTTTCCCTATCTCGGAGAGCTGAACACTCATGAGCAGTGATCTCCCGAAGAGAAGATTCTCGTCAAAACGTAAAAGACGTGTTCGATAGAATATTTGTAAGTAGATGGTTACCATAATAGGAAAGATTATGGTAGATTATTTTTAGATGTTAGAGATAGAATATATTAAGGGCAATAGTAGTAAGAACCTAAACCAATGTGAACTATATCAATTGCCTAGGTTATAAGTGATGGGGTACTATTAGATAAACCTTTTAGATTAATTTGAGTCATTTTATGTTACGATATAATATTTTGTTTTGATAAGATAGTTTGATCTAATGTGGGTGGACTTCTCAACTAGCAAATTGGTTTGGAGGTTAATCAATTGATGAAGATGAGAATTGTCAAATTTTGGTGCTTTGAGACTTAAAATTCTATGTGATTTGAAAAAAGGGGGTATTTTCGATTTGAATTGATGGTGAGATAAAGTCACGACCCACACCCGGAATAGGGGCACGAGTACGCGGGTATGTCCAGCCTACTCCGCAGCATCGATGGTAGAACGCTGTCTAGGTCTCAAAACTATGAATCTCAACTCACAATATAACCTATCAATAATCTCAACTCCATAAGGAGGACAAAGAATAGTGCATTGATCAACAATTCATAAGATACTCAATCACAATAACTATAGGAAAGTAATGGCACGATAAGATATAAAAACATAAGGAAGTACTGACACAAGTCAAGCACAACAACTCAAATACAACAATAATCTAGAGTCTAACTATCCCAACATAAATAGTCTTAACATAATACAATCCAAATCTCAAGTTTAGAACAATTTAATACATAAATAACTAAACCAAGAAGCTATCTAAACGACTGCGGGTGGTGACTCCTCTAGAATCTCCGGTATGTAGTCTCCCTCCACTTCTGGGCCATAGTGAGTAGGAAAGAAATCCTCAAGGTGTCACGCCCTAGTCCCAAAATATGTAGGAGTAGGAATACGTAACACGCCAGCCGTATATATACAAAACTCCAATGTGTTGGAAGATCGTAACACAAACGTACGTTGTACATGAATATCAAATCCACAAGTGGTAATATATTGTCAACAAGTCACACGCAATCTATATCTCATCCATGGCACAAATAAAAAATAGGAATAAATGACTGAATCTCAAATATGAAGTCTCAAAGTATGATAGTCGGATGGAAATAAATCCACTGCCAATCGACTATACTAAACTACTAAATGAGAGAAGAGATTAAACTCTAATATAAGATAAATGTCCATAAAGGAAATAGCAACTAGAATATCCATCAGCTGCGATGAATCAAAGGTACTCTGAAGGAAAGACCTTCTCAGTCTGGTATAAAGCGTCAGGTCCGGGTCCGTACTCCTATGTATACTCCTGCAAGTCTAAACCTGGAAAGGGACCAGGTCCTCAGAGGGACATAACAAGATACATAGAAGCATGCCAATAAAGTACTGAAAAATAAACATCCAAGGGTCGCCTAACCATCTATGTGAATGCAGTTTAAGAACAACTATCCAACAAGTGGGCTATCTGGCTAAAATGGGATTGGCATGATTCTCTTGGAGATTCAGGGGCCCAAAAAGCATGACATTTTTTGAACCTCAGAGGCCGCCTGATAATATATAATATATAGTGGTCATCATGACCGTGCATCTCCGGTGGAGCGTACGGGTTACACAAGGAAAGTACAAAGGAGCCCAAATGCCTTACTTGTTGTTCTTCCCACCCCATGCTGTAAGCATGCCACATCCATGACACGATGATACCTCTAAATAACTGTCAAGTCTTTTAGCATGCAATTTCTATCAGCAGTTATCCCTATCCGTCGCACGACCTATACGTACCAGTGGCCAGCCGAGTACGCAAGTCCGTGTCCTACATGAGACTCACACTAGTATAACAACTGTGTCATGGCCAATGAAATATAAGAATGCCTCATGATAATGGGGTGGTCTCATAAACTAGGTCAATATGCATATATAATAAAAACAGAATACGACGCCACCGTCGTTGCACCCAAGTTATTCTTGGACGTGCAGTTTATATAGTAATTTAAAATATATGAATTAAATGGACAGAAATAAAATACATGCATCATATAGAATATAAATCACAGTGCAATGGCAAGGTATACTTGCCTGGCAAGCAATCTGTATAGTGTAAGCGTCCAGATGTCAAGTACACAGGATCAGAAACTAAGGCCTCCGAATAAACGTCTCCGGATGCTGAAATAAATATTACCAACGTTTCTGGAATCAGCGAGATAGCTAGAAAATACTACCCTTTTATCCAATTTAGACACAGGGGCAGAACGGTAATTTTGGATCAAAGCGGGGTCCACATGTGGCCCACTTTGCACCGAAATGCATGCCAAAGGGTAAAGTCTCTAAATGGGACAAATTCTAGGTCAAACAATTTCTAAACGTCAATACGACCTCAACGGTATATCCAATTTTGGATTCCGGTGAGCCGAACACAAATTTGCCCAAAAAGTAAACCGTGGGCCCGCAAATAGGTGACTTGGTCAACTGTCTCAGAATCGTGTGAAACTTGGGTCACAGGACTAGCGTGATACCAAGAATCCCATGGCACAAGTTTCATCGCATTCCGACGAGCGTATACTAAATGATGCGATATTTTGCAAATGTCGCAATACGGGAATTTTTTACGGATATGGGTTGATTATGACGTGCACACACTCCAAATCAGTTTTCTTGAAAGCCCACACGTCAGTATATACCATACGCGCCTTTCGGTACAATTGGTACGTGATGGGGCGGTCCCGTTTGGTGGGGCGCGCTCCGTATCATAATTTTTAAGTTTTAGAAAACAAGTTTTTTATGATTTTTTAACCCAGTTTATCTCTGCATATAAAACAAAATAAAATAATCTAATTAACAGAAAATAATCTCGGTTATATGGTCTTCACATAAAAAAGAAGTAAATCTAGATTTGGATATCTGTGGAGGAAGATATCAGTCCTTAAACATAGGTGGTCGCAACAGTTTTTTGTAGTAAAAAGATATAGTTTTTCTCCAACTTGGTCTCAATTTTTACCTAGTGTTAAGCGTTGTTCGATGAAAACTAATTAACAGAGTTGAAAGGGGGATAGGTCGTGAACATACCGGGGAAGACGGATTAAAAATTGATCGTAAGATGGAACGAAAAATAACTCGTGAAATAGGCACGTTGCTACTCAATTATGTCGCAGAATCTCGCACGGTTATGCGGACGCGGGGGTAGTCGGTGGTGCTCCGGTGGCTGTGGGATGATCCGATGGTCATCAAGGTCGGCGCAGGGTCGACGTGAATTAGAGTTAGGGTTTGCAATATGATGTATATACTTATATACATAGGGAGAGAGAGGAAGCGAAGGGTTCAGCGCTGGGCCGCGGGCGGGCTACTGCGAGTGTGGGGTTGCTGCTAGCTTAGGACTTGGGTTACGGGCTAGTTAGTGTAGTTTAGGTTAATAAATTAGTTAAGGGTTTAGTTGTTAATTTTTTTTTTTACTTACCTTTTTCTTTTTCTTTCTTTTTCTTTTTCTTTTTTTCTTTTTCTTTTATTATTCCTATTACTAAAATTATTATAACAATTACTATTAATAAAATATATTTTCTAGTTAATTAAGACATGATATAAATAAATTAAATAATTATAATATTTTAAATTTTGGGGTTTTATATTCTACCCAACTTACAAAAATTTTGTCCTCAAAATTAAAACTATGCCACAATTGAAAAATCAAGGATGGTATTTGGTAGGAATGAACATAGTAATTTCAAACCTTAGTCTACGAATAGATACAAAAAATGTTTGCGCATATCGTCCTCGCGCTCCCAAGTTGATTCTCCTGGTGCGTGATGCTTCAATGCCACACGGACCAAGGGAATAGACTGATTCCTCAATACTTTCTCTCGACGATCAAGGATCCCCACGGATTGCTCTTGGTATGACAAGCTCGGCCCAATGGTGATCTCAGAATGATCGAAAACAAGACTACTTTCTGCCACATATCGCCTAAGTTGTGATACGTGGAATACATCATGTACTCCATGTGTTTGATGATAAAAACAAATAGAGGGTTTGTACGAAGCTCTTTTGGTTTACAAACTCAGGCTATTAAACTCTCCTGGTATACAAAACACTATCAGAGGTAATATGAATATGATAGGTTTTGAAAATTCACCTAGCGAGTTGCCATTTTGTTTGAGATAAAACAAATAGAGGGTTTGTACGAAACCTTTCTTTGCTTACAAACAAGAAAAATAGTACAATTAATCCTATATGAGGATGTTAAGTACAATAAAAATGATTCTGGGGAAAAATTGTTATAGGAGTCTGATCTGCGGTCGATCACTTTGTCCCTTGGACCACACGATGATGAAGAAGTGTTGTAGAAGAAGAAGAAGAAGCTTCAAAGATTGCAGGAGGGATTGAATTCTCGTTGCCAGAGTTATCAATCAATACTCTCTGTCTGTGCTCCCTCTCTATAATCTCTTGGTCTCTGATCTTGGTCCTCTCTTCGTTCTTTTCGACCTCCTCTCTCCTGTGATCAGAGGTCTCTATTTATAGAGATCAGTCACAGTAACTGTCCAGTCGGCATAGAAGCGAAACTGTGGAGAGAGTTGCACCTTTTATGCGGCGGTTATAATAACTGCTACCCATATTCGAATGATCCTCTGAATATGCGTATAACACGTGTCCCATTATGAGGTAACATATATAACTGCCTCTCGAAGATCACGGCATGCAAGCCAAGTAGGTAACTGCCCCTCGCGTAGAGATAGTTGGCATAAAAGCCAAATAACTGTATTGTTGGCGTAAAAGCCAAATAGCTGTCTTGTTGGCGTAAAAGCCAAATAGCTGTCTTGTTGGCGTAAAAGCCAGATAGCTGTATAATAGGTAACCAGCGTAAAGATAGCCAATTATCCTTCCTGACTGAGGTCTTGAGCGTATTCTGGGCCAGATAGCCTTATCATGTACCTTTGCAAATATAGCCTGAGTTGGCGTATTTTGAGGAGATAGCATACGGCGTGCTCCTAAAGTTGAAAATAGCTTGGTTGGCGTATTTCGAGGAGGTAGCATACGACGTGCTCCTATAGTTGAAAATAGCCTGTTTGGCGTAAAATGCCAGGATGGTGATGTAAGCGTATTAGCCCTAGTTTTAGCTCTCTCAGTCATGACAAAATTATAAAGGATAGAACCAAATCTCGTACATTTAATGCAGAGATATGCCTCGAGCTCTGTACGAGAGACAACTTTTGATGTGGCATCTGATTTTGTCTCATCTTGAGCGTAAAACCTCATCTCTGCCTGTGTAGAATAGGCAGCGTATTCCTTGTATGCATAAAAATGGCTTGTATCAAGGATATGTCACTAAACAACAGTCTGGGTCTCTATGAAAAATTATCATCACAGTCGTCCTCTCGATCATCGTGTAGTACTTTTGTCAGGAGTCAGGTTCATTATTTTGTTTGACAGGTTCATTCGAGGAATACGAAGAGTTTCTCGTACAACTTTACGTTGCATTAAAAGCAAACATATTTTATGCCGTAGGAAGGTGTAGCAACCTTTTTATGCCAAAATGGCCTTTGAGTGCTGCTTTATGCGGACTGTTCTGAAGTTATATTTTATGCCACACAGCGCTGAAGCTCTGTTTTACGCGTATAGCTCTGAAGTCATATTTTTATGCCACATAGCGTTGAAGCTCTATTTTACGCGGACTTCATGCATGTTGGGGGTTATACGCGTATAATTTCCCAGCGTATTTTAATGCTTCTACAAGACCCCCTTCAAAGTTTTCAAATTCTTCGTAATTTGAAATACTTTGAATGAAGCATGAAACGGTCAAATTTGACTCGTTCTGCGAGGCTGATTTTTTGGTGATATTTAGGAAGTTGTTGGGATTTGGTATGTTCTCTTCTGCCTATATAAAGGCAAGAGAGTTAACCTATTTTTCCATACTTTCTTCACCACGAAGATGGCTGCTGAGATTTATTGGGCTGGCCTGAGGGAGAAGAAGATCATGCTCTTCCAGCATGTAAGGGGCCGTAAAAAGAGGCATCTACGAGCAAATATCCTTTATAACGATGGATTATGGAAGGATATCATAGCTTCCTTTGCTCCGGATAATCAGCAATTTCATATGGCGATTCATCCAGGAGAGAGGAAGGGTCTCATCGGACCACACAATATGCTAGCTGTGTTTTTCCCTACTATGAAGCTGGACCCAGGTGGGCAGCTTGGCCGTGTCTTCCAGTATTATGTTGGGTCTGAATCCCTAACACAAATCTGAGCATGGCCGCCAATGGCGCATGGTGGGTGGGCTTAAATAATTTAAACATGCCCAGTTATGTATCCTCCCGCCATTGACCATTTTCTTGTTCATCGGCCGGAGAAGCCGAAGAAGTACCGTAGAAGAAGAACTGAAGATCTCCGTTAGACGAGAACCCAGTGTAATAGATTCCCGACGTGATCTTGAATATTAATAAAAAATCCTTTGTAGAAAAAAGGATTTCCATCATATGTACTCATGATTAATAAACTTGTCTTCTTTTATACATTGCTGATTTGCCATATTTGCTGTGAGAAAGTCTGATAATGTGCAGCTTCAGCACGTCTGAGTAGTTTTCTTATGCTGACTCTGATAAATGTTTATCCGGTCATGTCCCGACTTTTAAGCGTAACGGAAGATGCATAAAAATCTCTTTAGCATTAAGTTGTCTTGAAGATCCAACTATCATGCTATTTTTGGACGAGGAGTCGCATAGAATTCTGAACTGTCACTTTTCTGATACGAAGAATTTCTGTTCAGAACATCATCTTCAAGAATGGCTTCCCGAAAGTTCCTCGAAATAGGGCAAGGAATGTCTGTTGAACATGCCATACTTGAACTTAGATATAAAGGATTCTGGCTAGACTTCGAATGAACTTCCAATGGCCCAAGAAGAAGAGTCATCTTCAATGCTGACATATGTGTATTTCAGGAACTTGGAATATTTTGTAACCAAAAAGGAGCATTTTTTGCGTAAACCCTTGTAATTGGCCTTCTCGAGTATAAGACCCAAATTGTCAAGATACGCGTACTCTGTCCTACGTGACTTTAAGATATGTGAAAAGTCATAGATCCGTAGCATATGTTAGCTTCTGAGCGTAAAATCATAGATTTGTAGCTTTTGTGCGTAAAACCGTAGATTTGTAGCTTCTGAGCGTAAAAGCTTCTGAGCGTAAAACTGTAGATTTGTAGCCTCTGAGCGTAAAATCATAGATTTGTAGCCTCTAAGCGTAAAACCGTAGATTTGTAGCCTCTGAGCGTAAAAGCTTTTGAGCGTAAAATCATAGATCTGTAGCTTCTGAGCGTAAAACCGTAGATTTGTAGCCTCTGAGCGTAAAAGCTTCTGAGCATAAAATCATAGATCTGTAGCTTCTGAGCGTAAAACCGCAGATTTGTAGCCTCTGAGCGTAAAAGCTTCTGAGCGAAAAATTATAGATCTGTAGCTTCTGAGCGTAAAAACCATGGATCTGTTACGCAGTATGACTGTCCGTCTTCATTTTTAAATGATAGGCTGACGTGGTCCCAAATCATAACCAACTATTAAAAATCGGATTTGGTTACGAATTCGAAGAGTCATCTGAACTCTATAAATAGCCCTAGGTTGTGAGAGAAAAACCCTTCATCTGTCTTTGCAAAACCTTTTCTAAGAACTTTTCGTCTTCATCTCTTTTCTGAGAACTTTGAGTTTCGCCATGGCACCGAAACAGGCTTCCACTGCTAAGAAAAATAAAGTCGCTTCCTCATCTCGCTCCTCTGCTCAAGCACAAGCAACCCCCATTAGGCTGAGCGAGCCCCGTTCTGAACGAAGTGCTCCACCGTCGAGCTGCACTCCAGGCATCACAGGTAAAGACTTTGAGAGGAATAAAGAACCCTCCGCACACGTTGTATGTGTATGCGCCATAATACGCCCATATTCCTAATGTGTCAGCGTAAAAACTCCATATTTTTGTAGTCTGGCGTAAAAACTCAAACTGTCAAAATTTGGCGTATACTGCAAACTTTGAGTTTTACGCACTGGATGTAAATTTCAGCATAAAAACTCAAATTTTGGCAGTCTGGCGTAAAGACTCAGACTGTTAGATTTTGGCATATACTGCCAACCTTTAGTTTTACGCACTAAAAATAGATTCCAGCGTAAGACTCAAGTTTTTGCAGTCTGGCGTAAAAGCTCAGACTGTTAGGCTTTGGCGTATACTGCAAGAGTGTAGCGTCTAGTATAAAACTGACTTATTTTCTTGTATTTTGCAGTGGACCTGCAGATCCCTCCTTTGGCTGAAGTGATGGGCTCTGCTGCTGGGATGCTGAATTCCAACTATCTGGAGGACTTGTCCCATGTGACATTCTCCATCTCTAGAACCGAGTATCCTCAAGAAAGGGGAACTCTGATCTCGTCCCAAAGAGAATGAATGCTGCTGAGTATGATTAGTGGGGAGCCCCTGACATACATAGATGGGACTGAATATAAGACACCAAGTTTCTTATTCGGGGATGTTATCGATAAACAATCCCAGACTAAGCCCAAGAAGGAAAATTGGGTATTTTCTGCTGAGGGCACGGTCATGTATCTGCCAAGGATGCCCAGAGATTACCCTATCTCAGCATTCTTCCATGCCATAAATCCCAGGAAGATGGTATGGACTCTGACTCCAGATCTTCATGGGCGGCCAGGGAAGATCTTATACAAGAAAGGATTAAACCGAGGAGCCTTTGTGAGCAGTCCTTCAGGCCCTGTTATGCCTTTTAGAGAATTACTGCCGGGCAGTGTCCAGAGTGAAGATACTTCACTAATCCAGCCGATTCAAATAACGACTTTCTGCAATAACTTTATAGTGCAGGAAGGAGTATACCCCAAGGTTAACCCTCGCACCAGTGGATGGCTTAGCCTCCAGAATCTTTGATGGGCCAGTTTAACTGCCTGGGCCCGGAAGCACTTTCAGATGGAGCTGGAGAGTATTGACTTATTTGCGGCTGTGAGTGCCACTAGTATTGGGCTGCCGGTCAACCCCAACTTGTTCTTAGCTTTGATGGAGCGATACATCTAGCTTACTGGGACTTTCGCCACTCCACTAGGTGAGTTAGGCTTAGCCCTTCATGAGATGGCAGAGATGTCAAAGCTGCCAATGGGAGACACTCCTTATGAAGAGTATGTTCCCACAAACAGGGAGCTGAGGGATACAAACCCTCGGGTAGTGGTAGTATACCAAGAGCTGATAAGCCACTATCTTGCATGCACCACTTTCTACAAAGAGCCCTCCGATTTAGCCCATATCAACAAATGGGTATCCTACCTCTTCTTCCATTAGGCCAAAAATGCCAAGCAGGACAAGGTTATAGATAGCAGAGATAAGCCTTTGAATCTTCTGAGTATGCTTAGTGCCAATACAATCGATGATCTCATTAAAGACACAGGGGCTTCAGATTATGTTCTCGATGAGGAGATAGGGGGTTATCCTGCAGGTACTAAAGCCTTCAGTTATATGAGGCATTGTCGTAAGCCTCTGTCAAGGGAAGCTCAACTGGCTGGCTTCCTCTCTGTCTGGCCACGCCGATGGGTAGTGCCTGGCATCGCGTTTGCAGATCGCATTCATCGCAACACCATATGGCCCGTAGTGTGTTTGGAGCAAGATTGGGCCTGCTTCCTGCCATGGTATGCAGAATACAAGCTAGCCTGAGCGCCATTACTGATGGGCTGCTTGTAGATGATACACAGCGTGAAGGATATCCCAGAGTGGAATTACTATTCCTATATCTGATGGGATGGTTAATCCTTCACAACAGCAGAGTGATGTCTCCCGGATCTGCCAGCGGTTCAGGAAATAACTTCTTGTTGAATTACAAAAATTTCCTTTGGAATATGAATAGCGTCATAGATTATCGACGAGCATTAAATTTTGCCCATGGTTGGAAGCTCTTCTGTATCGTCCCCCTCGTACATATCAATCAACAGGGGACTAAACTTCAGGATGCGGGCCAGGGGAAGACTATTCTTTCTCCTGAAGCCTTTTACTAGTTGGTCTGCATTAGACCTTCCCACCTGCTGTACAGAAGTGAGGACCACTGCTACTTGGAGCCTTATCTGCCTAGCCGGTTCGCTAGGCAATTTGGGTACGACCAGTTGCACGTAGGGAATCCTATCACCAGCTTCAAGTTCAAAGGTGGACTTATTAATGGAGCCAGAGGATGGCGGTATTTTATCATGGGTTGTACTGGTGCAATCTTTGTTGTGCCCGCGACTTCTCTCTCCACAAAGTTGCGCATTCTTTACTCGTACGCGCAGTTTTATGTGTCCATCAATACCTTCTATCGTGATTTTGATGTATATGGAAGTTTCAGGATGCCCTCTCATAATTCCACTGGAAGAGAGGAGATCCCATCCGTCTCCTCTGATGACGGAGAAGACACTACCGGTGCAGACGATTTCTTGTTGATAATACTGAAAGGTGTAATAGCTCCGCCAGCAGAGCCTCTCGTTATCTCCAATAAGCGAAAGGCTTCTACTCTGAAAGAGCCTTCCCCCCGCAAGAAGAAGCAGACTGTCAGAGATCCTAAAAGGACTTCCACCAAGGGGGCCTCTAGGAGTGAGCCTATTATTTTTCCTGTTGGGGATGATTCTTTGATCAGAGGTCCTTCGCCTTTTAGAGAGGGAACCTCCACAGTTCCAGCTGACAGTGGTGGAGATTCTTTGCTCGCGATCGCTGCCGCTACTACCGTTACTGGTAGTGCTTCGAGATCGCCTTCGAGACCAAGCATAATAAGAATCAATATACCTTTATCAAGACAAATGTGGGAATAACCCCTCCTTCGTCTGTAAGTATTTCCAGCGAGATTCCACCCGATGAACCTCGAGTGGATCTGGGTGACGACTGGGATGACTACCCTCAAACGTCAGTTGGTGCACCCTCTTCTCCAGGTATGACAGCTTGTTTAGCATCATTAAGAAATAATTTAGCTATACAGACTGCAGACGCAACATACATATCATTGGCTATGGGTAAATGTTATCTTTACGCTTCTTTCAGGAAAATTAACATCAAATTGATATTAACTTTCTCTTGTCTTCTTTTCAGGCGAAGACATCTCTGGGGAGGGCAGAGTTGACACAACTTCTGACTTTGTTGCGGATCCAGCTAATGAAACGGTGGTGCCCGACATCGAAGAAGAATGCTTTGAAGCTGCCGATCTTTCATCCGTAATATTCTCGGGTGTCATCCCGCCAGTAGCAGTTCAAATAACATCAGAGGAGGACGAGCCCATTATCTCGACTGTGCCTCCTTTGTTGAGTATGCCATCAACTTCAACCGTTGTTGGTGTCCCTTCTTTTGTCGCGCCATCTGTTGAAGCAACGACTGTGGCAACATCCTCTGTAGTTATTCCAGAAAGGAGATTTACCGGTATTGCAGCCACTCCCAGCGTACATCCGATCTTTGCTATGCTAGTTGAACAATACACTAGCATATTCTACCACACTTTGAAAGAATTGATATCCATGGTGCTGGAGAAGAACCTAGGCTTTGATGCTCTGAAGACGTCCTCCAAGCATACTATAGCGCCGATTAGAAATTTCAATGACGCTGAAAGAGCTGATGCGCTAGAGAAAATAGTTAATGGTTTAGAACAACCCATTAACAAATATTTGCAACTATCCCGAGGCAGCATCGACGATCTGGTTCAGGCTGAGTATAACTCCCTAACTGAGAAACTTGCTCAGCAGATAGAATCTCTAAACAAATCCATCCAGGAACAGCAGCAAGAGATGGATAAAGAGCAAGCAGTATTAGTGGAGAGTATTCCTTAGCTAGCTAAGTGCTGCACAGAATGTGAGGGGTACGAAGTAAGGGTTCAAGAATTGGAAGCTGAACTAGCCCAGACAAGGGAGAATCTTCTCAAGGCATCGGCAGTTCGTGATGTATTTGACGGCCAAGTGAAGACAGCTCAACAGAACTTGACACATGTGGGTGTCATCCACGCAAGTTTTGTAAATTCTCTGTCCGAACTATCTCTCTTGAGCAATAACGAAGCAAGGATGGAGCGGGCTCATACTAACATTTTGAACTCCAGAAATGAGAGGATGGTAGCTTTGGCGCAACAGATCCGTAATTTAACTACTCCTCCCCAATGATGTACTTTTTTCTCCTTATTTTTCTCAGAGATAATAAAGATACTTTTTCTGACTTTGTGGACCCATTATTTTAGAATATAAATGATAGGCTAAGATGAAAGTGATATCAGAGGTAATATGAAAATGATATACTTTCGGTAAGGTTTTGCTGAATATAAATCTACTCAGGGGTAATATGAACCTGATAGAAGATAATCCAACTAAATTTGTATACAAAATACTATCAGAGGTAATATGAACATGATAGGTTTACAAATTAGTTAAGCATATCTATTTAGAGGTCACAAAAATCTGAAAGAATATAATCCAGCTAACCTTTGTATGTAGTGTCGTCAGAATAAAATCTTCATCACACTCCATTAAGCAAAGGAGATCAAGTATAATACTTCTTCGGGAATTTGCAGTTGATAGGAGCCATTATCAAATCTCCATTAGTTTTGGCTCATCTGTAAGCGCCATATTGTTTCAATCACATAAGGGCCCTCCATTTCTTTATGATTATTTGTGTAAACTTCGAATATCGTACCAGAGGTAAGATGGACGTGGTACAATATCGTATTTGCTGAGGATATCCCACTGGAGGATCTTTGGTGGACCTATTATTTTTTGTGCACATTGAGTGCAAATAATAGGATGGTAACAAGCCAAATCAGAAATAATATGGACGTAATAGGTTTTGAGGCTAGAAAAGACATCCCGCTGGGGAATTTTTTGTGGACCCATTGCTTTTTTGCGCACGTTAGTGCAAGTAATAGGTTTGAGACTAGTCCTGACAGATGCTTGTAAAATATGACTCTGTGGGGATGAACATGGACTGACTCTTTCTTTGCTGGGGAAAATAAAGATAGTTCAGAGGTAATATGGACATGAACAATTTATTTCCATTGCGGGCATCCCACGGGGGAAACTTTTTTTTTGGACCTATTACTTCTTGTGCACAAGAGTGCAAGTAATAAGTTCGAAATAAGCCCTGCCAGAGGTAATATGGACGTGGCAGTTTTTATGGACCTAACAACACTGGCGTACTTAGAGTTAAGTACGGGTGTTAAGTTGAGACAACAACCGATATCAGAGGTAATATGGACATGATAAACGATAGTCGGACCCGGAAGTTTTGCTCAGAGGTAATATGAACATGATAAACTTAGCCTGAGAGAAGTATTATGACAGTAGTTCAGAGGTAATATGAACATAAACTAATGTCTGGAAAAAAAAAATTTGAAGAGTAATTTGTTGAGTGTGGTCTATTCGAACATGAAGATAGACCAAAGGATCATTCCGTTGGGAAAATTGATGGGACGATAGCTCAGAGGTAATATGAACATGGCTAGCGCTTAACGAGATTGGTTGTAAGTAGTCACTGCGGGAGTGTGCGAGTAGTCCTAAGGATTGCTTCGCTGGGATCATTTTGAGGATCCACCATCCATTGCGTATCTGGGACTCTTGGATACGGATGATGGCTCTTTACAAGAATTTGTAATGAAGGAGAAAATGTCGCACATAGGCACTTGCTGGGAATGAAGAACCAAGAGTTGATTTGTACATTTAGGTTATGGACTTATTACCTATGGCATACCTTAAGTACAGATAATAAGCTGAAATGACTAGCACTACCAGGGGTTATGCGAACGTGATAGTAGAAAGTCAAAGAGAAGAATTTTACTCAGAGGTAATATGGACATGAACTAGTTCTAAAAATATCTTACTCAGAGGTAATATGGACGTAGTAAGATATGACTTTGTGGGGATAAAAAAATAGGACAGAGGTAATATGAAAGTGACCATTTTTGTGGTGATAGATTTACCATGCCGGAGAAAATGGAGAGACGTAGATCAGAGGTAATATGGATGTGAACTAATCGATAGCAACAACCTAGGAGGTTTCTTCAGAGGTCACTTGGACATGGAAAACTAAGCTGGGGAAAAGAAAATGTTTGGACAACAGTTCAGAGGTAATATGAACATGAACCGATGTTCAAAAAATTTATTGGAGAGTGACTTACTGAGTGGGAATAGTGTCACGATCCGCACCCGATTTAGGGGCACGAGTGCGTGGGTACGTCCAGCCTACGCCGCAGCATCAGCGGTAGAACGCTGTCTAGGTCATGTAACTATCTAATCAAACTCACGCGAATACCCAACTCCATAAGGAGACGTGGATATCATAAAATAATGTTAGAAATACTCAATCACCTAAACTAGAGCACGATGAGATATCAAGGCAAACAAAGAAATACAAGACAAGTCTAACGACAGAATAATCATACCTGCAATCAGTAACATCCAATCCCCAAGTGTGTCAGAAACAAGTCCACTAAGGTCACAGTCTGGAAAATATTTTTCCAGTCAGGAAGGAGCAAAGTACATCTCTAAATAGCAGTTCTATATTAATGATATAAACTATGTAGCAGTTCTAGGTGGAATATACGAGATGCATGTATAGGTACAAGAAATATACAATAAAAGAAATACTAGAAATACTGTAAGTATATGCAGGAAAAGAAACAATATGTCAATGAGCAAGAAACCTATGACTAAGTGTGTGAGTACTAGCTTTAACATGTGATCGGCTTGGAACTTGATCAGGCTGGTTACATGTGATTATCTATGATTCATGTAAAGTTAGGCTAACCGTTGGTTAGCTATGATGCATGTAGAGGTCAGGCTAATCACACGTAACAGCTATAAAGCATGTAAATGGTCAGGCCGTACCCGACGTGAGATGTGGGGTGAGCTATGATGCATGTAGAGTTGGGTATGATCATATATCTACACTAAAATACTCCCCACCCCCCCCCCCCCGATTAGTATAGTAGATCCAATTATGGTACGCTATGGCACGGGATTCCTTAGGGAGGTAGCAAGTCTCCCCGGGAATCAGTGTCTGTACATGCAGAAGATAACAAGGAAACAAGTCTTGTACAAGCTACACCATGAATAAGGAATAACATCTCATGACGAGATCCGTGTATAACAATCCGTGTAACCAACGTGTCAAGAGCATGGATATCTACACTAGATACAGTGAACATAGGAGATATCATAAATTAGAAACTAATCAGAGAATATACTCGCCTTGGGTCCTTAGCTGTCAATACCAATGTCCTGTCCCAGAGTATCGTCTGGAGAATCCGACAGTCCTATAAACATATAATAATATCACTTGTATCAGATGCTACACTAACACATAATAGAAATATACTGGCCTCAGGGCTCTGCCAGGCATGGCTCTAGTCAACTAGGGTCATCTAGTAGGGATATATATATATATATATACATCTCATTAACTAATCATATATATAATTTCCATCAATTACAATAATAGATATATGTATAAATATATACTTTCAAATAAAATAATACTTGTATATATATATAAACATAATAAAAATAATACTTGTATATATATATAATCATAATAAAAATAATACTTGTATATATATATATAAATATAATTCATGGAAAGGGATACAATACGTATATATTTGTATACATACTAAAAAGAATTTAACATAATATATATATATATATATCTAAAATATATGCCAATATAATTTATACTTGCTACAGTTATATATTTACCAAAATACGTTCATATACATATATGTGTGTATACCAATACATTATTCAACATATGATATTAAATATGTATATGCAAATTATATATATATACGTTTGTATACATATACATATAAAATAGAGAAAACATATGTATATATAATTATATATATACAATTTACACTCAAATACGTATACAACATACGTACGCACACACATACACCCATTATTAACTAACATTAACACCTACAATATTTTCTTGCACCCAAAATACATATACAATATATATATATACCATTTAATTCATGTATAATATATATATAGGTTGAACAATATATTTATATACCATATATACCAATTTAAAATATACTAGGTATATATACAAATAAATATATATATATATACATATACCAATTTCCTAAATACGTATTAAATACGTATGTATCAATTTATTAACCATATATATATATATACACTATTAGATACATATTATAAGAGAATACCAATATACATACATATATATATGTAAATACAATTAATAAAAATGTACATACATATACGTATATATATATATATATATATATGAATACATATACATAAAAATAATACATACATATATGTATCTATAAGAATACATATACTAATAACTTTTAGAATTTAAATTTCAGAAGGAGGAGGGAAATGAGAGGCTCACCGGAGGGTTGGCTCGCTGGGTGGCCGGACCGCGGTAGTTCCTGCCGGAGTTGAGGGGATGGTGGTGGAGGTGAATGAGAATGGTGGTGGTGTTGGGTTCTCGTCGACGGGTTGCACAGCGTCGAGCTCCGGGGAAGTGGCCGGGAAGAGGTCGGCTAAGGGAGGAGGAGCAGAGAGGAATGGTGGCTCTGAGGGAGATGGGGGTCGGACCTGGCCGGACTGGGGTCGATCAGCGAGGCCGGGGTTGACAGCAGAGGGAGGCCGGAGTCAGGGAGAAGGAGACGCGACTGTTGGCACTGGTGGTGGTCGGCAATGGAGGTCTCGCCGTTGCTTTCGTCAGAGTTCACCGGAATTTGATCATCGTCGAGCCGCTCAACGTCGAGAACGCCAAGATTTCATTGGGATATGATGGAGCTACGCCTAACGCACCGGAGAATTTGTTGTCTCCGTCGAGTCGCTGCCGAGAAGTCATCGATCGCCGGAGAAGGAGCAGGGAGCAGGAATCGATGGCCGCCGGAGTTGACAGCAGATGGAGAGGTGGAGGAGCAGTGGAGCGTGAGATGCCCGGCCGGCGGGGAAGATCAGAGCTCGGGTGAACAGTATTCCCCCCTTTCTCTTTAGTTCAAAATTCAAAAATAGTTAAAAAAGAAAAAGAAGAAAAGGAAGAAGAAGAAGAAGAGAAGTGAAGAAAAAAATGAAAAATGAAGGAGAGAAGGAGAAGCTGCGGGTAGGGCTTGGGGGAGGTGGGCTTCCCTAGGAATTTTTGGGGATTAGGGCTAGTGGGGGATAGGACATTAAATAGGGAGGGGTGAGATGAGAATGAAGGGTGGTGATGTACCCACTTTAATTGAGTGGCCAGGATTTGATATGGAGAAAATTCATACATGTGAGTTGAAGGTGTTGACTAGTCAAAGCTAGGGGGGTTGGTTTTCTTCCTTTGGGTTAAACCAATAGGGCGTTGACACAAAATGCAATAATTGCAAATTAGCCCCCCTTAAATTTGGGAATTTGCACGGACACATAAAATGATGAAAATTGGGTGGGCGATTCGGTGTTCGGTGTTTCGTAGGGTCAGGGGTGCTGTATGATTGGTATGGGCTCAAATAGCAGGGCACTAAAATTTACCGGGATTTTCGGAATCGGTTAAAATAGTATCCTCAATTTAATTAGAAATAAATGCAAGTTGTGTTCTAAAATTAATTAGGAGTACATGGGGCCAAAATCAGGTCAGGTCATCAATACCAATAATGAAGAAGACTCAGAACAGAATATTACCCTAATTTGGGCCGCACGAAAAATAGGTCAAGATTGCCTCCAATTTCGATTGGAACGCACAACGATACAAAATAGGAATTTATTTAAATAAACGTTCGCGACGATTTATGTGGCTAGAAATAAGGTACAGAGAGCATAAATATAAGTTGCAAAAATAGCAGAATGGAAGGCGGGCATGTCTAAGGCAAGATTATGAAATTTGTTGGAAGACAAAAGCTAGGGTAGCGCTCCAAATATCGAAGCAACGACAGCGCGCAACAATTAAATAAATTACGGTAATTAAATACAACCTCAAATAAATAAATTCTAAAATAACAATTAAATACATAATCCCCATTGTTCGATCATGTGTTCGCCTAGTGGCCTCTAGGTCAAGTCTACCAGTTCAGACATTAAGAACGCAGTATATAATATAATATTTTTAAATACACACCTCCTGTAATTATTTAATTTAAATACAATATTGAGAAATCATTTATTATAAATACCACAATACTAATAATTATAAAAAGTCGAAACTACCCCTGTTCTCAGAATGTGGTAGTGACAAGTCTACCCTCCTTAAAAGAATTTCGTCCTCGAAATTTAAATCCTCAATAGTAGTATTTACTCATATACATTATTATTTTCCATAAATAGTGAAATTCAACAACCCACAAAATCCCGAAATAATCTACCTTGTCGTTTCGCAATCTTCAAAAAATTTTGAAATTACTATATTCCTGAAATATCCTCAAAATAAAAATTAGTTTCCATTTTCTCATAATTCCCACGAATTTAAATAAAAATTTATACTCGGAATTTGATATCTGTTCCTCAAATTTAATTTTAATCAATGTATTGAATCTTGTCCCAAAAGTATGAATCCAAACAATAATCCATCAATGATCTGATTCTTCAGTTTTCTTTTTCCTCAAAATACTCAACAGTGCGACACTGCAACGTCTACAATATAAAATTTTAAAAATTACTATATTGCAATCAAATATATATAATAAAAAATTTCCAAATTTTTTCCTCAAAATTTCAATGATAAATATATCATAATCAACCTTCCTGAAATTAATAAATCATCAATTCTGCCATGTTAAATTTTAATCCCATATTTAAATTAATGTTTTATCCTCAAATTTTAATCATACCTCGACCTTCGTAAAATCAACGATCCATCAATTCTGTATATTAACTCATTAACTCTTTATTTAAATGAATGCTTATCCTTGAAATTTTTAATCATCTTGTCCCTTTGTCAAGTCATAACCTTTTCATAAATCTTTGTTATGGTCAAAACCCCAACGACCATGGTCTAAAAAAATTTTACCTACAGTCATACAACATACAACTTAGAGGAAACGTGCATGGTTATGGTCTGTCTTATCATGGTATTGCATTCTCTGTCAGGGTGTACTACTAAGTATATCCTAACAAGAAAATCATGTATACGAACTACAGTACTAGGAAATCAATCGATCAGAAGACGAAAAAGAACATGAGGAAGAAAAGAAGGAACCTGCTAACATATTACTTGCGGTATCTCCTATCTCTAACATACACTTAACTCTAGCATATTCACTAACTAATTCCTATTCCTGTACACTGGTACCCATATCAACTAGTCATTTATCCACAAGATCCACGAATATATCCATATTGCACACACCTATCTATTAATACCAAAATCTGATACCAAGAACCTCTAAAACGATTATAGGTCAATTGGTGCATGTAAAGTTTGATACCTCTATCTCTTTAGATACCCCTGTTCTACTTTAGTACACCCACTGCTAGTTCTCGTTCCTACTACAATTGTCCATACTATTTGTTCTTATCACTCAAGTGCACACCAAGTGTAACACACCATACTAAGTGCTAAACCCTTTCTAATACAACTCTAGATGGACACCCAAGTCAGTCTGCGGTGCCACCTCAATCATGCTCAAGTCATCAGACCCTTACACATGTATATCATCTACTCATATATTAATATTCATATCTCTCATCTACCATAAAATTAATCCTCAAAATAATCGTCAAGGTTTAACTTCTCGATCAACTTAAAAATAAATTGCATATACCTCCTCAAATTCAGATACTCAACATCGAAATAAAATTTTTTAATCACTTCTAAAATCTTTGTAGCCTTGACCATGTTTATTGAATTAATATTTGAAATCCTCAAAAAATTTTAATGACAAAATCTCAACTCCTCAATAATTCTCAAAGTAAAAATTTATTTCCACTCTTTAATTTATAAATCCATAAATTTACATGTAAGTGCTCACAGTCTCTAATACTCGAGGTGCACTCAATACCTCTATTGTCTACAACTGTGTACTAAATTTATACTGCCCGAATCACTTGCACTATTACCTCCAATGATCAAAGTTATCATCACCTGTATTTTCTTTCATGATTTCAATTTATGTCAACTGGTATATCATCTAATTATCATCACACAGAGTGCTTACTGTTATTAACGTCATTCTCGACTAATCCTCGATATAGAACCATTAGCACTCTTGGTATTATATCACTAGCTTTATTAATGGATTATCTCATCAAGCTCATTAGAACTCATGATCACATGTATCTTCTTTTACACTCATGTTTCTTTACTCTCGTGAGCATGTATATGGTTCTTCATCTTGATTGATGTATAGGTATTTTTCTTTAACCTTTTATAGCCTGTTACACTAATCCTTAACACAATTCCTGGATACTTAATTGTTCACATAGATCATCCAATTATATAATTTTATGACTATCCAGGACTGGCATGGTGATTCTGATACTTACTCTTAGAACCATTACTGATACTCTTACTCCTCTTTCTATAATACCAATACTAATTATAATAACACCTATTATAGAACTATTGCTACAAGGTACTATGCTATGGGTATCTCTAGATTAATGCCTATTGCTCCCATGTCCAACTAAGAAACACTTACAAACTCATAAGTCACACTCAGTCAAACTAATACAAGACAACCAAAATTACAAGTCACTAATTATCATACTAACAAGGAATCCTCAAAGAAAATTAGCTCAAAAAGGAACTGGATCAAGGACTGAAGGTATCTTTACTGCTAGTAAAGAAAAGAAGCGATGGAACAAAGTCCTGTAATAACGAAATAGATAAGTATTGAGATGAGACTTTAAGAACCATTTTAAGATACAACCTGATAATCATACACGTCTGTCAGAAATTATGACACTCAGAATCCTCGCCACGCCAGTAAGCATAAATGCGATAAACGACAGGTTCCGTAACTAAGGTATGCAACTCTATAGTCATGTCATCTAGAATCTTTGCCACGCCAACCGGTATGGCTGCGAGAAACTCTAAATTTCATAACTAAAGTATGTACATCCAAGTCAGGGTCCTACGTTCTCGTCACGACAGCTAATATGGCTACGATAAACTCTAGGTTCCATAACCAAAGTAGACGTTTTACCTTTCTCACTGTCCTCATTAATATATGTCATCAGATGATACCGTAAAGTTTAGTCCGTAATATTTATCTCAATATAAAATCAAAACTCAACAACGATACCAAGAATTAAATTTAACAACTGGTCAACAAGATTCAATTTCAATAACAACAAGTGAGAACGGACGAAAACAAGGAAAAGGATTTAAATTGGAAATTATAATAAGATTCTCAAGGGGTCGTCCCAGGAATCTCTCAAGAATTTTTGTGATTGAGTATTCTCTCTCATCCTAGTATCCTATATCCTATATTCTATAGCAGGCAAGCAGTAGTACAACTAAGATGTCATACTACCACGACATCGCACAACTTGCAAAATCTGACATGCATGGGCCACCACTAAAAATGTTTCACGACCCACACCCGGTTTAGGGGCACGAGTGCGTGGGTACGTCCAGCCTACGCTGCAGCATCGGCGGTAGAACGCTGTCTTTGGTTATGTAACTATCTAATCAAACTCACGCGAATACCCAACTCCATAAGGAGACGTGGATATCATAAAATAATGTTAGAAATACTCAATCACCTAAACTAGAGCACGATGAGATATCAAGGCAAACAAAGAAATACAAGACAAGTCTAACGACAGAATAATCATACCTGCAATCAGTAACATCCAATCCCCAAGTGTGTCAGAAACAAGTCCATTAAGGTCACAGTCTGGAAAATATTTTTTTAGTCAGGAAGGAGTAAAGTACATCTCTAAATAGCAGTTCTATATTAATGATATAAAGTATGTAGCAGTTCTAGGTGGAATATACGAGATGCATGTATAGGTACGAAAAATGTACAATAAAAAAAATACTGGAAATACTGTAAGTATATGCAGGAAAAGAAACAATATGTCAATGAGCAAGAAACCTATGACTAAGTGTGTGAGTAATAGCTTTAACATGTGATCAGCTTGGGAACTTGATCAGGCTGGTTACATGTGATTAGCTATGATTCATGTAAAGTCAGGCTAACCGTTGGTTAGCTATGATGCATGTAGAGGTCAGGCTAATCACACGTAACAGCTATGAAGCATGTAAATGGTCAGGCCGTACCCGACATGAGATGTGGGGTGAGCTATGATGCATGTAGAGTTGGGTATGATCATATATCTACACTAAAATACTCCCCACCCCCCCCCCGATTAGTATAGTAGATCCAATCATGGTACGCTATGGCACGGGATTCTTTAGGTAGGTAGCAAGTCTCCCCGGGAATCAGTGTCTGTACATGCACAAGATAACAAGGAAACAAGTCTTGTACAAGCTACACCATGAATAAGGAATAACATCTCATGACGAGATCCATGTATACCAATCCGTGTAACCAACGTGTCAAGAGCATGGATATCTACACTAGATACAGTGAACATAGAAGATATCATAAATTAGAAACTAATCAGAGAATGTACTCGCCTTGGGTCCTTAGCTGTCAATACCAATGTCCTGTCCTAGAGTATCGTCTGGAGAATCCGACAGTCCTATAAACATATAATAATATCACTTGTATCAGATGCTACACTAACACATAATAGAAATACACTGGCCTCAGGGCTCTGCCAGGCATGGCTCTAGTCAACTAGGGTCATCTAGTAGGGATATATATATATATATACATCTCATTAACTAATCATATATATAATTTCCATCAATTACAATAATGGATATATGTATAAATATATACTTTCAAATAAAATAATACTTGTATATATATATAAACATAATAAAAATAATACTTGTATATATATATATAATCATAATAAAAATAATACTTGTATATATATATATATATATATATAAACATAATTCATGGAAAGGGATACAATACGTATATATTTGTATACACACTAAAAAGAATTTAACATAATATATATATATATATATATATATATATATATATATATATATCTAAAATATATGCCAATATAATTTATACTTGCTACAGTTATATATTTACCAAAATACGTTCATATACATATATGTGTGTATACCAATACATTATTCAACATATGATATTAAATATGTATATGCAAATTATATATATATACGTTTGTATACATATACATATAAAATAGAGAAAACATATGTATATATAATTATATATATACAATTTACACTCAAATACGTATACAACATACGTACGCACACACATACACCCATTATTAACTAACATTAACACCTACAATATTTTCTTGCACCCAAAATACATATACAATATATATATATACCATTTAATTCATCTATAATATATATAGGTTGAACAATATATTTATATACCATATATACCAATTTAAAATATACTAGGTATATATACAAATATATATATATATACATATACTAATTTCCTAAATACGTATTAAATACGTATATATCAATTTATTAACCATATATATATATACACTATTAGATACACATTATAAGAGAATACCAATATACATACATATACATATGTAAATACAATTAATAAAAATGTACATACATATACGTATATATATATATATATATATATATATGAATACATATACATAAAAATAATACATACATATATGTATCTATAAGAATACATATACTAATAACTTTTAGAATTTAAATTTCAGAAGGAGGAGGGAAAGGAGAGGCTCACCGGAGGGTTGGCTCGCTGGGTGGCCGGACCGCGGTAGTTCCTGCCGGAGTTGAGGGGATGGTGGTGGAGGTGAATGAGAATGGTGGTGGTGTTGGGTTCTCGTCGACGGGTTGCACAGCGTCGAGCTCCGGGGAAGTGGCCGGGAAGAGGTCGGCTAAGGGAGGAGGAGCAGAGAGGAATGGTGGCTCTGAGGGAGATGGGGGTCGGACCTGGCCGGACTGGGGTCGATCAGCGAGGCCGGGTTGACAGCAGAGGGAGGCCGGATTCAGGGAGAAGGAGACGCGACTGTTGGCACTGGTGGTGGTCGACAATGGAGGTCTCGCCGCTGCTTTCGTCAGAGTTCACCGGAATCTGATCGTCGTCGAGTCGCTCGACGTCGAGAACGCCAAGATTTCATTGGGATGCAATGGAGCTACGCCTAACACACCGGAGAATTCGTTGTCTCCGTCGAGTCGCTGCCGAGAAGTCGTCGATCGTCGGAGAAGGAGCAGTCGGGAATCGATGGCCACCGGAGTTGACAGCAGATGGAGAGGTGGAGGAGTAGTAGAGCGTAAGATGCCCGGCCGGCGGGAAAGATCAGAGCTCGGGTGAACAGTATTCCCCCCCCCCCCTTTCTCTTTAGTTCAAAATTCAAAAATAGTTAAAAGAGAAGAAGAAGAAAAGGAAGAAGAAGAAGAGAAGTGAAGAAAAAAATGAAAAATGAAGGGGAGAAGGAGAAGCTGCGGGTATGGCTTGGGGGAGGTGTGCTTCCCTAGGAATTTTTGGGGATTAGGGCTAGTGGGGGATAGGACATTAAATAGGGAGGGGTGAGATGAGAATGAAGGGTGGTGATGTACCCACTTTAATTGAGTGGCCAGGATTTGATATGGAGAAAATTCATACATGTGAGTTGAGGGTGTTGACTAGTCAAAGCTAGGGGGGTTGGTTTTCTTCCTTTGGGTTAAACCAATAGGGCGTTGACACAAAATGCAATAATTGCAAATTAGCCCCCCTTAAATTTGGGAATTTTCACGGACACATAAAATAATAAAAATTGGGTGGGCGATTCGGTGTTCGGTGTTTCGTAGGGTCAGGGGTGCTGTATGATTGGTATGGGCTCAAATAGCAGGGCACTGGAATTTATCGGGATTTTTGGAATCGGTTAAAATAGTATCCTCAATTTAATTAGAAATAAATACAAGTTGTGTTCTAAAATTAATTAGAAGTACATGGGGCCAAAATCAGGTCAGGTCATCAATACCAATAATAAAGAAGACTCAGAACAGAATATTACCCTAATTTGGGCCGCACGAAAAATAGGTCAAGATTACCTCCAATTTTGATTGGAACGCACAACGATACAAAATAGGAATTTATTTAAATAAACGTCCGTGACGATTTGTGTGGCTAGAAATAAGGTACATTGAGCATAAATATAAGTTGCAAAAATAGCAGAATGGAAGGCGGGCATGTCTAAGAAAAGATTGTAAAATTTGTTGGAAGACAAAAGCTAGGGTAGCGCTCCAAATATCGAAGCAACGACAGCGCGCAACAATTAAATAAATTATGATAATTAAATACAACCTCAAATAAATAAATTCTAAAATAATAATTAAATACATAATCCCCATTATTTGATCAGGTGTTCGCCTAGTGGCCTCTAGGTCAAGTCTACCAGTTCAGACATTAAGAACGCAGTATATAATATAATATTTTTAAATACACACCTCCTGCAATTATTTAATTTAAATACAATATTGAGAAATCATTTATTATAAATACCACAATACTAATAATTATAAAAAGTTGAAACTACCCCTGTTCTCAGAATGTGGTAGTGACAAATAGACCTGAAGGTTGTTCCTCTGGGAAGATTTTAGGGACTCATCATCTGGTACTTCTTGAGGGGCAAATTGCCATGTTGGAGTGAGATCAATTTGTCGTGACCGTCATCTTGTTTTATAAATGCAAAGTGATGACTTTGGCGTCGATCAACTCCTGGATTCTTCTTTTTAGTACATAGCATCCCTTTGTGGGGTGATGAATGTACCGATAAAAGAGACAATATTTTGGGTCATCAACCTTGCCAGCCCTTTCAGGGTATCTGATGTTGGGTAGCCGGAGCTTGTTTTCCTTCATCAATATATTGAAGATTTTAATGATGTCATCCTCATAGAAGGAGAAAGTCCTCTTTGGCTTTTGGGCTCCCGATACCCGAGTCGTATGGTCCTTAGGGAAGATGGTCATAGTTGCATCATCTTTAGACACAGAGGGAATTCTACCCCTAGCCTTAGATGCTGCTCTATTTTGTCGAGGGAGACTACCCCCAGACATGTCGTTGCATTTGTCCACAGAAGTTAATTTAGAAGGACCTGCCTCTGGTATTACAGGATCAGACTCTGGAGGTTTGGATTTTGCAAGAGATGCAGTATACCCTAACCCAACACGAGTTCGTTGACAGTAAAGATCACCATACAATGGTATTCGTCTATCTTTTCCATAATTGAGGCCTTGCTTCAACTTCAAATCATAACCCATGTTTTGTATAATCTTTAAAGCCTGTGGGCTATATCTGTGGATTTGTATTCTCCCAGCATCAGACTCGTGAGAATCTTCTTGTACAATCGGTCTATTCCGCATTCGACCGAAGATTATTTGATGCTAATCGTCGTGAGTAGGTGGAACAATAAAGACAGATTCTTCATGTGGCCCATATGTCATGACGACATTAGATATTGACGCTACTTCCCATATGACCTCCCCACGCTTGGTAGTTAGGGTCACTAAATCTTGATTTTGACCCCTGCCTTTGCCTTTCTGGATCAAAAAATCACGCAAATCAGGGAGATTACCAGAAGAAGAAGAAGAAGGCTCATTCTGCCTTTTTATATTAGTAGGGGCATGGAGATTAGGGACCATAACTCTCTCTCTGCCATAAGAATACAGCAGTTCAGCCATGTGAGTAGCATACGATCCATTATCCGTCTGAGGAGCGTATTTTCCAGTGAAGTGGGTCTTCTTTACGCGGACAGACTTATCCTGGCATAATTTGGAGTTTGGCACTGGTTCGCGTAAAATAGGAGAAGTCCTCAAGCGGCCTCCACCGTCACGCATAATCTGAAGAGTGGGCAACTTCTTCTCTTGTGGACGTACAAGCCTAGAGGTTGGGAGATTCGCCACTCGTTTTCCTTTGATATGATCCAAAGGTCCATCTGCCTCATCACAGATGGGAGATATATTTTTACGCACAGGACGTATTTGAAATTTTTGAATTGGCGCTGAGACCTTGTCAGAAATTTTGTCTGCCACGTCACAGACGGAAGACGAAGTTTTACACGCAGAGTGCGTGTTAGACTTCTGGATTAGCACTGAGGCATTTCCAGAAGTTTTGTCTGCCACGTCACAGACGGAAGACGGATTTTTACGCGCAAGGCGTATTCTAGACTTCTGGATTGGCACTGGGGCATTGCCAGAAGTTTTGTCTGCCATGTCACAGACGAGAGACGAGGTTTTATGCGCAGAGCGCGTTCTAGATTCTGGATTGGCACTGGAGCATTGCTAGAAGTTTTGTTTGCCACGTCACAGACGGGAGACAAATTTTTACGCGCAGAGCACGTTCTAGACTTTTGGATTGGCACTGGGGCATTGCTAGAAGCTTTGTCTACCACGTCACAGAATAGAGATGAAGTTTAAAGCGCAGAGCATGTTCTAGACTTCTGGATTGGCACTGGGGCATTACTAGAAGCTTTGTCTGCCACATCACAGATGGGAGACAAAGTTTTACGCGCAGAGTGTGTAGGCTGTGTTGTCACAACCTTGTTGATCAGAGAGAGCTTGCAGGAAGGGTAGAGGATGTCTTGGGCATCCTCACTTTATGCAGCTTCCTGTTGTTCTGGACAGAGAGGGGACGAGAGTTACCCCATGCGCGAAGCATGTCTTCATAAGCAGATTGGTCGAATTGGACGACCAAAGTCTTCTTCGTCGATCCGACGGATACAGTATCGTGTTGAGCAATGGCTTTCTCGTTAGATGAGAAAAGAGTCCCCAGCAGAGTCGTCATCTTGTGATGATAAAAATAAATAGAGGGTTTGTACAAAGCTCTTTTGGTTTACAAACTCAGGCTATTAAACTCTCCTGGTATACAAAACACTATTAGAGGTAATATGAACATGATAGGTTTTGAAAATTCACCTGGCGAGTCACCATTTTGTTTGAGATAAAACAAATAAAGGGTTTGTACGAAACCTTTCTTTGTTTACAACCAAGAAAAAAAGTACAATTAATCCTATACGAGGATGTTAAGTACAATAAAAATAATTCTGGGGAAAAATTACTATAGGAGTCTGATCTGCGGTCGATCACTTTGTCCCTTGGACCACACGATGATGAAGAAGTGCTGTAGAAGAAGAAGAAGCTTCAAAGATTGCAGGAGGGATTGAATTCTCGTTGCCAGAGTTGTCAATCAATACTCTATGTCTGTGCTCTCTCTCTATAATCTCTTGATCTCTGATCTTGGTCCTCTTTTCGATCTTTTTGACCTCCTCTCTCATGTGACCAGAGGTCTCTATTTATAGAGATCAATCACAGTAACTGTTTAGTCGGCGTAGAAGCCAAACTGTGGAGAGAGTTGCACCTTTTACGCGGCGGTTATAATAACTGCTACCCACGTTCGAATGATCCTCTGAATATGCGTATGACACATGTCCCATTATGAGGTAACGTGTATAACTGCCTCTCGAAGATTACGGCATGCAAGCCACGTAGGTAACTGCCCCTCGCGGAAAGATGATTGGCATAAAAGTCAAATAACTGTCTTGGTGGCGTAAAAGCCAAATAGCTGTCTTGTTGGCGTAAAAGCCAGATAGTTGTATAATAGGTAACCATCGTAAAGATAGCTAATTATCCTTCCTGACTGAGGTCTTGAGCGTATTCTGGGCCAGATAGCCTTATCATGTACCTTTGCAAATATAGCCTGAGTTGGCATATTTTGAGGAGATAGCATACGGCGTGCTCCTCTAGTTGAAAATAGCCTGGTTGGCGTATTTCGAGGAGATAGCATACGGCGTGCTCCTCTAGTTGAAAATAGCCTAGTTGGCGTAAAATGCCAAGATGGTGATGTAAGCATATTAGCCTTAGTTTTAGCTCTCTCAGTCATGAAAAAATTATAAAGGATAGAACCAAATCTCGTTCATTTAATGCAGAGATATGCCTCGAGCTCTGTACGAGAGACAGCTTTTGACGTGGCGTCTGATTTCGTCTCATCTTGAGCATAAAAACTCATCTCTGCCTGTGCAGAATAGGCAGCGTATTCCTTGCATGCGTAAAAATGGCTTATATCAAGGATATGTCACTAAACAATAGTCTGGGTCTCTGTGTAAAATCATCATCACAGCCGTCCTCTCGATCGTCGTGTAGTACTTTTGTCAGGAGTCAGGTTCACTATTTTGTCTGACAGGTTCATTCGAGGAATACGAAGAGTTTCTCGTACAACTTCATGCTGTATTAAAAGCAAACATATTTTACGTCGGAGGGAGGTATAGCAACCTTTTTATGCCAAAACGGCCTTTGAGTGCTGCTTTACGCGGACTGTTCTGACGCCATATTTTACGCCACACAGCGCTGAAGCTCTGTTTTACGCGTATAGCTCTGAAGTCATATTTTTATGCCATATAGCGCTGAAGCTCTATTTTATACGGACTTTATGCATGTTGGGGGTTATACGCGTATAATTCCCCAGCGTATTTTTATGCTTCTACACTTCCTCGAATGAAGGTGGTAGAGGTAGTCGATATGCTACTTCTCCCACTCTCTCTAGCATGTCAAATGGTCCAATATACCTTGGGCTCAACTTGCCACGCCCTTCGAATCGAATAGTGCCTCTAGTAGTTGATATCCTCAAGAAGACATGATCGCCCTCTTTAAACTCCAAGGGACGACGATGAAGGTCTGCCCACTGCTTCTGTCTATCTTGCGCTGCTCGTAAGTGCTCTTGTATCTTCTTCACTATCTCTATGGTGTTGACTTCCAACTCTGGTCCCAAAATCTGACGTTCTCCCACGTCACTCCAACACACGGGAGACCTATACTTTCTTCCATACAATGCTTCAAATGGAGCCATCTGGATGCTCGCTTGATAGCTATTATTGTAAGAAAACTCCATAAGATGTAGGTGGTCCTCCCATAATCCTCCAAAGTCTAACATATAAGCCCTCAACATATCCTCCAGTGTCTGAATAGTACGTTCGGACTGTCCATCTGTCTACGGGTGATAAGATGTACTGAACTTCAGATGAGTCCCAAGACTCTCCAGCATGCTTCTTCAAAAGTGATATGTAAAACGCGAATCCCTGTCTGACATGATGCTGACCGAAATACCGTGCAACCTCACGATTTGCCTCATGTATAAGTCAGCCAAAGCTTCTATAGACTGGCTAACTCTAAAAGGCAAGAAATGTGCGAACTTGGTGAGTCGATCCACTATTACCCATACAGCATCTCTCCCACGTGGACTCTTTAGAAAACCCGTGACGAAGTCCATAGTGATGTCCTCCCACTTTCACTCAGGAATCAGAAGTGGTTGCAGTAGCCTTGTTGTTCTCTGATGCTCCGTATTTACCTGCTAACATACTAGACATTTGGCTACAAAGCGAGCTCTCTCTCTTTTTATCCCATGCCACCAAAAGTGATATTGTAAGTCACAGTACATCTTGGTGCCTCCAGGATGAATAGAATATATCAAACTATATGCTTCGGCCATCAACTCATGTCGAATCTCTCCACTGGAAACATATAGACGATCACCACATCGTAATTTCCCGTCATCATTAATGCGCAATCCCGTCTGCTCTCCGGCCTCTGTCCTTTCTTTCAATCTCCTGAATTTGGCATCTGTAGGCAATGCTGCCTTGATCCTCTCTACTAGCGATGACTATACTTGTAAGTTGGCTAATGTCCCATCTGCTCTAGGTAATACCACTTCTATGCCAAGTTCTTGCAAGTCCTCCAATAATTCCCTCTATGACGTCAAGAAGTACGCTGCTGGTTTTTGGCGCGTCTGCTACTACGTTAGCCTTGCCTGGGTAATAATGTAGCTCTATCTCAAAATCCTTCATCAACTCAAGCCACCGATGTTGCCTCATATTTAACTCCTTCTGCGTGAAGACATACTTAAGGCTTTTGTGGTCTGTATAGATCTCTACTCATTCCCCTTATAGGTAATGTCTCCATAGCTTTAGAGAAAAAATAATGACTGCAAGCTCCAAGTCATGAGTTAGATAATTCTTCTCATGTACTCGTAACTATCTAGATGCATATGCAATCAACTTGCCATGCTATATCAACACACATCCCAAGCCTTTTCCTGATACGTCACTGTAAATCACATAACCTCCAGATCCTGATGGAATAGTCAATACTGGTGCTGTGGTCAGTCGCTTCTTCAACTCCTCGAAAGCGGCTTGACACTCGACGGTCCATACGAACTCTTGATCCTTGTACATCAACCGAGTCTTAGGTGCTACTATCCTTGAGAAGTTCTCCATGAACCGTCGATAATATCCCACAAGTCCAAGGAAACTTCTCACCTCCGATGCTGATTTAGGTACGAGCCATGTCTCGACTGCCAAAATTTTCTCTAGATCAACAGAAATACCATCTCCCATAACGATATGCCCAAGAAATAAGACTTTGTCCAAGAAAAACTTATATTTGCTGAGCTTCGCATATAACTGCTCTCTCCTCAAGGTCTCTAGGATAATCCGCAGGTGCTTCTCGTGCTCCTCGTGGCTCTTTGAATAGACAAGTATGTCATCTATGAAGATGACCATGAACTAGCCCAAATACGGATGGAATACTCAATTAATTAAGTCTATAAAGATAGCTGGAGCATTGGTCAATCCAAATGGCATGACCAAAAATTTGTAGTGTACATATCTTGTCCTGAATGCTGTCTTCGAGATATCCTGCTTCCGTACCTTCACCTAGTGATATCCCGATCTCAAGTCTATCTTCGAAAATACCTTGGCTCCACTAAGCTGATCAAATAAGTCATCAATGCGTGGCAATAGATATTTATTCTTCACGGTCACTGTATTTAAAGCTCTATAGTTGATGCACATATGCACTGACCCATCCTTCTTTGGTACAAATAACACTAGTGCTCCCCAGGGTGATGCACTCAGCCGGATGAAACCTTTCTCCTCTAATTCTTTCAATTGTGCCTTTAGCTCATCCATCTCCTTCTTCACCAATCTATAAATATGCGACGCTATGGATGTTGCTCCCGGTGTCAATTCAATTAAGAACTCTACGTCTCTGTCCGGAGGTAGTCCTGGCAATTTCTTTGGAAAGACATCTTGGAATTCTGAAATGATGGGGTGATAAATAACGTCGTCTATTTTAAGCTGCACACCATCAAGGGCTTCTGTGGATCCTCGTGCAAACTCAATTTTCGGCTGGCCTGGTACCTTAAAAAGAATTCTTCTTCCAAAACAGTCGAAGAAAGCGTGGTACTTGCTTAGCTAGTCCATTCCAAGCATAATATCAAAGGTTGGCATAGGAAGGACTAAGAGTCGGGCATTCATCTTTCTGCCACGAATCACTACAGGATACGATCTACAAATCCGACTAACAGGTACAACTCCCCCTTCGTGAGAATTCTAACACAACTAGATAAATGTATAGTGGCAATATTGTGTTTGGCAAGAAAACTAGAAGATATAAATGAGTGGGTGGCTCCCGTATCAAATAATGTCAGCAAAAAAAGTAAAAATAAGAGTAATACCTGCTATGACATCAATCTCCTGTTCTATGTCATCCACTTCTAGTGCAAAAGCTTGTCCATTCCTCTGTGGTAGTCCATGACTGGCCCTCGTGTATTGATCCTCCTGGGTAGGTAGCGGTGGTCCTCGCTGAAATCCTCCGGCTGCTGGGGGTCGGGGTGCTCCTGGTCTTGTCATCTGCTGAACTGGCTTCGGCGCTGGAAGTGCTAGCCTCTGTATTGGCGGTAGAAGCATCAATGTCTGCTGCATTGGACAGTCTCTCGCCATATGCTATCCGGAACCACACCTCATACATTATCCCAAATGAGTCTGATAGTCTCACAAAATATGCCCGTATTTTCCACAATAACTGTAGTGGGGCTTCTCCGAATTCTGGTACGATCCTGCTCTGTGCTGATACTGTTGTTGCTGTACTAAAGGACGTCTGATAGGCCCTCATTATTGTGTCCTTGCTGGTCCTTGTTGTATCTTCAGTTAACCTCCCTTTCCCTTACTGATGGTCTCTTGAAATCTTGCTTCTGTCAATAATTCAGCATAAGAGATCTGGGACTGTGAGCTAGTGTAGTGTTGGAGCTCCTGAGTCAACCCGTGGTAAAATCTCTTAGCCTTCTCCAAGTCATTCGGTATCAGGGCAGCGCCATATTTACTAAGGTGACTAAATTTTGCATTATACTCGTCAACTGTCTTGTTCTTCTGCTCCAGATGAAGGAACTGATCGTACAACACATCTTCTACAGTGTCCAAAAAGTATTTTCTCTCAAAGCACTCCAAGAATTATTCCTAAGTCTGATACGTACCTATCTGGCGCTCCATTGATTCCCACCAGTGATGAGCGTTACCATCTAGTTGCATCCTTACGCCTGTCATCCATAGATCTGTAGGCAGCTGTGATGCTTCTAATAATTTCTTGGTGTGGGTAATCCAGTTTGTGGTCTCCTCTGGGCTCTTAGTGCCTTTATACGGCTTGGGGCCCATCTGTACAAAATCCTTGACTGAACCAACTCTAGCTCGCGGTACTAGAACTAGTACCTGGGCTGGTACAGTTGCCTATACAGCCATTCTCTCAAGTGCTACCAAAAAATTTTGCCTCTGCTCTGCCGCTTGCTGCCTCTGCTCTACAGCTAGTACGGCCGCATGTTGTCTCTGTTCCTGCATCATTATTTGGAAGAATTGGAACAGATGTGTCTAGCCATCCTGTGGTGTCGATGAAGCTGGAAAGGTCCCATTAGGCGATGCGAAAAGATCAGATGGAACTGGGTTGTGAGTCTGTCCATCCGGCCCCGAAAGTCTAGGAGTCGTCGAGGTCTCCCCTCGAGTTTGCCCGTTGACCCCTGAAGGTGTGTCGCCTCTGGTGGTATTACATCCACTACGCAAATCCATCCCTCTGCAAGAGGTGGACGAAACGATTAGAAGAAGTACAGGAATCAAACAGGATGCAAGCATTTAAATAGGAAGTTGAAAGGGAAAATAAGTTTTAGTCAAGCGTGGATAGGATCCTATATTCTATTCCTATATGCATGCTTGTTCGGTATAGTAACATAACCGAGATAATATATTCTCGACATGCATGGGCCACCACTAAAAATATGTCACGCCCCAGTCCCAAAATATATAGGACTAGGAATACGTAACACGCCAGTCGTATGTATACGAAACTCTAATGTGTTAGAAGATCGTAACACATACGTACGCTGTACATGAATATCAAATCCACAAGTGGTAATATACTGTCAACAAGTCACACACAATCTATATCTCATCCACAGCATAAATAAGAAATAGGAATAAATAACTGAATCTCAAATATGAAGTCTCAAAGTATGATAGTCGGATGGAAATAAATCCATTGCCAATAGACTATACTAAACTATTAAATGAGAGAAGAGATCAAACTCTAATATAAGATAAATGTCCATAATGGAAATAGCAACTAGAATATCCATCAGCTGCGATGAATCAAAGGTACTCTGAAGTAAGACCTCCTCAGTCTGATATGAAGGGTCAGGTCCGGGTCCGTACTCCTGTGGATACTCCTGCAAGTCTATACCTGGAAAGGGACCAGGTCCTCAGAGGGACATAACAAGATACATAGAAACATGCCAATAAAGTACTGAAAAATAAATATCCAAGGGTCGCCCAACCATCTATGTGAATGCAGTTTGAGAACAACTTTCCAACAAGTGAGCTATCTGGCTAAAATGGGATTGGCATGATTCTCTCGGAGATTCAGGAGCCTAAAAAGTATGACATCTTTTGAACCTTAGAGGCCGCCTGATAATATATAATATATAGTGGTCATCATGACTGCGCATCTCCGGCGAAGCGTACGGGTTACACAAGAAAAGTGCAAAGGAGCCCAAACGCCTTACTTGTTGTTCTCCCCACCCCATCCTCTAAGCATGTTACATCCATGACATGATGATACCTCTAAATAACTGCCAGGTCTTCTAGCATGCAATTTCCATCAGCAGTTATCCCTATCTGTCGCATGACCTATACGTACCAGTGGCCAGCCGAGTACGCAAGTCCTTGTCCTACATGAGACTCATACTCATGTAACAACTATGTCATGGCCAATAAAACATAAAAATATCTCATGATAATGGGGTGGTCTCATAAACTAGGTCAATATGCATGTATATAATAAAAACAGAATACGACGCCACCGTCGTTGCACCCAAGTTATTCTTGGATGCGCAGTTTATATAGCAGTTTAAAATATATGAATTAAATGGATAGAAATAAAATGCATGCATCATATAGAATGTAAATCACAGTACAATGGCTATGTATACTTGCCTGGCAAGCAATCTGTATAGTCTAAGCGTCGAGATGTCAAGTACACAGGATCAGAAACTAAGGCCTCCGAATAAACATCTCTGGATGATAAAATAAATATCACCAACATTTCCGAAATCAGCAAGATAGCTAGAAAACACTACCATTTCGTCCAATTTGGACACAGGGGCAAAACGGTAATTTTGGATCAAAGCGGGGTCTACTTGTGGCCCACTTTGCACCAAAATGCGTGCTAGGGGATAAAGTCTCTAAATAGGACAAATTATAGGTCAAACAATTTCTAAACGTTAATACGAACTCAACGGTATATTCAATTTTGGATTACGGTGAGCCGAACACAAATTTGCCCAAAAAGTCAACTGTAGGGCCCGTAAATAGGCGGCTTGGTCAACTATCTCAGAATTGCATGAAACTTGGGTCACAGGACAAGCTTAATACCATGAATCCCATGTCACAAGTTTTGTCGCATTCCGACGAGCGTACACTAAATGGTGCGGTGTTTTGCAAAGGTCACAATACGGGAACTTTTTACGGATACAGGTTGATTCTAACGCACACACGCATCCAAATCAGTTTTTGTAAAAGCCTACACGTCAAGATATACCATATGCGCCTTTTGATGCAATTGGTACATGACAGGACGGTCCCGTTTGGCGGGGCGCACTCCGTATCGCAATTTCTAAGTTTTGGAAAATAAATTTTTTATGATTTTTAACCCAATTTATCTCTGCATATAACACAAAATAAAATAATCTAATTAATAGTAAATGATCTCGGTTATATGGTCTTCACATAGAAAAAAGTAAATCTAGATTTAGATGTCTGTGGAGGAAGATATCAGTCCTAAAATATAGGTGATCGTAACAGTTTGTTGTAGTAAAAAGATATAGTTTTTCTCCAACTTGGCCTCGATTTCTACCTAGTGTTAAGCGTTGTTCGATGGAAACTAATTAACAGAGTTGAAAGAGGGATAGGTCATGAACATACAGGTGAAGACGGATCAGAAATTGATCGCAAGATGGAACGAGAAATAACTCGTGAAGTAGGCACGTTGCTACTCAATTCTGTCGCAGAATCTCGCGTGGTTACGCGGACGCGGGGGTGGTCGGCGGTGCTCCGTTGGCTGCAGGGTGCTTCGACGGTGGTCAAGGTCGGCGCAGGGTCGGCGTGGATTAGAATTAGGGTTTGCAATATGATGTAAATACTTATATATATAGGGAGAGAGAGGAAGCGGGGGGTTCAGCGCTGGGCCGCGGCCGGGCTACTACGGGTATGGGGTTGCTGCTAGCTTAGGACTTGGGTTGCGGGCTAGTTAGTGTAGTTTAGGTTAATAAATTAGTTAAGGGTTTAGTTGTTAATATTTTTTTTACTTACCTTTTTCTTTCTTTTTCTTTTTCTTTTTGTTTTATTATTCCTATTACGAAAATTATTATAACTATTACTATAAATAAAATATATTTTTAAGTTAATTAAGACATGATATAAATAAATTAAATGATTATAATATTTAAAATTTTGGGATTTTACACAAGGTCCTCTGAAAAATATTATCCAGTCAGGATTGGAGTGAAGCACAAACACTAAACAACAGTTTTATTTATATTGACAAAAACTATAAGACATTGTATGGAAATACATAATAAAAAAATATTAGAAAAATAGGGAATACTAGAGAGACATGTAATCAGCAATAGTACTAACTAGGAATGAATAGATATATGTGAATGCTAGAAATGAGTGAACTGGAAATAAAGAAATGAAAATTCTAGCTAAGTGCTGTGAAATATCAGTTTGCTATGTGATCGGCTTGGGACTAGATCAGACTTGTTATATATGATTGGCTATGGTACATGTGAGGTCAGGCTAACCATCTGGTTAGCTATGATGCGAGCAATAATCAGGCTAATCATATATAACAGGCAATGAGGCTTGTAAATGGTCAGGCTACACCCTACGTGATATGTGGGGTAAGCTATGATGCATGTAAAGTGGGGTATGATCATATAATCTTGCTAATATTTTTCCATCCCCAGCTAGCACGATAGATTCCAATCATGACTCCTCATGACGGGTATCTATGATACTAGCCCGTGTATCCACAGTGTCAGAATAAAGCATACACTACAACTAGAATTATAGTAATAATCAATATAATAAAAACTGTCAGAGAATGTACTCACTTGTGGTCATGAGCAAAGTGTGAGGATCGATGTCCAAGATGGATTCACAATGACCTAAATATAGGAAATTAAGTGTCAATGAGCGAGGTAAGGTTGAAACATGATTAATAAACTTATTGTGGTGGTTCTAGGTCACTTGTTCTCTTACTAGGCTAATCAATAACATTAATACCTATAGGTTAAATTCTCTCTGTTATATACTAACTAGTATATAGATAACTAGCTACTAGTAGTAACTGACTAACACTTTACTACTGGGTGTTATGAATAAACTCATGTACTAGCTATAAGTAGTATCAATATTAACTAGCATTATACTAGCTAGGAAATTAAGATACAATATAATATTTTATATACACATATATATATACTTGTACTATGTTATCTACTATACCTTGGCTTAACTAGAGTGTCTAGTATCAACACACTAGTATCCTAACATCCTCAAAATTCTCTCTCAGATTTTTACACTAACTGTACCATATGGAATCTTTCCTCATATATACCTACATCAGACTTAATAAAATAAATACACTTCTATCACTGATATCCATTTAATCTCTGATACATACTTCATTCTAGAATATGGTACACACACCTATCTCAGATGTCCCATGCTCTGTGCATACCCTTATTTCCTCCTACATTGAACTAACCTATCGACCCCTTACTGATACACCTGGGGTCTATCCCATATACTAAAAGTAAATACTGCCCACTAATATATATCAGTCTAGTGTATCATCGAACAATCAACCAACTGACCTACCTACATTGAGTTGAACCAAACTCAGTTCAACTCAGCAATACCCACACCAACACCTTGCTATACACAGATACAACATCTAATCCACACTCTAGGTACTTCACTAATACACCATGTATCAGTGATACACAGTTTTTACACTATGCCAACTCCTCATCACTAATACTTATATATATACACCCACTGATATACTTAACTATCCTATCCTCACTAAACCTCTACCAAATAACTGAACTGAACTAAACTGAACACACTAACCACTAACCTACTAACATAAGCCACTAACTTAACTAAACTAACCCACAGACCTGACACTGTGCTGACTGACTGATACACTGATACATTATTGCTGAAATGGCACAGTGTTGACACTGTGCTTACTGTGATGGCTGCATTGAACCCCCTTGATGTACTGCTATGCAGTTTATGCACAGTACACTATTTGCTACATAGTGCTGTTTGTGGTAATAAACGAAAGAATGAAAGTGTATTTCAATGATAGGGTTTATGCGAAATCCGCGCCCTTTGGTTTACAAACAAACTTGTACAATGTAATCCTATACGAGGATGTGGGAGTACAATTTATTTAATCTGGGTATAAATTGCTATAGGTATCTGATCTGCAGTCGATCACTTTAGCCCTTGGACCACACGATATTGAAGAGGTGCCGTGGAAGACAGGTAGCAGCTTCGAAGGTTGCAGGAGAGGGGGGATGCACGATGCCAAAGTCGTCGATCCCTGCTCTTTGCCTGAGCTCCAGTCTCTCTCTCTCTCTCTCTCTTGACCTTTTGATCTGGTATTGGTTTTCTTGACCAAGTTTCTGACCCTCCAATTTGTCGACCTTGTTCGTTTTTTCGACCTTGTTCCCCATTGATAGGGGTCTCTATTTATAGAGTTTTGGTGACAGTGACCACTTCGTCGGTGTAAAAACCGAGGAGTGGGAAGTACAGTACCCCTTTACACAACGGTTAAGATAACCAATGCCTGCGTATAGATGACCTTTTGAGTGAGCATGTGATACGTATCCAACTAAGGGGACAAAATGCGTATATTTGCTGCGAAGATCACGGCGTAGAAGCCACGTAGGTAGGTATCCCTTGTGTAGAAGAGGTTGGCGTAGAAGCCAAATGACTGTCACCCTGGCGTAGAAGCCAAGTAGGCATAAAAGCCGAATTGGCATAGAAGCCGAACAGGCATAGAAGTCGAACAGGCATAGAAGCTGAATAGGCATAGAAGCCGAATAGTCGTAGAGGCCGAGTGGTCGTAGAGACTGAGTGGGCGTAGAAGCCGCGTGAGCACAGATCCTGAATGGGCGTAGAAGCCGCTGCGTACCGTGCCAGAGTGCTGATGTGGACGTCTTAGCCGGAATTACGGCTTTTGAAGATATAATCAAATCTTTTGCAGAGATTTGCCACCATCTTATGCATTAAATGCGGAGGCATATTTTAAAGGTCTACAGCCCTTCTGTGCATCCGTCGCAGAGACGTGCCTTGAGAGAAACTGTCACCGCTCTGTGCAATTAGACGTGGAGACGTGCCTCTAGTCCCATACGAAGTGCAGCTTTTGACGTGGCAGGCGGTTTGTCTACTGCGGAGCGTAAAATAGCTCATATTTGCCTGTGTAAAACAAGGCAGCGTATTCCCTTGTACGCGAAAGAGCGGTTTACGCTGAAGGGACTTCAGTAAATGACGGTTCGGTGATGTTTTAACCAAATCCTCTGCATTAAATGCAAAGATCCGCCATCATACTATGGGGCGCGTCCCGAGGGGTCTGCCATCATTTTCAGCAGTCTTCTGGGTAGCCGTGCAGCACTTTTTGTCAGGAGTCAGAGGTCAGATTCACTGCGTGACTTGACAGGTTCATTTCGGGGAAGACGAAGCGTTCATCGTACGCTTTAACGCTGCTTTGAGAGCGGATGAGTTTTATGCCATGGAGGCGATGAAGAACTCTGTTTACGCTGGAGCGGCCTGGACGTACTGCACTTACGCGGATGGTCCTTTGAGCTTATTCTTCACACTGTGTTTTAGTGGAAAAAGTTCTGTTATACGCTTGATGGCTCTGAAGGCCCCTGTTTAAGCTGCTCTGCATCAAGAGGCTGCGTAGATCTTCCCAGCGTATTTTTTATGCTTCTACAAGACCCCCTTCAAAGCTTTTAAATTCCTAAGAATTTGAAATGCTTTGAATGAAGCATGAACGGCCCCTTGTAACTCGAAACGTTTCTGAATGGAGCGTTAAAACGGTCGATGCTGACTTTATGGCTGATTTATTGGGGACCGTTGTGATCTCTTTCGCCTATAAAAAGGCTGGGGGAGTTAGCCTGTTCTCCCCATATTTCCATTATCATGTCGAGATGATCGCCGGAGTTCGTCGGGTCGACCTGAGGAAGAAGGAGATCATGTTCTTCCAGCATGTAGGGAGCCAAAAAAGATGGCATCTTCGAGCAAGTATCCACTGCAATGATTGATCATGGAAGGATATCTTAGCCTCCCTTGCTCGAGATAATCAGCAACTTTGTATGGTGGTTCTTCCGGGAAGAGGGAAGGATCATATTTCACCATACTGCTTGCAAGCTGTATCTCTTCTCCTGAGATCCCCGTGGACGAGATTAGACAAACCATAATCTGTCGTCCTCGATCGAGTTCAGCTAAAGAAGCCTCAACTGGATCGACCATGGCATATAGAGGATCTTCTTGTTCATGACTGTGGTAGTCGTTGAACTGTCTTCGAAGAAGAGGAAGATCTCCACCCATGCGAGAACCTGTCAAAACAGCTTCTGGGCGATCTTCAGACGACGAGGGGGTATCTACTTTGTAAACGGAGTTTTCCTCAGTTGTAATCACGAAAATAAAAAGAAAACCCTTGTATATTGGATTTCCCTCATATGTAATCATGACTTTAATCTTTAATAAAATTGTCTTGCTTCTTCATATGATCATCTTGCCATACGTTGCTGTGAAGTCTGAATATGTGTAGCTTCAACACGTCTGAATCTTTATGCCAACTCTGATAGAAAGAGTATTAGGCCCTGTCCTTTATGCATAACGAATAGTCCATAGAACGCTGTTTAAGCATTTTAAACATTTAGAACTGTCCTGTTGCTAGGACTGAGGGACCGCGTAGAGCTCTGAACTGCTGCTTCTGATGAGCAGAAATTTTGTTCAGACTTTGTCTTCAAGAATGATCTCTCGAAACTCCCTTGGAACAGGGTCGAGGTTTTGGCTGTCAAACTGATTTTGCCATCTTGATAGACGAGATGTTCAGACTGGAGTCTGGATAAACCTCCAATTTTGGACCCGAGAAAAGTAATTTCTCAATGTTTGAACTCTGTATGCTTCGGGTACTTGGGATGCTCTGGGTCAAGAACGAGTATCTTCTGTGTGAATTCTTGGCAATTGACCGCTTTGGGGACTATTTCGAATATACAGAAAGTCGGGGAGCGTGAAATCATCTGTCTGTAGCCTCTGGGCGTAAAACACCATCGAGTGTGAAATCGTAGACTTGTGGTTCCTGAGCGTGAAGTCATAGGTTTGTAGCCTCTCGAGCATAAAAGTTACCGAGTACAAAGGCATCCGGGCATAAAACCATAGACTTATAGCTGTCGAACGTAAAGTTGTAGATTCGTAGCTGTCGAACGTAGAAAGCTCCTTTAGCGTAGGACTGGAGATCTGTAGCCTGTGAGCGTAGAACACCATCGAGCGTGAAATCGTAGACTTGTGGTTCCTGAGCGTGAAGTCGTAGGTTTGTAGCCTCTAGAGCATAAAAGCTACCGAGCACAAAGGCATCCGGGCATAAAACCATAGACTTATAGCTGTCGAACGTAAAGTTGTAGATTCGTAGCTGTCAAGCGTATAAAGCTCCTTTAGCGTAGAACTGTACATTTGTAGCTCCTGAAAAGAAAAAAATTTCGAGCGTGAATTTTGCAGATCTGTTGCTTCTGAGCGTAAACTGAGCGCCACCGAGCGTGAGATCATCGATTTGGTATCTGCTGAGCGTAAAGTCGTAGGTTTGTGGCCTCTCGAGCATAAAAGCTACCGAGCACAAAGGCATCCGAGCGTAAAACCATAGACTTATAGCTTGCGAGCGTAAAACCATAGATCTGTTGCTGTCGAGCGTAGAAAGCTCCTTTAGCGTAGAACCTGTTGAACCGTCTTGCACGAAAAACTTTTCGAATTTGCTGATTGTCCGTCTTTCAAGGGTAGTGGGCTGACGTAGCATCCAATCATAACCCACTATTAATTGCGAGATTTAGTTAGGGTCTCGAGGAGTCCGTCCGAGGATTCGAGGAGTCGACCCGAACTCTATATATATCCTAAGCTTTTGAGAGAAAAACTTTTTATCTGTCTTTTGCGAAAGAGAGCTTTCGACTGTCCGAGTTTTTCTTCGTTCCTTCTCCGAACACCTCGAGTCTTCAGAAATGGCGCCGAAATAAACCCCCTCCACTAAGGGAAAGAGTATAGGTTCTTTTTCTCATTCTTCTGTCCCAGCGAGGGAGTCTTCGGTCGGGCGAGGTAAACTTCCTTCTGAGCGAAGTATCCCGCCGAAGAGCAGCGCACCCGGTCTTAGAGGTAGAGCCTTTGGGGTGACAAAAATGACAAAAAATCCTTCGCACACGTTGAACGTGACCGCGCTAGGTCGTCTTCTGTGCTGATAGCCTCTTTTGAGGAAGATGATGCACGGAGACGTTTTCATCTTTTATGCCCACATTTCTAATGTGCCAGCGTAAAGACTCCATATTTTCGTAGTTCTGAGCGTAAAAGCTCTGGCTACCGAAAATTGGCGTATATCACAAAATTTGAGTTTTACGCTTGTGGAGGGGATTTCCGGCGTAAAATAACCAAATTTGTACAATCCTGCGTAGAGAACAGACTGTTGTTTTTTTGGTCTGTATGTTTGTGCAAGATTTGCAATGACATATTTTTCTTGCACTTTTGCAGTTGATTTGGGTGAGTCTCCACTGGCCGAGGTGATGGGCTCCGCTGTCGGGATGCTGCACTCGAACTACCTGGAGGATCTGTCCTACGTGGCATTTCCCATCTCCGGACCCCAGTATCCTGAGGGAAGGGAGTTTTTGATATCGGCTCAGGGCGAGCGGACGCTGCTGAGCATGATCAATGGCGAGCCCTTGACATATGTAGACGGGGAGCAGTACATAAAGCCGGCTTTCCTCTTTGGGGACATGATTGATAAACAGTCCCAAACGAAGCCCAAGAGGGAGCCCTGGGTTTTCCCTGCCGGGAATTTGGTCTTGTACTTGCCAACGATGCCGAGGGATTATCCCATCTCGGCTTTCTTCCACGCGACGCATCCCAGGAAGATGTCGTGGATGCTGACTCCTGATCTTCACGACAAGCCGGGGAAGATCTTTCATCTGAAAGGAGCTTATCAGGGGTCATTTGTCAGTCGCCCTTCCGGCGTTGTGACGTTGTTCAGGGGACTGTGCCCGGGCAGTGTCCCGAGTGAAGATAGCTCAGTGATCCAGCCGGTCCAATTGCCGACTTTCTGCAACGACTTTATGGGACGAGGCAGGATATATCCCAAGAAGAATCCTCGGTGCAATGGGTGGATCGCCCCAATAAACTCCCGATAGACATGCCTAGTTGACTGGGCTTTGAAGCACTTCCGGAGAGAGCTGGAGGGCATTGGACTGTATGCCGCTGTGAGTGCAACGAGCGTCGGGTTGCCTCCCAATCCTAATTTGTTCTTGGCACTGATGGAGAGATACATTTCGCTCACTGGCACCTTCGCCACTCCACTGGGGGAGCTGGGATTGGCCCTCCATGAGATGGCAGTTGTCTCGAGACTGCCGATGGGGGTTACCCCATATGAAGAGTATGTTACCACCAAATGGGAGTTGGTGGACCTGGACCCTCGGGTGGCGAAAGTGTATCAGGAGCTGATGTGTCAATACTTCGCGTGCACCGCTTTTTATAACGAGCCTTCTGATTTGGCTCACACCACCAAGTGGATGTCCTACCTCTTCTTTCACCGAGCCAGGGCTGCCAAGTCGGAGAAAGCCTCGGGGGACAAGAATGAGCCCGTGAACTGTTTGGGCGTGCTTAGTGCCCAGGTCGTGGAGGATCTTATGGAGGAGGCTAAAGCTCCGGATCAGGTTCTCATCGAGGGGGTAGGAAAGTACCCTGAAGGCATTAAGGCCTGTAGTTACTTAAGGCACTGTCGCAGGCCTCTGTCTAAGGAAGCCCAGCTGGCTGGTTTCCTTTCCATATGGCTGCATCGAGTAGTAGTGCCTGGTACTGCGTCTGCGGACTGCATTCACCGGAACATCCTGTGGTCGGCAGTGCGCCTGGTGTTCGGGGCAAGACTGGGTTTGCTTCCTGCCATAGTGTGCCGTATACAGGTTGGCCTGAGAGCCATGACTGATGGGTTGCTCTTTGATGAAGCTCGGCGTGAGAGTTTTCCCCGGGTGGAATTACCATACCTGTATTTGATGGGATGGTTAATTCTCCACAATCCCCGGGTGATGTCTCCTGGCTCCGGTAGCAGCTCGGGGGGTATATTCTTGCTGAATTATAAGGACTCTCCCTGGAATGTGAGCACAGTTTTAGACTGTCGGCTAGTGTTGAACCTCAGCCACGGCTGGAAGCTCTTCTGTACTCCCCCATCTGTGCATCGCAATCAATCAGGGACGAGGCTTGAGGATTCAGGTGGAGAGAAGATCGATCTTTCTCTGGAAGCTTTCAAATGGTTGGTCTGCATTAGGCCCTCCCATTTGCTATACAGGAGCGAAGATCATTGCTTCTTCGAGCCCTACCTGCCTAGTCGATTTGCCAGGCAATTCGGGTACGATCAGTTGCACGTGGGCAACGCCGTCACCAGCTTCAGATCCAGGGGCGGACTCATTGATGGAGCTAGAGGGTGGCGATATTTCATCATGGGTTGCACGGGGGCAACCTTCATCGTGCCGGTCGTTACAACCTCCACGGAGCTCTGCATTCTCCATTCTTACGCCCAGTTCTATGTGGCGATTAACACCTTCCACTGTGATTTTGACATGCGTGGAAGCTTCAGGGTGCCTTCTCCCAAGCCTGGGGGAAGGGTCGAAGTCCCCTCGGTTTCTTCGGACGAGGGTGAGGAGTCTGGTACTCCGGATGAGCCTCTGGTGTCGGTGCCGAGGTGTGAAGTACCTCCGCCTGCGGGGGCTTTGGTAGTCTCTTCTGGGAAGCGACGGGCTTCTGCTTCGAAGGAAGCTTCTCTTCGTAAGAGGAGGAAGGAGACGGTTGCTCGTCCTCTCCGCATTCTTGGTGTTGAGGCTCCCGGGAGTGAGCCTGTATCTCCCCATATCAGGGATGATTCTTTGGCTGGAGGTTCCTCGCCTTTTAGAGAGGGACCTTCTACAGTTCCGGCCGGCGGCGCCGGAGAATTCTCGCTAGAGGTTGCTGTCGTGGCTACTGCTACAGGTAGCGGAGCGAGATTGCCTGTGTGGCCGAGGCAGATGGGAGAATCTTTTCCGAGGTCAACAGCGGGTAAAGCTCCCGCCGTGTCAGCGAGCACGTCTGGCGAGATTCCAGCTAATGAACCTCGACTGCGTCTTGGTGAAGGCTTGACAGAACTCTTGGCGATGTCGGTCGGCCCACCTCCTTCTCCAGGTATGACAGTTCACATTGCGTCATTAAGGCGTGGTTTAGCTGCATCGGCTGCAGATGCGTCGTATAAGCCGTGGGCTCTGGGTAAATGTCATCTTTATGTCTCCCTTTAGAAAGATTACCATCATACTGATATCAACTTTCTTGTCCTTTTCTCAGGGGATGGCGTCCACGGAGAGCAAAGCGTTGAAGCACCTTCTGGCTCTGCTCCGGCTCCTGGCGATGATGTGGAGGCGCCTGACTTTGAGAAGGAAATGTCCTCGGGGGCTAGCTCGTCCAGAGTGGTTTCGTCGTCTCAAGAGGAGGATGACCCCGTCATTGTGACCTCGCCCCTCGCGAGTATGCCGATGACTTCGATCGTTGTCGTCGCACCTTCTTCGGTCGCGCCACGCGTCGAGGCGGCGGCTGTGGCCACCTCGTCTGCAGTTATCCCTGGAGAGGGACTTGCTGATATCGCGGCCACTCCTGGCGTTCAGCCGGATCTAGTTGCGTTGACCGAGCAACATACCAGCCTCTTTTACACCGGTTTGAAAACGATGATATCAATGGTGTTGGTGAAGAGTCTACATTTCAAGCGCCTGAAGAAGACTTCTCAGTTTTTGATCGGGGCCATCAGGGAGCTCGGCGATCCTGGGATAGCTAACGCTCTGGAAGTGGTGGTTAATGGTTTAGAGCAACCCATTAATGAATACTTGCAGCTGACTCGGGGCAGCTTCGATGCTGAGGTCCAGACCAGGTACGACCATATGACTGCGCGGCTCACTACCAAGCTGGAAATCCTAGACAACTGCATCAAGACACATGAGCTGGAGATGGATAGAAGAAAAGCTGTCGTGGCAGAGGCTCTCGCTCTTGAGACGAAGTACCGATCCGAGCATGACGGAAATGCAGCGAGGGTCTCCAAGCTGAGGGAAAAACTCGCTCGGGCAGAGGAGTGGGCTTCTCAATCATTGGCGGGTCTAGACGTAGCGACTAGGCGATTGAGCGCGACGCGACGGGATTTGGACCGTGCGGAAGCTGCCCGCGCGAGCTGCCTTCGGGCAAGGGCTGAGCTGTCCTGTATGAATACCCCCGAGGCACGGCTAGAGCGGGCTCGCGCCGATGCCTTGGTTCTTAGGAATGAGAGGATAGCTGCACTGGAGCGGCTGATTCGCAATCTGACTACTCCGCTATTATGATGTATCCTTTCTCTTTTTGCTTCCCCAGATGTAATTCTGCTCTTTATCGGGAATAAATAAAAGTGACTCTTTTCTGCTTTTGTGGACCCATTATTTCGGAATATAAATGACAGGTTTGGGCGAGAATGATATCTGATAATAAACTCTCGATAAACTTTTAGCGGGACATATCTGTTCAGAGGTCATACGGACATGATAGAATGTAACCCAACTAATTGCGTTCTGGAAGTAGTTTTGTCAGAATTGAGATCCTCGCTATATTCTACTCGAGCAGGGGAGATTAAGCATAGTACCTTTTCGGGAATTTGTCGTTGATAGGAGCCACTAACAGGTCTCCATTAGGCTGGGCTATCCTGTAGGCGTCGTTCGAGAATATTGTCTCGATCACATAAGGGCCTTCCCACTTGGGCTGGAATTTGCCTTTACTTCTGTGAGTAAGAATCATCGGCCTTCTTACGGCTAGAACTAGCTCGCCGACTTTGAACACTCTTTCCTTCACTTTGCGATTGAAGTTTTTGGAAATGCGTGCTTGGTAGAGCGCAATGCGCTGCTGAGCTTGTAGGCATTTCTCGTCTAACCCTTCTAGCTCTTGGAGCCTTAACAGGTCATTCTTTTCTCGAGTCAGCTCACTAGTCACGGCTATCCTGAGTGACGGGATCTGGATTTCAATAGGGAGAACTGCTTCGCTCCCGTAGACCAGCGAGAATAGGGTGCAACCTGTCGGTGTTCGTACCGTTGTGTGGTATGCCCAGAGATATTCGCCCAGCTTCTTATTCCAATCTCTCTTGTTTGAAGAGACGAATTTTTTCAAGAGTTTGATAATGGTTTTGTTGAAAGCTTCTGCCAAACCATTAGCAGCTGGATAATATGCCGTAGAGGCAATATTGTGTATCTGATTTTTATCGCAAAATCGATGAAACGCTTGGCTGATGAACTGAGGCCCATTTTCATGAATTATCCTCCGGGGTACCCCGAAGCGATAAATGACGTGATGCTTGATAAAGCTGATCATATTAGATACCTTTACCTCAGCGAGGGGGATCGTCTCTGTCTATTTGGAGAAGTAATCCGTGATGGCCAGTATGAACTGGTGACCGCTGGAAGAAGACGGGTGAATAGGACCAATGATATCCATACCCCATGCTTCGAAAGGCCAGGACGCAACCGTAGGATGTAGATATTTAGACGGTTGATGTATGAAGTCTGCATGAACCTGACAGGCTCTGCATTGTCTTGCATACCGTATTGCATCTGCGATCATAGTAGGCCAGTAATAGCCCATTCTCCTGATGCGATCATGTAGCTTAGGACCGGGTTGATGCGCTCCGCATACGCCGTCGTGAGCTTCTCAGATAATCTGCTGTGCTTCATCTTCAGATAGACATCTTAATAGCAGTCCGTCGTAGGTCCGACGATATAGGCATTGTGAAGATGCATCATAGTAGAAGCGTAATGATCGCTTTTTGACAGATACTGCTTCTTTGGGGTCCTCCGGCAAGATTTCGTATGCGATGAAATCTATGAAGGGACTTCTCCAGTCTCTTCTGGAGGGATCTGCGTTCACAGCGTGGCTGCATTCTATGTGAAAGTTGTTCTTCACACAGAATAAATCTCTGTTAAGAAGGATTACCGAATCCTGCCTTCTTATAGGGATGGCTAAATCTGCAGCTAGACTGGCTAGGGTATCAGCTTCTAGATTCTGAGATCGAGGTACATGCTCTAGGAAAAACCCTTTGAATGTTATGGCTATCTTGACCGTCGCTTGGTGATAGGGGATGAGGTCTGGATTCCGGACTTTATATATTCCTCTGACTTAATTGACGATAAGCAGAGAATCACCGAATGCTTCCAGGGACTCGACCCCCAGCTCTTTGGCGACTTAGAGCCCGATTAGCAGAGCGTTGTACTCTGCCACATTGTTGGAGCAGGGCTCGCTAAGAGAATATGCTCGGTAGATGACGAGCTGATCAGGTGTGACCAGGATGACTCCTACTCCTTAAATGACATTTTCCCTAGGACCGGTTCTGGAGGCACCATCGAAGAAGAGTTGCCACGCGTCACTTTCCATCGCGGAATTATATTCTGTAACTTCGTCGGGAATGTCCTCGTATAATTTGGAGGCCTCCAGGATCGGATGAGCAGCTAGGAAGTCAGCCAGCGCTTGGCCCTTGATGGACTTCTGCGGTACGTACATCATGTCATATGGTGTTAATAGCATCACCCAAGTCGCGAGTCGGGAATTAAGAGCACTAGGCTTGCTCATCAGTACTCGAAGAGGGTTGATCCTGGAGATGATATAAATAGTCTGGCCGGCGATATAGTACCGCGTCTTCTGGATAACGAACATCAGAGCCAAGCATTCCTTCTCCACTGGGTTGTACCGGTGTTCGGCTCCGACCATCATCCTGCTGAGGTAGTAGATAGCCTGTTCATGACCCATGTCGTTCTTCTGTGCGAGCAGAGCTCCTAGTGAATGATCCATCGCTCGAACATACAACAAGAATGGTCTTTCTATGACGGGAGGCACCAGAACTGGCGGACTGGTGAGGTAGTGCTTGATATCTTTGAATGCTTGCTGATAGGCTTCGTCCCATACGAAGGATAAACCTTTCTTCATGAGATAAGAAAAGGGCTGACATCTCCCCGAGAGGTTGGATATGAATCACCGGATGTAAGCCAGACGGCCTTGAAATCCCCGGAGTTCCCTCAGATTATGGGGCGGTCGCATTTCCACGATTGCTTGGACTTTATCGGGGTCCACCTGGATGCCTTTGGCGGTGATGACAAATCCCAAGAACTTGCCACTGGATACCCCCGAAAAGACTTTGTAGGGTTCATCTTGAGTTGATGTTGGCGCATTAACTCGAATACCGTCCTCAAGTCTTGAATGTGATCACCCTTGAGGCAACTCTTGACGGCTATGTCGTCTACGTAACATTCCACTATTTTACGTAAATGCTCATGGAATATGTTACTCATAGCCCATTGGTATGTAGCTCCGGCGTTCTTCAATCCGAAGGGCATGATCGTATAGCAATATACCCCCAATGGTGTCCGGAAGGCAGTGTGCTTCTCGTCTTCAGGATGCATCTTGATCTGATTGTATCCTGAGAATCCGTCCATGAAAGACATGTGTTCAAAGTCGCAGGTGTTATCGATTATGATGTCCATGATAGGAAGAGGGAATTCATCCTTGGGGCTGTCACTACCATATTTTAGAAAAAAAGGTATTTTAGTAATTTCCTATTTAGATAAATATTGTGTATGGTAAATAATTTTTGTTGTATTATTTAATTGTTGTTGGATGTTATTTAATTATTTTAGACTTATTTAGTAGACCCAACAAGTATAGTTTGGACCCATGGACCAACATGAATTAAATAGTTAGACTTGGCCCATTTAGAAAGCCCATGGTTAGGAAGATGGATTAAATTAATTAAATGATTAGACTAGAAGCTTCCTTCCTTAATTATTTCTTCATGAGAGGCCCCAAGTGGTACATTGGACATTTTACAATTGCTTGGGGAAGGGGGCATGGACGGCCTATATTAGAGGGAGGGAATTTCTCTCTCCTCTCATTCTCATTCCAAATCTAGATCTAGAATTTTCTACTCCCAAATTCCCTCCATTCCCATTCTAATTCCCCACCAAATTCATTCCAAATTCTTCCCAATTCACTATTAGAAAGTTAAGAAGCAAGGATCTAGAAGGAGGAAGCAAGGATCTACAAAGAGGAGCAAGGATCTACAATTTGGAAGCAAGTTCATCTCAATTGGAGGTTTCATTGGGAATCCATCTTCCAATAGGTATAATTCAGTTTTTCCCATTAAAATAGCTTCTAAATCTGAGATTTAATCATGTAAAATTAACCCATATGTATGTACTACCCATAGAACTTTGTTTTATGTTCATAGGAGACCCATGGAGAAAGTTATGGTGCTTTTTGTGTCAATTTTATTGGAATTCCGAATTTACATTTTGTTGTGTGTGTCAATTGATCCTATAGATCAATTGGACATGTGTTTATGTGTTTGGGGCTAGTGTCGTGTCCATAATTGAGTTTATGTGGGTCGTATCCCAGCAATTTGATGATACGTGTCATTTTGGGGGTTTTTCCTCCGACACGGAACTTTGTACATGTCGTATTTTGACACGGACACATAGATCTACTTTTGACACTTTGATTTATTCATAAATATTATTTGTGATGTGCTTGTGTCCTTCGGGGTACAATTGGTTGTGTGTTGGACTCGTGTCGCATGCGTATCCTAGATCTAGTGGGATACGGTGTGATACTCTCCAAATTTGGTGTATTTTTGTGTAAATCTAATTATTTATGCTTTAATTCTTCATTTATAATTAGTGAGTATATATAGATATTATATATTTATTTTAGTGTATTTATTATGGTATTATTGTAGCATAGATCTATATATATTTTTATGTGTTCTAATATGATGTATAAATATATATATGTAGCTTCTTGCATGCAATTATATATGTACTCATAAATTATACATAAATATTTTATAAAATATATTTATGTGTTTAAATGTATAATTATATTATTTATAATTATTATATAATTATTTGTATATTAATGAATGTAATTTTATGTGTGCTTCTAGCCATGTAAAATACGTACATTAATATGTGCATGTGTTTTGTAAATATTGGTATTTAAGTGTGTAAGTTTATGTGTATATATATATAAGTATATAGTTATTAAATTGTTTTATATATATATATATATATATATATATATATATATATATATATATATATATATATATATTGATTTATATGTTTATATATATTATATATATATATATATATTTACTATTTGGTGACAGTAGGTTTAATGACAGTTGAAATCTGTCATTATATAGTTCGGTTACAGCAGCCACTGTAGCTTTGGGTATTTAATGACAATTCTGTCATTAAATACAGTGGGCGGGTTTTTTTAGCAGCGGATTTTCGCGACAGTTTCTGCGACAGTTTTAACTGTCAGCAATCTGAGTCGGCAGTGGGTTTATTATTCAGCATTTCTGCGACAGTTTTCTGTGACAGTCAAGACTGTCACTATAAGCCTGTTTTATTTAAATTGTATTTTTAGCTCACTGTTTTCAGTGACGATTGGACAGATTTAATTTATATATTATATATTATAATTATATATAAATATGTATATATAAATATATATATATATATATATATATATATATATATATGTGCTTATTGTAAAGTAAAATACTAGTAGTGATATATTATTTTATTTGTATAAATATTGGTTTGTATATACTTTATATTAGAGTGTATATTATTTATACTTTGTGTGGGTACCAATTGGGATCAAGACCTTGATTCCTAATTGTTGTATTATTTATATAGATGTCTTGTGAGGTTGACCTTGGTTTGACCATGTTTGACTTTAGTTGACTTTAGAGTTGACCATAGTTGACTTTTAACTTAGAATTGATTTATTGACCTAGAAGTTGACTAGTTTGATTTGTTCTCTTTCCGGGACCTTGTTTTAATGTGGTATTCCATATCTAGGTCTTCGAGGCACCGAGTCAGACATCTGTGAGACTTTTCATTTGGACTTTAGGCGAGTACATTCTCTGATAGTTTTTCATTTATGATATCCTCTATGTTCGTTGTATCTAGTGTAGATATACATGTTTCTCTTGACACTATGGTTACACGGATTGGTATATCCGGATCTCGTCATGAGATATTATTCCTTGGTATATGGTGTATATGGTGCAAGTATTATTTCATTGGTTATCTTATACATGTACAGATACCGATTTTCGGGAGGAGTCGCTCTCTTCTTGGGGAATCTAGTGCTATAGCATACCGTGGTTGGATCTATTATACCAGTTGGGGGTGGGGAGTATTAGTATAGATATGTGATCAAATCCCTATTGAATAAAGTATTGGTAAGCCAATAGTGTTGATCATGCACCGCACGTATGATTAGCCAGGCCGCATTGTATCTTGCCCAAGCCGATCACATGTTAAGCTAGTACTCACACACTTAGTCATTAGTATTATTGTTTCATTGGCATATTGTTCATTATTGTATTTCTTTCCAGTATTTCCTTATTGTCTATATATCTCTTGTATCTATTGTGCATCTTGTTTATCCATAGCTATTTACTGTTATATAGTTTTTATCATGCATTAGAACTGCTGTTAGAGATATACTCTGCTCCTTTTCTGACTGGATATATTTTTTCAGATGACACTGAGGAGTACCCTACCTATTATGGACCCCAGGATGTTGTGGATTTAGATTCTGAGACCCTGGCTCAAGAGGGATTTATCCCAACTGAGACAGTTGACCCTGGAGTTGTAGCTTTGTAGTATGGTAGTATTCTTTTGTACTGGATTTGTCTCCAGCTTATTTTGTTACTCTTCAGACTCATTGATGTATTATTTTAAACTCATGAGTTGTATGATGACTATTCTATTCTTATATGATTCGTGCTCATTCTAGCTTAGTTCTGTGATTGAGTATTCTATCATTATTGGTGGTTCACTACTTTAGATAGACTATCTAGACAGTGTTCTACCGCCGATTCTGCGGCGTAGGCTGGGCGTTATTTCCGACTAGTATCCTTACATCGGGTACGGGTCGTGACATATTTTTGGTGGTGGCCCATGCAGGTCTAGCTTCACAAAGTATGTGATATCGTGGTAGTGCGACAATTTAGTTGTACTACTACGAGCCTGTAATAAGATATAGGATATAGGTTGAGATACTCAATCACATCTAGGAAAATTCTTTTGATTCAACTATTCTCCTTTGACATTGATACTTGATCCCTTAAACTGTCCTTTCCTTGATGTCTTACATCTTGTGCCATATTGAATCTTTCTTTCGCTTTGTCTCACGATGCCGCCTAAGACTAGATCACAGCAGGGGAGAGCAGCTTCTGAGAGGTCTGCGACATCCCGAGGGCCTGCACCAGTCACTTCTCCGGTGATTGGAGTGTCAGCTTCTTTCGGAGGTCCACCACCTACTCAGAGGACTATGCCAGCTGTATCTGAGGGGCATCCACCTCCACCTCCTGTGCTAGCAGAGGCGTCACAGATGTTTACACTATTTCGTGAGATGCTCGAGGCACAGAGGGCTCAGTCAGAGGTACATCAGAGGCAGACCGACGTCCTACGGTAGGACATCGAGAGTGCTCATCAGCTTGCTCGTGCTGTAGTTGAGAGAGGAGTTCCGGTCCAGCAGCAGGTTGTTCCTCAAGTTGCTCAGCTTCGGCCAGGCAATATTCAGGACTTCAAGAAACTGGAGCCTAGGGTTTTCAAAGGGACGGAGGGTATCGTCTATGCTGATGATTGGCTCGAGGATATTGAGCGTCTTATGAGGGTGTCCCGTCTTTCTGAAGATCTGAAGGTTGAGGCGGTAGGACTTCAACTGTTCAACGTCGCTCGTACTTGGTTCAGGAATGAGCCAGTACTGGTTGACGTAGGACAATCTTGGGAGGTATTCAAGGACCTTTTCAAGAAGAAGTTTTTCGCCCGGATAGACAGGCTTGACTTGGGAAGACAATTTGAGAGTCTCATTCAGGGGAGCATGTCTGTGGAGGAATACGCTGCAGAGTTCGGTAGGTTGAGCCGATTTGCAGAATACTTGGTGAGGGAGTCGAAGGTTCGAGCTATTCGTTTCCGAGAGGGTCTAAACTGGGAAGTGAAGATTCTCATTCCGTCTTTTTATAAGACATACTCAGAGATACTTGCGGAGGCACGCAAGGTTGAGTGGGATCTGGGTTTGAAGACCAAGAGAGACCGTGATTCTTTTCTGGGGGCCAACGGTAGTGCAGTATCTGCCAAACGTCCTTATTTCCAGTCCAGACCTTTCCAGCAGCCACAGCAAAACCAGACTCCAGCTAGAGTGCCTTTTTACCAGGCACCTCAGCAGCAGAGACAGTTACAGCAAGCTCCATACAACTTCTGCAAGAAGCCCGGCCACATCTGGAAAGTTTGCAGGAGGGGGCTAGGAGTTTGTTTGTATTGTGGTACTGAAGGGCATCAATCAAGGGAGTATCCTCGTCGTACAGTTCAGGGAGCAGCTCCAGCTCCGAGGACACAGACGAGACCACCTGTAGCACAACCGAGGGGACCGCTTCCGACACAGCAGCAACGTTTTGTCCAGCATCAACACCAGGGAGGTGCTCGACAGGGACGAGCGTTTGCTATGACCGTCGAAGAGGAGGAACCCACCGGAGATATCATCGCAGGTTTTATTCTTCTTGATTCCATTCCAGCTTTAGCTTTGTTTGATAGTGGTGCTTTCCATAGTTTTGTATCTATTTCTTTTGCTCTGAAGCATGGTTTGGTAGCTGAGTCTTTGCTTAGGACTTGCAAGATCATGACCGGGGGAGGCATTATCCTGGTTAATGATATTTATAAGGATCGGAGAGTTACTCTGGGAGGCCGGAAGTTGAGTGCGTGTCTACTTGTAATGCCACTTCTGAGCTACGACATTGTACTCGGGATGGATTGGTTGAGTAGGCACCGTGCTAGTATAGACTGTAGAGGAGGTAGAGTTTTGTTTGGTCTGCCAGGAGAGCCAGAGTTCGAGTTTGCTAGAGGAGCTGCAGAGCAGGGGGAAGGCAATATTTGTGGAGCTATGGTGGAAGACAAGGAGTTGCCGCATCCGTTGATAGCAGAATTCTTGGATGTGTTTCCTGAGGAATTGCCAGAATTGCTACCAGATTGAGATATTGAATTTTCTATAGACTTGGTACCAGGTGCAGAACCAATTTTGCAGCATATCTATAGAGTAAACAACAGCGAGCTGGTCAAGTTGAAGAAGCAGATGGATGAATTGCAGGATAAGGGGTTTATCAGATCGAGTTCTTCACCATGGGGAGCCCCGGTATTGTTTGTACCAAAGAAGGATGGATCGGTGCGTATGTGCATTGATTACAGGGCTTTGAATAATCTCACTATCAAGAATAACTATCCTTTGCCACGGATTGATGATCTGTTTGATCAGTTGAGTGGTGCGAAGGTATTTTCTAAGATAGATTTGAGATCAGGCTACCATCAAGTGAAGGTGAAGCCGGAGGACATACCGAAGACTGCTTTTAGAACTCGGTATGGTCAGTACGAGTTTATGGTGATGCCGTTTGGTTTGACTAATGCACCGGTGGTATTTATGAACTTGATGAACAAGGTGTTCCACCAGTACCTTGACAAGTTCGTGGTGGTGTTCATCGACGACATACTCATATACTCGAGGACACCGGAGGAGCATGAGGAGCATTTGAGGATTGTGTTGGATGTGCTGAGGAAGGAGAAGTTGTATGAGAAGTTGTCCAAATATGAGTTTTTCTTGGACAAGGTAGAATTCTTGGGGCATGTTGTGACTGGTGATGGTATTTCAGTGGATCCGAAGAAGATTTTAGCAGTAGAATCTTGGAAGACTCCGAGTTTGGTAGCAGAGATCAGGAGTTTCTTAGAATTGGCAGGCTACTACAGGAAGTTTGTTTTGAAGAGTTGAAGAAGAGGTTGACGTCTGCTCCTATTTTGACGTTGCCATCAGGGTCCGGAGGTTTCACTATTTATAGTGATGCATCGGGAAAGGGTTTAGGTTGTGTTCTTCAGCAGCATGGGAAAGTGATTGCCTATGCATCCAGATAATTGCGTCCTCATGAAAAGAACTATCCTACCCATGATTTGGAGTTGGCAGCCGTCATCTTCGCTCTGAAGTTGTGGAAACATTATTTGTACGGAGAGCGTGTGGAGATCTTCACAGACCACAAAATCTTGAAGTACATTTTTACGCAGAAGGAGTTGAACATGAGGCAGCGTCGGTGGTTGGAACTGATGAAGGATTTTGATATCTCTTTACAATATCATCCTGGGAAAGCCAATGTAGTTGCTGATACTTTGAGCAGGTATCCGGTAGCTATGTTCTTAATGCAGGATCGATATTTATTGGAGGACTTGGAGAGCTTGGGCATTGAGGTGATTGTTCCTGGGTGTGCTATGCAGATGTGGAGATTGCAGATACACTCAGATTTGATGGACAGTATTAAGGCAGCACAGTATGATGATGTATCTTTGAGGAGTATCAGAGCTCAAGTGAGAGCAGGATTGGAGGATGATTTCACTATTGCAGAGGATGGATCTTTGAGGCATGGAGTTAGATTGTGTGTGCCTAGTGGGGAGTTGCGTGAGGAGGTATTGCAGGAAGCGCATTGCTCTCAGTATTTCATACATCCAGGTGCTAACAAGATATATCAGAATATGCGAGAGAGTGTGTGGTGGTATGGCATGAAGAGGGAAGTGGCACAGTTTGTATCCAGATGCTTAGTGTGCCAGCAGGTGAAAGCCGAGAGGCAGAGGCCAGGAGGGTTACTTCAGCCATTACCCATTCCAGAGTAGAAGTGGAAACACATTACTATAGATTTTGTGTCCGGACTTCCACGATCTCCAGGAAGGAAAAACGTGATTTGGGTCATTGTTGATAGGTTGACCAAGTCGGCCCACTTTTTGCCTTTCAAGGTGGGTTTGTCTACGGAGAAGCTGGCAGAGATATATGTGAGACAGATCGTTAGGATACATGGAGTTCCCATCAGCATAGTCTCAGATCGGGATAGTCGTTTCACTTCTCATTTCTGGAGGAGTTTGCAGGAGAGTTTGGGCACTCAGCTCAAATTCAGTACTGCATATCATCCCCAGACAGATGGGCAGTCTGAGCGGACTATCCAGACTCTCGAGGATATGTTGCGCACTTGTGTACTAGATTTTGGGGGTTCTTGGGAGGACCATCTCCATTTGGTAGAGTTTGCTTACAACAACAGTTATCAGGCCAGTATAGAGATGTCACCTTTTGAAGCTCTATATGGTCGGAGGTGTCGTACTCCTTTGTCTTGGGACGATATTGGAGAAAGAGTTTTGCTTGGGCCAGAGATGGTTGTGGATGCAGCAGAGAAGGTTCAATTGATCAGAGACAGACTTCGAGTGGCGCAGGACAGACAGCGACATTGGGCCGATAGCCATCGGAGACCTTTGGAGTTCGAGGTATAGTTTAGATTTTGTTTGTGCTTGTTCTTGTTTGTTATAGATTAAGTTCTTAAGATGGTGTTTTGTTCTAGGTGGGTGGTTTGGTATTTCTGAGGATTTCTCCGACACGAGGCACGATTCGCTTCGGTGGAGGCGAAAAGCTTAGTCCGCGATTCATCGGACCTTTCACTATTCTAGAGAGGGTCGGTACAGTTGTATATAGACTAGACTTGCCACCTGCATTGGAGGGAGTGCACAACGTGTTTCATGTGTCGCAGTTGAGACGATACGTGGCAGATCCTAGTCATATATTGGATCACTCAGAGATAGAGGTGGGCCCTACTCTTAGCTATCCAGAACAGCCAGTTGAGATTATGGATCGGAGAGAGAAGGTGCTGAGGAACCAGACTATTCCTTTGGTATGCGTCGCATGGAGGCATCACTCTCCGGGGGAGTCTACCTGGGAGAGAGAGGATGACATGCGAGAGCGTTATCCATATTTGTTTGTACCTTGAGGTATGTTATTTTCTAGTTATGTTCTGTTCATTAGTTAATTATGATTCTTTAGTTCTGTTCTTTATTTTTTCTGGGGGTAGTTTTCATCTTTAAATTTTGAGGACGAAATTATTTTAAGGAGGGTAGACTTGTCACTACCACATTTTAGGAAAAAGGGTATTTTAGTAATTTTCTATTTAGATAAATATTGTGTATGGTAAATAATTTTTATTGTATTATTTAATTATTGTTGGATGTTATTTAATTATTTTAGACTTATTTAGTAGACCCAACTAGTGTAGTTTGGACCCATGGACCAACATGAATTAAATAGTTAGACTTGGCCCATTTAGAAAGCCCATGGTTAGGAAGATGGATTAAATTAATTAAATGATTAGACTAGAAGCTTCCTTCCTTAATTATTTCTTCATGAGAGGCCCCAAGTGGTACATTGGACATTTTACAATTGCTTGGGGAAGGGGGCATGGACGGCCTATATTAGAGGGGGGGAAATTTCTCTCTCCTCTCATTCTCATTCCAAATCTAGATCTAGAATTTTCTACTCCCAAATTCCCTCCATTTCCATTCCAATTCTCCACCAAATTCATTCCAAATTCTTCCCAATTCACCATTAGAAAGTTGAGAAGCAAGGATCTAGAAGGAGAAAGCAAGGATCTACAAAGAGGAGCAAGGATCTACAATTTGGAAGAAAGTTTATCTCAATTGGAGGTTTCATTGGGAATCCATCTCCCAATAGGTATAATTCAGTTTTTTCAATTAAAATAGCTTCTAAATCTGAGATTTAATCATGTAAAATCAACCCATATGTATGTACTACCCATAGGACTTTATTTTATGTTCATAGAAGATCCATGGAGAAAGTTATGGTACTTTTTGTGTCAATTTTGTTGGAATTCTGAATTTATATTTTGTTGTGTGTGTCAATTGATCCTATAGATCAATTGGGCATGTGCTTATGTGTTTGGGGCTAGTGTCGTGTCCATAATTGAGTTCATGTGGGTCGTATCCCAGCAATTTGGTGATACGTATCATTTTGGGGGTTTTCCCTCCGACACGGGACTTTGTACATGTCGTATTTTGACACGGACACATAGATCTACTTTTGACACTTTGATTTATTCATAAATATTATTTGTGATGTGTTTGTGTCCTTCGGGGTACAATTGGTTGTGTGTTGGACTCATGTCGCATGCGTATCCTAGATCTAGTGGGATACGGTGTGATACTCTCCAAATTTGGTGTGTTTTTGTGTAAATCTAATTATTTATGCTTTAATTCTTCATTTATAATTAGTGAGTATATATAGATATTATATATTTATTTTAGTGTATTTATTATGGTATTATTGTAGCATAGATCTATATATATTTTTATGTGTTCTAATATGATGTATAAATATATATATGTAGCTTCTTGCATGCAATTATATATGTACTCATAAATTATACATAAATATTTTATAAAATATATTTATGTGTTTAAATGTGTAATTATATTATTTATAATTATTATATAATTATTTGTATATTAATGAATGTATTTTTATGTGTGCTTCTAGCCATGTAAAATACGTACTTTAATATGTGTATGTGTTTTGTAAATATTGGTATTTAAGTGTGTAAGTTTATGTGTATATATATATAAGTATATAGTTATTAAATTGTTTTATATATATATATATATATATATATATATATATATTGATTTATATGTTTATATATATATTATATATATATATATATATTTACTATTTGGTGACAGTAGGTTTAATGACAGTTGAAAACTGTCATTATATAGTTCGGTTACAGCAGCCGCTGTAGCTTTGGGTATTTAATGACAATTCTGTCATTAAATACAGTGGGCGGGTTTTTTTAGCAGCGGGTTTTCGCGACAGTTTCTGCGACAGTTTTAATTGTCAGCAATCTGAGTCGGCAGTGGGTTTATTATTCAGCATTTCTGCGACAGTTTTCTGTGACAGTCAAGACTGTCACTATAAGCCTATTTTATTTAAATTGTATTTTTAGCTCACTGTTTTCAGTGACGATTGGGCAGATTTAATTTATATATTATATATTATAATTGTATATAAATATGTATATATATATATGTGCTTATGGTAAAGTAAAATACTAGTAGTGATATATTATTTTATTTGTATAAATATTGGTTTGTATATACTTTATATTAGAGTGTATATAATTTATACTTTATGTGGGTACCAATTGGGATCAAGACCTTGATTCCTAATTGTTGTATTATTTATATAGATGTCTTGTGAGGTTGACCTTGGTTTGACCATGTTTGACTTTAGTTGACTTTAGAGTTGACCATAGTTGACTTTTAACTTAGAATTGATTTATTGACCTAGAAGTTGACTAGTTTGATTTATTCTCTTTCCGGGACCTTATTTTAATGTGGTATTCCATATCTAGGTCTTTGAGGCACCGAGTCAGACAGCTGTGAGACTTTTTATTTGGACTTCAGGCGAGTATATTCTCTGATAGTTTCTCATTTATGATATCCTCTATGTTCGTTGTATCTAGTGTAGATATACATGTTTCTCTTGACACTATGGTTACACGAATTAGTATATCCGGATCTCGTCATGAGATGTTATTCCTTGGTATATGGTGTATATGGTGCAAGTATTGTTTCATTGGTTATCTTGTACATGTACAGACATCGATTTTTGGGAGGAGTCGCTCTCTTCTTAGGGAATCTAGTGCCATAGCATACCGTGGTTGGATCTATTATACTAGTTGGGGGTGGGGAGTATTAGTATAGATATGTGATCAAATCCCTATTGAATAAAGTATTGGTAAGCGAATAGTGTTGATCATGTACCGCACGTATGATTAGCCAGGCCGTATTGTATCTTGCCCAAGCCGATCACATGTTAAGCTAGTACTCACACACTTAGTCATTAGTATTATTGTTTTATTGGCATATTGTTTATTATTATATTTCTTTTCAGTATTTCCTTATTGTCTATATATCTCTTGTATCTATTGTGCATCTTGTTTATCCATAGCTATTTACTGTTACATAGTTTTTATCATGGATTAGAACTGCTGTTAGAGATATACTCTGCTCCTTTCCTGACTGGATATATTTTTCCAGATGACACTGAGGAGTACCCTACCTATTATGGACCCCAGGATGTTGTGGGTTTAGATTCTGAGACCCTGGCTCAAGAGGGACTTATCCCAACTGAGACAGTTGACCCTGGAGTTGTAGCTTTGTAGTATGGCAGTATTCTTTTGTACTGGATTTGTCTCCAGCTTATTTTGTTACTCTTCAGACTCATTGATATATTATTTTAAACTCATGAGTTGTATGATGACTATTCTATTCTTATATAATTCGTGCTCATTCTAGCTTAGTTCTGTGATTGAGTATTCTATTATTATTGGTGGTTCATTACTTTAGATAGACTATCTAGACAGCGTTCTACCGCCGATTCTGCGGCGTAGGCTGGGCGTTGTTTCCGACTAGTATCCTTACATCGGGTACGGGTCGTGACAGGGGCAGGCCGTATTCAGATCTCGGTAGTCGATGCAGATACGTACCTTCCCATTTTTCTTCATGACTGGGACAACGTTGGTGACCCAGTCGGGATGTTGTTCTTCCCGGATGAAACCACAGGCTATCAGCTTCTTGACTTCTGCTTCAATAGCGTCCATCATGTTCGGGCGGAACCGGCGTTGGTGCTGCTTCACAGGCTTTGAGTCGGTCAATATATTGAGTTTGTGAGTAGCCACATTCGGGTCTAGGCCCGACATGTCCTCATAATCCCATGCAAAGACGTCGACGTATTCCTTTATCAGCTGTATGATTTCTTCCCTTTCAGCTGGGGGAAGATTGTCACTGATAAATATTGGCTTTGGCGAAAGTTCACCCCCAATATCGATTTGGATAACTTCATCTTTGGTGGGAGGTTCTCTTTGCTCGAAGCAGAATTCCCACTGCGTATCCATTTGTTGAGCCCAAGAGTCATTCTCAAACGACTCAGAATCCTGTTCATCTGCTCCTGAGGGATCTATCACCACCATATTTACTGATAGTGTTTGTTCGAGAGCATCAGTTAAGTCGGGGGGCGACGAGCCGTTCTGAGAGGAGAAAAAGATATCCTCGTCTGACTTGGAAGTCGTAAGGGAGGTGGCATACCCTAACCCGAAACGAGTTTGTCGATAGTGGGGGTTGCCGCGCGGCGGTGTTCGTCTGCCTCTTCCGTAGTTGAGGCCTGGCTTCCGCTTCAAGTCGTAGCCCATGTTCTGCATGATCTTCAGCGCTTGCGGGCTGTATCGGTGAACTTACATTTTTCCCAGTATCGTCATTGAAAGAATCTTCCTAGATAGCTGGTTGATTGCGCATGCGGCCGAAGAATATTGGACGCTGACTGCTGCAGGTAGGCGGGACAATAAAGATAGAATCCTCATGGGGTCCATACGTTGTGATGACGTTGGATGATGACGCTACTTCCCAGACATACGGACGGTAGGAGTATATAGCTTCCAAAAATTTTTGTGCTATGGGTTCTACCTCGTCACGGGGAGTGGATTCCAGTTTCGGTATTTGAGTGTCAATATACTGGAAAAGGGGATATTTATTACCATCTGAAACTCTGTTCCTGGTTGCATTTACATCAGTCGGCTGCCTGTCGCGTCGAAGGTTGATGACCAAGGGTGGGGGCTTTCGGTTCAAAGTGATCACGAGAGGATCACTCCCTTCTCCTGACCTGGTCTTGTTCAGGTGGATAGCCATGGGCTCTATGGCTTTTGGACGAATTGTTCGTCCTTTCACTCTGATTGACAGCGGTAGTACGGCAGAGGGTTCTCCTGGCTCCCGGTGGGATCCCTTCTCTGCGTCGCCTGACACTTCTTCCGTGTGGTCTTGGGAGTACAATACGGCATCGGAATAGTAGAATTCTATTCCTTTGAATGGGTTTAGGTCAGCCACCTCCGTTCATACCGTTCCTTGTGCGTCTACATATTTAAGGCATTGATGTAGGGTTGAAGGAACGATGTTGTGGTCGTGGATCCACGGTCTCCCCAGCAAAATATTATAGGATATCTCTGAATCGATGACGTAACATGTGGCCACCGATCTAAGGTTGCCGATCTGGATCCTCAGGCGAATTTTCCCCAATGGCTTACTTCTTCCGACATTAAAACCCACGATCGTAGTGGTGGTATAAGCCAATTCGCTGGTAGGAATCCTCAGCGGTCTGAGTAGACTGTGAGGGGTGATGTTGATCGATGATCCCGGATCTATGTGAATCCGATCGACCTCCATGGAACCGACGTACCCGGTATAATAGAGGGGCCTGTCATGCTTGTTATGTTTTAACAGCATGTCGTCTTGGGTAAAAGTAATATTTGGGACCACCTCCATCACACTGTGGCATTGAGGACACGCCACTGGTTCTTCGTCGGGGAACTTGAGCTGGGTCAAGTATGCCTCCTCCTGCATCAGCGCTTCACTCAGGGCTAGACGAGTGTCTTGGGAGAGCCTGAGTAGCTCGAAGATGGACAACCTGGCTGGCGTATTGGCTAGTTGGGCCAGGATGTCGAAGTTGTATGGCTTCTCTAAACCTTTGTTTGGAATATTTTTTACAGGTTTATCAAAGCGTACTTCTTTTTGCTTCCCCTTCTCCGTCGGGGTTGGTTTTGAAGGACTGATATCTGGTACGACGGGACCTTGCTCTGAAGGTTTGATTGCTGGAGCGTCCGCCGGTGCACCTTCCTGACTTGCTCCGTAGTCGCTGAGGTAGGCTTTCCCTGAACGGGTTGCAGCAAATACCTCGTCTTCGTCCGATGCCGAAGAAGTCATAATCATATGGCAGGGCCTGTATTTGGAGCTCTTTTTGGATGTAGGCTTAGTAGCCTTAGTTTCTTCCTCGAGCTCTGACACCAGGTCTGGATGAACCCACATAATCTTGCCTTGCCGGGTAGTCAGGGGTACCAGGTCGTGATTTTGATCCGTAGCTGGAGGAAGATTGACGATGTTCATCGTTGTCCGGGAGATAGGTGCAACGTCGTCCGGGATCTCTTAGGGGAGGCAGATTGCCAAACTGCAGAGAGATCATGTTGGCCGTGACCGTCTTCTCGGTGTTGTGCAGAGTGATGGCCTTAGCATCGATTAACCCCTGGATCTTCCTTTTCAGTATGTAACACACCTTTGTTGGGTGGTGTACGTATCTGTGGAAGATGTAGTATTTAGGGTCGTTAGTATTGCCGACTTCCTGGGGCCGCCTTAGCTCTGGAAGGGTGATCTTGCCGCTTTTGATGAGACACTCGAATATACTTGGGATATCGTCGTCGTCGAAAGAGTAGACTTCGACGGGCCTGGAAGTCCCGGGTTTCGTTTGTGTGGTTGCCGCAATCTTTGGTCTGGCCGTATTGATTGCCAGGACTTCTTTCCCTTTGGGACCACGAGGATGGTCGCTGCTAGGAGATGACCTCTTGCCTCTATCAGAGGCGGAGATCATGATGCCATTGTCGCGTGCCTTGCGACCGTTGTCTTCGGCGGCTACTGCCGAGATAATGAACGAGGGCCAATCATGGAACTGATATGGTCCTGTGAACACCGAGACCACGGGAAGGAGGTTCTTCCTGTAAATGTCTACTAATGCAGAGTCGGGAACTTTTGGAGGCATCTGTAAGGTGGCCTGACGAAAACGTTCGATGAAGATGCGAACGTCCTCCTTTTCCTTCTGCTTGACTTCGATGAGAGAGGACATAGACATGTCCATTTCTCCCTCGTAGAATCGTATGAAGAATAAAGCTCTAAAGTCCTCGAAGGAAGTAATGCAGTTGTCCGCCAAGCTACGGTACCACTGATAGGCTACTCCTAAGAGACAGCCTTTGAACACCCGAGTGAGGAGGGCGTCGTTCCCTTGTAGCAACGCCGTCATCATACTGAAATAGTTCATGTACTGGCTTGGTGATGTTTTTCCCTCGAACAGGGCCATAGTCTGAGGTTTGTACCTCGGCGGAAAAGGGACCTCCTCCCAGATAGCTGGGTAGGGCTGGTTGATTCCCAGTTTCTTGAGCTGATCTTTGTGCTTCAAGGCGTCGAACTGGGCTTTCAACTCCCGCACTGCCTGCATCGAATTTTCAGTCGAAAGCGGGGCCACGGAGTGGTGCGGAGTTGGTTGTATCGTAACTCCAGCGGGAGGTAAGGCATTCTGAGTGAGGAAGCGGAGGAACTGCTGACTCTTGATCTAGCGCAGGCTCTTGGCTCGGGTTGGATGGTGGTAAGTCCACCCCCACACGTATCTGAGTTGGCGGGACTGATGCTTGAGCCATGGCAGTCGCATGCTGAGTTAGCATCATCTGGTGCATGTTCTCCATCATGGATTGCATTTGTTTCGGAGATGTCTCCAGTATAGTGATGCATTATTCCGCGTTCCCTGACGGCGAAGCTTCCTCGCATTCATCTTCAACGGCGTAAACTCCCATCTCCCTGGGTGTTATTGAGGGATTAGTATAGGTCGCTGTAGAAGTTGACTCTACACTTTCTGCCTCTGATCCGTGGGCTTGGCGACCCCCAGCGTCGGAATCAGAAGAGGACGAAGCTGGTTGTCGTGACCTCGCACGAGTGTTTTAGAACACCCCGGCTTCAGCGTTCCTGAGGAGCTCACTGAACCTCCTTCGGCTCGAGGGCCGGGAGGGATGACGTCTTGAGCTCGACCCTCCTCTACGTATGTGTGAAGCCATGTTCACAGATGCATGCGCGAGTTTCTCTTCCTGGAAAGACTGAGAGTAGCTCAATCGGTCAAAAACCGACCGTTTTGCTTTGGAACAGCAGCAGTCAATCACAATTTTATGACTATTACAACATTGCTCTCTAGGGGGCATAATAGACATGTTGGAAGGTCCCCTTTCCTTACGCTTCTGGATTAGATATGCGCGCAAGTCAGGTGGAGTAGAGGAAGGAGACGAAGGCTTGTTTCTTCTGTCAGCGGGCGTAAGGATATTGGGCACCCCGGTTTTCCCTGTGCCACCTGTGTATAACAGGTTGGCCATCTGGGCGACGGATAATCCCCTGGGAGGGTGTCTTTTCGCAATCTGAGCTTGTTTTATGCCGAGGGACTGTGCCTGGCGTAAATTGGAGATTCGCTCAGTCTGGCGTAAAGCTGGAGAGGCCCTCAGTCGGCTATCGGCTTCTCGCGTAATCCGGAGGGTAGGCAGATTATTTCCTTACTGGCGTAAAGGCCGAGTAGCTGAGTATTCGCCTGCTTGCTTCCCCTCACGGAGATTGTAACACCCTGTTCCGCTCAAGCGGACTGCCGTCTCAATCGGTAATCTTGCAGCTGTCCTGACCTGCTTTGCCTCGATCAAGAAGCAAAGGATATCCAGACTTGTCCTTACAGGAATCCGGCTTGGACTTTCAGAGGCTCGCTCAGACGTATCGCTCTACCGAGGTGAATCATCGCTAAGGTGGGTGGCTACGGTGAACTTGTCTTTGCTTAGCCAGCGCACATAAAATCTGGAAATGTTTATGCTAGTCGCTAGGTGAATCACCCCCTGCATGCTAATCAATACAATGCACCTAGCTAAGGGAATAATCCTAACTCATATTGCTTGCTAGAACATGGAAAAAGGAAATACTGCTTATATTCAGACCCTCGCATGCTAAGTCCCTTAACGGTTTCATCACTCGGACTACCTTCGGGCCCGAGCAACGTGCCTGCTTATGTTCCTAGAAACGCATGCTTGTCTGCTTGATAGTTACCGTATTTTCATCCAAACCTCGGGAGACTACTACGTAGTCGTTCCGTGCCTGAATGAACCCGCAAGTATTCGGGACCGTTAGGTCACCAAGGCAGTTCCCGATCCAGGGGACTGTATCATGCCAAGTAAAAGAATCATGTTCCTGTGGCAAGACTCATTCAGGTATTCGGATCTCCCTGTAAGTCTCCCTCCTGTGCGGGCTTACAGGAGCCCAGGAGACTGTGCATATCCAATAGCTAAATGAATCTCGTGTGCTCGTGTGTAAATTAACAATCGTGTTCGATCATGGACAACTTGTGTACAAGGATATAAGTTCTGCGGACGGTGCTGGGGCACTGGCACCGATCCGATCCGGGCAGACTTCGTGTTTATAGTCAATCGTGTGCGGACTGGGTAACTTGCAACGTATCGTGTTTTATGAGCTCCTCGTGTTTTCTCGTTGCATGTTATTCACGTCCTTGACTAGTCCATTATGGCATCAGCCAGTGATCATCGTGTGTATATGCTTGCAATGCCTCGTGTGATTATCGTGTGAATATGGCTTGCAATGCATCGTGTGTTTATCGTGTGTATTTAACCTGTTGCGTGCTTGCCTGTGAAACAAAAGATAACAAGTCATCCTCGCTTAGCGGCTATCTGCGTGCGAGTCATTGCATAGCATCAATGAATAACTTAACACCTAAACGATCATGTTATAAGAACCCTCCTGTTTGCATATGCTATGCCTCCTGAATGTTTATGTTTGCCCGTGCTTGAATTAATCATGTTTGCCTTGGACAGCGAAGGAGAAATGGTAAGTTGGTAAGTCTCGCCATGTTTCCTCAAACATCGCACGGTGCACTGCCCGACACGTTAAGCTATTCAATGTTTGCATGAAACTGATCCTAAGGCAACTAGAAAGACAACTTAATAGTTGTGCACGGAACCTGTATTACGTGTTTGGATTTGTCGAGCGGGCGAGTAGCTTCCCCACCAGTGCATTCAATGTACTGATAATCCACCAGTTTGACATGCAGGGTGCGGGAGAACCTCGTGCGGTGCGGACGCCTCCAACGTGCGTGCTAAGGCGTGGACAACACTCCGAAGCAACGGTGCATCCGGGACTGAAGCACATATACAAGACATAAGTTGTGAACATCGCCTGACCATCGCCTGTATATTCATTCCACAGTTGTAGCCACTTGGCACGCTTTTGCTGTTTCAGAGAGAGAGGCTTGAGCGACTTGTAATCTCGGCTATACGCCGCCTGTAATACATGTTTCATATCAATAAAGAGATTACTTTACTTGTTTCGATGCTTCCGCTATATTGTCGACTCAGTGAACCTGTTATCGATCGCTATGCGTTCCTAAACTCTGCTGCACTCGGACAATCTGTGCGACTCTGTGGCTTAGAACTCTTGCCGCCAGCCAATGAACCATGGCCTTGCACGGGCGTGGATCACGCTCGTGCGGTATCACGCCCGGATGGGTTAAGCAATCGTTCCGCGGGAGCGCTGGCGAGGGTGATTCCCGCCTAGCGGGAACGGCCGATTGCCTGCGGGAGATCGGGGCGTGACATGTTGGTATCAGAGCCTGGCTTCTACGCCTTTGGACTTCGATTCGATATCTTTGTTTTGAAAGCTCGTTCGTGGGTTATGTGCACGCTCTCTCTCAATGCCTCGATGGGATATTCCAACAATAAGTCTAAATACTTTCAAAATACGTTTTGAATGATATGCTTGCTTGTCTGGTTGTATGCTGCGAGTGGCCTTTGTGCCAACCTGTGCGAACCCTTGAGAGTATTGCTAGTAGCTTGTCCGATTTTCACTAACCCTAAGTTTGGTTGAATGTATCTATTCGAGGGACGCCTTGAACTAGTGCACCATCCAAGACTTAAGAAAAGGTGAAACTCGAGTGCTAAGACTTCGCTATCACTGAGCTGGTTGACGTGTTCACGCTAGAAGTGCACTTTGAAAGTGCGCACGATCCAGTCTAAGCGATATGCTGATTTCGAAGCTTATGCAAGTGAATATCCAAATGAATAAGTAAAACGACTTGTCTAGGATTGCCTCAAACCCTAGACCACTGCTTGTCCTTAGTAAGTCTCGAGGACGAGACTTTTTCTAAGTTGGGTAGGATGTAACACCCTGTTCCGCTCAAGCGGACTGCCGTCTCAATCGACAATCTTGCAGCTGTCCCGACCTGCTTTGCCTCGATCAAGAAGCAAAGGATATCCAGACTTGTCCCTACAGGAATCCGGCTTGGACTTTCAGAGGCTCGCTCAGACGTATCGCTCTACCGAGGTGAATCATCGCTAAGGTGGGTGGCTACGGTGAACTTGTCTTTGCTTAGCCAGCACACATAAAATCTGGAAATATTTATGCTAGTCGCTAGGTGAATCACCCCCTGCATGCTAATCAATACAACGCACCTAGCTAAGGGAATAATCCCAACTCATATTGCTTGCTAGAACATGGAAAAAGGAAATACTGCTTATATTCAGACCCTCGCATGCTAAGTCCCTTAACGGTTTCATCTCTCGGACTACCTTCGGGCCCGAGCAACGTGCCTACTTATGTTCCTAGAAACGCATGCTTGTCTGCTTGATAGTTACCGTGTTTCCATCCAAACCTCGGGAGACTACTACGTAGTCGTTCCGTGCCTGAATGAACCCGCAAGTATTCGGGACCGTTAGGTCACCAAGGCAGTTCCCGATCCAGGGGACTGTATTATGCCAAGTAAAAGAATCATGTTCTTGTGGCAAGACTCATTCAGGTATTCGGATCTCCCTGCAAGTCTCCCTCCTGTGCGGGCTTACAGCAGCCCAGGAGACTGTGCATATCCAATAGCTAAATGAATGTCGTGTGCTCGTGTGTAAATTAACAATCGTGTTCGATCATGGACAACTTGTGCACAAGGATATAAGTTCTACGGACGGTGCTGGGGCACTGGCACCGATCCGATCCGGGCAGACTTCGTGTTTATAGTCAATCGTGTGCGGACTGGGTAACTTGCAACGTATCGTGTTTTATGAGCTCCTCGTGTTTTCTCGTTGCATGTTATTTACGTCCTTGACTAGTCCGTTATGGCATCAGCCAGTGATCATCGTGTGTATATGCTTGCAATGCCTCGTGTGATTATCGTGTGAATATGGCTTGCAATGCATCGTGTGTTTATCGTGTGTATTTAACCTGTTACGTGCTTGCCTGTGAAACAAAAGACAACAAGTCATCCTCGCTTAGCGGCTATCCGCGTGCGAGTCATTGCATAGCATCAATGAATAACTTAACACCTGAACGATCATGTTATAAGAACCCTCATGTTTGCATATGCTATGCCTCCTGAATGTTTATGCTTGCCCGTGCTTGAATTAATCATGTTTGCCTTGGACAGCGAAGGAGAAATGGTAAGTTAGTAAGTCTCGCCGTGTTTCCTCAAACATCGCACGGCGCACTGCCCGACACGTTAAGCTATTCAATGTTTGCATGAAACTGATCCTAAGGCAACTAGAAAGACAACTTAATAGTTGTGCACGGAACCTGTATTACGTGTTTGGATTTGTCGAGCGGGAGAGTAGCTTCCCCACCAGTGCATTCAATGTACTGATAATCCACCAGTTTGACATGCAGGGTGCGGGAGAACCTCGTGCGGTGCGGACGCCTCCAACGTGCGTGCTAAGGCGTGGACAACACTCTGAAGCAATGGTGCATCCGGGACTGAAGCACATATACAAGACATAAGTTGTGAACATCACCTGACCATCGCCTGTATATTCATTCCACAGTTGTAGCCACTTGGCACGCTTTTGCTGTTTCAGAGAGAGAGGCTTGAGCGACTTGTAATCTCGGCTATACGCCGCCTGTAATACATGTTTCATATCAATAAAGAGATTACTTTACTTGTTTCGATGCTTCCGCTATATTGTCGACTCAGTGAACCTGTTACCGATCGCTATGCGTTCCTAAACTCCGCTGTACTCGGACAATCTGTGCGACTCTGTGGCTTAGAACTCTTGCCGCCAGCCAATGAACCATGGCCTTGCACGGGCGTGGATCACGCTCGTGCGGCATCACGCCCGGATGGGTTAAGCGATCATTCCGCGGGAGCGCTGGCGAGGGTGATTCCCGCCTAGCGGGAACGGCCGATTGCCTGCGGGAGATCGGGGCGTGACAGAGATCACAGCGCTCATCTGGTTTACCATAGAGGTCAGATGTTGTCTTGCGCGTGGAGCATGATCTGTACCTCCGATTTGGCGTTGGGGCACCATCAGAAGTTTTATTTGTACCGCGCGTAGCGGGAGACTGATTTCTGCGCGTAAAGCGCAGTGGATACTCCTGGGTTAGCACTGAGGCTTTGTCCGAAGTTTTGTCTGTACCGCGCATAGCGGGAGACTGAGTCCTACACGTAGAGCACAGTAGATACTTCTGGGTCAGCGCTGAGGCTTTGCCTGAAGTTTTGTCTGTACCGCGCGTAGCGGGAGACTGAGTTTTACGTGCAGGGCACGGAGGGAGCAATGCTACCACCTCATTGGTCGGAGAGATCGGAGAGTCCACAGGAATGGTAGAGGATGTCTTGGGCATCCACACTTTGCGTAGCTTCCTGTTGTCCTGGACGGAGAGAGAGTGAGAGCTACCCCCGGTTCGAAGCATGTCTTCGTAGGCAGACTGGTCGAACTGGACGACCAGTGTCTTCTTCACGGATCCCACGGATACCGCATCGTGTTGAGCAATTGCTTCCTCATCAGAAGAGAAAGATGTCCCCAGCAGAGTCACCATCTTGTTTGTGGTATTAAACGAAAGAATGAAAGTGTATTTCAATGACAGGGTTTATGCGAAACCCGCTCCCTTTGGTTTACAAACAAACTTGTATAATATAATCCTATACGAGGATGTGGGAGTATAATTTATTTAATCTGGGTATAAATTGCTATAGGTTTCTGATCTGCAGTCGATCACTTTAGCCCTTGGACCACACGATTTTGAAGAGGTGCCGTGGAAGACAGGCAGCAGCTTCGAAGGTTGCAGGAGAGGGGGGATGTACGATGCCAAAGTCGTCGATCCCTGCTCTTTGCCTGAGCTCCGGTCTCTCTCTCTCTCTCTCTCACTCTTGACCTTTTGATCTGGTATTGGTTTTCTTGACCAAGTTTCCGACCCTCCAATTTGTCGACCTTGTTCATTTTTTTGACCTTGTTCCCCATTGATAGGGGTCTCTATTTATAGAGTTTTGGTGACAGTGACCACTCCGTCGATGTAAAAACCGAGGAGTGGGAAGTACAACACCCCTTTACATAACGGTTAAGATAACCAATACCTGCGTATAGATGACCTTTTGAGTGAGCATGTGACGCGTGTCCAACTAAGGGGACAAAACGCGTATATTTGCTGCGAAGATCATGGCGTAGAAGCCACGTAGGTAGGTATCCCTTGTGTAGAAGAGGTTGGCGTAGAAGCCAAATGACTGTCACCCTGGCGTAGAAGCCAAGTAGGCATAGAAGCCGAAAAGGCATAGAAGCCGAACAGGCATAGAAGCCGAACAGGCATAGAAGCCGAATAGTCGTAGAGGTCGAGTGGTCGTAGAGACTGAGTGGGCGTAGAAGCCGCGTGAGCACAGATCCTGAATGGGCGTAGAAGCCGCTGCGTACCGTGCCAGAGTGCTGATGTGGACGTCTTAGCCAGAATTACGGCTTTTGAAGATATAATCAAATCTCTTGCAGAGATTTGCCACCATCTTATGCATTAAATACGGAGGCATATTTTGAAGGTCTGCAGCCCTTCTGTGCATCCGTCGCAAAGACGTGCCTTGAGAGAAACTGTCACCGCTCTGTGCAATTAGACGTGGAGACGTGCCTCGAGCCCCGTACGAAGTGCAGCTTTTGACGTGGCAGGCGGTTTGTCTACTACGGAGCGTAAAATAGCTCATGTTTGCCTGTGTAAAACAAGGCAGCGTATTCCCTTGTACGCGAAAGAGCAGTTTACGCTGAGGGGACTTCAGTAAACGACGGTTCGGTGATGTTTTAACCAAATCCTCTGCATTAAATACAAAGATCCGCCATCATACTGTGGGGCGCGTCCCGAGGGGTCTGCCATCATTTCCAGCCGTCGTCTGGGTAGCCGTGCAGCACTTTTTGTCAGGAGTCAGAGGTCAGATTCACTGCGTGACTTGACAGGTTCATTTTGGGGAAGACGAAGCGTTCCTCGTATGCTTTAACGCTGCTTTGAGAGCGGATGAGTTTTACGCCATGGAGGCGATGAAGAACTCTGTTTACGCTGGAGCGGCCTGGACGTACTGCACTTACGCGGATGGTCCTTTGAGCTTATTCTTCACGCTGTGTTTTAGTGGAAAAAGCTCTGTTGTACGCTTGATGGCTCTGAAGGCCCCTGTTTACGCTGCTCTGCATCAAGAGGCTGCGTAGATCCTCCCAGCGTATTTTTCAAGCTTCTACAAGTGCCACCTATTATTGCTTTGCAAGGCTGCTATAGCTCTCCCTGTTGTTGAACTGACTGTTGCACGAGCCCTTACTGTGGATATGCAAACTGCTGTACAGTTGATCACTGCATCCTCACTAAACTGCATGAGCTACACAGTGTCTAGCTCGATGCTGAAACTGTACACATAGTTGTCCAACGGCTCACTCACTCACTGATACACCGAGGTATCAGGAATTCACTCGACTGATCTCAATCGACTGATACACTAAGATATCAGTGCCACTTCAGTTGCTTACTGTGCACACCATAGTAAACCTGACTCCTCACATACACATATCCCTCTCTCATATACTTCACTCATAGATACACTGGATACTTAACTTCTTGGCATTCTCATACATAACAAACACACACATATGACACACTCACTCACTGATACCTTACTCGAGTGATACCTCACTTGACTGATACCTTACTCAAGTGATACCTCATTCGAGTATCAGTCACTCACTTACTCCACATCACCCTCAACTAGCTCATATCTCGATCCCCCTTTACCACTGGTACACTGCTGCATAGTGAGACTTGAGGCACACTGTGCACACCATAGTGAACCTGAGCCTCACCTATACTGGCACACAATATACACACTACGACTGAGGAACCCGACTCCCATGATAGTCCCACACCAATGTATATATATTAATATATATATATATATATATATATATATATATATATATATATATATATATATATATATATATATATATATACGCAACCAAAATATATGAATTAGACCATATAGATATGTATACTTTATATTAAATATTTCATCAAACACCTAGTGTGCCCCAATGTGATACTCCATGATACACTACAATTATTCATGCATAAACCCCAATATATAATTAAACCATCTACATATAATATATAGATATATCATATATATATATATATATATATATATATATATATATATATATATATATATATATATATATGATATATCTATATATATATATATATATATATATATATTTAGTAGGATTTAGTGTTACAAAAATTAGGGAAAAATACATCCTTAAAAAGCAAAAACCCCAAATTCCTATGACACCATGAAGAAATCATCAAGTAGACCAATAGAGACTCATGATCTCCCTTAATAGCCATTCCTAAACCAAAGGATGGGCTCTTAATAGCCAAACAAATGATTAAAACAGAATTTAAAAGAGGGTTTCCAGATTTTCACCTATTGGGAGATGGATTCCCAATGTAGCTTCTTCTTCTCCAAGACTCCTTGTGCTCAAACTTCTAGGTCTCTTTAGATGGGGGAAATGAGGAATTTGAGGTTTAGAAATCTGAAATTTGTATGAGGATAAGAAGGGTTTTGGGGGAGCTATTTCTAGGATTTCTTCATGAGTGATAAAATGGCATTGAGGGAGGCTCCATCTGTATATATATAGGGTCGACCACTTGCTAGGGTTAAGGTTTGGTGGATGCACAATGACTCATTTGCCCTCAATGGCTTGTCATGAAGAGTTATTTAATAAGTGGTTTAGTCTTAAGTGAGGGATTTCACTAGATTCTAATTAATAGCATAGGGATTAGTCTAGTGGGTTAAATGTCTAGTCTAATGCGAGGTCCATGGTCACATCAAGTCTAGTTCACTAACCCATGTCATTTATGAATATAACATAATATATTTTACATATCATGCAACTATCAACATAATATATATAAACATTATAAATGACCAAAAAGCCCTTACTCTAGAAATGTAGTAGTGACAAGTCTACCCTCCTAAAAAAAAATTGTCCTCAAAATTGAATTAAACTAGCACAATAGCACAATCAGAACAATAAGAACTATACCTCAAGGCTCGAAGATATATGGATACTACTCGCGCATTTCGTCCTCCCTCTCCTAGGTTGACTCTCCTGGAGAGTGATGTCTCCATGCAATACGAACCAAGGGAATAGTCTGGTTCCGCAATACCTTCTCCCTGCGATCCAAGATCTCTACGGGCTGCTCTGGATAGCTGAGAGTCGGCCAACCTCGATCTCCGAGAGATCTAGTACGTGACTAGGATATGCCATGTACCGTCTCAGCTGTGACATGTGGAACACGTTATATACTCCCTCTAGTGCAGGCGATAAGTCTAGTCTATAGGCCACTACACCGACCCTCGCAATAATAGCAAAAGGTCCGATGTACCATGGACTAAGCTTCCCGCCTCCACCAAAGTAAATCGTGCCCCGTGTCGGAGAAATCCATAAGAACACCAAATTGCCAACCTAGAACAAAAGTAGCCTTAACACGCAATCTAAAAAATAATAATCATAAGCAAAATAAGAAAACCTATACCTCAAACTCCAAGGGTCTATGGTGGCTGTCGGCCTAATGCCGCTGTCTGTCCTGAGCCACTCAAAGTCTGTCTCTGATGAGTTTTACCTTTTTTTGCTGCATCCACGACCATCTCTGGTCAACAAGGCTCTCTCTCCGACATTATCCCAAGATAACGGTGTGCGACACCTCCGTCCATATAGAGCCTCGAATGGTGATATCTCAATACTAGCCTGGTAGCTATTATTGTAAGCAAACTCTACCAGGTGTAGATGATCCTCCCAAGAACCTCTGAGATCTAGAACACAAGTGTGCAGCATATCCTCGAGAATCTGAATAGTCCTTTCAGACTGCCCATCTGTCTGCGGGTGATATGCGGTACTGAACTTGAGCTGAGTGTCCATGCTAGCCTACAAACTCCTCCAGAAGTAGGAAGTAAAATGACTATCCCGATCCGAGACGATGCTCTATTGGTTCCTCAATACTAGGGTCAAACAATATGGTCAAATTTCTAACTACTCTAGTAGTGTCTATACTACTCTCAAGTCCTTCATAAATATATCAAGGGATAATTGTCAATTAATCTACATGTAAGGGATGATAGGGTTCATTAGGTATTCTAAACTTAGTAATGTGTTAATATTCTAGTTGTATTCTTAGTAGGAATGTTACCCTAATTATCATCCTAACAATAAGGATTCCTATATTTTAGGGAAAGGCTATACTCAAGGAACTATTAGGGAAGTACATGAATCAAGCAGGATATAATTATTTAAATAGAACGGATTAAAAAGAAGGTGAGTCATAGTTAAATGTGGATGAGATCCTATACTTTAATCCTATTTGCAGGCTTTCTCGGTACAATAATGTAACCGAGATAATATACTCTCGACCTGCATGGGCCACCACAAAACTATGTCATGCTCCAGTCCCAAAATACGTAGGACTAGGAATACGTAAGCATGCCAGCCGTATGTATATGGCAACTCCAATATATGAAAACTATAACACATATGTACGCTGTATTATGAACAACAATTCACAAGTGGTATATATTTGTCACAAGTCACAGGACATAACTAAATCTCATCCACAAAAATCAAATAACCAATCAACTATATAACTGAATCAAGTATAAAATGCTTGATAAAAACAAGTAGTTGGGTGGAGACAAATCCACTACCAAACTAGAATATAAGAGAAACAAAATAAGTACATCTAATGAACAATGAGGCTCAAAGTGAAGACCTCCTCAAAAGAGAATAAAGTAGCAAGTCCTGATCTGTGCTCTTACGAATAGTCATGATCATCTACACCTGGAAAGGGACCAGGTCCTCAGAGGTTCGTAACAAGATACATAGAAGCATGCCAATAAAGTACTGAAAATAAATATCCAAAGGTCACCTAACCATCTATGTGAATGCACTTTGAGAACAACTTTCCAACATGTGGGCTATCTGACTAAAATTGGATTGGCATAATTCTCTCAGAGAATCAGAGGCCTAAAAAGTATGACATCTTTTGAACGTCAGAGGCCGCCTGTAGATAATAATATAGGGGTCATCTGACGCGCATCTCCGGCGGAGCATACGGGTTATACAAGAAAAGTGCAAAGGAGCCCAAATGCCTTACTTGTTGTCCTCCCCACCCCATGCTCTAAGCATGCCATATCCATGACACGATGAAACCTCTAATAACTGCCAAGTCTTCTAACATATCTCTATTAGCAGTTATTTTCTATCGTACGTCACATACATACCGATGATCAGTCAATATGTAAGTCTGTGATCTATATGAGACTTACAACTTGTGATATGTTATGGCCAAATAAAATATAATGATGCCTCATGATAATGGGGTGGTCTCGTAAAACTAGGTCAACATGCATAATATATAATAAAGACAAAATACGACGTCACCGTCGTTGCACCCAAGTTATTCTTGGACTCGCAGTTTATATAGCAGTTAAAATATATGAACTAAATAAACAGAAATAAAATATACGCACCATATGGAATGTAAATTATAGTACAATGGCAAGGTATACTTGCCTGGCAAGAAAGGTGCGTAATGTAAGCATCCAAACGTCAAGCACAAGGGATCAGAAACTATGGCCTCCGAATGAACGTCTCTGAATGATGAAATAAATATCACCAACGTTCCCAGAATAAGAAAGATATTCAGAAAAGCCAACGCTTTCGTCCTATTTGGATACAGGGGCAAAATAGTAATTTTTGGTCAAAGCGGAATCCACGTATGGGACACATTGCACCAAAAAGTGTGCCAGAGGTAAAGGTCTCTAAATAAAATAAATTATAGGTCAAACAAATTCTTACCGATGATACGAACTCAACGGTATGTCCAATTTTGGATTTCGGTTAGCCGATCATAAATTCGTACTAATAGTCAAACCGTAGGGCCCGCGAATAGGCGGCTTGGTCAACTGTCTCAGAATCGCGTGAAACTTAGGTCACAGGACCATCATGATACCACGATTCGTCGTATTCCGACGAGCGTATACAAAATGGGGTAGTAGTTTGTAAAAGTCACGATACGAAAAATTTTTACGGATAAGGGTTGATTCTAACTCGCACATACGTTCGAATCAACTTTCACGAAAGCCCACAAGTCAGGATATACCATACACGACTTTTAGTACATTTAGTACGCGACGAGGCGGTCCTGTTGGCAGAGCGCACTCCGTATCACAAAATTTCAGTTTTAAAATATCAAGTTTTGGGTCTTTTTGGAGGCCGAATAATTTAACACATAAAATGAATTAATAAAAACTAAAAGAACAGAAAAATTCTCGGTTATATTGGGAAGAAAACCCTTCAACTAGATTTTAAATATATTAAACAGGTTGATAGCAAATTGGGCGTGAACATGGGGGTTTGGGTTGAAGTTTCTGGACTATTTTGGTCAGTTTTACGGACATTTTCTGGACGAATTTTCGACCAATCTGGGGCACGAAAACTCGTCCCGCTTGAAGGAAAATCCTAGAGGGTTAGGTTATAAACGTATACGGATAAACCGCTCACAAAAAGAATCAAAGATGAAGAAGATACATCACCTTGAAGATGGGACGACGGGCTGATGTGTGCACACGCGGACGGCGGAGGGCGGCGGTCACTAGCGGCTGCGGCACCGCGGGGCGGCGGTGCCGGCATCAGGGTGGGGGTCGACGGTCGTCGGAGGCGGCGGTCTAGGGTTAGGGTTAGGGTTTGAGTAGTTTATGTATATATATATATATATATATATATATATATATATATATATATATATATATATATATATATATATATATATATATATATATATATATACCGAGAGAGAGAGAGAGATGGGGAGAGCGGGGGGAAAGTTGGGTTGCTGCTGGGTTGGGTAGAATAGGATTAAGTTTTAGGATTAAGTTTTAGTTTTGTTTAGGACTAGTTTAAGGTTTACGTTTTTAGGTTTTGTTTATGTTATCTCTTTTTTCTTCTCTTTTTTTCTATTATTATTATTACTATTATTATTATTACTATTATTATTATTATTATTATTATTATTATTATTATTATTAACCATATATTTATTTATATATATATATATATATATATTTACATATATAAATAAGGTTAAGAAAATCCAAAATAATATCCGCACACACAAAATAAATTCTAGAAAATTTACTTTGTAAAACTTTAATAAAATACTACACCCAAAATATTTTATAAAATATTTTATAATTAATAAATAGATATTTATCTAGTTATAATAAATCAAATAATTGTATTATTTAATTAACTAAGTAATTAATTAAATGGATATCCACCAAAATAAGTAATAGTAAATAATATGCAATTCTATAAAAAGAAAAATTGTCTAACTTGGCATGGAGAATTATGGGACGCTAATTGTAGAGAAGTTGGGACAGAAAAATAACCACAAATAAATTATATATATAAATTATCTAAATATTTAACAATTAATCTATGGTCGTTAAACTAATGTCATACTAACACCAAGGGATCGAATTTCTGTGCCACGAAGAGATCCTACAGGTAGTATCTCCTGTGTAGGCTACTTCCTATGAAGGGAGATATAGATTTTGGGGCCATCCTATATTATTAATGTTCAAACCACGGTGAAGTATCCTAATAAAATTATTGGATTTTATTTGATTAAAAAAATCTAAAATAAATAAAGAAAATACAAAATACACACAAGATACCTCTTTTTGGGCGAGGGGGTTTACAATCTACCCAACTTAAAAGAATTCCATCCTCGAAATTAAAGAAAAGGCATGATTTTCTAAATCCTCCACATTCGTATATGAGGCAAGTAAATCACAATCTTTTCCTAAAATTTAAATAATAAAATATATTCAAATTCATCGTAATCACTTCAAATTTAAAATAACCACTGTTTAAATCAAAATTCAACCTATTGTAATCTCTTCTCGATTTTTAAATCATCAACATCAAAATTTAAGTCAAATCCATGAAACATCTTCAAGATTTAAATAACCCATATCAAATTTTACATCACGATTTTCAACTATCATAATATCCTCTAGATTTTAAACAATACACAATTCTAATCAAATCTTATTCCTATTTTTATCTTATGAATTTTTGTACTCTTCAAATTTTAAATTCAATTTCCATCCTCAATATTTCAAATAGGTGATCCACAATCAAATTTAACTTTTAATTCAAATCATCAAATTATAAAATTTTAAATCTAATTCACCAATTGTTCAAGTCTAAGATTCTATATTTATCCTCAAAATTTAAATCGATGATTCAACTTCAATATTCAAAATTTAAATCATGTGCTCAAAGTATAAATATTTGGTCCGCAATATCATGATATCAAAATTCATTAAATCCTCATCATCTTAATCATTCTTCTAAAATTTCTCAAAATTTAAAATGACTTAAATCTCTCAATCTAATCTTACTTGATCACAATAAAAAAATTTACCTCAAGTTGATAATGCAACTTCTATCCAACTTAGAATTTATCCATCTATCACATAAGGTTATACATTTAAGAAAACTTTCTCAAATTATTTAATCCTGTTATTCAATCCTCAAAAATTTTAATACCAAATATATCGCATGTGATGTGCCCTTAATTATGAAAGATAGTCACCAAGTGATGTGATTGGCCTATGGGATATATCTAGTACTCTCCGTGTATCAAACTTATACCAAGCACGAACGTTTGTCTTTCTGAAATAGGGGAAGACGGAGAACAATAATAAAGAATTCAAAGAGGAGGTGATAGAATACAAGTACGGGATTCAAGACGATTAAAGAATTCAAAAAGAGAGTTGTCAAGGCAGTTGTGGAATAAAATCCTATTTTTGGTAAATTCCTATTCACATGTTCATATCAGAATAGTTATGTACCTAATATGATATGCTCTGACTTGTCTAGAGGGCAAGTATATTCGTCTAACAAGCTGAGTCAACTATATCTCAATCCACGTAAAGTAGTTATGCGAAGAGCGAACCTAGTGCACTAAGGTTAGCTAGACCATAATACACTGATTCTGATTTTAGATAATATATTAGTGTGTGCACCCAATAATACATATATCATGATCAAGCTCGATAAAAGAATAAGCTTGCAAAACTATGCTATAATAGCAGCATAAGTCGAGGTAGTCCAGAAAATATAAGTACGCTAGATTATGATAAAAAAGGTACAAAATAATTTAAGTTCATAAAGAAGATAAGACTCTACCGTCTCTACAGTTGTGCCTCTACAGTTTCCATACTAACTCCTTGTCTAAGTCTTTAGTCGACCAAATGGGGGTATGGGCCTCTAAGTTCTACAGTATGGATAAACACTATCTTCTTATGGAAGCCTATAGTTGGTGTCATTTAATTATACTTTATTAATGGGTCAAAAGGACTATGGAATACTAGGTTATGAGGCATACTACCCAACTTAAAAGAATAAACTAATACTGTAACTGTCTTAAGGGGAATCTACAAAATAACCTTGTCCTTGTAAATAAAGTAGAACACTTATTAGGGTATACGAGGAAAGATCTTGGTACCTATTAGAGTATCATATTGCATTATATAGATAATGGTCATCTTAAGTCTTAATCATAGTGCTTATAGAACACAGTGTTAATATTAAGAATGAAGGAGTTACTGGTGTCACGCCCCGATCTCCCACAAGCAAATCGGCCGTTCCCGCTAGGCGAGAATCACCGTGCCAGCGCTCATGCGGAACGATCACTTTGACCCATCCGGGCGTAATGTTGTACGAGCGTGAGTCACGCCAGTGCAAGACCGTGGTTCATTGGCTGGCGGTAAGAGTTCTAAGCCACAGAGTCGCACAAATTGTCCGAGTACAGCGGAGTCATGAACGCATAGGCGATCGGTAACAAGTTCACTGAGTCGACAATAGCGAAAGCATTGAATAACACAAGTTGAAGTTAAACAACTTTATTGATATAAATAAGTGTTACAGGCGGCACTTGGCCGAGATTACAAGTCGCTCAAGCCTCTCTCTGAAACAGTAAAAGCGTGCCAAGTGGCTACAATTATGGAATAATTGTACAGACGTTGATCAGGCAATGTTCCAATATTATGTCTTGTATATGTGCTTCTGCTCCGGATGCAACGCTCCAAGGCTTCAGAGGAAACTCCTGGCCTTAGCACGCACGAAGGAGGCATCCGCACCGAACGAGGTTCTCTTGCACCCTGCAAACGATCTGGTGGATTATCAGTACATTGAATGCACTGGTGGGGAGGCTACTCGCCCGCTCGACAAATCTAAACATGTAATATAGGTTTTATGCACCAACTATTATGTTGTCTTTCTAGTTACCTCAGGATCAGTTTCATGCAAAGATTGAATAGCCTAATTCGTGTGGCAGTGCGCCATACGATATGAGAGAAAAAATGGCGAGACTTACCAACTTACCATTTGACCTTCGCTGTCCAAATCAAACTTTTTAATTCAAGCATGAGCATTCATAATAACAATTAAGGCAATGGCATAGGCAAACACGAGAGTCATTGTATCATGATAGTTCAGGTATTCAGTTATTCATTTGATGCGATACAATGACTCGCACGCGGATAGCCGCTAAGCGAGGATGACTTATCTATATGAACATGAGTCGCTGGCATAGCCATAATGGACCAATCCCAGACAAGATGGAGCGCAACAAAAAAAAACACGAGGCGCTACGAACCTTCTCGCCCGCACATGATGGATTTGCACATAAAGTTGTCCCGGATGAGAATGGAATGCAACAAAAATACACGATACGCTACAAACCATCCCACCCGCACACGATGGACCACACGTGAAGTTCCATCCGGATCGGATCGGCCCCAGTGCCCCGGTGACCGTCTGTGGAATTGTACCACGTTTCTGAGTTGTCCGCGACATACAATTATTGGTCTTTCCAATATTACGAGATACACGAGAACATGAGAACACGAGTACACGAGCACACGAGATGCTTGAATCTTGATTCTTGTTTAGTGAATAACTTGCCTTGATGCATTTCCCTAGTTTGGGGCTGCCTTGGTGACCTAACGGTCCCGGATACTTGCAGGTTCATTCTTGCACGGGACGACTACTTAGTAGTCCCCCGGGATTTGGATGAAAATAAGAAAACATACAAGCAGACAAGCATGTATTTGTATAAACACAAATATTCATGTTAGCTCGTTCCCGAAGGTAAGCCGATGAGTGATATCGTAAGGGACTTCCTGAGCGACACGATCTAGGTTAGCATACGAGGGTCTGAATATAAGCAATATTTTATTTCCATGTTCTAGCACAAGCAATACAAGTTGGAATTATACCCTTAGCTAGGTGCATTGAATTCTTATTAGCATGCAGGGGGTGATCCACTGAGCGACTATATGAAATATTTCGTATTTTATGTGTGCTGGCTAAGCAAAGACAAGTTCACCGTAGCCACCCACCTTAGCGATGATTCACCTCGGTTGAGCGATACGTCAAGCGAGCCTCTGAAAGCCTAAGCTAAATTCCTGGAGGGACAAGTCTGGATATCTTTTGCCTCAAACGAGTATTCTCACCTGAGCAAAGCAGGTCGGGACATTGCACTTTTGTCGTTTGAATCGGCAGTCCGCTTGAACGGAACGGGGTGTTACATCTGGCCCTCAAGTGAAAGAGGATATAACCTGTATGGAGATATGTGGAACATATTACTTGATTTAAAACTAAAGGATAATCATCAAATCATAATCTAAATGAGTAACTCAAACTTATCAAGTTCTAACTACTAAGCACATAATTTTAAAATTCAAGATAGGCGGAGGAGGCGGCGGCCGGTGCGGAGGTGCGCGGAGCGGGCGGGGGAGCGTGGCCGGCGTGGCGCGGCGGCCGCGGGAGGCGGCGGCGGACGCGGAGCAGCGCGGGTCAGGCGGTCGTGGGGGGGGGTGCTGGGGAGACCGGGTCGGCGGGCGGACGGGTCGGGTTCGGCAGACCCGACCCGACCCGGTAAGGAAAACGGGTTGGGCTGCTGGGCTGGGCCGGAACAGGCCCAATGGGCCAGAAAAATAAAAATAAAAAGAAAATAATAGAAATAATAATAATAATAATAATAATAATAATATAATTAATTAATTAATAAAATAGTTTTTTAGGCATTTAAAAATAGGTCTGAGGCCCAAAAAATCTAGAAAAATTACCCTAAGTCCAGTTTTTCATTTTACACCCAAAAATATTATTTTCATGATATTTTAATATTATTTATTGCCAACTAAAAATCATTTATTAATTAAAAACCTTGATTTTAATTACAGAAAATTCCCAAAAAATTCCAGAAAATTGGGAAAAATCCAAGATTTAATAATTTGAAAATTCAGGGGGTTTACAACCTACCCAACTTACAAAAATTTTGTCCTTGAAATTTAAGAATAACAAAGGCACGAAAGGAAAAGGCCGAAAAATAAAATATACCTCAGGGTTCAAAAAGATAAGGGTATCGTTCTCTAATCTCGTCTTCTCGCTCCCAGGTGGATTCGCCGGGAGAATGGTGCTTCCAAGCTACGCGAACCAGGGAGATAACCTGGTTCCGTAGAACTTTCTCCGATCGATCCAGTATCTCCACGGGTTGCTCTTGGTAAGTCAAACTTGGGCCTACTTCGAGCTCTGAGTGATCCAAAATGTGGCTGGGGTCTGACACGTACTTTCTCAGCTGCGACACGTGGAAGACGTTATGGACTCCATCCAGAGAGGGTGGCAATGCCAGACGGTATGCCACTTCTCCAATTTTCTCCTGAATGCCAAAAGGTCCAATAAATCTTGGGCTGAGTTTTCCACTCCTTCCGAACCTAATGGTGCCACGTATCGGGGAAATCTTCAAGAATACCAGTTCTCCAACCTTAAAATAGAGTCATAATCAAGTCTTAGTTGCATAATCATAATGTTTAAATTGACTTGAATTCATAAATTTAATTACCTCAAATTCTAAGGGCCTTCGGTGGCTATTTGCCCAATGTCATTGCCTGTCTTGAGCCACTCGAAGTCTGTCCCTTATTTGCTTTACCTTCTCAGCTGAATCGATCACCATCTCTGGTCCCAGCAGGGCTCTTTCTCCAACGTCGTCCCATGATAGCGGGGTACGACATCTTCGTCCATACAGAGCTTCAAATGGAGTCATCTCAATACTTGCTTGGTAACTGTTATTATAAGAGAACTCTACAAGATGTAGGTAGTCTTCCCAGGATCCTCCAAAATCTAGAACACATGTACGGAGCATATCTTCAAGTGTATGGATTATACGTTCCGATTGTCCATCGGTTTGGGAATGATAAGCTGTGCTAAATTTGAGTTGCGTCCCCAAGCTGGCTTGTAAGCTCTTCCAGAAGTGAGAGGTGAATCTTGAATCTCGGTCAGAGACAATACTTACTGGGACTACATGCAGCCTGATAATGTGTCTGATATATAAATCTGCCAGCTTTTCTGTAGATAGCTCCACTTTGAAAGGTAGAAAATATGCAGACTTGGTCAGTCTATCTACTATCACCCAGATTGCATCCTTTCCACTAGGTGTCCTTGGAAGTCCGGAAACAAAATCCATTGTGATATGTTCCCACTTCCACTCCGGAATGGGTAGGGGTTGAAGCAATCCTCCAGGTCTTTGTTTTTCTGCCTTGACTTGTTGGCACACTAAACAACGAGATACGAACCTGGCTACTTCTCTTTTCATGCCATGCCACCAAACATGCGTCCTCAGGTCCTTGTACATCTTGTTGGCTCCTGGATGTATAGAGTATTGTGATCTGTGCGCCTTTTGCATAATTTCTTCTCTTATGTCTCCTCGAGGTACACATAATCTATCGCCATGCCTCAGTGATCCATCTTCATGAATTCTGAAATCTTCCACTAATCCAGCTTGCACTTGTCCTCGAAGGCTTCGCAGGCCTTCGTCTTGAAACTGAGTCTCCTTGATCTTGTTTATTAAAGTAGACTGAATCTGCAGGTTCATCATTTGGCCTTTTTTTCCTAGGATAATTACTTCAATACCTAAACTTTCCAAGTCCTCTAGCAGGTGTCTGTCCATAGTCAAGTACATCGCCATAGGATATCTGCTTAGAGCATCAGCAACTACATTGGCCTTCCCAGGATGATATTGGAGGGTGATATCAAAGTCTTTCATTAGTTCCAGCCACCTTATTTGCCTCATGTTTAGCTCTTTCTGGGTGAAGATATATTTTAGGCTTTTATGGTCCGTAAATATTTCCACCCTTTCTCCATAAAGATAGTGCTTCCATAGCTTAAGAGCAAAAATGACAGCTGTCAATTCTAAATCATGAGTTGGATAGTTCTTTTCATGAAGTCGAAGCTGTCTAAAGGCATATGTTATTACTTTCTTGTTCTGCTCCAAAACACAACCTAGACCTTTTCCAGAAGCATCACTATAAATAGCGAAACCTCCGGTTCCAGAGGGTAAGGTCAGAATAGGGACAGTAGTCAGCCTTTTCTTTAATTCTTCGAAAGCATGCTGACATTCATCAGTCCAGGTGAACTCTTCATCCTTCCTTGTTAATTTTGTCATGGGCTCAGCAATTCTTGCAAAGTCCTTCACAAACTTTCGATAGTAGCCAGCTAGTCCCAAGAAGCTTCTAATCTCTGCTACAGAGTCTGTAGTGGGCCAGGATTCTACTGCCGCTATCTTCTTAGGATCTACTGCTATTCCATCTTCAGTCACAACATGTCCCAAGAATTCTACTTTGTCTAGGAAGAAAGCACATTTAGATAATTTTTCATAAAGTTTTTCCTTCCTCAAAGTCTCCAATGCTAACCTCAAATGTTCTTCATGTTCTTCGGGGGTCTTGGAGTAGAAAATATCATCAATGAAGACCACTACAAATTTGTCTAGGTATGGCTGGAAAACTCTGTTCATTAAGTTCATAAAAACTGCTGGAGCATTCGTCAACCCGAACGGCATTACTAAGATTCGTAGTGTCCGTTCCGGGTATTGAAAGCAGTTTTAGGGATGTCTTCCTTTCTCACCCTTACTTGGTGGTAACCAGACCTTAAATCAATCTTTGAAAATACCCGAGCTCCACTCAACTGATCAAATAGGTCATCTATCCTGGGCAGGGGATACTTATTCTTAATTGTTAAGGCATTCAAGGCCCTATAGTCAATACACATTCGGGATGTTCCGTCTTTCTTGGGCACAAATAATACTGGAGCTCCCCAGGGTGAGACACTAGACCTAATGAAGCATTTGTCTTCTAGTTCTTTGATTTGCTCATTTAGTTCTATTATCTTCTTTTTGTTGATTCTGTAGGGATTTTGAGATACTGGTGCTGCTCCTGGCACTAAGTCAATGGAGAATTCAACTTCTCGGTCTGGGGGTAAGCCTGGGAGATCCTCAGGAAAGACGTCAAGGTATTCAGAGATGATAGGTAGTAGCAATTCTTCTGTTACTAGGGCTCCACAAATTTTGTTATTACCCATTTCTCTAGAACCTCTAGCAAATTCAAACTCTGGCTTGTCAGGGGGCCTGAAGATTACACTACCTCTGTGGCAGTCTATAGTGGCATGATGTTGACTCAACCAATCCATACCCAGTATAATATCAAAACTGGGAACTGGCATTACGAGTAGCCTAGCATACAGTTCTCTTCCACACAATGTAATAGGACAATTGTTACAGGCATCACTAACCGGGATGATTCCTCCACCGGTAATGATCTTATAACAATTCCTAAGAGGTTTAGTGATTAAGCTATGCTTCATAAGGAAATCTACTGACATGAATGAATGTGAAGCTCTAGAGTCAAACAAAGTAATAGCTGGTATTGAATTTATAAGCACAGAACCTGTGATCACGCCTGCTGTGGCTTCAGCTTCTTCCAGAGTCATTGCATAAGCACGGCCTTGCTGCGGTGCACCCCTCTGTTGCTGCTGTTGGTGCTGAGCAAAGCGTTGTTGTTGTGTTGGAAGCGGGGGTCCCCTCTGTTGTACTGCTGGGGCCCTGGCCTGGACGGGAGCCTTGGGTGCAGCGGTGCATCCTTGAGCAGCTGGACAGTCCCTCATTTAATGCGCTGCTGAGCCGCAGTAGAGGCAGGCACCTAGCCTCTTCCTGCAGACTTGCCAAGTATGACCTAGTTTTTGGCAAAAGTTACAAGCAGCAGCTTGTTGTTCTGTCCTTGAGCCTGGTGTTGGGGTGCTGGAGCTCGAGGGAGAGGACGCTGAGTTTGCTGTGGGGCCCTCTGTTGTTGTTGTTGTTGTTGAAAAGGGCGTTTGTTGGGTCCCGTATTTCCGGTATCTCTCTTTCGTTTTAGTTTATGCCCCATATCTCTCTCAACGCCTTGTGCCACGCTCAGGATTTCTTCATAGGTGCGAGCTCGGCTGGTGGTGACAGCAAGGCGAATATCCGGAGATAGTCCCTTCTTGAATCTACGGGCCCTGTCCTCCGGGGTACGAACCATGTACTCCGCAAAGTGGCTTAACCTGCTAAATTCAGCAGTATATTCATCAACAGACAGGTTACCTTGTTCCAGTCTCTCGAATTGGCTTTCGAGAGCTTCCCGAGCCACTTCGGGGTAGAATTTCTCCTTGAATAGTCTCTTGAAGTCCTCCCAGGTGATGTCAGGAGCAGATAGTTGGGGTTCATCTCTGAACCAGGTTCGAGTAATGTCGAACAGTTGCAAGCTTGCGGACTCCACTTTGAGGTCATCAGGGACCCGGGCAGTCTTCAGGAGTCTCTCGATATTCTCTATCCACTCATCGGCATAGAGAATGCCCTCAGTCCCGTAGAATTCCAGGGGTCTAAGATTCTTGAAGTCTTTAGCACTCCCTGGCCTCTTGAGTGACGACTCCTGGGACTTAAGAGCTTCTGAGAGGCTGGTCCGTAGAAGTGCAGTCTGTTCTTTCTGGGATTCCACCAATCCCTGGAATACTCCAAGTAGCTGTGCCCCATCCAGAGTAACTGCCGGAACAGATGGAGGCGGCGGGAGTGCAAGAGTCTCGGGCACATTCTGCTCAGCTGGTTCTGATGTGCCTCCTACTGTGTTCCTTGTCTGGACCATTCTGAAAGATTAAGGGATAAGAAGATCAGAATAGAATACTTGGAAATCAAAGGCGATAGAAAAATTGAGCAGCAAAGATATCAAGAATTAAAATAAGGACCCTATACTGTGAATGAGCTTTTCCTAGAATCCTCAATCTTATTCCATACCCTGTCCTAGGGTATTACCCTATTTAAGGATAGACCTGCATAGGCCACCATAAAAATGTGTCACGACCCGCACCCGGAAATTCGGGCACGAGTGCGTGGGTACGTCCAGCCTACGCCGCAGAGTCGGCGGTAGTACGCTGTCTAGGTCAATTCCAGATTTACTAAACTAGCTCATTCACATTTAACATAGGCAAGATAAAATGAGAACAGAAACTTAAGATTGCAACTGAAATAAATACGACAACAGATTCAAATGTTTTAGTACAAAAATTCAGAATGAAATCGGGGACAAACCCGATTAATAAGATAAGAAACACAATAAAATATAGCTACTGCTAGCTACTCTGCAGCAGAGGTTTCCTGGGTAGGATCTGGCTCCTCATAAGTATCATCTGTACCCTCATAGGGACCATAATAAGTAGGGGCAAGGTCCTCATCATCGCCTAAATCAACAGATCCAGTCAGGAAAGGAGCAAAGTACACAGTGCACAACAAGATTAAACTAAATATTTATGATAATTAAATTGAATATCATGTTGAGAAATGGCATACAAGAACATCAATATCTCAGAGTTAAATGCTGTAAACAGGGATATGAAAAAGCAGAAATAAATGAAACAGGAAATGAAACTACAACAGTCAGCAAGAAATATAACATGACCAGAAACTATCTGTGAACTTGTGTTTGTTTTTAGAATACATAGTTGGCATGTAGGAGTTTATAAGGCTAATCCGGCTATCATAAACGGCTATTAAACAGGGGAAATCGAGATCCGGCTGAGGTACAGTCGTGTACCAACAGCTATTAAACATGGCAGGGGAAAGGGTAAACTATATGCCTTCTAGTATTCTCCCACCCGACATGAAAAACAAGACATGGACTCCAAATATTCAAGACATGAAATCCAGCATTTCTAACACTAGGTGTAATCATCAAGGGTACTAGTAAAGTAGGGAAATAATTATCACAATATAAAGATTTAACTTGAAATGCAGGTACTTGCCTGTTGTTTGGATCTGATTAATTAGTTCTTGGGGAAAATTTCCAGAGATGAGTCCAAAAGATGAAATAGACATTACCATCACGCTCAGAAGATGTCAAATAGCTAGAAACGCCTATCCTTGGGTCTAAATTGGAGACAAGGACAAAAACGACAGTTTCGGGTAAAAAACGGGGTCCGCCGGTGGGCCCGCTTTGCACCGAAAAACGTGTCCGGGTCAAAGGTCTCCAAATTCACCAAACTTAGTGTCAAAAGGTCAGGAACGCTGATACGAACCCAACGAAACTTCCAGATTTGGATTCCGATGAGCCGAACACAAAATCGTCCGTCGAGCGGGGCTTGTGGGGCCCACGACACGCGATTTCGTCAACGTTCTCAGAATCGAACCAAACTTGACCCACAGGACCAGCGTATCGCTACGAGTCCGATGGCGTAAGTTTTGTCTCGATCTGACGAGTGTACAAGAAGTTAGGGCGAATTACAGAAAAGTCGAAAACGGGGCGATGTCCGCGGATACGCGTTGATTTTGGTATGCACGCACACCCGAATCAGCTTTCGCAAAATCTCACACATCCGTATCGACGACGCGCATGTATCTGTAAAGACCGCACGCGACCAAGTCGTCCCGTTTGACGGAGCACACTCAGTTCCGGGGTGAAACAGGGTCTGGTTTTTCCTGTTTTTGGATCGCGGTGTGCGATCACCACAGGACGCGATGCCCCGAGCGGTTTGTCCGGGCACCGAGAGGGTCATACAGGCTTCACGTAGAAATTTACAGAATCAAAAACGGAGATACAGGGTGCAAGATACGAGTACCTGAACCGGCTCTGAAAATCCAAAAATTTTCGTGTCCGTGTCGTGTCCGACACGACACGAAGAATAGGGAAAGCTAGGGTTAGGGTTTGCTGATTTGGGGGTTTCCGGCGGTGGACCGGCCGGAGGAACGCCGGGGAGGCTGTGGACGGTTCGCCTGCTTGCTGGGACGCGGCCGGTGGTGGGCGGTGCGCCGGGAACGGCTGGCAGGAGGCGGCTCGAAGGGGGAGTGCTGCCGCTGCTGCTGGAGTCGGGCGCCGGAGACGGTGGAGGAGGAAGGAGGAGATGGAGCCGAGGGAGGAGGGCGGCTCGCCGGGGGAAGCTGGGGCGGTGGCTGGTAGCGACGGAGCCGACGGGAAGGGGGAGCCGGTGGTCGGGGAGGTGAACGGAGAGGGCTGGGGGAGGGTTTATATAGGGCTGGCGCGGCCGGGATAGGCGGAGGAGGCGGCGGCCGGTGCGGAGGTGCGCGGAGCGGGCGGGGGAGCGTGGCCGGCGTGGCGCGGTGGCCGCGGAAGGCGGCGGCGGACGCGGAGCAGCGCGGGTCAGGCGGTCGTGGGGGGGTGCTGGGGAGACCGGGTCGACGGGCGGACGGGTCTGGTTCGGTAGACCCGACCCGACCCGGTAAGGAAAACGGGTTGGGCTGCTGGGCTGGGCCGGAACAGGCCCAATGGGCCAGAAAATAAAAATAAAAAGAAAATAATAGAAATAATAATAATAATAATAATAATATAATTAATTAATTAATTAAATAGTTTTTTAGGCATTTAAAAATAGGTTTGAGGCCCAAAAAATCTAGAAAAATTACCCTAAGTCCAGTTTTCCATTTTACACCCAAAAATATTATTTTCATGATATTTTAATATTATTTATTGCCAATTAAAAATTATTTATTAATTAAAAATCTTGATTTTAATTACAGAAAATTCCCAGAAAATTCCAAAAAATTGGGAAAAATCCAAGATTTAATAATTTGAAAATTCAGGGGGTTTACACCTTCTTTTCACATGTATCCATGACCTTGAATATTAATACATTTTTTGAATGTAATGGACTTCTATATGTACTCGTGCTCTTGAATATTAATAAAAAAAATTCCTTATCTCCTATTTGGAATTTTTTTTATTGTTGTAGATATCTTGTGAGTATTATACCAGAGGTAATATGGATGTGATAGGTTATATTGGTTCCATTAAGGAGGTCCGGTGGGGTCATCATCTGCGATGGTGGAGATACTTTGGTGTAGAATCGAGCATCAAGCACATATGTTTGTAGCTGAGCATGATCATGACAAAGTATATTATGAAGAGAGAGAAGAAAATAAGCCTGAGGTAATATGGACGTGACTGCTTTCTTGGACAGCTCGTAGTTGAGAGGTCATATGAACATGAATTAGCCACTTTGTATGGATCTTTGTTGTGCTGATAACACTAAAAGGGACGAGTCAGAGGTAATATGGACGGGGTTGTATTCTTTTGGCAGGAAAATAACTCCTGGTTTAGAGGTAATATGGACGTGAACCTTTTGCCTTCAAAAAAGTTTTTGAGGATCCGTTATCCATTGCGTACTCGGGACTCCCGAGTATGGAAAATAGATTTGTCCACTCGCTGCAGATGGTATATAAAAATAATATGCTGAGGAGGATGCTAACTATAGACGCTGTCCTCTCATGTCCCTCTGCTAGGGTTAGAAGAGAGAATATTTTTTTTTTGAAACTGCCTTGATTTGGCATATTACTTATTTAGGAACTTGTCATTGATGGGCATAATGAATAAGTCATCGTTGGGCTTGGCGAGTCTATATGCACCACTGGAATAGACCGTCTCTACCACGAAGGGGTCCTCCCACTTGGGTTGGAATTTTCTCGCCTTCTTGTGGGTCATGACCATTGGTTTTCTTACTGCTAGGACTAGGTCGCCCACTTGAAATGTCCTTTCCTTGACCTTTTTATTGAAGGCACCAGAAAGTCACGCTTGGTATAGCTCAATGGGCTATTGAGCCAAAAGGCACTTTTTATCGAATGCTTATAATTCTTGCAAGAGTCGATGGTGATTGTTTCGGTGGACAGTTGATTAGAGAGTCTATAGGAGGGATCGGGGCTAATCTGATTAGGTGGCCCAGCTGCCTCCCCCTCTCCTGGATTTGCGAGTGGCACGGGCCATGCACCCGTGCTTTCCCATTCGGAAAGAAAATTTGTGTCTCCAAAGGAATTACGGCTTCGCTTTTGTAGACCAAAGAAAATGGTGTGCTGTTAGTCAAAATTTGAAATGTTATACGGTAAGCCTATAGACATTCTTCGAGCTTCTCATTCCAGTCACGTTTATTGGTTGAAAAAAACTTTTTGAGGAGCTTGATTATGGTCTTATTGAATGCTTCGGCTAACCCATTCACTGTTATATTATAGGCGGTCAAAGCTATATTTTGGATTAGATTTTTATCGCAAAATTGAAAGAAAGCATGACTTACAAACTGCGGATCGTTGTGATAAATGATCCTTTAAGGCAAGCTGAAGAGTAGATAACGTATTTTTTAAGAAAACTGATCACGTTGGACATTTTTTCTTCTGCGAGCGAAACAACTTTCGTCTATTTAGAAGTAGTCTGTGATAGCCAAGATGAACCAGTTTTCTTCAAACGAAGGTGGAATGATTGGCTCGATGATGTCCATACCCAGGCTTCGAACAACTATGAAGCGATGGTCAGGTGCAGAAACTCGGAAGGCTGGTGGATGAAGCCTGCATGGATTTGACATATCCTGTACTTCTTTGTATAATCAACGATATCCACTACCATTGTGGGCCAGAAATAGCCCATGCGTAAGAGGTAATCCTGAAGCTTGGGACTAGGATGGTGAGTACCACAAACAACATCATGAGCTTCATGGAGAGCTTTCTTTGCTTCTGCGTCTGATAGGCATTGTAGCAAAAGTCTGTCGTAAGATCCACAGTACAGCATCTTAGGGGCTGTATCGTAGTAGAACCGGGGGGAGCATCTTCTGACAGTAGTGGCCTCCTTTGGGTCATCCGGTAGGATTTCGTAAAAAGTATAGTCCATAAACGGGAGCTTCTAATCTCTAATATGGACATCTGCGTCCACAGAGTGGCTTAGATTCAAGTATAGGCTACTTTTAAGCCACTTTGCGGATAAACCAGTTCTTGTCCCTCTATTACAACCAATAGTTGGGTTTTGATTGGAGTTTCTAAATAAGCGGAGAGACTGGCGAGTGCATCAGCCTCGATGTTTTGCAGTCACAACACATGTTCTATAAAGAATTACGTGAAAGTAGAAATCATATCGATGGTTGCTTGATGCTAAGGGAGTAGATCCTCATGGCGAACCTCATATTCCCCACGGACTTGGCTAACTATCAATTTGGAATCACCATAGGCTTCTAAGTAATCTACCTCTAATTGTTTAGCCATCTGGAGCCCAATGATAAGAGCATTGTGCTATGCATGTTATTGGAGCACGACTTAGTAAGTGAATATATGCAATGGATGACAAGGTCATCGGGAGAGATCAACACTATCCCCACCCCGGCGATGATGTTGCCTTTGGGCCCTATTATGGAAGCACTGTCGAAGAACATTCGCCAAACTGATCCTCCGGTTGTAGCAGTGTTAGACTCTAACACTTCATCGGGGATTTCGTTGTAGAGCTTTGAAGTTTTCAACACCAGATGTGCTGCCAGAAAATCGGCCAATGCTTAGCCCTTGACAGCCTTTTTTGGGATGAACATCATGTCGTAAGGTGATAGTAGGATTGCCTATGTGTCTCGGCGAGAGTTAAGTGCCCTGGGCTTGGTTATGAGGACGTTGAGGGGGTTTACTCGAGAGATCACAGGAATGGTTTGCCCCATCAGGTAGTGATGAGTCTTTTAAAATACGAACACCAGAGCAAGACATTCTTTCTCAATCGGATTATATCTATATTTTGCGTCGATCATTGTTCTGCTGAGATAATAAATAGCTTGCTCATAGCCCTCGTCGTTGTTTTGGGCGAGAAGCACGCCAAGGGAATTATCCATTGCACGGTCATAGAGTAGGAAGTTTTTTCCCACGATTGAAGTCACCAACACCGGGGGGTTCGTGAGGTACTTCTTAATGTCATCGATTACTTATTGGAGTTCCTCCATCCAAGAAAAATAGACTTACTTCTTTATGAGCTACATAAAGGTTTGACATCGTCTGGAGAGATTGGCTATGAACCTCCTAATGTATGACAGTCTTTCTTGTAGACCACGAAGTCCTTGCAGGTTCAATATGGATGCTCTTTCAAGTTATGATAAAGCCAAAAAAATTATCGCTGGATACTCCCAGAAATGACTTGGTAGGGTTCATCTTGAGCTGGTGGGCTCTCATTAACTCTAACACTATCTTTAAGTCATGGAGAAGATCATCTTGAAAACGGCTTTTAATAGCGATGTCATCGAGATAACATTTTAATACTTGCGCAGGTGATCGCAAAAGATGGTGCTCATAGCTCGCTGGTATGTTGCACCCACATTCTTCAGGTCGAAGGGCATCACTGTATAGCAATATATTTCTATCGGCGTCCGGAATGACATATGCTTCTCTTCGTCTGAAAATATTTTGATCTGATTGTAGCCTGAGAACCTATCCATAAAGGACATACGCTCGAAGCCACAAGTATTATCGACTATTATGTCTGTTATTGGAAAAGGAAATTTATCATTCAAATGATATTAGCTACCTAATCTGGGTCCTGTTCTTCACAAATAAATTCGTTTAATATTAGCTTATTTACTTCATCTTCAATGGTGTTTATCATGTCTGGATGAAAATGTTGTTATTGTTGCTTTACTGGCTTATCATTGGACAGAATATTGAGCTTGTGCATTATAATTTGCGGATCCAAGCCTAGCATATCCTTATAGTTCCATGCATAGACATAGATATATTCCCTCACCAACTGGACAAGGGATTCACGTTCTTCTGACGAAAGGTTCTTGCTGATGAAAATAGGCTTATGAGAAACGTCGTCACCCAAATTAACTTGTACAACTTCATTCTCAGTAGGGGTTCCAGCTGTTCAAACTGCAGTTCCCACAGTGATTCTAGTTTTTGAGCCCATGGTTCAATTTTGAAGAGTTCTATTGGACACTCGTCGTCCTCTTCTGGATTGGTTGACGGAGAGACCATGTGACACGACTTGGTATTCTTGTATTTTGACATAGAAGGCACCGCTTGCTGCATTATTTTGGGGATGAGGTCGAGATGAACCCATATAACTTCACCTCTTAGAGTAGTGAGGGGAACCAACCCATCTTCTCGGGCTGAAGGGAGGTTAACAATCTCCATTGCTGTCCTCGGTATAGGGACGACACCATCTTGAGTCTCAGTTGTCGAAAAGGTACCAAACTAGAGATACACTATATTTGCGTGACTGTCTTGTCCTTATAGTCTAAAGAGAGAGCTTTTGATTCAGTTAGTCAATGTCTCTTTCTTTTTAATATGTAACAGTCATGTGTTGCATGGTAGACATATCGATGGTAGTGGTAGTACTTAGGGTTGTCGACCTTACCTGCCTCGTCGGGGTGTCTGATGTCAGATAGCTTGAGTTTGTTGCCCTTAATCAACACTTTGAAGAGCTCCATGACATCATCGTTATTAAAGAAATAAGTCTCTTGTACTATAGGTGGCTCTATCGGCTTAATAACAGGTAAGGTCTGTATTTTTGACAAGTTAACCGTCAGGGCTTGCTTCCATTTACCCTCACGATTATTGGCAGTTGTGAAAAGATGGTTTCCCTTTTCTTTAACTTGGGATCTTGGAATCCCAATAAGAGGGCATATTTTGCGCTCTTCTCTACAGCAGCGGTCTTATGATAAATATCGTCTAGTCACTGAATGGGCCAGACGCCGTCCAGATTCTTTCAGAATATCTCCATCAGTGTGGATTCATTAATTTCAGGAGAAACTTTCAATACCGTTGTTAGAAATGCTCGATGTAATTTTCTGCGAGATCCTTTTTTCCCTTGGGTGATGTCCATCAGGGAGGACATGGTCATGTCAATTCCTCTTTCATAAAACCGTGTGAGGAACAGAGACTTTAGGTCCTCGAAGGATGAGTATGGGAGGCTATAAAACCACTAAAAGGCGACGCCGAATAGGGCCCCAGTGAACAAGTTGGGGAGTAAAGTATCATCCCGAGATAAATGACATATTATAGACTGGGAGTATCTCATCTACTAACAGGGTGAGGTCTTTGGGTAAAATGAAGCAAGTTATAATAGCTTATACTTGGTAGGGTATACCATGTTATTCTATTCAGAAGGATAGGGTTGTCAGATCCCAAGCTTCTAGAGCCTGTCCTGGTTGTCTTGAGCATCGATACGGGCATGCAAGTCCTTGAGAGTCTCCTGGATATCGTCTATCAAAAGGGGAGCAGAGGATAGAAGCGTATCAGGTTTCTTGTTTGTTCGTCCCGGCATTTGCAGTTGTGTTGGGACGATACTTTCTCTGAGCTCCAGCAATGTGTGAGTCAGAGTCTGTATTGAAATACTCAAAGCCTGCATCATGGCTTCGAGTGTCTCGAGGTATTGTAGGTTACTGGATTTAATGCCATATTCGTCATCTGCCATGTACACTGGCATTAAGTGGGAAGAGACGGACGAGAAGGTAGATGCTTCAATTTCTGCCTTTGATATCTGTGTATCATTGTCCTCCAGGAGAGTAGGTGGTGTCACATCACTTTTATTATTGGAGGGATTACAACCCCTAGTCTCAGTTGTGGGCTCGTCCTAGAGTGTACGGCTACCCCCAGTTAAGGTATCATCCGTATACAGAGGTTCACTGTCCTCTTGGAAGAATGAATTATTATAGAACACCTGGGGACTGCTACCCCCAGCTCTGGCTGAAGCTTGATTCGGGAAGGCATGGCTACCCCCAGTTAAGCTATCATTTGTGTGTAGAGGTTGGCTGTCCTTTTGGAAGGATGGGTTGTTATAGAACACTGGGAAACTTCTACCCCCAGCTCTGGTTGTAGCTTGATTCAGGGAGGTATGGCTACCCCTAGACCTTGTTCTTGAGCGTATTCCTTGAAATAACCCCCATTATGGGCACTTGTTTGATAGTCCTCGTACGACTTCGCGGTGTGCTAACCGACGAGCTTTTCTTTGAGATCTTCTTCAAAGAGGGAAGACCTCCATGTTGAATAACACGAAGCGACGGGCAGTTCCTCCTCATAATGTAGAGGTCTTTGGGGACGTTGTCGGGTTAGCATCACAGGTTTTAGCTGCTGGAATACCGACTGTCTGGCTGCAAGAATTGGTAATTTAGAGCAACAATAGTTGATGGTGATATTGGCACAAGTGTGTCTGCCAGAGGACATATCATGTACGAGGGTTGTCTCTTTCGTCTTACACTTGTGACTAATCACGTTGCGTAAATCTAACGATGGAAGCTTCACTTTTACCCCCTTTTTATGCGCTCGGTCGAGCCTTGCTCATAGAGGAGAGACTGAAATTTTTACTCCCTGACCCAGTTCTTCCACAGAAACTGCAACCAGATCATTGATGAAAGACTTAAGGCGAGATGGACCCACTACATACGTACAGGTAGACTGGACGCATGGGTCCGTCATCTTAATGTTTGCTCACCGACTTGGTTTAGGTGCAACTACGACATCCTAGTGGGTTCGAGAAGCTCTAAAAGTTAACCCATATCTGGCACATAAGCACATGGGTCTGCCTTATAAAGTCTTCCATTAGTAGCACATGTCACGAGCAATGATGCATGCTTTTGGAGAGCTGATGGCGCAGCCCTTCGAGTGCGTATATCTCGGGATATTTTAGGCTTCCTTGATCTATCGTCCTTGGGCGCATAGTACAGGAAATCCAAGTTGGGACTTTACGATCCCTTATTACCAGCTGCCTTGCTTGGAGGAGACTCCATGCGCCTGTGATCAGCGTATCTTTTCTGGCCTAGATGGTGATGCGTACGTGCATGCATCGTGGGACTTGGCACGATTTTTTTAGCGCAGATTCAGAGGTGGAGACAGGATGCACACCAAACTTGTTTGCACCTGCATCAAAGGTTGGTGGCACATCTGGAGCGGATTCAGATTCCAGCACAGTGGCCTTAGCAACCCACATCCTTTAAACTTTTTGAGGTCGTGCTGGCCTCGGCAAGGATCTCAACTTATCGGCGAAGAATAGGTCAACCGCGTGTGCAACTGCAACATGGGTAGACGATGCATCAGATACCAATTTTGGGCCTGGCACAACGACATTAATGTCCTAATTTTTGCGAGTCTTGCGTGGTCGCATTGGCCTCGTTGGAGATCTTGGATTGTCCAGCTTATCTTCAAATGCCTATTGGTCGAAGTGGACGACCAACATCCTCTAAGTTGAACCTAACTTGGTCATATCGAATTGTGTCACCAGCTTCTCGTTGGAGGAGAAGCTCTTCCCCAGCAGAGTCTCCATTTTTGTCGACATCGCAAAAATATTTTTTGGTGGAGGGCATAAAATTTTTATTTATTACGAATTGATAAAGAGTACAAGAGAATCCCTATATAAGAGGATCTAAGTACAAAAAGAAATATCTGGGAAATGTGACGGTGGAGATCGAGCACTACAATGGCCCATTTACACTCCGTTGATGATCCGGGACCAAGGTGGTTGACGAGGCTTCGAATGACGCTTCTGTCTTCTTCTCCTCATCTTCTACGCATGGTCGCTGCCTCTACGTTTGTGTCTATTTTTCGTGTGGAAAAATATCCACTATTTATAGCCTTTAAGAAGGCATTACGTAGGTGCATATATGTGGGCTGCATGTTGACGCATGGCACTGCAGGCGCATGCTGCGTTAAGGGTGTCACATGTCAAGCCGAGATATGAGGTTATTGATGCCCATAATATTCATGACACGTGTCATGCCCTAATTTGGATAGCTGTGATTGCACCTTAGGAATACTACCACTTGGCGCCTGAAGAGCACTGAGGGATTAGTGGCGCATGACACTATATGCGTATACTAAGATATATAGTGGCGCATGGCACTGCGGGCACATTAGACAATAAGATGCGTCGTAGCGCATGGCACTACCGGCACATGGGACACTAAGATGCATAGTGGCACATAGTGCTACGGCACATGGGACACTAAGATGCGTAGTGGCACATGGTGCTGCGGGCACATGAGACACTTCTTAGATGGTCGGTGCATAGAGCGATGATACTAAAGCACATAAAGATGGACACCTGAGGTGCATGGAGCTGGGTCACTAAGGCACATGGAACTAAATACCTGAGGCGCATGAAGCTGGGTCACTGAGGCACATGGGATAGATTTTCTATGCTTCTACAGAGCACACACAGAAAGTCAGAATATTGGCAAAGAAAATAAATATCAGAAGGCGTATGTCCGTAAAAACATATGCCACTCTCACGATAGTCAAGCCATCCATGCGCACATAGCTTCTCAATGCATGCATAATCGTCAACTAAACATGCATAATCGTCACCATATAGAGGTGAACAAGCCCATATAATATGGTCGTATATAGCTTCTCAATGCATGCCTCAGATGAGTGCCCGAAGACAGCATCACCCATACTACCGAGGGAAACTCTCACTATCAGTGCAACTTCAAGACGAAGCCCTTTGGCTGCGGCCATGCGCATCTAACAGAGAAGAAAGTTTACACATATACCGAACGAAGTCTGGATCATGCAAATAGGCATTGTTAGAGTGTTCATGACAGCAGCATGTAAAATGTTCATCCCCTTACCTTTACCGATGGCAGACGGATGGTCTACCATCAGAGGAAGATGATCGACGAAGCGCTCAACCAATCTACCCGCCCTTGACTTTTGCTGAGGCATCAGGTGGAGAAGAAGAAAAATAGTGTTGCCCTCTTCCTTCCTAAGACTCCTACTTAAAGTCAAAGGGTCCATTAAAGCTCCCAAATAGTTGGGCACCATTAACGAGGGATGAATCTCGCAATTAATAGATGAATCCGCCGATCAAAATAGGTGCATTAAAATCCCCTTAATACCCGATCATTCTAACAGCTCAGGGCCCAAAATAAATGGCCACATCCGATGCGCTAAGTGAACAGATCGCCAAACAAAAGAATGCTTCACAGATGTGTTGCTGCAGTTCCTGCGCATATCCTTTCCATACTTTTGTTCAAAGTATTCTGAACTTAAAAACATACAAAGTTTAAAGTTCAGAAACTTTAAAGGGGGTCTTATAGAAGCATGAAAAATCTCTACCATATGCCAATAACAATCAAAGGCCATATACCGCAGTGATCAAGCCCAATGCACCATAATGATCTGGTGCCATGCGTTGACCATTACTTCCTCTAGTGTTCCCATGCTCCAGCACAACCATGCGCCACTAAATCTCAAGTGTTCCCATGTGCCTGCAGTATCATGCGTCATTACTCCCTCAGTCATTTCCATGCGTCAAGTGGTAGTATGCCTAATATGCAATCACAGTCATCAAAATTAGGGCATGACATGTGTCACCATTATTTTGGGCATCAGCAACCCCAGATCTCAACTTGCCACATGGCAGCCTTAACATAGTATGCGCCTGTTGTGCCATGCGCAAATATGCAGCTCGCATACATGCTCCTACATAATTCTATCCTAAAGGCTATAAATAGTGGGTGTTTTTCTAAGAAAAAAAGAGCCACATACAAGAGATGAGGAGAATACAGAAGCCTTGAAGCCTCGCCGACCCCCGTGGTCCCAATCCGGTCCCGGATCGTCAACATAGTAAAGGAGCAATTGTACTGCTCGATCTCCCCCATCACACTTTTTCATATATTTTTGTAATTAGATTCTTTTGTGATAGGAATTCTATTATACTCTTTGTCAATTCACAATCAATAAAAATATTTGCATAACTTTCCACCCGTTGCCAGTGATTATTGATTTTATGATCTTTTCGACGATGTCGACAACATGTGACAAAGGATTGCAAGATCAGGCAAGCGTTCAAGAGGAAGAATGGTAAACAGATTGCCAAAGATACGAATATAGAAGAATAGAAGCATACAAATGTAAACATACATATATAAAAGCTCAATCTGGAAGAAGAGGCAACTTTTTTATAGTTTTAATAGTGGAGCTCACACTTTTCTTTATCTTTTAGCTAGTGGTGTTCTTTTTTTATCATCTTCAAAGAGGCATACAAATCTTCATATACGAGGACAAAACTCCCTCAAAAGATATGCCTGACACCTGACAGTTTAAGCAATGTAGAGATCATGCTCATTAAATGCTGAGATCTCCCACGTGGCAGTCTCTCCTCTCACAAAAGTAGATTAGTGTTACTTCTCTTAGAAAAGTACGTCAATTAGTATTGTGTCTTGCAGAAAGTATGCTAATAATGTGCCTGTGCTTCCTCCTTCATAACAGAGTGCCAGTACACTTATGCTTCCTTTTCCATTAGAAAATGTGCCTAACGTCTGATGAATCTCGTAGAATTCGAGGAGATCATGGAGATTATGCTCTTTTAATGCCAAGATCTCCACATTCTGATCGAGAAGATGCTACGTGACAGTCCAGAAAGTATGCGTACATTTTCAACCGAAAAGTATACAAGCTACATAAAAAGTGCACACATTTCTATATTTCTTTCTGTCTCGGGAGAAATATACGCTTACTTATCTTTGAACTAACAGTGATCAGTTATGAATTCGAGAAGATTATGTATAGTTAATACTATGATTCTAGAAGAACATATTCATGTAGTTGTCACCACGACCAAGGCCTTCGTTGTACATGGAGCCACGTATAAAGATGATAATAGCTTTCGTGCGCACTAAACACAATATGGATGGTAGTTATCCAAATTTGCGTGCACTAATTGTAATTACAGTACAAATTGCCTATTTAGTGTAAGCATACTCTAATAACCATTCCTAGTGTTGAATGGTTATAAACATTGTGATTAGTGCTATTCCAATGGGCTAGAAGTCTTGTGTGCTAGTAGCCAGAGCCTTCTTATTTTCAAGTTCTCCATTGTTCCAGACTTAGCATTTCTTCTTCGCCTGTTTGGTGGTCCAAGGGGTAAAGTGGTCAATTGCAGATTAGATCTCCATAGCTACAATTTTCATAAAATTTTGTACTTAGATTCTTGTATAAGATTTTTGTACTTTTAAAGTTTGTAATAAAACTTTATAAAACTTTTGTTTATGGCAAACAAAATGACGACTCTACTGGGGTCAACCTTTTCTACATACGAGAAGGTGGTGGCTCAACCTGACACGGTGTTGCTCAGAACAACACAAAAGATATTGGTCGTCGAATTCGACTAACAAGCCTACAAAAAAATGCTCTATGGAGGAAACTCAAGCTCCTCACTAGTGGTCAAGTCAAAGAAAGTTCTCAAGGCTTAGCTGCCAAAGTCTCATTTTTCTTATCCCAATGTCATTGATAATAAGGGAAAGAAAGTGGTAACGTCTACCAACGTGGAGCAACTCATTGACATCCCTACTTCATTAATTCCAATCCATGAATTGGTGGATAGCATCCTTGGCCGAGTTAGTACGCTCGCCAAAAGAAATAGATTTATCACTTTTAGCCTCGCCTTAGACTGATCCTTATTGATCTGAGCCTGAACATTGGCCACTATGTGATCAAGCCTAACACCCAGGGCAGCCTGGGCACGCCCAACTAGTACTTCCCCTGACGGAGCCACGTGTAGAATTACTGCAAAAAAATCAAAGGCAGAAGGACGGTTAGAGACACCGAGATGCCATAGGGCCAATGTCACTACCACATTTTCTAGGAAAGGGTATTTTAGTAATTTCATAATTAATTAAATATTGTGCATGTTAGATAATTAATTATTGTAATATTTAATTATTGTTAGATGTTAGTTATTTGTTTTGGACTTGTGTTAGTGGACCTAACAAGTTAAGTTTAGACTCATAGACCAATATGTATTAATTATTAGAATTGAGCCCATTTAGAAAGCCCATTGATTAGGAGGATGATTAATTTAATTAAAATCTTAGACTAGAAGCTTTCCTCCTTAATTATTTCTTCATGAGAGGCCCCCAGGGGTATAATAGACATTACATAGTGACTTGAGGAAGGGGTAAAGGAGGTCGGCCTATATGAGAAGGGGGAAAAGTTTCTCTCTCCTCTTTTTATTTGAAATCTAGATCTAGAAGTTCCCTCAACCAAATTCCTTAATTCTACATCATTTTTCCTACCAAATTTTATCCCAATTTCTTTCCAAATCACCATTGGAGACTAGTGGAGCAAGGATCCAGAAGGAGAAAGCAATGATCTACAAAGAGGAGCAAGGAACTACAAGTTTTAGGTCAATTTTATCACATTTGGAGGTTTTATTGGGAATCCATCTCCCAATAGGTACAATTCAGTTTTTTCCATTAATTTAGGTTCTAAATCTGAGAATTAACCATGAGAAATCAACCCATATGCATAGGCTACCCATAGGATTTGGTTTTGTGTTCATAGGAGGACTATTGAGAAAGTTATGGTACTTTTTGTGTCAATTTTGGGGGAATTTCGAGATTAACACTTGTTGTGTGTGTCAATTGGTCCTATAGATCAATTTGGCATGTGCTTATGTGTTTGGGGCTAGTGTCGTGTTCACAATTGGGTACGTGTAGGTCGTATTCCAATAATTTGGTGATACGTGTTAATTTGGAAGTTTTTTCCTCCGACACGGGACTTTGTGCATGTCATATTTTGACACAGACACATAGATTTGTGTTTGACTCTTCGTATTGTTCATAAATAATATATTAAACTTGCTCGTGTCCTTCGGGGTACGTTTGGATGTGTGGTGGACTCGTGTCGCAAGCGTATCCTAGATCTAGTGGGATACGGGTGTGATACACTCCATGTGTTTGTGCAATTTATTTTTAGATCTGCTTTCCCATTGTTCTTAGTCATTTTGATATATAACTATATGCATGTATATATATATATATATATATATATATATATATATATATATATATATATATATATATATATATATATATATGTGTGTGTGTGTGTGTGTGTGTGTGTGTGTGTGTGTGTGTGTGTGTATCATATATCTATGTATCTATGTGTTATGTATTTATGTAGCTATACTTTTGCATATGTAATAGCTATTAAATATAGTAGTGCATATATGTATATGTTATGTGTATATATATGTTATCTATAGATTTGTATGTTATGTATATATATATACTTGCATGATTTTATATATACATATACGTTGTGGTGCCCCGTTCCCCCTATTCGGGGAGCGCGGCTAAGAAATACTAGACGGTATCTTTCGATCGGGATAGATTGAATCAAGAACTCATCCTTGTTATGGATTTGTCTCTTCGGAATCGATTCCCATATTCAGTGGACCGTGCCCCAAGGATCGACTTAGCGGCAGAGTCAGGAGGGACCTCTCCGCTGCATTCTTTGTTGCCTAGTTTTCGCTGTCGCTTGTTGCTTTCGTGCCTTGAGTTGGTTTTCGGATTTGCTTGGGTTTTCTTGAACGGTTTCGATGGATTTCATTGCTTTCGTTCTTAGGACTGCACTTTAATTCCGATAAGGGAAAGAGAGGAAGAAGTACTGATCAGCTGTTCGTGTCAATACAGGTGAACCAGCTGTAGTCGTCGCTCGAGCGGACTCCTAAAGCACTTCTTTTCTTTTCCTTCCAACTACCAAAGTGAGTGGCTACCAACCCGATTAGCTAGCCCTACTTGCTAGTCTTCACATCTAAATCTTGTGTTCGTGCTTGCCCCGATCAAACGATACCAAGTAATAACTAAAAGATATCAAGATAATAAGGGATAGACATGGACCTGTTTGCTTGTCATTGAAACTTGTGAACGGTTGCTTACTTACTACATGCTTGCTTATTCAAATGTTTATCATATGCATATATACAAGTTAGAATGCTTACTTCTTCTTCTATAAATATGCTATATGTAGAACACCCTTTGCCATGCATCAATTATTCAGGGAGACTATGCAAAATACATCACACAATGCTACATATCCCCTGATTTCATTGACTCAGCTACATAAATGACAAACTTAACACAAACGCCGTTGATCACGGACAACTTGTGCACAAGGCCTCCTGGTTCCTGCGGACGGTCGCTGGGGCACTGGCACCGATCCGATCCGGACGGAACCTCAAGATTAGTCTCTCCCATAGGCGGGGTGGCGTGTAGCGATACATGTGCCTCCGTCACCTTAGCCCGAGACTAAGACCGTCCATTATGGCATCAAAGCCAGTGATCCCCTCGTATATTTAAACCTGTTGCAATTAACTTGTGTCTTCTTGGCAGGGAAGGCATGGTAAGTAATGGAAGGTGGTTCAGACGGACAGGTAAATGTCACCGAACAGTGGCGGGTTATTTCAATAATTCTATATCTATGTCTTGTTGTAAAATAAACTAAGGCAAGATAGAAACCCACAATAAGTATGCATGCTCCATTAAAACAACGTGTTGATTGGTAAAGTTGGGTTAGCTTGCCTTCACCAGTACGTTTCGATGTACTGACCCTCGTTGAAACAGGTTCCCCGCGCTAGGAAGAACCGAGCGAGGAGCAGGAGACAAACCCCCAATCCAGTCCAGCTGTAGGCACGCCTCGACCGTGCTACCTTTGAAGCATTTTGAAGAAGAAGAAGAAGCATTTTGAAGTTAGAAGCTAGCCACCAAGCAACCATGCAACTTCGTGACAAAGCAGTCGTTCCGACCCAAGGTCTTATATTTTGAGTTTAAGTAAAAGGATGTAATGTAAAGGACTGCTATCTCATTTTGTGTCAACACTTTTGTAAGCCCATAGAGGCAATCCTTATGACTCAGTTCAAGGAGTTTGTAATAGATGTTCATATTATCAATAAAAGAGAACTTTTCCATGTTTCAATATGTGTTTCAATTATCTGCGTACTCTGAATATGTGCTCGCTATGCGAAACGAAAATACTTAGCCTTGTGCGGTGCGCAACCTAGGCCCGCACGGCGGTCACGCCCGGGGGACGACTAACGATTCCACGGGATCGGGGCGTGACATGTTGGTATCAGAGCACAGATTCAAAGTTCCTTTGACTCTTAAACTGGAAAAGTTCCCTTAACGATAAATCCCTGTGCGAACTCCTGAACTCGTTAAGGCCAAAATGAGATACGTTCATGCAATAAGTCCATAATACATTATGATCCTGATGTAATTTACTTTCCTTTCAAGGAACGATGCAAGCGCAACCATCAGCGCTGGCGCCAGGCGAGACAAGGACTCAGGAGAGCAGTTCCGGAACTTCAGGAAGCTCTCGGAGCCAACGGGGCATGTCTTAATCAGATTCCCTTCAGCAGGTGATGCAAATGTTCACGGAGCAACGACAGAGGGATGATGCCCGCCAAGCCAAGTTCGAGAGCAACCTAGAGGCCCGGCTCTCAGTCCAACAAAAGCAGGTAGATACCCTGCAACAGCTTGTCCAGACCCTGGCCTCCAACCATTCTGCCGCAACGACAGCTACACCAGTGGAGCAGCCAGCGCTTGAAGTTGAACTACCGCCCACGCCAAGGACGAGGGAAGTGACTGCCTTCACCTTTGGCAACTTCAAGAAGGTCTGTAACACGCCGTTTAATGGGACTGAGGACCCGATCGTGGCCCTAGATTGGCTCGCCGAGCTTGAAGATCATTTTTCTCTCCTAGAAGTGCCGGAAGACAAGCGCGTCACCTGTGCCCAACTATTGCTTCGCCTTAACGCGCACGACTGATGGGACGTGCATCGATGATCTCTTCAACTTGGCCATGGAGAGGAGGCGATCGCGTGGACGACTTTTCGTGCCGCGTTCGAGGAGGAGTTTATACCCCCACCTCTATGACGTCAACGGGAAAACGAGTTCGTTCAACTCCGGCAGGGCAGTATGACGGTGAAGCAATACTCGGCAGAATTCAACAAACTGGCCAAATTTGCTACCGCTTATCTACCGGATGCATCGAGTCGAGCCAGACGATTCGAAGGAGGGTTACGTCCTGGTATTCACGGACATGTGTCCATTCCGCAGTATCAGACAATACGGGAAGTATTAAACCATGCCCTCTCCCTCGAACCGCAGTATCCTCACGTTGCCACCGGCGGTGTGCAAACCCCCAATCACAAACGCCAAGGCAACGATAGAGGAAACACAGCTGCAAAGCGCCCTAACAACGACGGTTCGAAAAAGGGAAACTCGGGGCAACGATGTGATTTCTGTAGAAGGACAGGGCACGTCGAAAGTGAATGTCGCTGGAAGCATGGGTTATGTCTCATTTGTGGAGCTTCCGATCACGCCCTTCCCAACTGTCCAAAGTTCACCGAGCGCCGTCCTCCCCAACAAAATCAGACTCCGGCACCTCAGGCAAATCGAGCGGCGCCTCAGCAAGGGCGTAATCTAGCTCAAGGCCGAGTCTACACTATGACACGGGAAGAAGCATTAGCTTCGGATACCGTCGTGTCAGGTACTTTACTTTTCAATAATATACCTGCTCGCGTTCTATTTGATTCAGGTGCAACCCATAGCTTTATTTCTACAAACTTTGCCACGGAGAACAATGTAAAAATGACTCCGTTGTATTTAGATTTAAGCGTTAGCACCCCGTCTGGTACAAAAATTCCTGTCTGTTCAGCATGCCTAGGCGGTTATATCTGTATTGGGGAGAGAAAGCTGTCACTTGATGTTTTAGTTCTTGATGTACGGGACTATGATATCATTTTGGGAATGGACTGGCTAGGCGCGTGCGCGGCAACTATTGAGTGTGCAGAGAAGTGAGTCGTTTTTCGTCTGCCCGGAGAAGCCGTGTTCTGTTACACCAGTAGTCCAGCGAACAATGCGACCAGGGCCTGCATGGTGATTTCGGCAAAATCTGCTCGGCGAATGCTCTACACAGGCTGCGAGGGATTCCTAGCATCGGTTCGGGACACACGGCAGGACTACGCAAACGTTGAGTCAACTTCCGTTGAGGCAGAGTTCCCCGATGTGTTCCCGAGCGAACTACCCGGTATGCCGCCAGACCGAGAGATTGAATTCACTATAGACACATTTCCAAATACACAGCCAATTTCAAAGTCTCCGTACAGAATGGCACCTGCAAAGCTGAATGAATTAAAGCGCCAACTCCAGGAACTACTTGATCGCGGGTTCATCCGTCCGAGCGTGTCTTCTTGGGGCGCTCCCGTGCTCTTTGTGAAGAAAAAGGACGAAACTCTACGCCTCTGCATAGACTATAGGGAATTAAACAAAGTCACAATCAGGAACAAATATCCTCTGCCACGGATAGATGACTTGTTTGATCAGTTACAAGGGGCAACGGTATTTTCTAAAATTGATCTTCGCTCGGGTTACCACCAGCTGAAGATTAAGCCAGAAGACGTGCCCAAGACTGCTTTCAGAACCCGCTATGGCCATTACGAGTTTTCCGTGATGCCGTTTGGACTGATGAATGCTCCTGCTGCATTCATGGATACGATGAACCGTGTCTTTAGGCCCTTCATCGATAAATTCGTGGTGGTGTTTATCGATGACATCTTAGTGTACTCGAAGACTAGGGATGAGCACGCAGGACACCTGCGGATGGTGCTGCAAACCCTTCGAGACCACAAGTTGTATGCCAAATTAAGCAAATTAGAATTTTGGCTGGACAGTATCTCGTTTTTGGGGCATATCATCTCCTCGGAAGGCATCTCAGTTGATCCGAAGAAGATAGAAGCAATCACGCAGTGGAAACGACCGGAGTCAGCTAGCGACATACGAAGTTTCCTTGGTTTGGCAGGGTACTACCGGAGATTTATACAAAATTTTGCTAGGATTGCTTCGCCCTTGACTCAGTTGACACAAAAGGGTGCGAAGTTTACTTGGACAGAGGACTGTGAAGCTTCGTTTACGGAGTTAAAGCAGCGCCTCATCTCTGCCCCAATTCTCACTCTGTCGAACGGACCGGATGACTTTAAAATATATAGTGATACCTCAGGAAAGGGTCTAGGATGTGTTCTGATACAGTGCGATAAGGTGATAGCCTACGCGTCTAGACAGCTAAAGCCTCACGAGCAGAACTACCCAACGCATGATCTCAAACTTGCCGCGGTAGTATTTGCATTGAAGCTGTGGCGTCACTATCTTTATGGCGTACCGTGCAAAATCTATACGGACCATAAGAGCCTGAAATACTTGTACACTCAAAAGGATTTGAATCTTCGGCAGCGGCGATGGCTTGAACTCCTCAGCGACTTCGATCTCACGATCAGATACACGCCTGGAAAGGGAAACGTAGTAGCTGACGCGTTGAGTCGAGTGTTTGTAGGGAGTTTGGTTATTGATGATAGGCTGCGCCAAGATCTTGAATCACTAGGTATCACACTAAAAATAAGATATAAGAAGTGGGCGCAAGTAGCTCAACTGCGCCTCGAGCCCGACCTGTTACACAAAGTAAAGGCCGCTCAGAAGGACGACCCGTTCCTGCAGAAGATACATGCCCTCATCTAGGCAGGAAAGGCGTCCGACTTTGCGGTAAGCGCGGATGGGATGCTTCGAGTAAAGGGAAGACTATGTGTTCCGAACGACGCGGCCCTCAGACAAGAGATACTCACGGAAGCTCACTATGCTAGTTATACTTCTCGTCCAGGTAGCACTAAGATGTATCGGGATCTTCGCACCACGTTTTGGTGGCACTGCTTAAAACGGGATGTGGCGCAGTTTGTGTCGCATTGCATGGCTTGTCAAAGAGTAAAGGCCGAACACCAGAAACCAGGCGGAGAGCTTCAGAACCTTGCTATTCCGGAGTGGAAATGGGATGATATAACGATGGACTTTATTGTTGGCTTGCCGAGGACGCAACGGGGACATGATGCAGTCTGGATTATCGTCGATCGACTCACCAAGTCAGCTCACTTTCTGCCTATCAAATCTACTTGGAGTGCCGACCGCCTGGCTCAGATATATCTTAACGAAATCGTCCGACTTCACGGCGTGCCCGTAACCATAGTCTCCGATCGAGATGGTCGATTCATATCACGTTTCTGGGGAAGCCTGCAGTCAGCAATGGGGACGAAGTTGAAATTCAGCTCCGCCTACCATCCACAGACCGATGGCCAAACAGAGCGCGTCAACCAGATCCTCGAAGACATGCTGCGACTCTACGTCTTGGACACGAAGACTAGTTGGGACCTTCATCTTCCTCTAGCCGAATTTGCTTACAACAATAGTTATCAATCAAGCCATTCAAATGGCACCGTATGAGGCGTTATACGGGCGGAAGTGTAGATCTCTTATCTGTTGGGACGAAGTCGGGGAGCGGCAAGTACTTGGCCCTGAGCTCGTGGAGCAGACCGTCCAGAAGGTTCGGCTGATTCGGGACAGATTAAAGATAGCTCAAAGTCGTCAGAAGAGCTATGCGGATGTTCATCGGAGACCACTAGAGTTTCAAGTAGGTGACCGGGTATTCCTCAAGGTCTCGCCCATGTGAGGGGTCAGCAGGTTCGGAGCGAAGGGAAAGCTAAGTCCACGATTTGTCGGCCCGTTCGAAATACTAAAGCGGGTTGCTTCAGTTGCTTATCAGATCGCCCTACCACCATCCCTAGCTGACGTACATGATATATTCCATGTTTCCCAACTTAGAAAATATGTGTACGATCCAAGCCACGTGGTAGACCTGGGACAACTGAACCTTCAGCCCGACTTGACGTATGTAGAACAGCCGGTACAAATTTTGGATAGAAAAGAAAAGCTGCTTCGGACCCGTTCGGTTCCTCTAGTGCGCGTGCTTTGGCGGAATCACTCTGTCGAAGAATCTACTTGGGAGCTTGAATCTGATATGAGGGAACGCTTCCCCTCATTATTTCCTAGTGGTAGGTTTTATTCCTTAAGTTTCGGGACGAAACTTCCAATTAGTTGGGTAGGATGTGGTGCCCCGTTCCCCCTATTCGGGGAGCGCGGCTAAGAAATACTAGACGGTATCGTTCGATCGGGATAGATTGAATCAAGAACTCATCCTTGTTATGGATTTGTCTCTTCGGAATCGATTCCCATATTCAGTGGACCGTGCCCCAAGGATCGACTTAGCGGCAGAGTCAGGAGGGACCTCTCCGCTGCATTCTTTGTTGCCTAGTTTTCGCTGTCGCTTGTTGCTTTCGTGCCTTGAGTTGGTTTTCGGATTTGCTTGGGTTTTCTTGAACGGTTTCGATGGATTTTATTGCTTTCGTTCTTAGGACTGCACTTCAATTCCGATAAGGGAAAGAGAGGAAGAAGTACTGATCAGCTGTTCGTGTCAATACAGGTGAACCAGCTGTAGTCGTCGCTCGAGCGGACTCCTAAAGCACTTCTTTTCTTTTCCTTCCAACTACCAAAGTGAGTGGCTACCAACCCGATTAGCTAGCCCTACTTGCTAATCTTCACATCTAAATCTTGTGTTCGTGCTTGCCCCGATCAAACGATACCGGTCGCCCAGCCGATCGCGGGGGAGGGGTGGCTTCTCGGGTCGGGTCCGCGGGTTGGCGGGTCGGGTCTGACCAACCCGACCCGACCCGATAAGGGCGGGCTGGCTGGAGGCTAACGGGCTCGGCCCACTGGGCCGGGCCGGGCCCAAAACTGAATAAAATAAATATAATAAATATATTAATATTAATAATAATAATAATAAAACAGAATTTAATTAATAATTAGGAAAATTAGTTTTTAGACTTTTTAAAAATAGGTCCGAGGTCCAAAAATTCCAGAAAAATTATCCTAAGTCCAATTTTTCATTTTACACCCAAAAATATTATTTTCATAATATTTTAATATTATTTATTGCTAATTAAAAATCATTCATTAATTGAAAAGCTTGATTTTAATTACAGAAAATTCACAGAAAATTCCAGAAAATTGGGAAAAATCCAAGATTTAATAATTTGAAAATTTTGGGGGTTTACAACAGATAATTCAAACTTTGGAGGATATGCTAAGAGATTGTACTCTTGATTTTGGAGGTTCATGGTATTATCATTGTTAAGATTAATTAGTTTTAGAATTATATATTAATTAGATTTAGGATTAGATTATTTCTCCTAATCAATACATATTTATTCTTTTACTTTTATACTGATATGGATACATTTTTCATCTATATATATTCATAATTGTTTTTTTTTATTGTTTAGTAAAATTAATATTATTAATTTGTTTTATGATATCAGGACTGAATTTTCAATTTCAAGACTATTTAAAAATCTCTTTGGGATGGTCAATATTTTCAAGCTATCTGGAGGGTTCGGTGTGCTTATTAGATGAGCTCGGTCCCTCCGGAAAAGGCGTGCTTGAGTAGGGTCACGAAGAATTTTTTCAATATCTTGCTCCATCCGCAAAATCGAAAGTCGCTCAAACTCGAGGTCCATTCCAAACTAGCTACTACCATACAAATATTCGTTTGGAATTTTTTTTTTCTTCTCATCCAACTAAATAGCCAGAAGCTGAAGCTCTCCTTGATTGGTCCCTTCCAAACTTTCTACTGCCATACCAAATACCAAAGATTCCTTTGAAATTTTTCTCTCTCGTCCATTTAAATTTTTTTGCTCTTAACTATTTTTTTTTTCTCTCTCGAACATGGAGTCCTTTGAAGTTAAGTGATATTCTTGGGAAGCTTTAGCATTGTTGGTTCTCAATTAAAATGTTTTTTTATAAAAAAAATTGTCATCCGTGTATCTATTACAAGAAGCATGGTATTTTTGTTAGTACCTATTATGCTCGTCAGCCATTTGGTTTTATTTATTCTCACTGCCATAAGTTTGATCATCTAGTGGATAGTTGTTTTATGCTTCATCCACATTTAAGGACCAAAATTTTCAAGCGGATAAGACAAATGATTCTCCCTCGACTCGTTCTCCAGTACCTTAGGCTAACATTGTTGATAATAGACATATACATCGACAAATATTTAGCACAGACTTACTCAGTTAGAGCTCCAACTCCAGCTCCGGCTCTAGCGCAAGCATATCTTTGTTGGCTCCTCTACATCTGTCTTTACTGGTACGTCTATTTCTTCGATATTAGATCCATGTGCTTCTCATCATATGACTTCTTACATTAGTCACTTATCTAGTATTACATTTCTACCATCCCACTTTTCATCTTTACATACAACTGATGGTTCTCAGTTGATCATCACTCAATTTTGTTCTATTATTTTCGACACTTTGTCTTAATTTTGTTTTACATGTTCCCCACCTTACTTTAAACCTCATACCAGTTAGTAGCCTTTGTGAGAATTATTTCTTTTGATTCCCTCACATATTCTGTGAATGATCCTTGTACGGGTTAGATAATTGGTCGTGCTTGTAGGAAGGAGCAGTTGTACCACTTAAAGTTTCTTCATCTTCCATCAACTCAATCTTTGAGTTCTAGTCATGCTGTTATCGTCACGTCTGCTGCCGACTTGTGGCACAGACGCTTAAGTCATATTTCAGAATCCGTCTAAAGACTTTATTCCATAGTGGAACTCTTGGACGTGATCATTTCTTTTCTCTATCCACATGTACAAGTTGTAAGTTGGCAAAATATTTTGTCTTACATTTTTCTAAGAGTTTATCTAAATCCAGTAGTATTTTTGAATTAGTTCATTCTGACATATGGAGACCTGTTCCTATCCCATCTATGTCTAATTTTCTATACTACGTGAGCTTTATTGATGATTATATTTGTTATACTTGGGTCTATCTTATGCGTCATCATTCTAACATTCCTACCATTTATAGGACGTTTACTACTATGATTCACACTCAATTCAATGCTAGAATTAAAACTTTTTGTTCTGATTGTGCTTGTGAGTATATCTCCACTACGATGAGATCTATCTTGCAATCTCACGGTACCATTTTTCGACAATTTTGTCCTTACACTTATGAACAGAATGGGGTAGCCGAGCGCAAACATCATCATATTCTTGAAACTGCTCGTGCTCTCTTGTTATCATCTTATGTTCCTTAAATATTCTGGACATAGGCCATTTATACTTCTGTTAATCTTATTAATATCACTCATTTTTCTGTTTTATCTGGTCGGACACCTCATGAGAGTCTTTTTTCATGCTCTCCTGATTATAGTATGCTTCACAATTTTGGGTGCACTTGTTTTGTTCTTCTTCTTGAGACTGAGCGCACGAAGCCGGCAGCTCGATCAGCCAAGTGTGTCTTACTTGATTTTAGTTCCGAGTACAAAGATATACCATTGCTATGATCCATTAGTCCGTCGTCTTCGTATATCTTGCCATGTCATATTTCTAGAGGACTCTCATTATTTTACTATTCTACCTTCGGATGTCCATTTCTTGTTCTCCCAGCTCTATCGTAAAGTGTTTCCAATGATCCTACTCCTTTGCTCCCCTCTTCTAGTACATCTTCTCCTACGATGCCTTCGTTGCTGCCTCATGAGGATCCTCCACATATTCCACCCGCCTTCGCTACACCATCTTGATTGTAAAGAAGGTTTGGGCTACATCGGTTATTGCTTGAAATTGGAGGAGGTGGAGAAGAAAGATCAAAGAAGTTTAGGGTTTTCCATTAGAGTGGGTGGAGCAAAAGGGAAAATTTTTTTGAAGATAGAGAGAGTAGAAATTAGAATGAAGAAGTTGGAGGGGATTGGGGGAGGAGGGGGGGGGGGGGGGGGGGGGGGGGAGGGTCAGTCCATAGTATATTTATGATTGTCTTGAGTAAAAGTTGCTTCAAACTGGACTACTATTATGACTTGGACTGTCTTGAGTAAATTGTGTATTGGCTTTAACCATTATCTTTTTCAAAGCCTGCACATTTTACTAGTTACTAGTAAAACAAGATTTATGTAACAAGTTAGAAAAGTGTAATATTTAATTACAAGTTTTTTCTAAAAATGTAGTAATTAAGAAAAATATTCTTTGGTCCGTAATTTTGGCTCGCAAATTATGACGCGAGTCACTTGTTAACAAACTATTCACTTGTTAACAAACTATTGCTCTTCCTATTTTTTTTGGTTCATCACCGGTTGATCTGTGAATGAATGTTGACACATGACATGTAGTCATTATTTGCGGGCCAAACAGCTTAAGCATAAACAAGCAATTTGGCGGCTATTGCAGATTTGTAAGCACGTAAAATCAGGGAGAAAAATAACGTCTTGTACCCATGTACCTCCCCCCTCCGCATTCCCCCCGACAACTGAACCGAAGATCCCCTTCTTTGTCCAATCCATTTCTTCTTCCCTGACCGGTTACTGAAAAAAATTCGAATCGCCACCCCCCTCCCTATTTTTATAATTTCCATCCCCCCCCAAATTATTTCCAAGCCCCTCTTTCTCTCTTCTTTCGTGATGCTCCTCTTCTTCCTCTTCGCGCTTGGCTTCCTCCTCGGAGCGTTCTCCCTCGCGGCAGCCGAGGGATTCGTTCTCTATCGGGTCCTCGGGACCCTCCTCCGCCGGTTGGAGGCGGAGGCGAAGGCGGCGCCGGCGGCAGCAGGCGCTGAACTCGACGGCGCGGAGCCGCCTCTCGGCTCTCCAGTCAGCAAGGAGGTGAGCCCGTTTCTTGATCCCGGATACCGATCGGTCCGTTCCTTTTGAGCTGTTCTTGATTTGAAGCGCGATTTAATCTAAATTTCTGTGTGTTTTCTGTAGTTACAAGCTTAAGCTTAAGCTGTTCTTGAAATTGAATTAATTTTTCGTGTTTATTATGTTATAATTGGTGAAATTGTGCTCTAGTATAATGTTCTTGTGGTTAAATTGTAGTTTATTGTTTTTTTTTCTAAACAACTAAATTTTTAGATACTAGATAATTATGGATATTTGAAGTTTTATGTTGTACTTTGATTTCTTAGCTTATTAAGCCCAAATATGTGGGTTTTTATCAGTCTGAAATTGTGATTACTTGCTAACGGGCACATTATGGATACGACACATTATGGACACAATGACTACTGTAATATTGTAATATTGTCAAGGTAGTCAAAGGCGTAAGGCGCACTCGAGGCGCAGAGGGTCCAAATCGCCCGAGGCGCAAGGCGCACTTAAGGCACGCGCCCGAGCGACGCGAGGCGCAAAAATTATATATATATATATATATATATTCACATCGGATTTCTACATTGATAAACATGTGTGCTTCAAATTTTTCCATGTCTAGGTTGCAATCACTTTGAATTGAGTGAGTAAGAGAAAACAGTAAAAAAAAGTACATCAGTTCAAAAAATAGTCTAAAAACAGTACAACAGTTAAAAAAAGTCTAAACATAGTTATTTTTTCACAAGATTTTTAAGGCGCACCTAGGCGCGCCTTAGCTATTCAAGGCGCTTGGAAAAGGCGCACCTAGGCGCGCCTTAGGTGCGCCTTAAGAATTGCGTCCTGTCCGGAGTGCCCTGAGGTGTTGCCCCTGCGCCTAGGAGCAAGGCGCGCCTGAGGTGCGCCTTTGACTACACTGAATATTGTTTGTGTTCAATTACCGAGAGCTACATGTGCCGTCCGGTAATTGGATATGTAGGATTGTGTAGCAACTCTAGAGAGGGGGGGGGAGGATGAATAGAGTAAGTGCGTGTGCAACGAAAAATAATCACCAATTAAAAATTCTAAGTTTTAGCCTAACTTATAAATTGCAGTAACAGATTTTTGAAAGAGAATAAGCAGAGTATAAGTAAAGTTTAGAATAGCAAACTGAAACATAGGAAATTTTATCCTGGTTTTTCTTGTGGAGGACTAGTCCAGGTCCGAGAACTCTTGTTCGGTGTTAATCCACTATTTGTGAAATATGGTACACACGCGCCTTTAATCCGAAGAGCACGCCAACTTCTTACAACACGAGCTTTTGATCCGAAGAGCTCGAAAACTTCAGACAGGAATTGAAAACTAGCTTTTTAACCAAGATTGTACAACTCGACTCAACTTCTAATCGGAACGGCACTTGGACACTTAGAAGAAAAGAGAGTTGTCTTAAAATTTGAGAAGGATAAAGCTCTTTTTAGGAATAGAGAAGAAGAGGAATGATTGAGTGATAGAAATGGGAATTTTTTTCTCTATTTATAGGATTTTTGTAGACAGAATTCGGGCCGAGTTCGGATGCATAACGTTCGAAATTTTGAACGTTGGGAGCCTGGTCTTCAGGAGATGAGTCTGACTAGGAAATCGGTTTTGAGTAACCGAGTTCGGGCAGAACTCGTACTGAGTTCGTTTTGAACTTGTACCGAGTTCGGTTTGAACTCGTACCGAGTTCGGTTTGAACACGCCCCGAGTTCGGTTGGTCTTTTTCAAACTGTTTTGACTTTGAGTTTGAGTGAGTTCGGATTTAGGCTCGAATCCAAATGAGTTTCTGGTTTGGGTAGGCTTATGTTTGAGTGGGCTTTAGATAAATGTTCAATCTAAATGCCAAATTTTCGTTCTGACTCGCATAAGTCCTTAGACTCAAGAAAATTAAAATTACATAAAAAATATAAAAAGAATCCGAACACAATCATCTTGTAGTCGTAGCTTGTGGCGAAGTGATGCGACGTCTTCTTCTCAAATCCACCAGAGTTGTAATGTATCGACTCGTAGTTTGGATCAATTATTAAAATCTGTTTGACCATGACCAGATGGGCCAACGATCTCCCCCATTTTGATAATTGACAAAACTGCTACTGATACGACAACTAAGATTTATAATGTTCAATGATGTTACTCCCATGCTATGTAGCTCCCCCGCAACAATAGCTTGTAATGGTGTATTGTGCGTATCGTTGATGTCTCCCCTGTTGTCATTTGATCGAAATGGTAAATCTTCCCTGTAATGTTGGAGACAAGGGAAACAAAGGAAAGTGAAGTAGATAAAAAACAATATCAAGAGAGCAGAATTAGTATTCTTCAAAGCATAAATAGCTTGCAACAGACATCATTATCAATGTTAACAAAATAAAGCATCAATGATAATATCACATCAGAAGTCTTCCCAGCTTTTCTTGTTAGAAATCACGCTGAAATAAAGAGAGGAAATGCGCGCATGGTCATTAACTATAGAAAGCTAAACAGTTACACCAAGTTTGATGGATACTTTATTCCCACAGCAGAACATCTTATCAAACAAATTCAGGGTGCTACATATTACAGTAAATTTGATGCCAAATCAGGATTTTGGCAAATAAAACTAGAAGATAAGAATTCTATTGAGTTAACTGCCTTTAGTTGCCCACAAGGACACTTTGAATGGTTAGTTTTACCATTTGGTTTGAAAAATGTGATACGACAACTAAGATTTATAATGTTCAATGATGTTACTCCCATGTTATGTAGCTCCCCCGCAACAATAGCTTGTAATGGTGTATTGTGCGTATCGTCGATGTCTCCCCCGTTGTCATTTGATCGAAATGGTAAATCTTTCCTGTAATGTTGGAGACAAGGAAAACAAAAGAAAATGAAGTAGATAAAAAACAATATCAAGAGAGCAGAATTAGTATTCTTCAAAGCATAAATAGCTTGCAATAGACATCATTATCAATGTTAATAAAATAAAGCATCAATGATAATATCACATCAGAAGTCTCATAACTAAAGTAGCATAACTAGGATAACATCTCATGAAGATAACATCTCATAAAGATAACATGATCACTAAATGCTAAGCTAATAATCTCTACACTACTACTGATCATCATCACCGGTCTCTACCGAACGGTTGGGATCATAAAATGCAACAGCAGGATCAAAGTATCGCTGAGCGTCGCGATCATCAATGCGATAGCTATAGATGGATGGATCACGAACCATGTGAATCGGTCCGCTGGCAGGGTACTGAGAGAAGCTGTAAATCCAGAACAAAGTTGGATATAGCTTGAGCCTGGAGAGTGGTACAGTGATCCATTACACGATAGCGATCATCCTCTAATCTGTGACGATCGTCTTCTAGCCGGAAGCGATCCTGGAGCATAGTGTGGAGGTACTCAAGAGTAATGGATGGAGCAGCTGAGGTAGTAGCATCAGGAGGTGCATGTGGTGCAGATGGGCTAGCACCAGAGGTAGCATCAACATGTGGAACATGTGGGAGAGCAGGGTCAGTCCTACGGGCAGTAAAGAGGTAGGAGGGTTCTGCTAGATAAGTACAGTCATCTAACAGAATGTCAAAGTGTTGAAATATGATAGGTAAGTACATAGCGTATGACAAATTTTGTCTGTTCTTACGTACCCGAACCATAGTCTGAATAATAGCCTTTGGAAAACTAAATTGAATTCCAAAGTGGAGATGGTAGTTAGCACACATTTCTAAGTTAGTGATGTCATCAGTGGTTGCATGGGAATGATCACAGAGAAAACAATACGATGTAAGTCATAAAACCATTTGTTAAGGTGTTTGGCTTTAAGCTTACCCAGGAAACGCGGGACATAAGTGCAAAGGGAATTCTTAAGGAGTCTAGAGTCGTGCCTTCGGAAAACGTAAATTTGGTGATGTCAACAAGGGGTTCACCATCGTTTGGAATATGAAGTATTTCCCCCAAATCGTCAGCATCAAACTTAATGTTTATCCCGCCAACACGAGAATGAATATAATCATCTTCAAAGATTAGATTGCATTTAAACATTCTGATAGCATTGATATAAATTGGAAATCTAGAAACAACTAATTCATCCAATCCCAAAGTGCGTAAAATAGGCAAATACGCAAAAAATAGAGTGAAATTAATAGGGTTTCCAGGACAAACAGTCATAGTAACAAAGTCATCAAATCACTCTACAGATTGCTCAAGAGATGAAAAAGGGAAGCCATCATAATCACCCTCATTGGGCATTAATGGACTGAACATGGAATGGGATATCTCTTCATGATCATTGGAGGATGATGCTTCCCTAGCAACTTTCCTTTTCTTAAACAACTTAGGTGCCATTAAAAAAATGTGAGGAAATGATGATTATACCTGAAAATAGATAGAGAAGAAACACTATAATCCAAAGTTTGGAGAGGAGAGAGGTCTTGAGGAGAGAGAACCAAAAAGCTATGGTTTGAAAACCTAGGGTTCTAAGGAGGAAGAAGATGAAAAGAGGGGCTGTTGTTCGGAGGTTAGGGTTTATGATGACAAGTAGCCAAAAATATAAGGAGTTGGGTTTCGTTTCGAATTCTGAAACAGGGGTAACTGAGTTTGGCCCGAGTTCGGTCCGAACTCTGTCCGAATTCGCTTCCTTTGAACCATAATTCATTTGAGACTCAATTCTTTATATATCTGTAGGTCAAATTTTTAAGTCTAGAATCTAGGGTTTTGGCTTCAATACTATAATTTGTTGAAATTAATTATTACTCCGTATTCCATATTGTATTCATCATCTCGGGTTAGCTGTAGGGGCCGGATCCCCAGTTAGCGATGGTCCGAAGACACTTAAGTATCGTGTCGCTTAAAGCTATTTACACCTCTTTGACAGAAGGGCCCTTTCGGCTTGTACCCAAAATAATTTTTACATTTATAGAAATATAGAGTAGTAAATAAAATAAACAAGTTATGTAGTATCGGAATCCAAAATACCTAATTCTCGACGAATAAAATTGAAGCGATCTTCAGCTAAGGGTTTAGTGAAAATGTCTGCAAGTTGATGTTCTGTGTCAATGAATTCTAAACAGATATTACCATGCAATTGATGATCTCTTAAAAAGTGGTGTCTAATCTTAATATGTTCAGTGCGTGAATGACATATTGGATTCTTTGTGAGATTTATAGTGCTAGTGTTATAAAAAAAGATAGGAATATTTTTACAGGATAAATTATAGTTTTCTAAAGTTTTTCTCATCCACAAAATTTGTGCACAACAACGTCCTGCGACGATATATTCAGCCTCAGTAGTTGATAATGCAACAAAATTTTGTTTTTTAGAAAACCAAGAGACCAGAGACTTTCCCAAGACATGACAAGTACCGCTAGTACTCTTACGATCGACCTTGCATCCAGCAAAATCAACATCCGAATAACCAACAAGGTCAAAGGATGTGGTTTTGGGATACCACAAGCCTGTCGTCTGAGTACCCTTAAGGTATCTAAGGATACGCTTAACTGCACATATATGTGATTCCTTGGGATTAGCCTGATTTCTAGCACATAGGCATACATAAAACATAATATCTGGACGACTAGCAGTTAAGTATAAAAGACTACCAATCATACCTCGATACTTACGTATATCTGTTGGTTTGCCATTCTCATCAAGATCAAGTTTAGTTGATGTTGCCATTGGAATTCCAATAGATTTTGCATTGTCCATATCGAATTTCTTTAGCAAATCTTTTGTGTACTTCGTTTGATTGATGAATATTTTCTGAGAATTCTACTTGAATTGTAATCCGAGGAAGAAGGTAAGTTCTCCCATCATACTCATTTCGAATTCCATCTGCATACACTTAGCAAACTCGTTACATAGCTTCTCATTAGGAGATCCAAAAATAATATCATCTACGTAAATTTGCACTAATAAGAGATTGTTATCATGAGATTTTATAAATAAGGTAGTGTCAACTTTTCCTTTAGAAAAAACCATTTTCAAGTAGGAAGGAGCTAAGTCGCTCATACCAAGCATGGGGGGCTTGTTTGAGTCCATATAGGACCTTTTTAAGCTTGAAAACATGATTAGAAAATTTGAAATCTTCAAAACCAGGGGGTTGTTCAACAAAAACTCTCTTTTATAACACCATTTAAAAAAGCACTTTTGATGTCCATTTGAAATAATTTAAAATTGTGAAAACTTGCAAAAGCATAAAGCATGCAGATAGATTCTATTCTCGCGACAAGAGTATATGTCTCATCGAAGTCAATACCTTCTTCTTGATTATAACCTTGAGCTACGAGACATGCTTTGTTACGATGACTATACCATCCTCATTAAGTTTATTTCGGAAAACCTATTTGGTACCAATGACTGGATAATCATTAGGTCTGGGGACGAGTTCCCAAACTTGATTCCGTTCAAATTGATTGAGTTCTTCTTGCATTGCGGAAATCCAAAATTCATCATCAAAAGCTTCTAAAACATTTTTAGGTTATACTTGAGAAATAAAAGCAACATTTGCAATAAAATCTCTAGTTGCAAAGCGAGTACTTACACCTTTCGATACCTCACAAATTACCAAGTTCTCTGGATGGTTGGTTGAGAATTTCAATCTTTTAGGTAAGCTGTCCAGATAACTTGTTCCAGTTTCATCTTCAGGGGTCTTGTTGGAGGTTATCCTGATATTTTCATCATAACTGTCACTTGCTACGTGACTGTTAAGCTCATCAAAACACAGTCAATGATTTTTTATTAAAAACTCTAAAATCTTTACTCTTTGCAGTATAACCAAGAAAAATACCTTCATTAGCCTTGGAATCAAATTTACCTAAGTTATCCTTAGTATTCAAGATAAAACATTTGCAGCCAAATACTTCGAAATAACTGATGGTAGGAATTCTATTAAACCAAAGCTCATAGTGAGTCTTCTTCGATATAGGTCGAATAAGAACTCTATTCAAAACATGGCATGCTGTATTTACAGCCTCAACCCAAAAATATTTCAGAAGTTATACTGATTTAACATGACTCGAGCCATATCGCCAAGAGTTCTGTTCTTCCGCTCCACAACACTATTTTGTTGAGGAGTTCTAGGAGAGAAAAATTCATACACAAATCCATTTGAATCACAAAATGTTTTGAAATTAGAATTTTCGAATTCGCCTCCATGATCACTTCGGATACGAGTAATCATGAAACCTTTTTCGTTTTGTACCTTTTTGTAAAATGTAACAAATTCTAAAAAAACCTTATTTTTATTTGCTAGAAAATAAACCCAAATATATCTAGAAAAGTCATCAACAATAACATAAGCATAAAACTTACCACCAAGACTGGCGACTCTGCTAGGTCCAAACAAATTCATATGCAAAGTTGAAGAGGTCTAGAAGTACTTACAACGTTTATTGATTTAAAAGAAAATATTGTCGCCTTGTTCTTTTCACACTCAACACAGACCATATTTTTCTTAAAAGTAATTTCAAGTAAATCTCTTACCAATTTTTTTGAAGATAGTCTGACTATAGTGTCCATATTTGCATGTCCAAGGCGCATATGCCACAACCAGCTTTCGTCTTTGGTTGCGTATAAGCATCTTCCTACATTGTTAGTATTTTTCGAGAGATAGAAAACATATATATTACCTTATCTTATTCTCTCATAAGTTATCTTACCAGTAGATCTAGCATAAATAGAACATTTGTCTTTCATAAAATTAATGCCATAACCATGGTCAGCCAATTGACTAATGTTAAGTAGGTTATGTTTTAATTCTATTACTAAACATACATCTTTAATAACAGGGGAAGGATGAATACCTATATTTCCATTACCTATAATATGTCCTTTTAGATTATTGCCGAAGGAGACGTATCCTTCTTTGTTCATCGATAGAGTTGCGAATAGATTTGCATTATCGATCATATGACGTGAGCAATCGCTACCGAGAATCCATTTACTTCTAGTATGAGAGGGAAGGTCCACCTACAAAAAAAGTTGAAGATGTAACCTTTGGTATCCACTTTCTTGAGAGTCATGATATGTTAGTTTTTGGAACCTAGATATATACATGCATATCAACTAATTTTTTAATTCTACATTGTCGTGATATATGTCCTTTAGTACCACAATAATGACATATAGGAGATGTGTTGATACTATGTGTAGAGGCATGATGTATATGTGAGGCAGTATGCTGTGATTTACGTGGATACTTGTAATAGAATGCATGATTACAAGGTTTGGCCTTCTTGGGTTGTCTGGTGGGTGTTCTTGGCCTTGTGTGACACGTGTTAGATTGGGAAGCAGTCTGTACATGCTGTTTTCCTAATCTAATTTCCAACTTTTTGGAAGTGTCATATAACTCGATATATCTAGTAGTTAAAGCATCAATTCTAACAAGTGCATTACTACTCTTTTTCTTCTTTATTTCTTAATCTTCTTTGAGCTTGGATATAATCCTTGTCCCGTTGCTTATTTCTAAGAAGTGCTTCGTGTAAGTTCAATCTAACTGATGCTAATTCGTCTGAATCACTTGGTGATTGTGTCTTTCTGATATCATCTAGGAGTGTGGACAATCTATCAATCTCAAGTTTTTGTGCCTTGAGTTCCTTTTTCGAGTTTTTGTATTTATCGAGCAGTGCTTTGTGATCATCTAGAAGGTCACTAAAGGCATCACCTAGTTCATCAAATGTAAAGTCATCATATAGGGGGTTCGTAGATACTTGATCAAATGCCATTAAGCACATATTTGCAGAGTTGCGAGGATTCTCTTCTTCTTCAGAATCGCTTGCTTCGCTTTCACACCATATGCTTGTGTTGGCATGGTTCCTTGACGAAGTTCTTCTTTTGCTTAAATGTTCATAGTGACTTCCTTTTCTAGCCATAGGACAGTCCTTCTTGATGTGGCATGTCTTCTTGCGGTTATAGCATACTGGTTCTTCATCAGTATTTTCTTTGTAGTTCTTCTTCCGGTTTGATCTTTCAAACTTTAAGAACTTTCTGAAATTTCGGGAGATAAGGGCTAGGTCATCATTGTCGGAAACTTCGTTTTCTGAGTTGTCGTCGGAAACCTTCTTGTGATGTGCGTTGAATGCAATGGTCTTCTCTTTTGGCGTTGATTCTTCAAGGTCTTTGAGGTCTAGCTCATGTGTCATCAGTTTTCCCATAAGCGTTTCCAGAGACAGTGGTGAGATCGTTTCTTCAATGATTGCAGTTGCCTTGGGGTTCCAGTTCTTAGTGAGTTCCTGAAGCACCTTGCGGATCTTTTCATGATTTGTATAATCCTTGTTAAGAGATGACAGATTATTTACAATATCCAGGAAGCGAGTAAACATTTGGGTGATGGTCTCGTCTGGCTTCATCTTGAATGCTTCATGCTCTTGTGTCAGCCTGCTAATCTTTGATTCCTTCACTTGGGTGGTTCTTTATGAGTAACCTCAAGAAGCTTTCAGACTTCATGTGAAGTTGCACAGGTTGATACTCTGTTGAATTCAGTCCTGTCTACAGCACAGAACAAAACATTAATAGCCCTAGCATCAAGACTAGCATGTTTCTTTTCCAGATCAGTATATCTATCATTGGTTTTTCAACAAGATTACCATCAATAACTATTTTTGCTGGATTTTTGTTGCTATCAGTGACAATTGTCCGTAGATCAAAATCAAGAGATTTTAAATAAAAGCTCATCCGTGTCTTCCAATATGTGTAATTGGTTCCATCAAATAAGGGTGGCCTATTTGTGGACTGGCCTTTACTACTATTGGCGTATATGGGTCTTGTGTTTGCCATGAATATTCTAGAGTATATATACTAAGCACAGTTTAATGAAAACCTGCTCTGATACCAATTGTAGGATCGTGTAGCAACTCTAGAGGGGGGTGAATAGAGTAAGTGCGTGTGTAGCGAAAAAGAATCACCAATTGAAATTTTTAAGTTTTAGACTAACTTATAAACAGCAGTAACAGATTTTTGAAAGAGAACAAGTAGAGTATAAGTAAAGTTTAGAATAGCAAACTCAAACACATAAAATTTTATCCTGGTTTCTCTTGTGGAGGACTAGTCCAGGCCCGAGAACTCTTGCTCGGTGTTAATTCACTAAATATGGTACATATGCGCCTTTGATCCGAAAAGTACGCTAACTTCTTACAACACGAGCTTTTGATTCGAAGAGCTCGAAGATTTCAGACTGGAATTGAAAACCAGCTTTTTAACCAAGCTTGTACAACTCGACTCAATTTCTAATCGGAACGACACTTGGGCACTTAGAAGGAAAGAAAGTTGTCTTGAAATTTTAGAAGGATAAAGCTCTATTTAGGAATAGAGAAGAAGAGGAATGATTGAGTGATAGAAATGGGAAAATTCTTCTCTATTTATAGGATTTTTGTAGACAGAGTTCGGGCGAGTTCGGATGCATAACGTTCGAAATTTTAAACCTTGGGAACCTGGTCTTCAGGAGATGAGTCTGACTAGGAAATCGGTTTTGAGTAACAGAGTTCGGTCCGAGTTCGGGCAGAACTCGCCCCGAGTTCGGTTGGTCTTTTTCAGACTGTTTTGACTTTGAGTTTGAGTGAGTTCAGGTTTAGGCTCGAATCCAAATGAGTTTCTTGTTTGGGTAGGCTTATGTTTGAGTGGGCTTTGGATAAAGGTTCAATCTAAATACCAAATTTTCGTTCCGACTCACATAAGTCCTTTAGACTCAAGAAAATAAAAATTACATAACAAAATATAAAAAGAACCCGGACACAATCATCTTGTAGTCATAGCTTGCGGCGAAGTGATGCGACGTCTTCTCAAATCCATCAGAGTTGCAATATATCAACTCGTAGTTTGGATCGATTATTAAAATCGGTTTGACCATGACCAGATGAGCCAACAGGATAAGTCTGCTAGGTGTTGAAACATCAAGAAGGGGATCGAAAGAGCTGAACTGCAACAACAGTTGAGATCAGCATACTGGCGGGGCCTATGTTGTTACGGACGACGCCTAGGCGCACCTAGGCGGCCTAGGCGGCCAGGTTGAGGGGAGGGCGCCTCGACCCCGAGAAATTTTCCCCGGGTCTGGAGATGGGTGCCTAGTCGGACGCCTAGGGTGTAACAACCCGTTCCGCTCAAGCGGATAGCCGATTCAAACGGCAAAAGTGCAACGTCCCGGACCGCTTTGCCCAGCGAGAATACTCGTTTGAGGCAAAAGGATTTCCAGACTTGGCCCTTCAGGAGTTCCGGCTTGGACTTTCAGAGGCTCGCTCGGAGTATCGCTCGACCGAGGCGAAACATCACTAAGGTGGGTGGCTACGATGAACTTGTCTTTGCTTAGCCAGCACACTTAAAATATGGACGATACATGCTAGTCGCTAGGTGAATCAACCCCTGCATACTAATAAAGAATACAACGCACCTAGCTAAGGGAGTAATCCTAACTTGTATTGCTTGTGTTAGAACATGAAAATAAAACTTTGCTTATATACGGACCCTCGCATGCTACATTTGCCTTGTGCAACTAGACCCCGCTATGCCTCGAGTAGAACATTATACTCTTCGTAGTACATTGCTTCGTTTGCTACACTGCACGGCCCTAGATCATGTCGCTCGGTACGTCCCTTTACGGTTTCACTCCTCGGCTTACCCTTAGGCCCGAGCCAACGTAAATGCTTATGTTTTCATAAAAATGCATGCTTGCCTGCTTATATGTTAACTTGTAATGTTGCCTCGATCCAATACTTGCCACAATGAAACTTATGCCACAATCAAGTAACACTATCGCGTATCGTGCATGCATCTTGTTAGCCAGAAGACTATCAAAGATGAACCTGCAAGTATCCGGGACCGTTAGGTCGCCAAGGTAATCCCCGAACCAGGGGAATGCATCAAGGCAAGTTGAACACTGAACGAGAATCCTGCCACACAAATCAAAGATCACAGCTCATGGAGCAATGCTCGTTCAGAACAAGAATTATGGATTATTAAGTCAAGTTGTGAAAATGGAATGACCCAGACTTGCATGTCGCGGACACCTTGTTAACAAGTGTATCTTCGGATCTAGTTCCACGGACGGTCTCCGGGGCACCGGGGCCGATCCGATCCGGATGGAACTCCTACAGCCTTTCTTATGCGAGCAGGGTGGCGTCTCCGCTAACGCCGCGCCATCCTTGCTCTAAAGGCTGATAGTCTCTTGTGTCTCTTTGGGATGGTTTGCAGCGCCTCTTGTGTTTTCGTTCCATTCCATCCCCATCTTAGACTATAACTCGTCCTTTATGGCTATGCCAGCGACAATTGTTCATATAGATAAGTCATCTTCGCTTAGCGGCAATCCGCGTGCGAGTCATTGCATCGCATTGAGAATAACTGAAACACCCGAACGATCTTGAGTATAACACACTTGTGTATATGGGACACTTCAACATCTTCTGCAACACACCTGATAATTTGTGTAACTCGTGCACCCGAAACATAATCTCGCTCACAACACTTATGTTTGCATATGCTATTGCCCCTGGATTCATTATAAATGCTCGTGCTTGAATTAACTTGGTTTGCCTTGGACAGGTAAGGACAAATGGTAAGTAGGTAAGTCTCGTCGTGTTTCCTCATATATCGCACGGTGCACTACCACACGACTTACGCTATTCATCCCTGCCAAAAAACTGATCCTAAGGCAAGAATAGAAAGATAACTTAATAGATGATGCACGGAACCTATATAACGTGTTTGGATTTGTCGAGCGGGCGAGTAGCCTCCCCACCAGTACCTTCATGTACTGATAACCCACCAGATTGCTTGCAGGGTGCGGGAGAACCTCGTTCGGTGCGGATGCCTCCTTTGTGCGTGCTAAGACGTAGAGTTCACTCTGGAGCCTTGGAGCGTTGCGTCCGGAACTGAAGCACATATACAAGACATAATGTTGGAATATCGTCTATGTATCATTCCACAAATGTAGCCACTTGGTACGCTTTTACTGTTTCAGAGAGGCTTGAGCGACTTGTAATCTCGGCCTAGCGCCGCCTGTAACACTTGTTCAATATCAATAAAGAGTTTGCTTTACTTTAATACTTGTGTTATTCAATGCTTCCGCTATTGGCGACTCTGTGAACTTGTTACCAATCGCTTGTGTGTTTATTATTCCGCTGCACTCGGACAATCTGTGCGACTCTATGGCTTAGATCTCTTACCGCCTGCATGGACCACGGCCTTGCACGGGCGCGACTTACGCTCATGCGGCATCACGTCCATATGGGTCAAGTGATCGTCCCGCGGGAGCGCTGGCACGGTGATTCGTGCCCAGCGGGAACGACCGGTTGCCTGCGGGAGATCGGGGCTTGACATAGGGTCGACCAGGGGAAGTGCAAGGCTGGCGCCTAGGAGGAAAGTCAGGTTTATGAGCTTTATCATTAAATGTAAATGTTTGGACTTTAGGATTATTCTCCAAAGAAAAGAAAAATACTGCTACTTGGAGAAAAAAATCTATTTCAGCTCTCTAAAGAGCAGATTGCTGCTGCTGCTCAAAAAAAGAAAAAAGAAAAAAAAAGCAAAGGAAAAAAAAGAAGGGAAACTCCTACCTCCGATTGCTTTGATCCAGGTATTATTCTTCTTCTTCATTTTTTTTATGGAGTTGGCTTCTTCTTAATTTTTATGTTGCTGTTTTTTCTTTTCTTTTGGTGACTGTTGTCGATTGATGTTGTTTCTTATTCTATTTTTTCTCTTGTTACATGCTGTTATTGTCGTTGCTGCTTTTTTTCTTGACTTCCTGTTGTTGCTGCTTTTTCTTCTTTTTTTTTTTCTTATGGACTTGTTCTTGCTTTATTTCGGAAAAAAAAATATATGTATTTTTGGGCGGGCGCCTAGGCGAGGCGGATGGCCCGTCGTCTCGCCTCGCCGAGCGTCCAGTACAACATAGCTGGCGGTATAGCACCAACTTACTAAAATAATGTGATTTCATTCCAACAAGCTTTGGGGATCAAAATATTTGCATCAAAGCATACCTACGGTAGGCTGAGCAAATCAGTTCAAGATGTTTTCGACGGTCTAGAATTTTACTGACTAGGGAAAGTTAGGAGAGCCTATTTAACAAGGTTCGTTGTATTGGTATCAGACCTTCTTATGAGTATCGGGAACGACAGTGTCAGCGGTTTTGGATTTGGGTATCAAATTTTTTGGTATCGTCATTAATAAATTATTAAAATTTTAGAAAAAATATTTTATATATTTAGGCACAATTTTATCTATTTTCTATGTTGTTTCTTAGTATTTGGGAATTAAATGATATAGTAGTCATCCTTGCCGATTGGTTTACATGTGATAGATACGTTTTATTCTTTAACATGTTTTTACAACCTTATTATGCTTTTACACCCTTATTGATTGATCTTTTTTGTTCAATTTTTTTTGCCGAATTGACTAAAAAAAAGACTCAATGTGTCGTCGGTATCAGTATAAGTTGGTATCATATCGAGACATGCCAAACTGTATTGGTATCAACCGATATTGCAAATTGTGTTATTTAAGGCTTTTCTCAAACCCTAGATTGACGTGTTTGAGAAAAAAATGCCTAATCTTGAGCTTTGCTAAGGAAGCTTTAAGGGATCTAGAGAGAGAAGAAGGAGAGATCGTAGGAGATCTCTCATAAAGGAGGGTTTCACAATACAATTTTTGTTTACATAATTCTTGTAAGGTTTTCTCTCATTTGATTCAATAAAGTATTCTCTCATCATTTCTCGTGAATGTAGGTCTGTTTTGGTCGAAATACGTTAAATTTGTATTTGTTATAGTCGGGACACATGAATAATTAATATCTGAAGTATAAGCAGTGGTTAAAAAAAGAATGATAAAAATGCTAGCTCAAGCAATCAGGGTTAAGCTAGTATTGCAACAAAACTCTAGGATTAACCGTATGATGTACTTGTTGTAGTGTCCCGCTCCTAGCGGTGCACTATATAAGGCTTGTGGCTCGATTCACTCAGCCGGAATTGAGTATTGGAAAACTTTATGGCAGAATCGATCACGGACAATGCAATAAACCTTTCCAATTGATGGATCGACTTCTGTTGGAATGAGTCCAATAGTTTTCGTTGGATTTTTGGTTGGTTTTCTTGGATTTTTGCTGCTAGGTTTTGATAAATGTGTTTTCGTGATTGGTTTTCGATGATTGATTGTTTAGTCCATTTTTATCGATTTCATGTATTCATTCTAGAGAACTCTGAGAGAAATGAAGACGGTAGTCTAACCAAATGTTGGTGCCAATGCAGATAGACGCGTGACCGGAGCCTGAGCGAGCAAGCGTCATTTTCTATCGGCATTCTCTATTTGGTGAGCGGTTATGTCCCTTCTTCTCTACTCCATGCCAATAATCAATAATGTTCTCTTGTAACCTTGCTAAGTCCAATGATCGATAAAGCCACTAATGACACAAGTTTCATACCACTATTATAAATCAATGGAATTGCATTGATAAGAGGGAATTTCAATTATGTAACACAGGGAAGGATATAATCATTGTGTCGTAGTTTGGTACCATGACTTAGCGGTAAATTGGAGTCTTCGGACTACCAATCAAATCAAATGAAAAAGTATGCTGAAATGAGAATGGAGAAATGTGCATTGTTGCTCTAAATGTTTCAATACCTTACACTGCTATTTATGCTTATCATATAGTCGTAGATGCATTATATGGTCATGGACACTTGTTCACAATGTAGTAAATTTTCTCGAACGGGACCTGGGGCACCGGGGACCGTTCGGCCCGGAGGAAATAGTAGCGCTTTGGTAGCGCCGGGTATAAGCGAGACATTCATTGAGACTTGCTACCTGCTTTGAATGGCGCATCGCAGGTCCATCGAAGCATGCCCATTGTGGTGCTACACCACAAATGACTAGTGGGAATGAGTTGCATACTGATGATGTCTTATGCAGGGGCGGAAAGAGCACTCCTATAAATTATACTGGAACGGCCATTGGCCGGGGTAAGGATTCCATATGTGCAAAGTTTATATATATTTCACTGCATGAACTTTGCTTATAAACTGTTGCCTATTGAAATGTTGCATTTATAATGTTGCCTATTAAACTGCTGCCTTAATTAAGAAGTATTGGTTTAGGTGAGTGGGCCAGTTCTGCTCACCAGTACAAGTTAAGTACTGACCCACGTCTCTGTGGACAAACCGGGTGACCGAGATACTGTAGCGCCCCGTTCCTCCTATTCGGGGAGCGCGGCTAAGAAACACAAACGGTATCGTTCGATCGGGATAGATTGAATTAAGAACTCGTCCTCGTTATGGATTTGTTTCTTCGGAATCGATTCTCATATTCAGTGGACCGCGCCCCAAGGATCGGCTTAGCGGCAGAGTCAGGAGGGACCTCTCCGCTGCTATCTTTTATTGCCTCGGTTTTCGATGTCGCTTGTTGCTTTCGTGCCTTGAGTTGGTTTTGGGATTTGCTTGTTTTCCTTGAACGATTTCGATGGTTTTCATTGTTTTCGTTCATTGACTTGCACTTCTATTCCGAGATTGGAAAGAGAGGAAGAAGTATTAATCGAGCTGTTCGTGTGCAGGTGAACGAGCAGTAGGCGGCTTGCGAACGGAGTCGTGAAGCGCCTCTTTCCTTCTTCTTTCCAACTTCTAAGTGAGTGGCTACCAACCCGATTAGCTAGCCTTGCTTCCAAGCTTCACTCCTTCGCCCCGATCAAACGATACCAAGTAATAATAAAAGAGATCAAGATAAAAGGGAATAGACTTGAAATATTGCTTGTCAACTAAACTTATGAACGGTTATCATCCTGTATGCTAGTTCGTTTATAACTGTTCTATGAATCGTGCTAAGTATGGAAATATATGCTTGTTATGAAACAAACTGTTAGTAAGACTATGCAAAACTGTTTGGCTATGGAGCTTGCTCCTATTCGTTCGAAATTCGTTCGAAATTCGTTTGTAAATTCGTGTGAAATAATTCGAACTAAATGTGCTTGATCACGGACAACTTGTGCACAAGGTATTTTGGCTTCCGCGGACGGCCGCCAGGGCACTGGGGCCGATCCGATCCGGGCGGAAGAGTTCGTATAGTCGTTTGTCATGGACGGGATGCTATGTAGCGGGGCTCGCCACCTGCGTTGCATAACATTCTTGTCCCGAGACTATAAACCGTCCCTTTGTGGCATCAAGCCAGTGATCCCTGTGTATATTTAAACCTGTTGCATACTAACTTGTGTCTTCGTTTCAGGGAAGGCATGGTAAGTATTGTGCAGGTAATTCAGACGGTCAGGTAAAATCCACCGAACGATGGCACGTTCATTTCAGTAAATTCTATATGCTGCTTACTTGTAAATGAACTAAGGCAAGATAGAAACCCACAAATATGCATGCTTCATTAAAACAACGTGTTGATTGGTATAGTCAGGCTAGCTCGCCTTCACCAGCATGTTTCGATATGCTGACCCTCGTTGAAACAGGTTCTCCGCACTAAGGCGAACCGAGCGAGGAGCCGAAGTCGTCTTCCCGATCCAGTCCAGCTGTTAGCGCACCTTCACCGCGCCCTTGAAGCCTTTTGAAGCCAGAAGCTTGCAACTCTTCATACACAAATGCAGCTTCGTGGCAAAGCCGTCCTCCAGCCTGGAGGTCTTTATCATTTTGAGTTTATAAAGGGATGTAATGTACAGGACTGCTATCTCATTTTGAGTCATCTCTTTTGTAAGCCGTTCGGCATATTAGTTGACTCGTTCAGGAGTTTGTAATAGATGTTCATTATCAATAAAGAGAACTTTTCTATGTTTCAAATATGTGTTTCAATTTATCTGCGTACTCTGAATATGTGCTTGCTATGCAAATCATTAAAGCCTTGTGCGGGCGCAACTCCAGGCCCGCACGGCGGTCACGATTCGGGGGACGCCTCAATTGATTCTACGGAATTGGGTCGTGACATAGTGGTATCAGAGCACAGATTCAAGTTCCTTAGACTTCGTACTGGAAAAGTTCCTTTAACGATCAAATTCCTGTACGAACTCTTGAACTCGCTAGGCCAAAATGAGATACGTTCATGCAATAAATCCATAATACATTATGATCCTAATGTAATTTACCTTCTTTTGAAGGAATGGATCCAGCGCAATCTGCAGCGCAAGCACCGAACGAAACACAAGAAAGCAGTTCGGGCACTTCGGGAAGCTCTTGAAGCCAACGAGACATGTCTCAAGTCGACCCGCTTGAGCGGGTGCTACAAATGCTAGAAACACGACAAAGAGATGATGCCCGCCAAGCCAAGCTCGAGAGCAATCTAGAGACCCGATTCTCAGTCCAACAGAAGCAGGTAGATGCCCTGCAACAGATCGTTCAGACTTTGGCTGCCAACCATTCCGTCGCAACAGCAACGACTCCGGTGGAACAACCCATGCTTGAAGTAGAGACGCCACAAATTCCAAGGACGAGGGACGTGACTGCCTTCAACTTGGGCCACTTCAAGAAAGTCTGCAACACCCCATTCAACGGGACTGAGGACCCAGTGGTAGCTCTAGATTGGCTAGCAGAACTAGAAGATCACTTCGCTCTGCTAGAGGTCCCCGAAGAGAAGCGCGTCTTCTGCGCGCAACTACAGCTCCGCCTCAACGCACACGATTGGTGGGACGTGCATCGACGATCTCTCCAATTTGATCACGGAGAGGAGGCGATCTCGTGGACGACCTTTCGTGCCGCGTTCGAAGAGGAGTTTATACCCCCTCCAGTACAACGTCAAATGGAAAATGATTTCGTGCAACTGAGGCAGGGCAGTATGACTGTGAAGCAGTACTCCGCCGAATTCAACCGACTCTCCAAATTCGCTAGGGCCTATTTACCTGATGCAGCGAGTCGAGCAAGAAGGTTTGAAGGTGGATTACGCCCTGCCATCCATTCGCACGTGGTCAATAATCAGTACGGGACAATGCGTGAAGTCATGAATCACGCCCTATCTTTGGAACCGCAGTATCCTCACGTTTCCACCGGCGCTGTGCATACCTACAATCACAAACGCCAAGGCAACGATAGAGGAAACAACGCTGCAAAGCGACAAAACAACGGTGGTCAGAACAAGACAAATGCAGGAGTGCGTTGTGAGCACTGCCACAGGCCGGGGCACACCATCGTTAATTGTTACTTGAAGAATGGGTCTTGTTACAACTGTGGCGGCAACGGGCACTTGATTCGAAACTGTCCGCTCCCGGATCGCCGCCAGCAACAAAATAATCCCTAACGGTTGGCTCTATTCCTAAGTTTCGGGACGAAACTTCCAATTGGTTGGGTAGGATGTAGCGCCCCGTTCCTCCTATTCGGGGAGCGCGGCTAAGAAACACAAACGGTATCGTTCGATCGGAATAGATTGAATTAAGAACTCGTCCTCGTTATGGATTTGTTTCTTCGGAATCGATTCCCATATTCAGTGGACCGCGCCCCAAGGATCGGCTTAGCGGCAGAGTCAGGAGGGACCTCTCCGCTGCTATCTTTTATTGCCTCGGTTTTCGATGTCGCTTGTTGCTTTCGTGCCTTGAGTTGGTTTTGGGATTTGCTTGTTTTCCTTGAACGGTTTCGATGGTTTTCATTGTTTTCGTTCATTGACTTGCACTTCTATTCCGAGATTGGAAAGAGAGGAAGAAGTATTAATCGAGCTGTTCGTGTGCAGGTGAACGAGCAGTAGGCGGCTTGCGAACGGATTCGTGAAGCGCCTCTTTCCTTCTTCTTTCCAACTTCTAAGTGAGTGGCTACCAACCCGATTAGCTAGCCTTGCTTCCAAGCTTCACTCCTTCGCCCCGATCAAACGATACCAAGTAATAATAAAAGAGATCAAGATAAAAGGGAATAGACTTGAAATATTGCTTGTCAACTAAACTTATGAACGGTTATCATCCTGTATGCTAGTTCGTTTATAACTGTTCTATGAATCGTGCTAAGTATGGAAATATATGCTTGTTATGAAACAAACTGTTAGTAAGACTATGCAAAACTGTTTGGCTATGGAGCTTGCTCCTATTCGTTCGAAATTCGTTTGTAAATTCGTGTGAAATAATTCGAACTAAATGTGCTTGATCACGGACAACTTGTGCACAAGGTATTTTGGCTTCCGCGGACGGCCGCCAGGGCACTGGGGCCGATCTGATCCGGGCAGAAGAGTTCGTATAGTCGTTTGTCATGGACGAGATGCTATGTAGCGGGGCTCGCCACCTGCGTTGTATAACATTCTTGTCCCGAGACTATAAACCGTCCCTTTGTGGCATCAAGCCAGTGATCCCTGTGTATATTTAAACCTGTTGCATACTAACTTGTGTCTTCGTTTCAGGGAAGGCATGGTAAGTATTGTGCAGGTAATTCAGACGGTCAGGTAAAATCCACCGAACGATGGCACGTTCATTTCAGTAAATTCTATATGCTGCTTACTTGTAAATGAACTAAGGCAAGATAGAAACCCACAAATATGCATGCTTTATTAAAACAACGTGTTGATTGGTATAGTCAGGCTAGCTCGCCTTCACCAGCATGTTTCGATATGCTGACCCTCGTTGAAACATGTTCTCCGCACTAAGGCGAAACGAGCGAGGAGCCGAAGTCGTCTTCCCGATCCAGTCCAGCTGTTAGCGCACCTTCACCGCGCCCTTGAAGCCTTTTGAAGCCAGAAGCTTGCAACTCTTCATACACAAATGCAGCTTCGTGGCAAAGCCGTCCTCCAGCCTGGAGGTCTTTATCATTTTGAGTTTATAAAGGGATGTAATGTACAGGACTGCTATCTCATTTTGAGTCATCTCTTTTGTAAGCCGTTCGGCATATTAGTTGACTCGTTCAGGAGTTTGTAATAGATGTTCATTATCAATAAAGAGAACTTTTCTATGTTTCAAATATGTGTTTCAATTTATCTGCGTACTCTGAATATGTGCTTGCTATACAAATCATTAAAGCCTTGTGCGGGCGCAACTCCAGGCTCGCACGGCGGTCACGATTCGGGGGACGCCTCAATTGATTCTACGGAATTGGGTCGTGACAGATACCGGGGGCGCTCAAGGGAATTAAAGCTTTCGTTGCAGTCTTTTCAAGCTTCTTCCTATTTCAAAGTATTTCAAGGATTTCTAGTAGCTGTTTTTAAGTTTCCAAGAAGTAATAAAGGGGCATAATGTATGGGATAAGAATATTATTTCATGTCAGCCTATCAATCTTTCTTTTATGCAAAGCTATGTAAGCCGTTCAGACATTTTCATTTCGGTGCTGAAAAAATTGTACATCGTTGCAATGAATCAATAAAATAATTATTTTTCTTCCTATACAAATGTGTGCTTTATAATCTGTTGCTGTGTTGTGGAACTGTTTACAAAAGATTTTTGACACGTGTGCATGTTCTTGCCTTGTACAAGTGCAACTCCGGACTTGTACAACATCAGATCCAGCGAGGACGAACGTTTCTGCGGAACCGAATGCGAAGACGAATCTGTTCCGCGGAATCGGGGCGTGACAAGTTGGTATCAGAGCACGGTTTAAAGTTTCTTGGATTTCAAAAATTGGTTTTCAAGTGGAAGTTTTCAACAATAACGATTTTCTCAGATAATTTACTTTTCGATAGTGCTGCATGAAATATCGTTCCATACAATAAGCCCATAAATATTTTATCAGTGTTAATGGAAGTTATTTCTTTTGCAGATGACTAAGGGTGATAGCGCCTAGGCGACATCGTCGTCTGACCCAATGAACAAAGTAATGAAAATGTTAGAGGCGCAAAGGAAGCAGAGCGATGCATATCACAAGATGATTGAGGCACAACATCGTGAGCTTCAAGCGCAGCTAACAAACCAGTTTCAAGCGCGATTTGACGCACAACAACAAGTTGATAACTTGTCTCAACTGGTGGCTACATTAACTGAGAATAACAACGAGACTGAAGTGGCTGCCGCAAAAGAGACAGTGGTAGTAGAAGCAGAGGAGACGGAACAACTTCCAAGAAGGCGACCGATATTCAAGTTTTCTGAATTCAAAAAGCTGCAATCCGCCTGAGTTCAATGGCAAGGCGGAACCAAAGGAAGTAATGGGCTTCCTAAAGACTTTGGAGGGTATCTTCCGTATGTTGGATGTGCAAGGCACCAAAATGGTGGATTGTGCGACTGTGCAGCTGCGTCTTAAAGCAGAAGACTGGTGGGAGTCGAAAAGACAAGCACTGTGCGGTGCCAATCAAGAAGCCAAAGTCTCTTGGAAGACATTTAAGCAGGCGTTCATTGCACAGTTCATTCCACCAGTTGTCCGTCACAGAAAAGAAAAGGAGTTCGTAGCGCTCGAGCAGGGCAATATGTCCGTCAGCGACTACGAAGCAGAGTTCTTAAAGCGATTCAAGTTCGACAGCTACATGATACTGAATGATGAGGCAAAACGACTGCGATTTATTGAAGGTCTGAATGAAGGCTTACAGCATGATGTTCTCAATCGGAAGTGTGCGACGTACCGGGAAGCCTATAAAGCGGCTCTCGAGTCGAAAAATTTTCATCCTCAAGCGGCGACACAGCACAACCATGGGAACATCTACAAACGATCCATGGCAGCAAGTGGGTCTGATGCTTCCAAGCGTCAAAACACAAATGACAACAGGGGACCCTATCAGCGACCGTACTGTAACTGGTGCAAGCGGATTAGACACCGTCACGACGAGTGTTGGGCTGGATGTTTTAAGTGTGGCAGTTTGGATCACAAGGCTGAGTGGTGCAATAGTGGGGGAAGAAATCAGAATCACGATCAATATCGCAATCAGAATCGTGATCAACAGTACAAAATCAGAATCGTGGACAAGCGCCACGAGCTCTACTGGCGGCAGTTGTGAATGCTCAGAACCCACGACCAGGAGGACATGATAGTGTGTTTGCACTGACTCAAGAAGAAGTGCTTGCCTCAAACACTGTCATAACAGGTATATTGCTTTACAGAAAAATACCTGCTAGTGTACTATTTGACTCTGGTGCTACACATAGCTTCATATCATCTGCATTTGCTAATGAACATAGATTTTGCAAGACACCATTAGATATGAATCTTAGCGTCAATACTCCGTCCGGAATAGATTTGCCTGCTAGTTCAATTTGCAGGGATGGTTACATTTGTATTGGGGGTAAGTACGTGTAACGCCCCGCAACCGCTCAGAGCGTTACGCTGAGTCGGATTGAATGAATCAAATGCTGGTTACATTTGAAATGTTGGATTTTGGGAAGAAGGATTAATCGAGTTGGTTTCATTGTGCAGATGGCTAGCGGGTTCGATGGAAATCAGGTGTTCGTTCCGAACAATACTGAATAGCTGAATGGAAGCGATAATGCCGTCTTCCTTAATCCGATCGGTCGGATGATTTGGAGAGCACGGCCTGCTCGCACGGTCATACCAGTTGAGTAGATCGCGCTTGCATCGGACCACGGGTTCAAGGGATTGGCCGTATCGGCAGGACAAGATGCTTAACGGAGTCAATCATTGTGAGTGGGCTCTTTCCCTTCTCCTCTACTCCTTCATGCCTAATAATATGGAAAACACGTAAAAAGGTTTGAACACTTGGGCTGAAACATTTGGGAATCACTACACTGAGGCGTGCATAGAGTGTACGCCATTGGCTTGGTAGGATTGTGGCTTGATTTGGTTTGTGCGTTTGATAGTTGGAGCTAGAGTTGGAATATTATATTTGAGGCAGTTGGTTGGATAATTGGGATTATGCTTGGACAGTTGGATTGATGCTTTGGGAATATCGGGAATTCGGGCGAGCGAGCGTGCATCCGTGCATGGGTATCACTTGGTCGCTTTGTCTTGCAAAACGAGCAGTTGTGGTTCGAAACCGAACAACTGCATCGGCGCGGGCATTGTGCCTCTTTTGGGGCATTGTGCCATGGGATAGTTTGAGAAGGGTGTTGCACCATTGGAAATACTGTGTTGAGAAGAGGCGTTGTGCCTATGGGAATAACTTGTGAATGGTGCCTTGGGCTATATGTTGGAAGAATGGTTATGGATGTGTTGGTTGGATTATTGGTGGAACGAATCTAGGATCGCTTGGTGGGGCGAGAATGTTCGATCCTCTCGTCATACCTACTTGGTGTCTGCATGTCACGGACAACCTATATTGCACAGGGTTTGGTCTCCTCGAACGGGTACTCCGGGGCACCGGGACCGTTCGGCCATGGAGGAGACAATTGGGTAACGCGTCTTAGGCGCGGTGCCAGCTGTTGGAATCGATCCAGGTGGGTTAGCTACTTAGCGCTGTTTCGAGGAGAACCGCATTTGACCAGTCCGATCAAAGTCCTTTATGGCTTGGCCAGTGACTTCATATAGTATAGTGTTGGCTTGCTTTTCTTTTGTTGGTTTGGCTTTCGTGTAGGCGCGGCCACCTTGCCTCGGCAAGAGTGTGCACTGTGAGATTTGGATTGTAAGTGTTGGTTGAGGATGGATATTGAGGCTTGGTTGATGGTTTGACATGTTATCGTGTTGCTTGGACTTGAGCAGGACGGTTTGCATGCTAGTTTCCCTCGAGTTGCTTATATATTTGCTTGTCGATTGGTCTGAGTTGAGTGCTTGCATACTTAAACTGCTTTACAGCTTTCCTTAACATGTCATCCATATGCCATGAAATGAATTTAGGATTCAACTAGAAAGATCACCATATAACTGTTTGCATTCACTATTTTACTTAGTGTCGGCTTAGGCGAGTGGGTTACCCCGCTCACCAGTACGGTTGTGTACTGACCCACGTTTGTCGGCATTATTTCAGGTACGCAGGCGTAGTGGCGCTGCTTGGATATACGAGGCATGATGTATGAACTGTAAGTACCTTTGTGGGCTAGAGAAAAGAGCAAGAGTATTTCATCGCCTTCGTGGCCTTGTCTTCGATGAGGCATTTCATTTGACCCTATCGTGAGCTTCGTTGTGTATTACTCTGATTGTGTAAGTGGTACACAATACTTGACTTCCGCTGCAACTTGGTTGTTTCAATGATAACATTTGGTGTGTGACAACATCGCCTTGTACGAGCGCAACTCCAGGCTCGTACGGCATCACGTCCCGATGAGAACGATGGTCCTGCGGGAGAGCTGTAAACGTGGTGATTCACGTTCAGCGGGGACTATCGAGCTTGCGGGAGATTGGGGCGTGACAAATTGGTATCAGAGCGCCTGGTTCATTTCTTCGGACTTGGTCCTTTGCTTCATCACAAACTCTAAATAGCTTCCGCGTGTCGTTTAGCTCTTGACTCTACTCGGTGCCGCATTGGATGTTTCATGCAATAAGTCTATATATTGCTGGTTGTGGCTGCATTTTATTCTTAGTTGTGTTGCCTTGGTTGGTTTTCGTTAGATCGCTTAGTCTCGTTAGGCGTTGTTGCATTCGTGCAGCAAGTTGGGTGGCGTTGTTGCATTTGTGCAACAAGTTGAGAGCTGTTGTTGGTTTGGCTTGGCTTGTCGTTCTGGGAGTTTCTGATTGCATCAGTGGATCAGTTGGTTGGCAGATGAGATTTGGTTATGCAGCATGTTGTGAGTAGAAGCATTCGATGAGAATGAATCGTTGCACGAGTTTCTCGTGTAGCGACTGTGTTGGATAGAAGTTGGAATTTTGGCTGTGGCGCATCGATTGGGCAAGTCTGAGTTTGGCTCGGGAATATATCAGAATAGTTGGCACGAGTTTCTCGTATAACAAATGTGTGAAACCGTTGAGTATTGGGCTGGACTACTTGGAAGACAATCATTGCACGATTGCTCGTGTTGAGAAAGTATCAGACGAAGGAAATAGTTGGATAATTCAAGCGTTGCCTGAGTTTTGTGTCAAACTCGAATTGGGAAAGGCATGATCACGGATGGAGGATGGTTCGAACGGATCTTGGATTCGTGAAAGGAAACGTAATGTGAGTAGCGACTTGATTCGGAGTGGTATATGGGATACCACATTGTGAGCAAGGCATTGGAAAATGTTTTGGTTGGACATCAAATGGAAATTGCCTGAACGAACTCGGATAACGGGAATACAAGTTGGTTGGTGCACGTCGGTTGAGTTGGAAAGAATGAAAATGGAGCAAGCGAATATTGAGTTGAGCATAAGGAACGAACAGTTGGGATGCGCTTGAACGAGCGATAGGTGAATTGAAGGATAGCGAGCACGGACTACGATTTTGGGCAACACATTTGAGCTGTTGGTTGAGTAATAAAACACGAACTTGGCTTGTAGGGCAAAGCGATGGATTCACACAAACTTGAAGGATTTTGGATATTGCTGCTCGGAAAGTCGACTCAGGTTTAGCGAAGTGGAATTTTGGGCAAGATGGTGCAACAATGGAAGACGGATTCTCCGGAAGACGTGGACGGATTATGGCAACAATTAAAGGCAAGAATTTGTGGCGGACAGACTTTTGAAGATAGCTAAACGTGGGAGCAACGTCGGAGCAAATCACTATGCGGTTTGAGCAAGTTGGACGTGCATTGTAGAATGCGACAAAGGGATAAGAATTGGAGCAAGTCTTGAGTTTCGGAAATCATTGCAGTGGTAGTGCGAGCAGACGAACATGGCAGTTCGGAAAATTTGATGGATTCAGGGCATAACGACGGATTGATGGAAGACGGTTTCAAACGAGCACAGTTCTCGAATTGTGGCTTGGATAGATAGCAAGACTCTAGGTGGCTAAGCAGCATTGGTTGACAGATCAGCAGAGGTAGTGCATGAGTTCTCGGATTCGGAAGATCACTCGGATGGAATGGTTGGATTTTGATTCGGATTTGCAGATGAGATATAGCATGGTTCATAGTAACTGTCCATCGTGATGATTACGATTATCGAGCGTAGCTTCGGGACAACTGACCCTAGCGACCTTGTCCGCTGAATTGGATATGAATATGGTAGACCCATAGAACGACCCTTGAGGCGGCGTATTTGGGAATGCGTCGAGGGCAGATGTGTGTTGGAGATTTGGCTTATTGACTGAGAGTTGGATTTGAGAGATCCTTGGGATAGCCTTCAGCTGAAGATGCAGCCGGAAGACCGAAGCGATTGTGGTATTGGCCTAAGTCAACTGATGAGATTCAGAGTCACAGATTTTTGTAGATGGCATCGCCTCTGACTCATCGTACTCTGGAAGGGAATAGCATTTATATGAATGGACGACTGTGGCGGCTCGTTCAAATCAAATCTTTGCGAATACTGGAAGGGACAGATGTGCCTCAGATTTACAAGATGTCTCAGAACTTAGTCTGGGGAGTGTGCTCGTTCAGAAGGCAAAGGTGATATCCTATGCTTCGAGGCAGTGGAAGCAGCGCGAAGAACTATTCCATGCGCAACCTAGGAATTGTGGCGAGTGTGTCCACGTTGAAATCGTGGCGACACTATCCCTTTGGCGTGGCGGCGAGATCTTCGTGGATCACACGAACCTCAATATAGATGTTCACCCAGCGAGGTATTGAGATTGAGGAAGAGGTGTTGGACTGAGCTGATCTATGCAAAGTTGATATTTGGGTAAGTCGCCTATTTGTGGTAGTATCATTTGAGTTGATCATTCGGTGCATGAGATATATTTGGAGATGTTGTTAGTGCGGATTCAGAAATAGTTGGATGGATTGAGTTGGAACATGAACTGATTGAGTCGGTAGAAATCTGCATAATTGAGAATAGTGCTCGAGCGGATGTGTTGGAATGGAAATCGTGATTTGGTTCACTTGGGAGTAAAGCAAATGGATGCCTCGGACATAAAGATACCCTTGCAACTTGTTCAAATTTGCTATCGCAAAGCTCGGCTGAAATGCATGTATTTTAGGGACGCCTTAAATATGTGTACAAATCCAAAACTAAGCGATACGAAGAATTCGTATTGAGCTGCAAGGAGGATGTGGGAATATAGAACTTGTACGAGCGTTCAGCAGAGCGAGATGCTGAGTCTGAATCGTGAATATGTGAGTTGCATAGAGCAGATCCATGGAATTGGACAAACGACATGCGATAGGAATGAGTACCAGCACGGTTCATGGACGAACCTAATTCTAAGTGGTATATTATGTAACGCCCCGCAACCGCTCGGAGCGTTACGCTGAGTCGGATTGAATGAATCAAATGCTGGTTACATTTGAAATGTTGGATTTTGGGAAGAAGGATTAATCGAGTTGGTTTCATTGTGCAGATGGCTAGCGGGTTCGATGGAAATCAGGTGTTCGTTCCGAACAGTACTGAATAGCTGAATGGAAGCGATAATGCCGTCTTCCTTAATCCGATCGGTCGGATGATTTGGAGAGCACGGCCTGCTCGCACGGTCATACCAGTTGAGTAGATCGCGCTTGCATCGGACCACGGGTTCAAGGGATTGGCCGTATCGGCAGGACAGGATGCTTAACGGAGTCAATCATTGTGAGTGGGCTCTTTCCCTTCTCCTCTACTCCTTCATGCCTAATAATATGGAAAACACGTAAAAAGGCTTGAACACTTGGGCTGAAACATTTGGGAATCACTACACTGAGACGTGCATAGAGTGTACGCCATTGGCTTGGTAGGATTGTGGCTTGATTTGGTTTGTGCGTTGGATAGTTGGAGCTAGAGTTGGAATATTACATTTGAGGCAGTTGGTTGGATAATTGGGATTATGCTTGGACAGTTGGATTGATGCTTTGGGAATATCGGGAATTCGGGCGAGCGAGCGTGCATCCGTGCACGGGTATCACTTGGTCGCTTTGTCTTGCAAAGCGAGCAGTTGTGGTTCGAAACCGAACAACTGCATCGGCGCGGGCATTGTGCCTCTTTTGGGGCATTGTGCCATGGGATAGTTTGAGAAGGGTGTTGCACCATTGGAAATACTGTGTTGAGAAGAGGCGTTGTGCCTATGGGAATAACTTGTGAATGGTGCCTTGGGCTATATGTTGGAAGAATGGTTATGGATGTGTTGGTTGGATTATTGGTGGAATGAGTCTAGGATCGCTTGGTGGGGCGAGAATGTTCGATCCTCTCGTCATACCTACTTGGTGTCTGCATGTCACGGACAACCTGTATTGCACAGGGTTTGGTCTCCTCGAACGGGTACTCCGGGGCACCGGGACCGTTCGGCCATGGAGGAGACAATTGGGTAACGCGTCTTGGGCGCGGTGCCAGCGGTTGGAATCGATCCAGGTGGGTTAGCTACTTAGCGCTGTTTCGAGGAGAACCGCATTTGATCAGTCCGATCAAAGTCCTTTATGGCTTGGCCAGTGACTTCATATAGTATAGTGTTGGCTTGCTTTTCTTTTGTTGGTTTGGCTTTCGTGTAGGCACGGCCACCTTGCCTCGGCAAGAGTGTGCACTGTGAGATTTAGATTGTAAGTGTTGGTTGAGGATGGATATTGAGGCTTGGTTGATGGTTCGACATGTTATCGTGTTGCTTGGACTTGAGCAGGACGGTTTGCATGCTAGTTTCTCTCGAGTTGCTTATATATTTGCTTGTCGATTGGTCTGAGTTGAGTGCTTGCATGCTTAAACTGCTTTACAGCTTTCCTTAACATGTCATCCATATGCCATGAAATGAATCTAGGATTCAACTAGAAAGATCACCATATAACTGTTTGCATTCACTATTTTACTTAGTGTCGGCTTAGGCGAGTGGGTTACCCCGCTCACCAGTACGGTTGTGTACTGACCCACGTTTGTGGGCATTATTTCAGGTACGCAGGCGTAGTGGCGCTGCTTGGATATACGAGGCATGATGTATGAACTGTAAGTACCTTTGTGGGCTAGAGAAAAGAGCAAGAGTATTTCATCGCCTTCGTGGCATCGCCTTCGTGGCCTTGTCTTCGATGAGGCATTTCATTCGACCCTATCGTGAGCTTCGCTGTGTATTACTCTGATTGTGTAAGTGGTACACAATACTTGACTTCCGCTGCAACTTGGTTGTTTCAATGATAACATTTGGTGTGTGTGACAACATCGCCTTGTACGAGCGCAACTCCAGGCTCGTACGGCATCACGTCCCGATGAGAACGATGGTCCTGCGGGAGAGCTGTAAACGTGGTGATTCACGTTCAGCGGGGACTATCGAGCTTGCGGGAGATTGGGGCGTGACAGTACGTGTCCTTTGATTCAATAGTCCTGGACATCGCCGATTACGACATCATCTTAGGCATGGATTGGCTCGCAGCGTGCAATGCGACAATTGACTGTACGGAGAAGAGAGTTGTGTTTCGCATTCCTGACGAGGCAGAGTTCTCTTATTCGTGTAGTCCGGCGGCTAAAACAGTGATGGTGGTATCGGCAATGACGGCAAGGCGTATGCTATATTCGGGGTATAAAGGGTACCTTGCTTCTGTACGGGACACTCGGATGAAGGGCGCAGACTCGGGTGAAGCAGAATTCCCCGACGTATTTTCAGAGGAGATACATGGAATGCCTCCAGACCGAGAAATTGAGTTCAGTATTGACACATTTCCGAATACTCGACCGATATCAAAAACTCCGTATCGGATGGCTCTTGCCGAATTGAAAGAACTGAAGTCACAACTACAAGAGTTACTAGATCATGGCTACATTCGTCCCAGTGTTTTACCTTTGGGAGCTCCAGTGCTGTTTGTGAAGAAGAAAGACGGCACAATCTTTGTTGTTACGGGCGACGCCTAGGCGAGCCTAGGCGGGCGCCTAGGGTCAACCAGGGGAAGTACAAGACGGGGCGCCTAGGAGGAAAGTCAAGTTTGGGCTTCCATTATGGGCTTTATCATTAAATGTAAATATTTTGGACTTTAGGATTATTCTCCAAAGAAAAGAAAAAGGCTGCTACCTTGAGAAAAAAACTTATTGCAGCTCTCCAAAGAGCAGATTGCTGCTGCTGCTAAAAAAAGAAAAAAAAGTAAAGGGAAAAATAAAAGGGGAACTACTTCCGGTTGATTTGACCCAGGTATTCTTCATTTTTTTCATGGAGTTGGCTGTTGCGTCTTAATTTTTATGTTGCTGTTTTTTCTTTTCTTTTGGAGACTGTTGTCGATTGATGTTGTTTCTTATTCTATTTTTTCTCTTATTACATGTTATTGTCGTTGCTGTTTTTTTTGTTGACTTCCTGTTGCTGCTTTTTCTTCTTCTTTTTTCCTTATGGACTTGTTGTTCCTGCTTTATTTCTGGAAAAAAAAATGTATTTCTGGACGGGCGCCGCCTAGGCGCCCAGGCGAGCCTAGGCGAGGCGAGCCTATTGCCTCGCCTCACCTAGCGCCCAGTACAACATAGGACACAATGCGTCTTTGCATAGATTATCAGGAATTAAACAAAGCGACATTCCGGAACAAGTATCCGTTACCAAGAATTGATGATCTGTTTGACAAACTTCAGGAGGCTACACTATTTTGAAAGATTGATTTTCGTTCAGGGTATCACCAATTGAAGATCAAATCAGAGGATATTTCGAAGTCGGCTTTTCGTACAAGATATGGAGACTACGAGTTTTTGGTTATGTCTTTTGGTTTGACCAGTGCTCCAGTGGCTTTCATGGATATGATGAATCGAGTATTCCGACCCTTCTTAGACAAGTTCGTCATCGTGTTCATCGATGGTATCTTAATCTACTCGAGGGACAGAAACTCATGTTGAACATTTAAGGACCGTATTGCAGATTCGTAAATATCAGTTATATGCGAAGTTAAGCAAGTGCGAGTTCTGGATGGACAGTGTGGCTTTTTTGGGCATGTTATTTCAGCATATGGTGTATCAGTTGACCCAAAGAAAATAGAGACAGTGGTGGACTGGAAACAACCTACATCGGCTAGTAAGATCAGAAGTTTCTTCGGCTTGGTTGGCTACTATCGGATATTCGTAAAGAACTTCGCGAAGATTGCGTCGCCTCTGACCCGCCTCACCCAAAAGGGAGTAGTATTCAAATGGACAGACGACTGTGAGAGCAGTTTCTAGGAACTGAAGCAGCGGCTCGTCTCGGCTCTAATTCTTACTCTTCCAGATGGACCTGAGGGATTTCAGATATTCAGCGATGCATCTCGGCTCAGATTGTGATGTGTTCTTACACAGCGTGGGAAAGTAATTGCGTATGCCTCAAGACAGCTGAAACAACATGAAAAGAATTACCCGACGCATGATTTGGAACTTGCGGCAATTGTGTTCGCGTTGAAATTGTGGCGACACTATCTCTATGGAGTGTCCTGCGAGATCTTCACGGATCACAAAAGCCTTAAGTACAATTCATGCAAAATGAATTAAACTTGAGGCAACGACGATGGCTGTAATTGATAAAGGATTATGACTTGACGATTGCTTATACGTCGGAAAAAGCAAATGTTGTGGCAGATGCATTGAGTCAAAAATTCGTCTGATTGTTATCTGTGTCAAGCAGGTTACTTCGAGAGTTGGAAGAAATGGGCATCGAATACAAAGTCCGTACACAGGGAGCGCAGCTGGTTCAATTGCAGTTAGAACCAAACTTGCTCGAAAAGATCAAATTCGCGCAAAAGGATGACCTATTCCTGCAGAAGAGCGAGTTGATTTCAGCAGGAAAGGCAACCGATTTCGTGGAACGCGAGAATGGAACGTTGTGGCTTAAGGACATTATATGTACCTAAGGATGATGAACTCAGGAAGGAGATACTGACTGAGGCTCATTATTCTAAGTACACATTGCATCCAGGAAGCACCAAAATGTACAAGGATCTGCTCACAACATTTTGGTGGCATGGCATAAAGAAAGATGTGGTGGCATTGTTCGTGTCACGATGTCTGGATTGTCAACGTGTGAAGGCAGAACATCAGCGACCAGGCAGAGAGTTGCAGAACCTCACTATTCTGGAATGGAAGTGGGAGAATATCTCAATGGATTTCATAGTGGGCTTACTAAGGACGCCAAAGGGAAATGATGTGATTTGGGTCGTCGTGTATAGACTGACCAAGTCGGTTCATTTCATAGCAATCAAAAAATACATTGAGCGCTGACTGTTTGGCTCAAATTTACTTAGATCAGATTGTCCGGTTACATGGAGTGCCAGTCTCAATTGTGTCGGATAGGGATGGGCGGTTCTTGTCTCGATTCTGGAAAAGCTTTCAGGCGGCAATAGGCACCAAGTTGCATTTCAGCTCGGCGTACCATCCGCAGACTGATGGACAGACCAAGAGAGTAAACCAAATCCTAGAAGACATGTTGCGACTGTGCGTGCTAGATTTGAAGGCAAGTTGGGATACCTATCTATCGCTGGCAGAGTTCGCTTATAACAACAGTTATCAAGCGAGTATTCAGATGGCCCCGTATGAAGCACTATATGGACGCAAGTATCGATCACCGATATGTTGGGAGGAAGTTGGTGAACGACAAGTACTCAGACCGGAGCTTATTGAACAAGCCATCGAGAAAGTTCGCATAGTTTGGAAAAATCTTCGAGTCGCTCAAAGTTGTTAGAAAAGCTACGCGGATGTATATAGGCGACATTTAGAATTCATGGAGGGTAATCATGTGTTCCTAAAGGTGACACCTATGCGAGGTATGATGCGGTTCAGCGTCAAGGAGAAGCTGAATCCATGGTTTGTTGGACCTTTCGAGATTATAGATAGGGTGGCACCAGTGGCTTATCGACTTGCACTACCTCCTGCTTTCGCAGAAGTGCACGATATCTTCCATGCTTCCTAACTAAGGAGATACGTGCATGACCCGAGTCACGTAGTGAACTTCGATCAGCTTGAGCTGAGTGCCGACCTATCTTACTCGGAAGAACCTGTTCAAATTATAGACAGGAAAGAGAAGACTCTATGTAATCGATCAGTGGCTTTGGTCCGTGTGTTGTGGCTGAATCATAGTTGAGGAATCGACATGGGAGCTTGAGGAAGAGATGCAGAAGTAGTACCTTTCCTTATTCGATAACCTAGAGGTAGAACCTTTTTGTAAAGTTTCGAGGACAACTTTTTCTTAGTGGTATATTATGTAGTGTCGCACTCATAGCGGTGCATTATATAAGGCTTGTGGCTCGATTGACTCAGTCGGAATTGAGTATGGAAAAACTTTACGGCGGAATCGATCACGGACAATGCAATGAACCTTTTCAATTGATGGATCGGTTTCTGTTGGAATGAGTCCAATAGTTTTCGTTGAATTTTTTGTTGGCTTTCTTGGATTTTTGCTGCTTGGTTTTGACGAATGTGTTTTCGTGATTGGTTTTCGTTGATTGATTGTTTAGTCCATTTTCATCGATTTCATGCATTCATTCTAGAGAACTCTTAGAGAAATGAAGACGGTAGTCTAACCAAATGTTGGTGCCAATGTAGATAGACGCGTGACCGGAGCCTGAGCAAGCAAGCGTCCTTTTCTCTCGACATTCTCTATTTGGTGAGCGGTTCTGTCCCTTCTTCTCTACTCCTCATTGCCAATAATCAATAATGTTCTCTTGTAATCTTGTTAAGTCCAATGATCGATAAAGCCACTAATGCCACAAGTTTCATATCACTATTATAAATCAATGGAATTGCATTGATAAGAGAAGAATTCAATTATGTAACACAGGGAAGGATATAATCATTGTGTCGTGGTTGGGTGCCATGACTTAGCGATAAATTGGAGTCTACGGACTACTAATCGAATCAAATGAATCAGTATGCTGAAATAAGAATGGGAAAATGTGCATTGTTGCTCTAAATGTTTCAATACCTTACACTGCTATTTATGCTTATCATATAGTCGTAGATACATTATATGGTCATGGACAACTTGTACACAAGGTAGTAAATTTTTTCGAACGGGACCTGGGGCACCGGGGACCGTTCGGCCCGGGGGAAATAGTAGTGCTTTAGTAGCTCCGGGTATAAGCGAGACATTCATTGAGGCTTGTTACCTGCTTTGAATGGCGCATCGCACGTCCATCGAAGTCCTATACGACATGTCCATTGTGGTGCTACACCACAAATGACCAGTGGGAATAAATTGCATACTAATGATGTCTTATGCAGGGACGGTAAGAACAATCCTATAAATTATACGGGAACGACCATTGACCGGGGTAAGGATTCCATATGTGCAATGCTTATATATATTTCACTGTATGACTTGTTGCTTATAAACTGTTGCCTATTGAAATGTTGCATTTATAATGTTGCCTGTTAAATTGCTGCCTTAATTAAGAAGTGTTGGTTTAGGTGAGTGGGCCAGTTCTGCTCACCAGTACAAGTTAAGTACTGACCCACGTCTCTGTGGACAAACTAGGTGACCGAGATACCGAGGATTTATTTCAGGGTTTAATTCGGTTTGCAACCTGCATTGCAGTTACCTAAGCCTGTCAGAGTCTTGTATGTAAGACAAACGCGCAAGTAAGACAAACGCGCAACAAGAAATCATGTACAAAATTGTGTACTAATCGAGTAAAGAATTTTGGGCCCACGATAATCGGGGTTACCATGTCCCGGGAACCAAAGCAGGCAAGGTCGTTGGTAGCATGGAAATCCTTCCCATCCCAATGCATGTAGACACTGGAGAATTGTCATAAAATAGGGTACACAAGATAGCAAGATGCGAGCTAGCACTGAAAAATATCAATCCGACAACATGCGCTTCACTAAACAGCTCCTCGTACCGAGTTGCATTACGAGGTATCCGCTTCGTACTACGTTTCGGTACTAGGAGTTATCGAGTGCCAAGAATGTAAGTGATTTTCCATACAACCAAACACTACACAAGATCTAAGTATAGTCCACATTGGCTAGAAATCATGTGTATAGTTTGACGAGTAGACGTACAAGTTTTAACTAGACTAGACTGGAAGTGGCTACATATTACAGTTTGAGCTTGTACAAGAATACAAGTAGGGGACCGTAGCTTATACACGAGGATTTCTAGTCGCAATCGAGTATGCTTGAGATGACCGAGCCACCCGAGTGCCGAGCGCACTCAATATGAGCAACCTAAGCAATATGAACTAATTACAAGTGTATCATGGAAATAGTGGCATATGAGTGTATTATGAATTCTTGTCGCAAATGGGGATAAATACCAATACAGAAGTTAAAATCAACCAAACGATGAAAAACTCATTTAAAGCTCGACAACATATGCAAATAATATGTATTTAGAACTAGGGATAAGCACGATTGAAATTGACGCATTCCTCAAGCAAAACTACCTCACCATAGGGCCCTTTTCTGTCTCAAATCTGCCCAATCGGCATACCGACGGTATTACATTGGTGTACTGTCGGCACTAAACAGAGCCCGGAAGAGCTCCTCGCTCATCGTGAATTTATTGATTCTCGGCCTATTTTCGTCAAAATCTAAATCAAAATCTAAATCCGTATAATGTGATATGTTTTAAATAAATCACGTTATGTGTATCAAGTTTCATAGTAATCCATGGCGTGCACAATTAGAATTTGAAGTTTATTCCATTTTACCCATTTCGACAATTTTTTTAGAAAAAAAAATCTAAATCTAAATCGAAGGAATATCTAGCAAGGGGTTGAGATCAACTAAGCAATTCAACAGAAATCAACATAAATCAAAATTGAGGTTGTAGCCTCCTACGAGAACCTCCAAGACGGCACACGTGTACGCAAGCCTCGCTACTCCCACACAGTGAGGAGAGCTCGGGAAGAGATCTGGAGAAGAAAATAAAAGGGAAGGAAAGACTTAATAGAGAGAAAAAGAAAGGGTTTAAATATAAACAAATATCATTTTGGACTATTCGATCTATTGAACGGTCGAGAAACGACCAGATCTATCTTGATCCCATCTGCACCAGTGCGAGCGCATTATGGCGGTATACTACCGCCAATATGCCGACGGTACAATGGTGGTATGTCGATAGCTCAGAAAATCAAGGATAACCTAGATTGGGTTATCTCGATCTACGCGTGATCCCAGCCAAGGTCTTTGGTAATACCAAGGGTCTCTATAAGTTCAGGGTGGGCTATCAGTTAGCTCGGTTACACAAGAAATCCAAGAAACACTTGTTAGGTTGCATAAGTTATTATTTTGATTCGAAAACTAGTATCTTGTCCGTACGATACTCGAGGCACAAAAACCAAGAAAACCTAGAAAACCAACTCTACGTTAGAAATATGTGACTATGTTGTTGGACAACGTCAAAAACACTAGAAATACGAAATACTGGATAAAGGCACACATTACGGGAAAAAAAATTCAAGTACAGAAATACGAAAACAAAAAAAGAGTCTAACAAGATTAGGTGTCAGGTCTAGGGTTAGGATGAGAATTTGAGATGATAGAGAAGAAGGTTGGTGTTAGGATTATTGTTAGAGGTAGGGTTTAATTTAGGTGGAAGTTAAAGGCAAGGTTCGCACTATCGATTGATTTCGATTCATATAGGTCGTACGTATCATTATTGGCTCATTCTAATATGATAATGACTACTACCGATATTGTCTTGTACCGACATTGTGACTCTCTTTCCCGGTTAATTCAACAAAGAAAAAAAATTATAAGAAAAGGAGAAATAGGAGGAAAATGGTGTTGACACAATGATTCAACGTGCCAAAGATTTGCATGCTACTATGTGTCAAAGATCTACATGCTACTATGTGTCAAAGATCTACATGCTACAACGTGACAATAAGATTCCTTATTGACATATTGTATCCATTCCATAAGTCGAAGTTGTATATTTATAAATTCACAACATCCATCATTCTTAATTTTATTTCTTTCAAAACTAACAAGAAATTACACATAATACATAAAATAATTATGCCTAAATATATGAAATTTTTTCTTTGTTTTTTATAGTAATAATTTTTGTTAATTTTTACTCTCTGAAATGAAGCTTCGGTACTTTGATCTGAAACCTCGAAAACTGTCTAAACCATCGATGCTGATACTTATAAGAAGGATTTGATATGATTCCGATATCAATACCGCGAAGCTTGTCTAAGGGTTTTAGGGTGAAGGTCACCCTTGCTCTAATACCATGTTAGAATATAAGGGAGTAGATTTGGAAAACTCAATTAAAGGGATTGGAAAAGTCAACTAAAGGGATTTGTTTCCATTAGGCTCAAGAAGAACAATGTAGCAAGGTTTAAATCCTTGAATCTGATAGAGATAAAGTTGAATGGAAGAAAATGGTGCAAATGACCCTTAGTTTGGATGAAGGCCCCATTTTTTTTGTAATATAGCAAATTTGATCATTTTCTGAAAATTGAAACAAAACTCTATTGGCACATTGACTCATTTCTATAATTATAGAAATTTTGGTCTTAGAAAGGTTTTGAAAGTCTGTTGAGCCTCTGTTTCCCTCAACCTGAGGTGACATATCATAAGAGAACCTTGCATGTTACAATGTGAAGCATAGTTACCTGGATCACAGTTCATTCTGATACATGGTACGAGTATGGGTATGAGGTACGCTACTTTTTATGGTACGTAGTCTAAGGGGAGGTAGGCGCGACCAGTATGTTGCAGTTCGCTTAAGAGTGGGTTCTTAGTGCGTGTATGTAGTGTTTATTAGGGAAGAATTCATATTGAATCCTACAAAAACCTTCTCTTTGTATGCTTTATTTTGATAATTAATTTTATTGTCTTTTTGTTTATCATTTGATTGATATCTTTGTTGAACTTCATCTAGTAAGAGTAGGATTGCCACTTTTAGCGATATGGATCGGGAGCCACCAAAATCGGGGTCATTGGATCTAAAACGCAATTCCTAGGGAGTTTAGGGGATCCCAGTAACTATGATATGAAGTTTCTAATACATTTTATTTTAGCATTATTTGCGGATATTATGATATGCATTTGTATAATCTTATTTCTATGATTTCCATTAAGAATCTAGTCAATCGACCTCCCAAAAGTTTGCGATTAAGAGATTCTGTTTTTTATTTTGTTATGTACTTATTTGATGTTCGTGTGCATCTTTGCACGTTTTATTTATAATTAGCTGGGTTAGTTGTTCTTAACATTTTTTTGCTGAATGTAGTTCGTGATTCAATTTTCACCAATGATTACGAAGTTCTCTTAAAAAATGATTTCAAAGTTCCCTTAAAAACTCCCAAGTTTCTATATGCTGTATCTGAAGAGAAATGGACTGACTTTTTTTCTTCTAAATTATCATTTGTATGTGATATTCAGGGCACAGTTTGGGTACTAGAAGAACCTCCCACACGAGGGCCCAAGGAGCTAAAAAACAAGAAGGGTTTCATAGAGGTGTACCCAGTAAAGAAACATGCCAAAATTAAAGATCGATCTTTGGGCTTATCAGATTTAGATGGATCACAAGCAGATATTAAACTTTCAGATTGTACAATACTAGCCGTCTCTGGTACAGATCTTTCTACAAGGAAATGGTGAGCAATGTAAAAACTGTAACTTTCACATGTGTCCATACATACACCATGATCATTTATTCTCTCCTCATCCTAGAATATTATTCTACCTTTGCAGGTAAATTCTTGAAGTCTACTTCTATAATGTAATAATGAACATTGGTGCTGATGGATTCTCCAATTTCTATACTTACATTCAGATACAACTGTATTGAGTATACAATAATGCCATTATTTATAGCACTTATTCCTAATTCTAGAATATAAAAAAGTTATAATTGAGACCTGTAAACAAATAGTTCTTTTCAGGTATACTTGCATCAAATCCCAGTGGATAAAATTTCTTTTATTAACAAAATGTGTTGTTCTGGTTGTTTGGGTTTTTAAAAGCTAGAAACGAAGCTCCGTACCTCCATTTGGTTAATGGCATACTTGCTAATGCTTTTGCTTCAGTGTAGAGATTAAATATACTGTCCATCTATAAAATGTTAGATTGAGATCTAATACTTGTTTTTTATACATATGGTAGGGCTAAAAGGTATCCGATTAAACTGGAAAGCAAGAACTCAATAATCTACAATGGAAGCAAAACATGTTATATATACCTTGAGACTTCTTGGGAGAAGGAATCATGGTGCAAAGCTTTGCGCCTTGCCTCCTGTTCTGACAAAGAAAAGTTGAATTGGTTTGCCCATTTAACCAAAGAATTTCACCAGTATCTAGTGTCCTTAAGTGCAGAAGACCCTTCATTTCTTAAACCTCCTGCAATGCTATTTGATGAAGCTACAGATAAGAGCAATAGGGTCGATGGATCATCTTCAAGGGTTCGGAATTTTCTGAAAAAGCTCACAAAGAAGGCCACGAAGAATGTCATTGAGAGAAAGACTTCAGTTTCATCATCAAATGTTGAAAGAAAATTTCCTGTCAAAACTCGTGCCCTGCTTGATGTATCATCTGCTGATGGACCTACTAGAAATTCTTTAGATGACAACTCATCGAACAATTCCTTGCAAGATCTGGTGCAATCTAGTTCTTCTACCTCTGTCAAAAATATGCTTCCTATCATTCCTGATTCAGTTATTGGTGAGAAAATTGTTAATGGTGAAGGTACTCTATCCTGGAATCTATTGTTGTCACGGCTTTGTTTTGATGCTGTAAGAAACAAAGGATTGAATGATGCCATAAAAGCACGCATTCAGGTAACTACCATGATGTCTGTTCTTTTTGGCTTTTTACCAAGTTTAATAGCTTAATTTCTCCTGTACATGTATAAAGTATTTTTATTTTCTTTGTTTTCTTTGTTTTCTATGTACAGAGGTCCTTGTTAAATATGAGAACCCCTAGTTACATTGGTGGTGTGACATGCACTGGCTTAGATCTTGGGAACCTTCCACCTTTTATTCATAAAATTAGGGTTCTCCCTGTGGACTTGAATGAAGCATGGACAGTGGAAGTTGATATTGAATATTCAGGTGGCTTGGTATTGGATGTCGAAACAAGAATCGAAATTTGTGAACCGGAGCTTGAAAAGGACTTTATGGGTACCAGTTCTGCACCAAGTTCTGTTGGGGAGATGACATCAGATCTTCTGGAGGGTATTGAGTGTTATGGGAACCAGCTTAGATCTTCAAGTTCTCCTAATCTAATGGAGAATAGTGACGAAGTGGAGAAAGTAGGTGAGCAACTGATCTGTATACAATTACCATGCCAATAAACTCCTTTTTTTTTTCTTAATGTATTTCATGTAAAGATGTCTGTATTTAAACAGGATGTTTCAGTAGCTGCTATTTTCTGTTATCTACCAAGTTGATTCCAGAACTCAGACAACATAATTCAAATACTTTGATAACCCTAAGTATCAAAGTAAAGTCGTCATTTACTGACAATTTATACTTATACCGGTCGTTTAGTTCTTAAATAGCAATTATACCTTTTGACTGATAAGTATTTTAATATAATCTTAGCTTAGTTGATGAATAAATTTCTAGATGTAACATTTTTATAGAAGACATGACCAAGTTTTCTTCTCTTCGTCATTGGAAGTATGTGTCTTCCCGTGCGTTTGACTAAAAGATCCTTAAAGTTGGTCATTGACTGCATATGCACTTGTCATAGTGTACATGCAACTGTAATATTGTTCCTATCAAATACACTTTATTATACTGCAACATACAGTCTGTTGTAAGTACATTTAGTATTCTTGTGAACATGTAACAGATATAGTGCTATACACACTCTTATGCAATTGCTAACTTTTTGTTCCATTAATACTATATGTACAAATTTATCGTCCTTTTACTTCAGATGCCTTGAAACAAATAAAGAGCACAAATTGGGCGTCAAGTTATGCATCAAGATGGAAGGCTGCTGTACATTCTATAGCCAACCAGGTCTCACAGGTCTGTATATAACTTATCAGCTAACTTGTATCTGATTGATTAATGCAGTGTGTGCGTATCAGAAACAAATTGTGATGTTAATATGATGAAGAATTTGAGAACACTAACAATACATGAGGATGATCTAAAATTGGCAGGAAATAATGAGGTAAGATAAGTAAAGCTGAGTTGTAATAAATGAGATATGGTTCGTTGATCAACTGTTAGAATTGGCTTTGATGTCCATTTTTTTCTGGTTATCTCCTTTCCTAGCTCTTCACCTCTTAAATTACACGGAGTTTTGTTCAATAGTGAAAATTCTGTTTACCTCCTATGACAAACGTTTCTAAAATTGGAGTTTCATACAACTTTAATTTTTCTCTATATGTTGCTTAGTCTAACTGGTAGGAATGACACACAATCACTGCATTATGGCTATATATTGAGTATACTGCTTCTAGCGATTGCATAAAGTATCTTGAGACTTTGTTCGATTCCTAGCGACTTTCCAGGTTGTTTTTACATGTTAATCTATATGGGTGCTTGTGGCAATGCATTAGAAACTACAATCTGCCATCTTTCAGTCATATTAGCTGGTTTTGGGGAATACGGATTTGTAATGTAAGAAGTTGTCTTTTGCAATGGGGGTTGGCTTGCTATCTTTTAGGTCATGGTGTTATTTATGAAGGTCCATTTGCAGACTCCCTTTGATGAGGCTTATATTACTAATAAATACTAACCTTTGGTGCTTATTACATTTACATTTGATAGATGATAACATAAATTCAGCTTTGTTTGATTTGATCCTTCAGTTTAGCTCGAAGTCCTAAACTTTATTAACTCTTCAGTCAACGAGCTTTTCACTTTTGTTCTGGACTTGTACCTATGATAGAGACAGATTCTAGCTTTCACGACTTGTGACTAGCCGGGAGATCATTTCTTTGTTTAATTTTGAGTTTGTATCTTTTCATTTGGAGTAATCTACTTTACTTTTGGTCTTTGTTCGTTAATTAGTTAATTATCACTGATGGAATGATGGGGAATTTTATTCCCACTCAATTTGCAAATGTTTCATTTGCTCATCATATTTAATCCTGAATTGTGCTGCTTGATCCATTTACAGTCATTTGCACTCGCAAACTCAAACGGCTTTATTGATTTGGTCATATCCAGTCAACAAAAGTAGGTATTAACCTTGGTTGGCGCAAATTATTGAAATTTTTATCACCAAATTCATTTCACTAGGACCATTTCTTGCAACAATAGAGTTCTTAGCTTATGTTTTGGCTTCAGCAGGTGACCATTTTGGTAGTTTTTTCATTATCTTTGATGAAGCCTTCAACTCGAAAGTCTCCACCTCATTTACCCTATATACAAATGGGAAAATAATCGATTTCTTTTCCTTCCTACTCATAGAAGTGTTAACTATTTCTAGATTCCTACCTTATGCTTTTAACAAACCTGATAGAGAATTTTCAATTTTGTAACTTGTTCATGCTAAAAATTCCATCCAAGTAAATCCTAATTCCTTCTCTATTTGTGTTGTGGTCTTTCTAATTGTATGGTCTACAATATTACAATTTACAAGCTCATCTTTTAAAATCAAAAGGTTTTAAAATGAGCATAGCTGAGATCTTCTAGTGAATACATTAAAAGATACGACAAGAAACCAGTTCACTCATGGAAAGTTGGAGGTGGTGTCAATTTTGATGATAAGAGAGAATTATTTGTGATGATTTAGACGTGTGAAATATAGACAAATAGATTAACCGGTTGGGAGTATCGTGCTATTACTCAAAGGAGCTGCTAGGGCTAGGAGTAGACTTAAGGGGGCATTTGGTATGTAGATATTTTTTTTGGCAAATTTAGGGTGAAAAATTTATTCCCATATTTGGTTTAGCTTATAGAAAGTTATTCCCGGTAATATGAATGTCCGGGTATAATTTGTCCATAAAACATGGGAATCTTATCCCTTAAGAATAGGTGGGGGCTTTTTTTTGTCATGGGAAAAAATTGATTCAAAAGATGTAAAAGAATTATTTTTTCGTTTCTTTTAAAAAAACTTGAGTTCTTTTAAAAAATTTGGTTTATTTTGTTTTTTTCCTACTCTTTTTTAAGTTTTCTTTTCCTTTTTCCTTTTACTTTTTTTTTTTCCTATTTTTTGTTTTCTCGTTTTTCTTTCGTTTTTATCTTTTTCATGGGATTTTTTTTTCTTTTTTTCTTTTTTTTTGGTTACTTTTAAATATTGTTCGTTTGGTTTTGTTTTTTCCTATACTTTTCTTAAAGGTTTGTTTCCTCTTTTTTTCGTTTTTTCAACTTTTTTCATTTGTTTTTAAGAACTTTTATGGTTTTTTTTTCATTAAATTTTTTTGTTTTAAATTATTTTTCTTTTTATAAAAAGATTTTGTTTTTGTTTTTTATTATTTCTATAATTTTAAAGTTTTTTCTCTTTCTCGTTTGCTTTTGTGTTTTTAATCTTTTTTTCATTTGTTTTTATTGTCTTTTGTTTCTTTTTTTTTTTTCCTTTTCTTTTAAAAACAATTCTTTTATTAAATATTCATCTTTTGTTTTTTCTGTACTTTTTTTTGAATTTTTATTTTTTTTCCTTCTCTTTTTCTCATATTTGTTTTTCACTTTTTGTTTATTTTGTTTTTAAATTTTTTATTTTTGTTTTTTATTTTTCTATGTTGTATTTAAAGTTTTTTCTTTTTCGCTTTTTCAGTCTCTCATTTTTTTTTCCTTTTAAAATTTTTTTTTCTTTTTTTTTAAGAAAATCACTTGTTTGTTTTTATACTTTTTCTAATTTTTATATTTTTTTCTTTCTCGCTTTATTACCTTTTTGTGTTTATTAAAATAATTTGTTTTCATTTTTTTCTTTGCCCTTCTTATAATTATTTTTTTCTTGTTGTTTTAATTTTTACCTTTTTTTTTAACAAAAATGTATTTTTGGGTTGGGTCCATTTCACGTTAATGAGTTTGGATTAGGTTCAGTATTAATCGGATAGTAAAAATTAATTAACCATGTTCTTTGAATATTAACATATCTTCTTAGCCAACTACATTATAAAAATTCACAAACGAAGAGTAAAAAATATTAAATATATTTAATCATCAATAAAAAAGATTGTATTTTTTTATGGACTATATCCTCCTTGAAATATTTATATATTCAACAAACATAGGAATATGAATTTTTTAGGGAATTTAATTCCAGAGAATTTGATTTCCGGAAATATAGAATTACCTGCTATATTCATCCTCTTAAGATGGATTTATGCTACGATAAAGGATATAGATTTTGCTAATGTGAGAGAGGAGATGACCCTTAACAAATGTCACGCCCCAGTCCCAAAATACCGAGGGATTGGACTCGTGGCAATGGCCAGCAGCACACACCGATGGACAAATCCAATTTAATGGATCCATCGGGGCACACTTAAGCTGTAGTACAACAATAATGGTCTAAATATACTAATCTCATCCACAGAACTGAATACAACAATATCAGAATCATAAAGCAAGATCAATCTCAATAAAATATAAACTCGGGAAATAACCCGATAATGAGTCTGATACATCTGTCAAGATACAAGAATAAAGCTAACCATGGCAATACTGAGTATGGAACAGTATATACTCAGAAGATAACCTCGGTGATCACTCGTCTACTGGATCTGGTACTGCTCCAGTAACTGCTCTTGTTCCTGCTTCTGCTCCTGCTAATGCTCATGTCCTGTATAACTCTGGGTGGATCTCCTCTGCTAATCCTGGGGATATAATCCGGATCCAGGTCCTCAGGAGACATAGCAAGGTACAGATAATACAAGCCATAATGATGCAGTGAAATAGTCAATGAAATAAACAGGGTAAATATGTAACCAATTATGTGAAATACGAGTGAGAACATCACCAGTACTCAGGCTGAGACTACTATAAGCTCTGTGTCGGGGAGCCGGTAGCAGTGATATCATGTAGTTGTCTAGCTTGGAGAGAGACTGAGACGCCGGCATAATATAGTTAACCTGTAGCCTGTGTGACTCTCCAGCCATAAATGAAACAATAGGGAAACACTAAATAACCAGCTAAGTGATATGCAAGATAGAGCAGCACTAGAACTCAGGCTGAAACCACTACAAGCTCTGTGTCGGGGAGCCGGTAGCAGTGATATCATGTGGTCGTCTATCTCAGCGAGAGACTGAGACGCCGGCACAATATAGTCAACCTGTAGCCTGTGTGTCTCTCCCCACCCAATGTAATCATACGTCTCATGTCCACGAGGCCCCATGTCCATGTCACGTAAGATCATATCTAATGCAGCAAGTCATATAATGTCTATGAATATAAAGTCTATGTCATAAAACCTGTATCCTATACAGAATCACCATGAATATCTCAGGAAGATCCTATCTCCTGAATAGTGTCAAGTGTCCTGGGTTATGATGTACTTGATAGGACAAGTACGAGAAATATAGGGTCTCGGTATCCATGTTTAGATGACGATACACAACGTCGCGTACGATGTTGGCACCCGACTATTAATCGGACGCTAAGTAAGTCACACGGTCCTAGGTCAAGCATGTACCACAATATATATATGTATAAGCCAAGGAAATAAGTAACAAGAACTGCAAGTTTTGGCAAGGTACACTTGTCTGGGGTTCTGACTCCAACTGTAGCTCTGGTCTCAGTGGAAATTGTAGGGACTCCTCCGGTTGCTGAAATAAACATCACCATTAGATTCAAAAAATATCAAATAGCTAGAAACGCCTGTCCTTAAGTCCAATTTGGACACAGGGGCAAAAACGACAGTTTCTGGTCAAAGCGGGGTCCACATGTGGGCCGCTTCACACCAAAAAACGTGTCAGGGTCAAAGGTCTCCAAATTCGTAAAACTTAGTCTCAACAATTCCAGAACGATGATACGAACCCAACGGAACTTCCAGAATTGGATTCCGATGAGCCGGTCACAAAATCGCCCGTCAAGTGGAGCCGCGGGGCCCACGATACGCGATTTTGTCAACGTTCTCAGAATCGGGTCACAGGACCAGCGTATTGCTACGAGTCTGATGGCGTAAGTTTCGTTTCGATCCGACGTGTGTACACAAAGCTACGACGTGTTCCAGAACAGGCGGGTACGGGGCGTTGTCGGCGGATACGCGTTGATTCCGGTGTGCACGCACATCCAAATCAACTTCTGCAAAATTCCGCACGTCCGTATCAACGGCGCGCGTGTTTTGGTGAAGACCGCGCGCGGCCAAGTCGTCCCGTTTGGCGGGGCGCACTCAGTTCCGGGTGAAAACGGGGTGTTATTTTTCCTGTTTTTGGATCGCAGTTTGCGATCGCCACAGGACGCGACGCACCGAGCGGGTTGCACGGGCATCGAGAGGGTTACGCAGTCTACTCGTCACAACAGACGGAACAGAAAACGTTGTAACGAGGAGAGAGAACGGGTTACCTGAACAGGGCTCCGTGAAACTGGGTTCTTCGTGTCCGCGAGGAGATGCGACACGGGGAAACTGTGTCCGGTTGCTGTGTCCGAGCTGTGTCCGATCTAGGGTTTAGACTTCTGTTGGCCGGATGCGGCGCTGCGGCTAGGGCTCCGGGGGATTCGCCAGAGGACGGCGGCTCGGGCGGAGGCTCGTCTGCGGCCGGCGCTCGGGTGCTGGGGAGAGACGAGGTCGGCAGCGGGTCGTCAAGGGCTGAAGTGGGGAGGAGTTCGGGATGGGTGGCCGGACTGCTGGTGGCTTGTGGTGGTGGTGCGGGAGATGAAGGAGGCTGGTCGAGGAGGTTCGATGAGCGGTGGACGGGGAGAGGGTCGTGGTCGAGGACGGGCGAAGGAATGTGAGGTCGAGCGGGGCTGAGCGGAGGAGAGGGGAGATGGGGGTGCTCGGCTGGGCTAGGGCGGAGGAGGAGAGGCGGTGAGGCGAAGGCGGCCGGGAGTTCGTCGAAGGGGAGGAAGTGGAGTCGGGGACGAAGCCGAGGGGGCTAGGGTGGTCGGAGCGGCTGTGGGGCGGAGGAAGGTGGTGTAGATGTGGCTCGTCGGAGGGGGCTGAGAGAGGAGAGAGTGGCGCTCGGGCGTCGGGCACGACGGGGAGAGAGGGAAGGCGGAGCTAGGGTTTCGGCGAGCTAGGGCAGCCGGGGGTAGGCGGAGGAGAGGGGAGGAGATTAGGGTTCAGGCAAGCGGGGTTATTTATAGGGGTAGCCGCCTAATCGGAACAGTGAATCCGATTTGGATTCCGACTTGTTTCGATCGGGTTTGGGTCGGGTCGGCGGGTCGGGCGGCGGATCCGGCCCGATCCGCTAAGGCTAGGGTGCGGGTTTGGGTCTGCGGGTTTTGGGTCGGGTTTAGATCCGAATCCGACCCGATAAGGTTGGGTTCGGTTCAGTTGAACCGGGTCTGGGTTGCTTTGGTTCAATTGAACCGGATTTATTTCAGGGTTTAATTCGGTTTATTTCTACATTAGTTTTTAGGGCTGTAAAAATGCTTCCGGGGTCCAATAAATTTCCGGAAAATTATCCTATGTCCAGTTTTTCATTTTACACCATAAAATATTATTTTCATAATATTTTAATATTAATTAACATCATTTAAAAATCCTTTAATCACAAAATACGTAGGTTTTAATTACAGAAAAATCCCAGAAAATTACAGAAAATTGTGAAAAATCCAAATTAAAATTCTTGAAATATCAGAGGGGTTATAATCTACCCCCCTTAAGAGGATTGCGTCCTCGCAATCAAAGAATAACCGGTCAACAGAGATGACACAGTTGCAAACATTGTTCGAAGCACAGCACGATCAAGGGGAATCAAAGTACAAGGTGTAAGAATAATACAAAGGAAAAATTATTTCCCTAAGCATTAAAAGTAATGCAATTTTTCCGAATGAAGAAAATCTAGAAATCTACAGTTCATTACTTATAAAAACATATTAGGTTATCAATTATAAAAATATACTAGGTTATTAGCAAGTTCAAAATTACTAGGTCAAGGCTAAGGTCACGAACCAACCGGCACGAGCTAAACCAATACTAGAAACAGAAAACTATAAAAACTTACGCGCATTAGCTACTCCATGAGTCTGCGCGTTCTCCAAGGTCATCGCCAGGGCTTGTCCACGTCATTGTAGTCGATTCCTCTGCTGCTGCTGAATCTGCTGGAAGAGTGTGCTTGTGGTATCAAAGGTGGCCTTGGCTGATTCCCTCCTGGAGCTGGTGGTAGGACTCCTTCAACTTCCGTTTGTGGTGCTCCCAATGCTGGATAAGTTGGCCTCGGTACTGGTAATGCTTGTTGTTTAACCATTGGTGGTTCTCCTCGATGCATCGTGCAACTTCTGGCTAAATGTTTGCTGGATCCGCAAATCAAGCACAGTCCCAACTTGCGTCTGCACTCCTTATTAATATGGCCTATCTTGCCACAATAGTGACAAGTAGGAAGAACTAAGGCTCTTGGTGCTGCCCTCGGTGGTGGATTCATCTGTGGTCGCTTTGCAGCTCTTTCCTGTTGTGCTTGGTCTGGTGCATGCGGCCGCTTCTGGCTGGACTCTATCCTGGTGATGTACTCCATGGCCTGTACTGCAGTAACAACGTCCAAGTAAGAGGTAGGTGCAACGGAGCTGATTAACTTTCGTAGCTCAGAGCTAAATCTGTCGATGAACTTATCCGCTTGGTTTTGCTGAGCTTCTTCATGAACCTTCTGATGGGCTTGCATCATCGCGTAGAACATTCGAAACATTTGTTGTTCGTCCATAGCTTGCCCTTGTGGAAATACGGGCATTTGTGGAGTAAAGTGCGTCGATGGTGGAACGTCATCTTGCTGAATTCTCGAGGCATGATTTGCTTGACTGCGTTGTTGAGCGGATTGACCTTCTTCTTCTGGTGTTACTTCCTCTTCATTAAGTTATCAAAGCATCTCGTGGTGATCTTGCAGGAGTCTCGTCGTTTGTTCGTGAATCCATAACTCTACAACCAAAATAAACGATAAGAGGCGCACAGGAATCAAGGCAGGATGCAAGTCAAGAAATAAATTCAAATCCGATATAGATATCAAGAACGTTTCAAGCAAGTGGATGAGATCCTAAAAACTTATCCTATTCTTATTGCAGGCTTGCTCGGTCCCTAAGTTGAAACCGAACAATTTAGTCGTTGACCTGCATGGGCCACCACAAAAACCCTGTCACGCCCCAGTCCCAAAATACCGAGGGACTGGACTCGTGGCAATGGCCAGCAGCACACACCGATGGACAAATCCAATTTAATGGATCCATCGGGGCACACTTAAGCTGTAGTACAACAATAATGGTCTAAATATACTAATCTCATCCACAGAACTGAATACAACAATATCAGAATCATAAAGCAAGATCAATCTCAATAAAATATAAACTCGGAAAATAACCCGATAATGAGTCTGATACATCTATCAAGATACAAGAATAAAGCTAACTACGACAATACTGAGTATGGAACAGTATATACTCAGAAGATAACCTCGGTGATCACTCGTCTACTGGATCTGGTACTGCTCCAGTAACTGCTCCTGTTCCTGCTTCTGCTCCTGCTAATGCTCATGTCCTGTATAACTCTGGGTGGATCTCCTCTGCTAATCCTGGGGACATAATCCGGATCCAGGTCCTCAGGGGACATAGCAAGGTACAGATAATACAAGCCATAATGATGCAGTGAAATAGTCAATGTAATAAACAGGGTAAATATGTAACCAACTATGTGAAATACGAGTGAGAACATCACCAGTACTCAGGCTGAGACTACTACAAGCTCTGTGTCGGGGAGCCGGTAGCAGTGATATCATGTAGTTGTCTAGCAAGGAGAGAGACTGAGACGCCGGCATAATATAGTCAACCTGTAGCCTGTGTGACTCTCCAGCCATAAATGAAACAATAGGAAAACACTAAATAACCAGCTAAGTGATATGCAAGATGAGAGCAGCACTAGAACTCAGGCTGAAACCACTACAAGCTCCGTGTCGGGGAGCCGGTAGCAGTGATATCATGTGGTCGTCTAGCTCAGCGAGAGACTGAGACGCCGACACAATATAGTCAACCTGTAGCCTGTGTGTCTCTCCCCACCCAATGTAATCATACGTCTCATGTCCACGAGGCCCCATGTCCATGTCACGTAAGATCATATCTAATGCAGCAAGTCATATAATGTCTATGAATATAATGTCTATGTCATAAAACCTGTATCCTATACAGAATCACCATGAATATCTCAGGAAGATCTTGTCTCCTGAATAGTGTCAAGTGTCCTGGGTTATGATGTACTTGATAGGACAAGTACGAGAAATATAGGGTCTCGATATCCATGTCTAGATGACGATACACAACGCCGCGTACGATGTTGGCACCCGACTATTAATCGGACGCTAAGTAAGTCACACGGTCCTAGGTCAAGCATGTACCAAAATATATATATATATATATATATATATATATAAGCCAAGGAAATAAGTAACAAGAACTTGAAGTTTTGGCAAGGTACACTTGCCTGGGGTTCTGACTCCAACTGTAGCTCTGGTCTCAGTGGAAATTGTAGGGACTCCTCCGGTTGCTGAAATAAATATCACCATTAGATTCAAAAAATATCCAATAGCTAGAAACGCCTGTCCTTAAGTCCAATTTGGACACAGGGGCAAAAACGACAGTTTCTGGTCAAAGCGGGGTCCACATGTGGGCCGCTTCGTACCGAAAAATGTGTCAGGGTCAAAGGTCTCCAAATTCGTCAAATTTAGTGTCAACAAGTCCAGAACGATGATACGAACCCAACGGAACTTCCAGAATTGGATTCCGATGAGCCGGTCACAAAATTGCCCGTTAAGTGAAGTCGCAGGGCCCACGATACGCGATTTTGTCAACGTTCTCAGAATCGAACCAAACTTGGGTCACAGGACCAGCGTATTGCTACGAGTCCGATGGCGTAAGTTTCGTTTCGATCCGACGTGTGTACACAAAGTTACGACGTGTTCCAGAACAGGCGGATTTGGGACGTTGTCGGCGGATACACGTTGATTTCGGTGTGCACGCACATCCAAATCAACTTCTGCGAAATCCCGCACGTCCGTATCAACGGCGCACACGTTTTGGTGAAGACCGCGCGTGACCAAGTCGTCCCGTTTGGCGGGGCGCACTCAGTTCCGGGTGAAAACGAGGTATTATTTTTTCTGTTTTTGGATCGCAGTTTGCGATCGCCACAGGACGCGACGCACCGAGCGGGTTGCACGGGCATCGAGAGGGTTACGCAGTCTACTCGTCACAACAGACGGGACAGAAAATGGGGTAACGAGGAGAGAGAACGGGTTACCTGAACATGGCTCCGTGAAACTGGGTTCTTCGTGTCCGCGAGGAGATGCGACACGGGAAAACTGTGTCCGAGCTGTGTCCGATCTAGGGTTTAGACTTCTGTTGGCCGGAGGCGGCGCTGCGGCTAGGGCTCCGGGGGATTCGTCGGTGGACGGCGGCTCGGGCGGAGGCTCGTCTGCGGCCGGCGCTCGGGTTCTGGGGAGAGGCGAGGTCGGCAGCGGGTCGTCGAGGGCTGAAGTGGGGAGGAGTTTGGGATGGGTGGCCGGACTGCTGGTGGCTTGTGGTGGTGGTGCGGGAGATGAAGGAGGCTGGTCGAGGAGGTTCGATGAGCGGTGGACGGGGAGAGGGTCGTGGTCGAGGACGGGCGGAGGAAGGTGAGGTCGAGCGGGGCTGAGCGGAGGAGAGGGGAGATGGGGGTGCTCGGCTGGGCTAGGGCGGAGGAGGAGAGGCGGTGAGGCGAAGGCGGCCGGGAGTTCGTCGAAGGGGAGGAAGTGGAGTCGGGGACGAAGCCGAGGGGGCTAGGGTGGTCGGAGCGGCTGTGGGCGGAGGAAGGTGGTGTAGATGGGGCTCGTCGGAGGGGGCTGAGAGGGGAGAGAGTGGCGCTTGGGCGTCGGGCACGGCGGGGAGAGAGGGAAGGCGGAGCTAGGGTTTCGGCGAGCTAGGGCAACCGGGTGTAGGCGGAGGAGAGGGGAGGAGATTAGGGTTCAGGCAAGCGGGGTTATTTATAGGGGTAGCCGCCTAATCGGAACAGTGAATCCGATTTGGATTCCGACTTGTTTCGATCGGGTTTGGGTCGGGTCGGCGGATCCGGCCCGATCCGCTAAGGCTAGGGTGCGGGTTTGGGTCTGCGGGTTTCGGGTCGGGTTTAGATCCGAATCCGACCCGATAAGGTTGGGTTCGGTTCAGTTGAACCGGGTCTGGGTTGGTTTGGTTCAATTGAACCGGATTTATTTCACGGTTTAATTCAGTTTATTTCTACATTAGTTTTTAGGGCTTTAAAAATGCTTCTGGGGTCCAATAAATTCTCGAAAAATTACCCTATGTCCAGTTTTTCATTTTACACCATAAAATATTATTTTCATAATATTTTAATATTAATTAACATCATTTAAAAATCCTTTAATCACAAAATACGTAGGTTTTAATTACAAAAAATCCCAGAAAATTACAGAAAATTGTCAAAAATCCAAATTAAAATTCTTGAAAAATCAGGGGGGTTACAACAAAGCTTATTGTATATACTGGCCTAAATTTTTTGGGATAAAGGTTTTGTAGTTGTTTTATTCCTACACGAGTTGGGGCTTAGGAGGTGGCATACTTCTTAATTTCAGTGACATTTTTTTTCATTTTGTTCGTTATCTTTTAAAAAATTCATTTTTAAAAGAAATTCATTTTTCGTGTTTTCTATAATTTTTTGTGGAAGTTTTTATTTTTTTTCCCTTTTTTTTCTCTTTTTCTTGTATTAATTTTTTTGCACTTTTTATTTCTTTTATTTTTTGTTCTAAATTTTTGTTGTTGTTTTATATTTTTCTATACTTTATTTAAAGTTTTTCTTTTTTAATTTTTTGTTTCTCATTTTCTTTTGTTTGTTCCTTTTTCCCGTTTTAAAAATGTCATTTTTTTAGTTTTTTTTTTCATTTTTTTCCTAATTTTTCTTTTTTTTTAGAAAACACTTTTCTCGTTTTTTATACTTTTTTCTAATTTTTTTAATTTTTTTTCTTTCTCGTTTTGTTACCTTTTTGTGTTTATTTAAATAATATTTTCGTTTTTTCTTTTCCCTTTTTATAAATTCATTTTTAAGAATAAAAACATATTTTTGGTTTGGGTCCGTTTTACGTCATGGTGAGTTGGGTTATGTTCAGTACAAATCGGATAGTAAAAAATTAATTATAAGTAAAAAATTATGATGTCAATAGAATTTGAACCATGTTCTTTGAATACTATAACATATCTTCTTAGCCAACTACATTATAAAAAAATCACAAGCGAAGAGTAACGAATATTAAATATATTTAATCATCAATAAAAAAATATTATATTTTTATATGTACTATATACTCCTGGAAATATTTATATATTCAACAAACATGGGTTCCAGAGAATTTGATTCCCGCAAATATAGAATTACCTGCTATATACGCCCTCTAAAGATGGATTTATGCTACGATAAAGGATATAGATTTTGCTAATGTGAGAGAGATGGCTCTTAACGAAGCTTATTGGAAAATACTGATTCATGTATCTGACCTAAATTTTTTGGGATAAAGGCTTTGTAGTTGTTTACTTCCTACACTAGAGGCCTGGGAAGTGGCATAATTCTTAATTTCAGTGACCATTTTGATTTCATTGTCAAATGTGGCACAATGAAAAGTGTGAGGTTCATCCTAGGGTATGGCACATTTGTGTCCACCAACTTTGTTCAGCATCTAAACTTCTCCAGGTTTGGTGATTTACCAGAAATTGATTTTGGATTTTGTAAATATTTTAAACAATCAATTGGATGATGCGATCATGCAGATGTAAATTCTACCTATCCTAGGTTATTGGGGTTTGGCTTGCTACACTGAGGGTACAACTGAATATATGCTTCTGCTTTGGTTGAAAAGTTCCAGCTCTACTCATGCCATTACTGGAAGTATACTATATTATCTTTACCATTGCTTCTCCAAGCTGTCTTTTTGATATAAGAGACTAACTTCTCCATTTCGATTTGTTACTACTTATCTTGATCAACAGAAAATGAATAGATCCTTTGTTACTGGAAGTATACACCATGTATTCGTCTGTCTACAATAGCTGTATTTTTTGTTTTACCATTTTTCCCATAGGCTATAATTTCAATACTTCTGTTATCTCCTTTCTTTCATTAGTGCTGATCTTCAGTCGAAATCATTATGTACATTTATTTAAGAGCTGTAATTTGTTTTTGTTCTGCTGTAGTTGTGGTATCTACCTCATTTGTGCACCAGATCTACGGAACAAAACTTTTGTAGATATTTGTATTGCTTTCTTTTTTCACCATTTTTAGAATCAGATCACTCATTTTCTTTGTTGTTCATTTGACGTTTATCAGTTAAAGCAAATTGGAATTCGGTGTCTGATATCATGATCCAATGTTTGTTATGCCATGTTGATCTATTACTAATGGTTTTAAATCATAGATAATTTATAACCGAAGATGGAATACTGAAACTGTTTTCTATATAGGTTCCCTTGTCTTTGGCGATACAGATTGCATCACTTAGGGGGACACTGCGTCTACATATAAAACCACCACCCTCTGATCAGCTATGGGTTGCATTCACATCGATGCCAGAAATCGATTGGAACTTTGATTCTTCAATTGGGGAAAGGAAAATCACCAGTGCTCACGTCGCTTTGCTGATTGGCAATCGTTTTAAGGTGCGAATAAGTTTTTTTCCTCTGATTTGTATAAACTATACGGTAATACATTCCAAATGAAAGGTAGTCAACTAGCCACTTCCTTGTTGATCCTCGTAACAATTCTCATAGCTGATAAAAAACTTTCTTTTTCGTCTTTGCTTGGTCATCAAATGCAGGTAAAACAAAGGGTTTTTTGATATTACTCTCCTGTTAGATGAAGGATATTGAGAATACCCTCATGTTGTTTCATAAGTCGAGAACACCCTCATGAAAGTGTCGCTATTGCCTTTGACTAAGAATAAAATAAACTCAATAGCGACACTTTCAGGGTGTGTTCTTGACTTATGATACAAAAGGGGGGTATTCTCAATATCCTTCATCTAATGGGGGGTAATATCAAAAAGCCCTAAAACAAATAAAAGTAGGAGAAAGTTATTACTCTGTTTTCCAACATTATTAGGTGTAAAAAATGTTGAACTCCATTTTATATTCTTTTTACCCATACTTTATTTTCTTCTTTTCTATAAACAATTGGAAGAATTGTTAGGCACAACGGCTTTGAGTGGAAGAAAGAGCCTATCCTGAAATGAGGATAAGACTGCATACATTTTGATCCGTCCTCGGACCTTGGATAAGCAGGAGCCTAGTGGGCATTGTGACGCCCATTTTGTGAATATTTTATGGAACCTAATTCAACTAAAGGTAGAATTAGTGATGAGGGTCATTTAAGATACATGATATCTGGCCTACGATTTGGAATGTCATTCCTTTTCACTTTTTGGCTTAATGTGTTACAGAGAGATGCAATTTCCTTTAGTAAATTGTATAATCTTCTTTGGTTTGAACTTAGGAAGGTTGCTCCTTAGTTCTATGAGCTTAAACTGTATAGCTTAAAGGTAGGTCAACCTACCTGCCAAATGGCGGCTAGGTATTATGGCATGACCTTCATACCCGTAGCCACATTAGCTAGGAATATGGCCCCAAATTAAAGGGTTTGACAACAGTTTCAAATGCTTTATGAAACTTTCTTATGCTCCACAACCCACCCCTTTTTCATGGGAGAAGGCTTTGGATATAGACCAGTACTTTTAAGGCCCCTCCATTGCCATATGCATCTGTTGTGCCTTTGTCATCCTCGTGTTCTACAGATGCTTTGAGCTCTCAGATTCCTGGGGGGCTTATTCATATAACCAAGCCAGCATCCGAGAGGACAAGGGTAGTGACCATTATTTTGAACCACTATTGTGACCAAGGGCGGATCCAAAAACTGCAACAAGGGTGGGCTACCATAATTTTGGGTGGGCTAGAAGTGGATTAACCTATATAAAAAAAATCAAAAAAAAAATTATATAGAAAAAAAAAGTAAATTTTATTTTTTGGGGTGGGCTCCAACCCACCCCACCCACCTCCCGGATCCGTCCCTGATTGTAACCTTCGTTTTACCCTATTGTTTCCTTGTGACTTAACATTGTTGCGAGATTTCAAGATTTTTTCTTGTTTTGAAGAAGAATTTTACAGTCAACTTTAGCTGTTTCAAAGAAGTTTCAAATTTCATGATTTTATTTGTTTTATTTCATTTCATAGCTCCATAGAATCTACAACTAAATGGGTTGCAAATTGTGATATCAATTGTTTTGGATATTTCATGGAAGTGTTTGATTTTGTGATTTTATATTACCAAAACATCCATGCACACTATGAACTTTCACATTGGTTATATTTCTCAGGCTGCAATTCGTGAAAATTTAGTATTTCCAAACTATGAGAACGTATCTTTTCCATGGATGCTAGCAGAGAAGGATGATTGGGTTGCACGAAAGGTCGCTCCATTCTTGTGGGTCAGTCAAGAAGCAACGGACACAAGTGGGCTTGAATCAACTATTTCGCAGCCTGAGGAAGGTAAGATGAAACTTGACGGTAGCAATGGAAATGCTACCTCACCTCATTCCAATAATAAAGGTGAAGGAACAAGGAATTTTGTATCTCAACAGCCACCTGAACAGAGTTTCTCAGGATCTAATGCTTCTAATAGTGATTCATTTGCACTGGTTTCTACCAATCAAGTTTTATGCAATACTGAAAGCAAGGAGTTGAGGGAACCTCTATTAAAAAGAGAGGAAACACAATGGAGCCAGGAACAGATCGCTGTCGAGTCTCCAAAGACTTCATCATCGTCTCAGGAAATGGTAATAATGGAGCAGGATACTGTGCTATCAGAAGAGGGTTTAAAGCCAAAGACGATGGGTAGTAGTAGGAGAAAGATGTTTGATTTAGGGAAGAAGATGGGAGAGAAGTTTGAAGAGAAGAAGCGTAGCTTCGGGGAAAAAGGCAGGCATTTTGGACAAAGGGGCAGGCATCTTGTTGAAAGAATTCGAGAAAAGCAAAATCGTGATGTATAGAGAATACGAGTTTATTGTCTCATGATTTTTTTTTCTGTAGAGGTGTGGACCAGTTTTAAGTGGTTCTATAGATAAAATCCGGAGCCCTTGTGCAGGTGACGGATATGTACGAAGTACTTGTATAGTGAATCCGAAGTTAGAACTACTCTTGTAAAAGAGAGCACTGTTTGCCTCCCGTAAAGTTTGATTCATGTTACTGGAGACCTGTGTCAAAAGCCTAATATCAGATGTATGAACAATAACATTGTATCCACTTGGCATATTAATTCGAACAACGGAATGAGCGATAGCTAATTCATGTTGAGAATGAGCAAAAAATAAAATAAAATAGCTAATTCATGTTGAGAGTTTACATCGACATCTATAGTTCATGGGATTAAGAAGAGTTGAGAATTCTGGGTATACTTATGCTTGTGGATATCTGCATGTATTACAGTTCGGTTTAATTTGACTGATCAAATGTATTACAGCTCGTTAAACATTATTTCTGGAAAAGGTGACTTTGAATATTCATGTTCAGCATAGCAAAATATTGAATGCAAATGCAAGTACTTGGCCTTTAGATTACACATCAGACGTTTGTTGAATGCCTGCGTACTTCTGCAGGTCTATATCAGACTCTTTATTCGATCTTTTTATCTTCCATTCAACCACACATTTCTTTGTTCGGGCGATTGATAGTTCAAAGGTTTATTGCTTCCTTATGCCATTTATTCTCAAGAACTAATAATAATTTTTCTACTAATCTAGAGAACTATGACAGAACTCAACTCCTGCAGCACCAAAGTTCAAATTTGTGTCCTTTGACGAAGATGTTTCTTCCACATCTCTGTTTCCTAATCTGATAGAAAGAAAAAAAAACTTCAAAAATTCTCTACATGTTAAATCCTCTAACAATGACTACAGTAGTATGTGGTTCACACATAGTAAGCCTACATATTTTACATTTCAATGTTGAAAATTGAATAAAAGGACAATTGCCATTTCGTAATGTAGTTTAAACACAACTGCAGTTAGATCAGTTCAGATTATATTCAATGGCTGGTAGGAAAAAAAATCAGTTATTTAAATGGCCTTGTTATAACTCAGCAGGAACATCCTACAGGAGTTCTATGGAACTATGACCACAATACTTGTCATGCAACATCGTGATACCTGAGGTTCATAACATCCCATCCCCAGTTCTTGGGTACAAATCCTCGATTAGCTGGCTAATCAAAGCCTTTAGTCCACAGTTGTGTTTCCGAAGGATTTTTCTTCTGACTCGATCCACTTTTGCCATAATCCAGGGATTGAATACATGACATTGAAGAATTGTACAAAACTAGGTCTATTAGAATGAAGGCTCCCTTTGGTGCAAGGTAGAGGAGGGTCAAGATGTATGTAGATTATGGAGAGAGGGTCAAGATGTATATAAATTTCTCAAGTTTATAAATATTGTGTCATTGAGAAATTTCCTATTTAAGGCAGAAAATGAGGGAAAGAGTACTGCATCTCTCTTCCCCGAGTCTGAAAGAATTGTATAATTGCCTTCCTCACAATTCAAGATAATCAGATCTATGCTAATTAGACTATTTTTGCATGAATACTTGTATGCCCATCTGTTATAGAAAACATTCATTTTTAACCACCTTTATGCGATAGTTTCTGAAAAGAGAGAGAGAGAGAGAGAGAGAGAGAGAGAGAGAGAGAGCATCTTAGCACTATCGTAGTGTCTATAGCAGTTAAGCAAATTGCTTTGTAAAACTTTCGGTAGCCATTGTAAGGAACTCAAGATCATAAACACAGATATGTACTTGAACCAATATCATTTCAAAATTTAGCTTTCAATTATAAGATAGATTACACGAAGTTCCTTTGAGAAGAATGTTTCTTGATGGCCACAATTCCCTTCAGTCTGCTTTGCTTGCTGTTGTGCATGGATGCAATTCTGAGGAGGATAATATGCTTTTAGCCTCCTCTATTGCTCCTTTAGGCCTGTTAATGTCATTTGATGTGATGAGGTTCGGAAGTCAGCTTGTCCTGACTAAAATGTTGTTAGAACACTATGGTAATCTCATATCTTGAAGTGCTTGTATCCATCTTCTGAGCTTGTCATGCCTTCTTCCCAGTCACCCATCCGTCGCCCACCAAAAACCACCTGTTGAATGCCCAAATATCTGCCAAAAGATACACACTAAAATCAAAACGATAGTGCTACTACTGATTCATATTTTAGAAGATGGTTATGCTAATGAAAGTAGTGGTTGAAGAAACCGTGAAAACGAGATGTTTAATGAAATATTTAATAAAAGCCAACACAAAAGTTGAAATAGTTTTATAGAAGTAGTCTTACTCGGAACTCAGTACAGTTAAGCTATTGAGCAATATGTCCACAGCAAAGAAATCAGATGTTCCGAGGTCTACCCTGCAATGAATACAGAACATATGTAACAAAAAGACCACATACAGATTTTCATCTTGGTCCGTGCCTGGTGATAATATTATATAGAACTGCAGATGCAGATTCTTACCAAACCCTACCCCAGTTGTCTTGAAATTCCACATCACTTATATCATGGAAAGAGGAAGGCATTACCATTGCTGCTTTATCAGAATCATATAAAGGATTGTAATCCATAGAGGAATTACAATACGTCAAATTACAGCCATTACAGAAAACCTAGGACTTGTCCTGTATGTCCATGAGGTTCTATGGTTATATCTTATGTACTTTTGAAGGTTTATTTTCTTACTGGATTAACTCTAATTCAGAGGGCCTGACATGAATGATGGCCCTTGATTGCTAATTATTGACGGTCATTACTGACCTATCCTTGAGTAGACACTGATGCTAAGATTTTTGCATAGGCAACATCTTGTCTTCAGTTTGACTTTTAAATTGAACTTGATAAACACAAAACTGAGAGTGCTTTGGAATGAGTAGTGATGCCCTATTGTGCACTTGGTTGCTACTTGTAGGTCATTATCATTCATCATTACAAGTCCCAACACAGAGCGTAGATGATGTGAAACAATGAATAAAGAATTGTGCATGGACAATCCATTGACTTTATTTCTGCGCTCTGGTTATTCAGAGCTTATGAATTTTGATCAATTAAATCTAAAGGGTGAAACAAAGTTTTTCCTTCAACAAGTTAAAGAGCACTATTATACTAATAAAAAATTAACAAGGCCCCTTAACATTTTTCTCAAATATATTTGCAATTTAACATCTTTATTTTTGTTCAAGTTTCTTCCAGTAATGTCAATAGTGAGTAGAAGACAATAATCTATTTTCTAACCTGGAGATTTGAAGAGTTATAGGCGCCCAAGCGGCCCATGACATACCATGACTGGATTACCTGTATATCAGCAAGACAGACAGCATCCAATTTCAAACTTTCACTAGAATAGTCAAAACAGAAATCTTAAAATTCACTTACACTACCAAGTAGGTCAACATCGCGATCTGATGGAGCACCATAAAGTTCAAACCATATAAAGGAATCAATGGGATTAAAGCTGCACAAAACAATTTGAAATCAATATAAGTATTTCAAGTCAAGTATACCTTAATAAAATGTGGATTTCAAACCACTACAAGATAATTGATAGAATTTTGCTGCTCTAAATAGAAGATCACGATGATCAACAAATGACTTGTTACTTTTAATTCATTACCAATAATAAAAAAAACCTTTTCATAGTCGGGTTCAATATGATTAAGGCTATGATTTCAAGCATCACCAGATACATCAGATTAGGACATTCTGCTATGGCTACATGTTTTGGAAATATATGAAGTTGGGACAAAAATGTCCCATGCTCAAGTTTTGGTTACTTCTTGTTTAAATAAAAGGATTAGGATCTTACCAACTATCATGCTTGTCCACACAGAAATCTTATACATATCTACTCATTAGCATCTACAAATGTAGTGGGATAAAACAGCTTATCAACAACAAAGCAGTCACATGACAAAAAGGTATTAACTAACCAAGACAACCCTGCATGGAAAGGAAACACAAGTTTCATTATATTGAGTAATGAGTTACTTTAAAGTTCAATCCTATTAAGAGCTTATCAAAGTTAACCTCAACCTTAAATGTCTCAGATAGACGAAACACTATGTTGCACGGACACAGATATGACACGACATGATAAGGAGACGGAAACACGGACACAACACTTATTTTGGTGTGTCCTAATGTATTTTGGAGTGTCCACAATGTGTCCAATATGTGTCCGACATGACATTGCCCTAACTTTTGGAGTGTCCGTGCTTCCTAGACAAGACATAATCCCAGTTAAGTTTCAATGGTTTCCATTTTCGAGATGTCCAGAACCATGTTAGTCTTCCATAATGTTTATGGTGACGCTTAGGCGAGAACACCACCGATGATTTACTTAGGTTGACCTTCTATCCTACAATGGTCAATAACTGCATCCTTAAGCTCATTAACTGTCTCATCCTTGAGTTAACCACAAGTTACAATCACTATAAAAAATTTCACCACGACATTCTTTGAGGGTAGGCGAAGTGAAGCTCGAGTGATCAGTCGAGAGTGGATTATCTCATCCAGAGTGATTAGTATTTAGTGAAGGTTGAGTCCCAACCATCTCGACCTATGAAAGAGTCAAGCCCTTTGCATGTGATTGGAGCTTGACCAGCAATCTGTCGTGGTAAGATAAGATGCATTACAAGCTCCAAATTAGGACTTTCCAAACGAGCCTTTGATTGTATCTGGTAATTAGCAGACCTTAACGTTATGGTCTTTTATAAGGTTTTGGAGTTATAGAGGGCCTCCTTCTGGTTGTTGAAGGCCTTTTGCTGCTGGTCTAGCTAGCCCTTGTCGTATCAAACGGCGGTCCCTAGTCAAAGGAAAAAAAAAAAATAATAAAAAAAAAAATATATATATAGGTTAGTAAGAAAAATATAAAAGGAAACATACAACATCATATGCTTGAGCCACGCCTCAACTACACATGAGGCTCACTATGAGACTCATTGAGGTGTCACCTCACCTGTTCTAAGGCGCCTCGGCTGGAGCCTTGTGCGCCTCACGCCTCAAGTGCACCATTGATAACTATGATCTGAAAGAATAAAACTTCTGTACATGGTGACAGCTCGCATTTTCACAGCTCGCATTTGCTTGTTGGTTGTGTGAAAGTTGACAAAGATGGGTTATATTATGAATAGATGAAAAGGAGAGGGGTGTCTTCATTTCACTAGAAAGCTGGGAGGGATCTTTAGGTGGCTGCACAATAGCAGCAAACACAGGATGAGCATGGCTGGCGGGTTTCGTGTTGGGTTTGGCAAGTAGCAATAGTAAAGAAGGGGAAATAATTACAGTTTTAGGTGACAACAACTACGGAAGGAGGAAAGAGGAATTGCATGGAGAAGAAAAGGAAAAGAAAATAGGGTCAGTGTTTCTGGGGCTTCACACCAAAGAAAGGTTTTGGGTATCGCATTGCACCCGTAACATCACACCATTCTCACAAAAGGAATCAACCCTAACCTTAATTCTTCATTAAACCTCAAGTAGAATATTATAATTACATATCAATGTATAGACTCTTAAGACTTGGGCAACAAGTCAATTCCAAATAAAAGAAACACTAATTAAAAATGAGTTGAACAGAGAAATACACCCAAACTCAGACTCAACTAACTTAAAACAAAGCTTATGAATAAAATAACTCAACCAATAACGACTAAACTCATCCAATACTAACTTCTTGATGCGGAATGGATGCGACTTAAAATCAACAAATTAATTAGAATTAAAGTAAGTTCATTTAAGTCTCTACTAATTACCAAATAATTTCTAGGTCGCCAAAATTAATGGTTATATTAGGCAAGAGATCATAATCTATCGTGCAACCCTTAGAATTTTGCAAGAAATAATCAAGTTACCACTAAATTAGGATAGTTTTCTATTTAATACGGAGATTGATAACCACATGTTCCAGTTTTCTTTTCTTTTGTAGAAGTACTCAAGTTATTGGTGGATCAGCAACCTATTGATAGCGTATTGGATGGTAGATGCAGTTGTCATAATTACTTGATTTAAAATGAGGAGGGAGACTAGAATCGAGATGTCAAATGGTTACCAGAAGGGGGGGGGGGGGACTTCTGTTTCTGTTGCTGCTTCCCGCTGTTGCTTGTACTGTTGTTGTCGCTGCTTCTGTTGGTACTGCTGCTGTGGTACTGCTACAGCTGCTGCTGATGTTTGCATTGTTGCGGCTGCTTCTGCAGCAACTACTACTGTTGATGCTAGTTCTGCTGCCGCTGGTTCTGCAGCAGCTTGTGCGGCTCAGCCTGCTGTATGTTGTCGGAAGGAGAGAGGGGAGGTTGTCCGTTGCCCGGAAGGAGGGAGGGGAGGTAGGGAATAAGAGAGGTTTAGGAGAGGGAGGAGAGTTTGGCTATCTCGACCAAAAAGAAAGTAGAGTCATAAAAAAAAAAATCTTTTCATTCATTCATTGCCTCCATTCCTTTCACAAATAAGGATATAAATAGGCTCTCAAAACAAACACTAAACCAACTAACCAACTCTTAAGGAATAGGTAAGTTGCAACTACAAAACAACCCAAACCACCTCCTCATAAAGAGTCGACTAGGTAACAAATAAAAAAAAAACAGAATAACAAAATAAAAAATAGAATAACAAATAAAATCTGAGTTCAAAAATTCAAATTTGAACTTCAAATGCTAATCTCAATTGAGGTCATGTTGCGCCGTCTTCTATGTTGGTAGGTCTTTGCAATTGGGGGCATGATGTCCTCTTTAATTCTCCCGGGGTAAAAATAATTCGGCTCTAGCGAATGACTCCAGTGGCTACTGTCGTAGTACTCCAGTAAATCTGGATCTAGCTGCTGCAGCTCCTCCCGTGTAATCCACGAGTTATCAGATTCCGGGTGACCTCTCCATCGAACCAAGTAACGTTGACAAACACCATATCCAGTAGAGATGATCTGATCATCCAATATTCTATCAATATGATCTGCTAATTGGGACCATGGAAGTGAGGGCAGTTGTGGGAAACTCACTGGAAGAGGCTCAAAGGTAGGCTCATGTGAATCCACAAATAAATTTTCTGGACTAATTGGAGGACCTTTGTAAGCCATCATCAGATCCTCAATATTAAATATAGACCTGATCCCGAATCCATGTGGTAAATCAATAACATATGCATTTGGTCCAATTCTCTACAAAATTCTAAATGGTCATGCACTGCGAGCATGTAATTTCTTAACGGATTCTGAAGGAAACTGTTCCGGTCTAATCCGGACCATAACATAATCACCAATTTGGAACTCAAAACATTTATTGTGTTTATCAGCAAAAGAATTATATTGAGCATTACTTAATTCAATTTTTTGTTGATTTCTTTATGCAGATTATGAACATGCTCGACAAATGCAGATCTGAATCAAAAATCCTAGAATGCTGAGACATGAGAATGAGATCTATAGGCCTCCTTGGTTTGAAATCATGCACAACCTGAAATGGACTCATGCCTATGAACCTATTAACTAAACAATTATATGCAAACACGGCTCTAGTCAAGATGAGATCCCAATTCCTAATATTTCCCCAACCAAGCAACGCAGAAGATTCCCTAAACTCCTATTAACCACCTCACTTTGCCCATCAGTCTGGGATGATAAGCCGTGGTAAAGGCCAACTTTGTTCCCATCAAGTGCCATAGAGTTTTACAAAAGTAGCTTTGAAACTTAACGTCCCTGTCGGACACAATCGTTTTTGGTAACCCATGCAATCTAACGACTTCATCGAAATAAATTATAACAATTTTGTAGGCGTCTGACGTTTTAGAACAAGACAGAAAATAGACCATCTTCGAAAAATAATCTACGACCACAAATATGGAATCGTGTTTCCTAAGGGTATTCGGTAATCCTAGCACAAAATGCATACTAACATCTATCCATGGGCGGTTAGGTACAGAAAGTGGAGTGTACAAGCCTGTATTTTGTTTTTGTTGCTTAGTCAGTTGGCAAGTGTACGACACTGACCGACTAGTTTTGCAATATCTCTTTTGACACTAGACCAGTAAAATTGTTCCTCAACAACTTCTATAGTCTTATTTCGCCCAAAGTGACCGGACAAACCACCTGCATATAATTCCCACACCAAAAATATCTCTCAATGATATACGTGGGATACATAGCTTGCTAAATCGAAATAAATAGCCATCCGTCAATAGAAAGCCATATATCTCACGAGTCAACCCATCTCTCAAAGTATGTAAATATCACCAAAATCAGGACACAACTCGTACTCTTCTTTGACCTTATCAAAGCCAACAACTTCAGCACTCATACCAGACAGTACAACTATATGTCGGCTAAGCGCATCCGTAGTTTTGTTCTCAACTTCCACCTTATGTTTTAACACGTAAGTATATCCTTGCAAGAAATCAACCCACCTACCATGTCTAGCATTCAATTTCTTCTGGGAGTTAAGATATCTCAAGGCCTCGTGGTCAGAATAGATAACGAATTCATGCAGTAGTAAATAATGTCGTCAATGGAGAAGGGGCTGAGTGACCGCATAGAACTTCTTATCGTAGGTGGAGTAGCGCTGCCTGGCCTCATTCAATTTTTCGCTAAAGAAAGCTTCTGGATGTCCCTCTTGGGCCAAGACTCTATCTATGCCTATGCAAGAAACATCACATGCAACCTCAAACACTTTCGAAAAATCAGGAAGGCGCATAACAGGAGCCTCCGTCATCTTCTTAATGTCTTTGAATGCTTTGGCGGCGACAGTTAAGCACTCAAAAGCTTCCTTCTTTAAACAATCGGTTATGGGGGCCATGACGGTGCTAAAATCCCGTATAAACCGACGATAGAAAGTCGTTAGCTCGTGAAAACTCCTAACATCTCTAATGCTTCGGGGCTTGGGCCACTCTTCAATTGCCTTTATCTTCTGGAGATCGGTAGAGATTCCCGCAGGAGATACGACAAACCCTAGAAAAATAATCTCTTCAGTAAAGAATGCACATTTCTTAGGGTTCACATACATGCTCTCTTTGCCCAATGTGGCATACTTGTCTCAAATGATCTACATGTTGGTCCCTAAATTGGCTATAGATAAGTATATCATCAAAATACATAACAAAAAATCTACCCATAAAAAGCCTAAGCATTTGTGTCATTACTCTCAAAAAGGTGTTAGGGATGTTGGATAGTCCAAAGGGCATGACCAACCACTCGTAAAGACCGTCTTTTGTTTTGAAAGCGGTCTTCCATTCATCCCTTGGACGAATACGAATATGATAGTAGCCACTTTTGAGATCAATCTTTGAAAAGATAGTGGCTCCCGATATCATATCTAACATATCGTCCAGTCTGAAAATCAGAAAATGATATTTCACCATTATTTTATTGATCGTACGGCTATCCACGAACATCCTCCCTGTACTATTTTTTTTTGGAGTCAATAGGGCAAGTACCGCTCAAGGGCTCATGCTCTTCCTGATAAACCCTCTACCTAATAACTCCTCGACTTGTCGTCTTAACTCTGCATGCTCAGTGGAATTCAGTCGATAATGCGGCATATTAGGTAGGGTTGTGCCTGGAACAAAGTCAATAGCGTGTTGGATGTCATGCATCGACGGTAAACAGTTTGAGAGATCTTCGGAAAAAACATCCTTAAACTCCTCTAGGACAGGGGTTGCTTCGGTGGGGACCTGCTCTTGGGAGTCATCCTGGACTTCTCTAGCAACCAAGGCAACTATTGTGGTCCCTTTAGCAATCTCTTCTATTTCTTTAGGGCCTATATGGACAAGCATTTTCTTCTTGTCGGAGGTTCCACTCTTCTCAATATTTGGATTAGGCTTTGATTGCATAAGATTGAGCCTAATCTTTTGACCCTTATACATGAAGGTGCAAGAGTTAGAACGACCATAAAGAGTGACGTCTAAATCGAATAGCCAAGGTTTTCCTAAAATGATATATCCCACATCCATCTTAGTCACATCGCACCATATATTGTCCTTGTAAATAGCAAACTCTATAGGAACAAGACATCTCTCCTTAACGTTGATGAATGACTCATCTACCCATCTAACCTTATACGGGTTAGGGTGAGATTCAGTCTTAAGACCAGTCTTGGCTACCATGTTAGATGCAATATCATTAACACAACTCCCACTTTCCAAAATTACCTTACATGATTGGTTACCAATTCTAATAAATGTGTGAAAAATGGAGGTACAACACCAATCGTCAGTGTCTCTATCTTGTGACAAAACACATCGAACAACACTAAGTTTATGGTCTTTACGCTCCCTATCAACATTCCCAAAGGTCGAGGAACTCCTAATGAGATCCATATATCCATAGTCTTCAGGACGATCATCTTCGTACTCCTAAGTATGGTTCATGTTCTACTACGTTGTCATCCTGGTCTTCGTTGGGTTGATCATCTACAAGGAGGGTTCGAGTCGGACACTGATGTGCGTAATAACCATAACCATGACACCTATAACACTCATAACCATGACACCTATCACACTCAGTACGAGGATTGGCCTTGGGAGCATCCCCAAGTAAACCATTTTCGTTGGGGTTTCTCGATGACGATGGTACACTAGGTTTTGGCTTGGATTGAGACTGATTAAACCTAGGGTTCGACTCATTGGGTCTATTAGGGGTAGTCCATGAATCACGCTGCCTATTGAAATAGGGTCTTTAAAATCGGTCAAGATCCTCAACCAATTGGTAAGCATGCCTCTAATGACGTCACCTCACGAAAATAATTTACATTGTAAGTCATCTCGAAGCCCAGACCTGAACCTAGAAAGGGTCATTCCAACCTCTTATGTTCACATCGAATTAAATATTCGTTGAATTTGGAGATGTATTTCGTGACAGGACAATTGTCTTGGGTCAGTTTCTGCCATTGATCCAAGAGCCTTTGTCGATAGGAAGTTGGCAAGAATTTTTCTTTCAACTTCTCTTTCATCTCATCCCATGTAAGAATGGGTTCTTGCCTCCTTTGTACCAACAATCGCTCAACACTTTGCCAATGCAACTTAGCTTGTCCAACAAGCATCATTGTGGCAAAACGGACTTTTCTAGCCTCAGACATTTTATACCACCGAAAATAGTGGTCCATGTCTGTCATCCAGTCGATGAAAACTTTTGGGTCCAGTTGACCATCAAAAGTAGGCACTTCTATCTTCACACTTCTTATTATCCTCTCGTCTCCTAGGACCTGATAAGGTCTCGAGGGTGGCATATAGACATGATGTCTGACGAGGTCATTCTGACGATGATCAAGGCCTCTAGGTCGATCCCTATACAGATTATCTTGGCGTTGCCTATAGTCTTGATGTCCAACTAGGTCATCCCTACGATGATCCAAACCCCTATGTCTGTCTTTATCTCTCTCTCGATAGGCACTATGATGGGAACCCTCATCCAATAGGTCAGGAGTTTTACGACGTTCACTTTCAAGTCTTTCGATTCGGTTTCTAGTATCTTCATTAGACGTTTTTAGCGCATTGACATCTTTTTTCCATGTTAATTAGGGGGTTCAGAATATCTTGCAACATTTGATCTTATTCAGGGACCATATCAGGAGTGAGTTGGTATTGTCTACCGCTACAGGTGCTCATGCAATGTGATATGAGTCATAACAAAATTCTATATGTTCTCAATGCACAAGTTGAAGTAATCTAATGCAAAATGAAACCTAAACCAGGCTCTGATACAAAAAATGATACATAATGGATGCGACTTAAAATCAACAAATTAATTAGAATTAAAGTAAGTTCATTTAAGTCTACTAATTATCAAATAATTTCTCGGTCGTCAAAATTAATTGTTATATTAGGCAATAGATCATAAACTATCGTGCAACCCTTAGAATTTTACAAGAAATTGAATCAAGTTACTATTAAATTAAGATAGTCTCTATTTAATACGTAGATTGATAACCACAAGTTCCAGTTTTCTTTCATTTTGTAGAAGCACTCAAGTTATTGGTGGATCAATATCCTATTGATAGCGTATTGGATGGTAGATGTAGTTGTCATAATTACTTGATTTAAAATGAGGAGGGAGACTAGAATCGAGATGTCGAATGGTTACCAGAAGGAGGGGAGGCTGCTGCTTCTTCCTGCTGCTGCTTGTAGCCTTGTACTACTGCTTGTACTGTTGTTGTCGCTGCTGCTTGTACTGCTGTTGTCGCTGCTGTGGTACTGTTGTTGTGGTACAGCTGCAGCTGCTGCTAATGTTTGCACTGCTGCGGCTGCTTCTGCAGCATTTGTTGCTGCTTCTGCAGCAACTGCTGTTGTTGATGTTGGTTCTGCTGCCGCTGCTTCTGCAGCAGCTTCTGCGGCCGCTGCTCCTGCTGTCTGTTGTCGGAAGGAGGGAGGGGAGGTTGTTCGTTGCCCGGAAGAAGGGAGGGGAGGTAGGGAATGAGAGAGGTTTAGGAGAGGGAGGAGGGTTTGGCTATCTCGACCATAGAGAAAGTAATAAAAAAAATTCTTTTCATTCATTCATTGCCTCCATTCCTTTCACAAATAAGGATATAAATTGGCTCTCAAAACAAACACTCAACCAACTAACCAACTTCTAAGAAATAGGTAAGCTGCAACTACAAAACAACCCAAACGGGCCAAACCACCTTCTCCTAAAGACTAGGTAACAAATAAAAAAACAGAATAACAAAATAAAAAACAGAATAATAAATAAAATCTGTGTTCAAAATTCAAATTTAAACTTTAAATGCTAATCCCAATTGATGTCATGTTGCGCCGTTTTCTAAGTTGGTAGGTCTTCGTAATTGGGGGCATGATGTCCTCATCACTTCTCCTCCATATTACTTTAAAAGATATTAAAATGTGAGACTTATCCAAAATAATCAAAAGGTTGCATGTGAAAATCAAGGGTCATTGACAAGTTCTAAAATAGCGAAAAATGGGTTTTTTCCATGCCCCAGTTATGGTCAAGTTAGTGTGGAGTGTTCACTGATTAGTATCACAAACTTTAATCTTAGTCTTAGTCACCTTAGGCACAATCTTATACTGGTAAGAAATAGTACCTTATGTGGAATTACTCGACAGTATCTATTTGACTCTTGACTAGTAGATCAATCTTAAATATATAAAAGAAAATAAGTCTGCAAAATAAGAAATATCAGATTCACGCTTTCTCACTCTCTGAAGCTAACTTTGAAAGCAAGAACTGATCCCGTCTTCGACTTGTGAAAGTTTCTACCTTTTGTTCGAACCCTTTCCTCAACCTGTCAATAACATTGCAGTTTCTGTCAGATACTACCATGGTTTGTCTTAATTGGGCATACAACACCTAAGCCAACTCACCCTTTTCCTCATCAACTCTGGGTTCCCAATACTATCGCCAAGTACTGCACGAAGTTCTGAGTCATCTCTGCAAGCATCTTCTATGATCCTTCAAAAAAGCTTAGAAGTATAAGACAACTTTCTACTGTATGAGAAGTGCTTAATTTTATAAATGCATAAAATGCAGCCACAAACAATTTGAAGCCTATGAAGAATATAGAAAGGCATACTTGGTCCGATTTAAAAGAATATAGAAGCAAAGACCAATATTATATCTAAAGCAAGTATTCCTGTAATGGGTCTGTAACAGATTCCACGGAAACTTAGCAACTATATCCTTTTTTTCAAAGAAAAGCCTATTGATCCATGTCCAGCCAGTTGAGTGATGATAATATACAGGGGTGTCCATGTTATAAAAAAATCAAAGCTTTCAAGTGGGGCATAATTTGCTCCTTCTGAAAGGAAATCCTTGCCCACAATAAATTAACCAATTAATTGCAATTTGTTATGAAGAGTAAGTTTGTGATTCCATACTTCAGTAACCTAATTATAACCATTTAAAAGCCATCTTTTAGCCCTCGACTGCAATAAACTATTATCAACTTTTCATTCTCTAGTTACTAACATACAAATTAAGACTGTCAATTGGAAACTTAGTTGCTTTAGGAGAACAAAAGAAACTATGTTATTGCTGAGTTTCTAAATAGTTTGCAAATGACAAACACAGCACTAGATTTAGGAATGCATTCTTCCGTATACCCATCGAGCAATGCAGTCAGTCAAATCACATTCAATATAACTTTGACTGAATAGATTAAACAACATATTCCACTCTTCCCATAACCTTCTTTATCATCTACTGTACAGTATACTTAGCACCATAGAACCTAGATTAAATTTAATGAGAGCACTTCAAGTATACATTTTCTATAACATCGAGAGTGGATTGACTTCACATCGAAGAAGCTCTGAGTACCCTCAAAAAGAAAAGAAGAGAATTACTCTTCCCGGAGCATTCTTTCTCGTCTACTCAAAATTATAAATTTTGTATTAATTTTTGGGAAGACAAACTTAGTGTCGAAAACCCTAAAAGGATGGACTTTCAGTGTAAAGTTTAACTACCACAAAGAAAAGAACACAAGTTCTTCTAAAGCATTAATTTCACTAACTATTGTTCCTCCTACATAATTCTTTTAAAGCACTACTTCTTTGTGTACACATTTCATTGGACGCGAAAAAAAAAAAGAGACATTCTTTCTCTATGCAATCCCACTTGGGTCAGCCCTGGTGTAACTTTAGGCTGTGATTGGATCGAGGGTTAAGAGAGTTAAGTGAGGGAAAAAAAGAACCATGCTTGGTTTGAGGGTGGAGGTTTAGGAGGGAGAGTAATAGAGGGTTAAGTGGGGGTTTGTTTAACCCTCTTTTGTCCATTTTTTTAACCCCCCAAATAAGAGGGTTAACGAGGGGGAAGTGAGGGGTTTTGTTTAAAAACTCATAAATATACCACATTTAACTCTTTCATCCACTCAAAACTTCCAATCCAAGCAAGGGTTATTAAACACACCCCACTTAACTCTCTCTCAAATCCAAGCAAGGTTATATGTATTGACTCCCCTCCCCCACTTAACTCTACCACACTTACCACTTAACCCTGCTTATTTTTTTCCTCCTCAATCCAAGCAGACAAGGAAATAACATAACTGTACGTAGAATTGTTGAATTTAAGTAAACGTAAGGAATAAAGAGAGATTCTTCTTTATGTACACATTTCATCGAACACTATAAAAGAAAAGAAAATTACATTCTTTCTATGTAAGGCCACCTGGGTCATCCCCAAAAAGTTATTTAGCATGAAGAGCTAACTACTTCTTCATGTAGGCATTTCATCAAACACGTAGAGAGCATTAAATTCATATTACTTACTTGGCCCATTGTGGGTAGTTGTGAGCTCTGTCGTAGTCTCTCCTCCGCTTCTCCTCCCTCACTCTGAGCAGCCTCCTTCCCCTTGCGCTCGTGCTGGAGCTCTTCGCTGCTGTCGAGGGACGCTTTGCAGCTTCCTCGTCCTCTGCTGCTGCTCCATTCTTTGAGCATTTGAGTAGAAGTCTACTGCTGGAGCTGCTGTTGGTGTGGTGAGGATGGAGCGAGGAGGAGAAGAGTATGGTTGGTGAAGGAGATGCTAGAGTTAGCATCATTTATAGAATTTTTTTTTTTTTTTTTCTTTTTTGTTGAAGGTCTCTCCTTTTTTTTTTGCAAATTATAAGGGCACTACTACTATTACTTGGGGGTAGCCCAATATAAATTTTCCCAAAATTACAAGTTTGCCACTCTCAAAGTTACTTGGGGCTAGCCCACACCAAGGTATATAAGTGAATTTTTTTTTCTATTTTTGGCATTCCACCTAGACTTGAAGAAACCATCATTCTCCAAGTCTAAACCTAAATTTGGAAATTGATAGTTGTGGTTGGAGGAGAATTTTACTTTGGTGATTGTCCAAGGAATATTCTTCCGGTATGTCTTCGACAACCTACGATGAATAAGTTTTGCGATTGTCAGAAAAAAATTTAGTTTTTTTTTACTATTGTAGAAACAATGCATGAAAATATGTTCGATGACGAAGTCGGATCCTCCAATCAATTAAATATGCACTCCGGACGTTCCGAAGAACATGTCGGTTGTTCCGAAGCACGTACGGTACGTAAAACGACAACCCTAATTCGACAGTCATCGTGTTAGGACTGTAAAAATTAGACAGTCCTATATAAATATAGGACTGTCAAAACTTCTACAGTCCTATATAAACATAGGATTGTCATAAATTCGACAGTTCTATATAAAAGTAGGACTGTCATAATTTTGACAGTCCTATATAAAAATAGGACTGTCAAAATAGTGACAGTCCTGGATAATTATATGAAGTTATTAATTTTTATATTATTTTATATTGGTTATAGGACCAACCTTGTTCAGATATTGTGGTATATCCTGTTGTTGGTGTTGATGTGGATGATATTTTCTCAACGGATATTCAATTTGCAACCCAAGAAGAAACATTAGAGTGGTGCAGAGAAGTTGGAAGACGACATAACGTAGTTATTGTCATTGCAAGATCCATCAGATCTCGGCCGGGCCGAAAATATCTTGAGCTGGGATGCGAAAGAGGAGGTGTGTTTAGGGAGCATCATAAAAAAAGGGTGTTGTTGAAAAAGAAATCCCTAAGAAAAACGTTGGGACGAGAAAATGTGGTTGTCCATTGAAGATGTTGATTGTAAAAGTTGAAGATGTGAAGTGGATAATCGAAGTTAAGAATGGAAGACATAATCATCCTATTCCAGGGACACTTACGGGTCATGCCTACGTGGCACGGTTGAAGGAGGATGAGAGAAAGTTGGTTGAAGAATTGTTCCTTTCCGGAGTTGCACCGAAACAAATTTATTCTGCCGTGCGACAAAAAGAAGATGGGAACAAGTCTACCATGAGGACGATCTATAATAGTTTGGCCAGAGGGAAATGTAATAGTATGAAAGGAAGAATGGCGATGCAGCAAGTATTGAAATTGCTTGGGGAGCATCACTACGTGGAGTACCATAGAAGACATCCACAAACTGATGAACTCCTTTCGTTGTTTTGGGCTCATCTTGATTGCACACACTTGGCTCGGTCCTTCGCAGACATGTTGGTCCTTGATTGTACATATAAGACCAACAAGTTCAAGATGCCTCTTTTTCACGTTGTTGGGTTTACGTCTACGGGAAAAACATTTACAGTCGCTTTTTGTTTTATGAAGAGTGAGACAGTAGAGGATTACACATGGGCATTGAGGAAACTACAATCCCTTTACACAGGTTACAAAGAGCCCTCTGTTTTTGTTACTGACAGAGAATATGAGCTGATAAATGCTATAGACATTGTATTTCCTCATGCGCATAGACTACTATGCACTTGGCATATAAATCGAAATATCCAAGCTCAATGCAAGAGAAATTTTGTAAAAGTGGACGGTAAAATCGACATGCTTTGCTTCAAAGAATTCTACAGTGATTGAAGTCTTGTATGGCGAGCAAGTACTACAGACAGCTACGACACAACATGGTACATGTTCCAACAAAAGTGGGAGACGAGTAACCCGACATGCATATATTATATCAAAGATACTTGGCTAGAACCACATAAAGAGCATTTCGTCTTAGCATGGACCAACATGGTGAAGAATTATGGCACAATCACTACGAACCGGGTCGAAGGAGCACACTCAAGTTTAAAAAGATATCTACGGTCATCGGTCGGTAATTTTGTCTTCAGCGTTGTCGATTTGTTGGAGTTCGTCATTGATTGCCATATAATTCAAACCCTGGCAACTTACGAGGCTTCTTCCCAACTTCTTCACTTTCCTTGCCTATTCATGAGAATTAAAAAAATTTGTTAGAAACAGTTACAAATATCAAACTTAAAGTCTACAAGTTGGCTCACCATCTTGACCAGTGCAGTATACAAGACCTATTTGGCAGGAAGATCTGAAGGTACACGTACAATATCCCCTCCGCGTTGGAACAAGGTAGGTAGTCCGACACCGGCGTAGTAGGCGAGGTAGTCGTCGCTACACTCTGTCATATTGACTGCTGCTTGACGTTCGGTATCTCTAATAACGTGGCGTTGCCACTCGGTGAAGAAGTCTGATACCCAGTTGAACGCCGCAGGAATATAGTTTAGCGGTTTTGTACCGCGCGGAGGAGTTATCATTTTCAAAGTGCGCCTTGGTACAGTTTGTACGTAGCCAAACTGATGGAGCACTCTATCCGGCATATAAGCCTCCTCGATTTTATGACAACTGATAAGACCGTGATATAAGGCGACTGGTTACAATGGACGGGTAGTCTGTCGCAAATCACGGTATGGATCCCATACAATCTGCACCGCATAAAATTTACCATAACGTCATTTAGCATAACGTAGTAAATTAATACCAATGAAGTACAAAATTAGGTCTAAATTTACCTCTTCTGTCGTCAAATCTTCGAGTGCATTCCGTAGGGCGGCCAATGTGTGAGAACGTTTGGCATCTTCCTTACTTGGCTTCCATCGGCACATTCTAGGCAGGTTCTCGTTATACCCTCGGTTCAGTTTCACCCGCTGCAGGGTTGGAAAGTTCTCGTATATCCATGCCTTCACGTAACCAGGTTAAAAAAATATTAGTCCAAAAATAAACAACAAAATTTAAATTTATGTATACAAGTTGATAAAGATATATCTATACATGGAGTAGAGTCTGGCATCCGGATATTGTCTTCGAACCCACGCGGGATGCCGCACCAAGCTCACGGTAAAGGTATGCTAGTATACTGCTTCCCCAAGACACTTCGTCCACCGTGTCAATGTTGTCCAAATTGAGGAGATATTTGGCATGTATGGACGTTCCAGACTTATCCGTAATGCCGACAGCCCCTAAGATGAACTGCATATATCCGCGGGCCACATTTTTACTATTATCAATTTCGGGGGCCGGCTCAGCGAATATCTCCTCCAAATATTTTAGAGGAAGTCCGTAGGACTTCTTGAATTCTCGAAGACTAGTAAAACTAGTGGCATCAACTCCCAGACACCCTGATACATAATCCACAATATAGTCGTAAAAGTTGATGCTCGATTCATCATAAGTTTGATTCATCATGACTCGACCATCAACCCTAAGTCCCAATATATGATGGACGTCATCAAGGGTAATCGTCAACTCCCCATTGGGTAGATGGAAAGTGTTGGTTTCTGGATGCCATCGTTCTACAAATGCTGAAATCAGTGCATTATCCATCGTCGTATATGAGTAGCTACCCAAATATTGTAGACCGGTGGGACTGATTTTTGCCTTCATATTGTCTCCCAATAATTTATACATCCATGTATTGCATTTTTTCCCGTGGTTGATCACCGTCAACATACGAGAACTCTCCTGAAAAGTAAACAATTGGATGAAATTATACCTCTATGTAAAATGTACTTATCTATAAATAATTGGATGAACTTTGAACTTACAACTATATATAAATTTATCATAACGTAATGTACTTACCGGATTGTTCCATATTTGGTATGCAATATGGTTTTCGATCGACGGTAACATAGAGCAACCGTTTGGACGAGTGTCGACTGGACTATCTGGCTGCTCAGAAGGTCCTGAACCATCAGTAGTCCGGTTTTGGAGAGTTTGTGGGAGACTCTCGGCAGGACTATCTGCAGGCTGAGAAGGTCCTGAACCATCAGTAGGCCGATTTGGGACATTTGGCATGTCCTCATCGGAGGAGGAAGAAGAACCGGAAGAACTAGGAGGAGCACGTCTCTTCGAACGAGTGACAGTCTTCTTCGTCAATCGACGTTTCCTCACTTCAGGGCGTGCCTCGGGCTCGCGGATAGTGACGCCTGGTTGAATAGTACGCGAAACAGTGCGTTCCTTACGCATCGACGCAGTAGGGCATCTTCTCATGATATCTTCATCCACAGTGTCCTTCCGAGGGGCATGACTATAAGACAAACAAATAATTTCTATTTTAACATCATAATTTAATTTAACATTCAGGACTGTAGAAATTTCTACAGTCCTATAAGTATACAGGACTGCAGAATTTTCCACAGTCCTAATTTTTTAGGACTGTTGAAATGCCTACAGTCCTATATAAATTTAGGACTGTAGAAAATTCTACAGTCCTTAATATAAATAGGACTGTCGATTTTTCTACAGTCCTAAATCTATATAGGACTGTAGGAAAATCTACAGTCCCGCCCGATACTGCTCGACAATGTCGATGATTATCGACATTGTTTGCCCTAAAATCGTATTCGATCAACTAAGTAAACGTCTAAACTACATCCTAAACTACATTCTGGACTTGTATGCCCTCATTTGAAGAATGGAAAGAAAATCACTCAAATTTTTCGAAATGCAATAGGATTTTTTAAAATTTTTGGAAAATTTTGTAAATGCAATAGAACAAGGAGAATGATGATTTGTACCTTGATTCTTTCGAGACTTTGGGAGCCATCAACAAGGAGGAGGAGGACGAAGTTTCAGAGAACGGCCGGCGGGAGGGGGGAGGGCTCCGGTGGGGTGGGGAGGATTTGGGAGTGTTTGGGAGAAGGGTTTCAAAGTGGGCTAGTATGAGTAAACTAATGGGCTAGTGTGAGTAAACTTTGATCATTAATGGGCTAGCCTCAATCCTGGGCTAGCGCCAAGTAATAGTAGTAGTGCCCTTATAATTAACCTTTTTTTTAGAGCAAAAGAAGGCTTTGAACAATTTGGTTCAAGAATAGGATATATTTCTGACGTAGGATCAGGGATTTTGGATGTTTCCTTTTTCGTTCCTTTTTGACCTTTTTTTGTTTGAAGGTATATTCGTCTTCAACATTTTGGATTATCATCCCCAACCAAATCATCATCCAAACTTATCATGTATTAATTTTTATTGTGGAATTACAAAGATCGTATATATGTACATAAAAATTGAAGATTACAATTAATTGTAGCACTTTGGTCTTATGCAACTAGATTATAACTCTTTGTGTCCAAGCACAACTTGTAAGGAAATTAAGATTACACACTGACTCTTTGAAACAGTTAACTTTCAACCACAAGTTGCTGGAAATATAAAAAAAAAAAAAAATTTGCAAACACAGTTGCTACAAAGAGAAAAAATAGAAGAAAAAAATCCAGAAAGAACAGATCCACGTTGGGGTAATCAAAATCACCGTTACTCAAAGTAAGATCCGGTCCTTTCTGTCGATCTGCTCTTAGGAATCAGTAAGTTCAAAAAAGAACTTTTGGAATACTCCTTGTCACCTTCGTTGTGGATCTTGAACTGGACGAACAGATGACACTTCGTGGGTCTGTTGCGGCTGTTGCTAACTCTCCTCTCGTAGCAATATATTTTTTGCCCCCATTGAAAAGGAAGAAAGGAGAATATATATAGGGAAGAACCAACCAAAACCCTAACAACCGCTACCCACTTAATATGGCAATAATCTCCACGAATAAGGGGCGGTTACAATAGAAAATCCACTTAAATAGTCGTTAGCATAATTTTTGCACCAACAACTATTGGCAGAAATGTCGCCAATTCCGTGCCATAAGCTATTACGTAGAAATCTGCGCTGTGCTATAGCCTTTGCGGGAAAATGCGACACCGGTGAGAAAATCGTGCGAAAACGAGCATAATGACATGCAAAAGTGCATGATGCGTACGTGTGAAGTGCAAAGTGCGCAATCAAAGCGCAACTTTGTGCCATTCGCCTACGCCCTCGTCTGAGTCATTAGGCCCCTTCAAGGTCTAGATCCTATGGAAAACCCAAAAGAAATGAGTGATAAAAGCATAAATATTCTTGAGCTGGAACTCTAATTGAGTAAGACGGTGCTAAATATCTGTCGATGTCTCTGTACTATCAATAATTTGTGAGTGAGTCGAGGAGAAACCCTTTGTATTTATCCGCTTGAAGAATTGAGTTCTTAAATATGGATGAAACATGTGGTAATATGGATGAAGAATTGACTTCTGACAGTGAGAACAAATCAAACTAGACCGCTTACGAGCATAGCAGGTGGTAATAGAATGATCAAGCTTCCCATAATAAGTACATGAAGAATGAAGAGAGGTTCTGGAGGTGGGAGCACGAGTCTTATCGAAAGTGGAAGACGAAAGAAGTTTTCAGATAAAGGCATTTTTTGGACTAAATACAAAGAGGGGCCGCTATCAAAATCTCCAAAATTTAAGGAATCTGGACAAGAGTTCCCTTTTCCTGTGCTACTTTATATTTTTTCTTGTCTTATAGCTAAATTAAGTACATGAAGAATGAAGAGAGGTTCTGGAGGTGGGAGCACGAGTCTTATCGAAAGTGGAAGATGGAAGAAGTTTTCAGATAAAGGCATTTTTTGGACTAAATACAAAGAGGGGCCGCTATCAAAATCTCCAAAATTTAAGGAATCTAGACAAGAGTTCCCTTTTCCTGTGCTACTTTATATTTTTTCTTGTCTCATAGCTAAATTAATGCTACAAAAAGATTCCTTTCATAAAGATGGTTGTGCTCAAACAGAGGCCACGGACATTGGGTGCACTCTTTGCTAATAGGGTGGTGCTATGCCTATTATCTTATGCTTACAACCTTCTTACAACCGCCATGTGGCGCTCACGTGGCATCCACGTGACGACCGTCCATTGGAGGAGGGGAGAGAGGTGGGACCCGGTAGCTGCCAGGATGGTCGCCATGTGGTCGGAACGCCACGTGGCGATCGTTCATTAGGGGAGTGGTGGGGCCGGGGGTGGCCCACATAGCAGGGGGTGAGAGGGTTGTAAGAAGGTTGTAAGCATTTGGTAGTAAACTTAGCATTATTGTTGCCAATATGAAGGAGCAGAGGGTGAGTGTGTTTTCGGTCCAGTAGCAGACTCCCCGTACCAACACCCGTCAAACTTCACAAGATGTCTGAAGATGCGTTGGTTGACGACGCCGAGAGCCTGAGTGGAGGCCCTTCATATTGGAAAAGCGTGCATCCAAGGTCCGTGGCCTCTACTTGAGCACAAGCATCTGTATGAAAGAAATCTTTTTGTAGCATTAATTTAGCTATGAGACAAGAAAAACAATAAAGTAGCATAGGAAAAGGGAACTATTGTCCATAACCCTTTAATTTTGGATATTTTGATAGCGGCCACTCTTTGTATTTAGTCCAAAAAAATGTCTTCATCTAAAAATTTTCTTCCGTCTTCCACTTTCGATAAGACTCGTGCTCCCACCTCCAAAACCTCTCTTCATTCTTTATGTACTTATTGCGGAAAGCCTGGTCATTCTATTACCACCAGTTATCCTCGTCAGCAGTCTAGTTTGATTTGTTCTCACTGTCAGAAGTCAATTCTTCATCCATATTACCACCTTCTTCATCCATATTTAAGAACTCAATTTTCAAGCGGATAGGACAAAGGGTTTCTCCTCGACTCACTCTTAAATTGTTGATAGTATAAAGTCATCGGCAGATATTTAGCACCGTCATACTCGGTTAGACTTTTTTTGAAGGTCTCTCTTTTTGGAGATCAAAAGAAGGCTTTGAACAATTTGGTTCAAGAATAGGATATATTTCTAATACGGGATTAGGGATTTTGGATGTTTCCTTTTATATTCTTTTTTACTTTTTTCGCTTGAAGGTATATTCATCATCAATATTTTGGATTATCATCCTCATCCAAACTTATCATGTAGTAATTGTTATTGCCGAATTACAAAGATCGTAACATGTACGTGAAAATCGAAGATTATAATTGATTGTAGCACTTTGGTCATATGCAACTAGATTATAACTTTTTGCTTCCAACCATAACTTGTAAGGAAATTAAGATTATACATTGACTCTTTGAAATAGTAAGCTTACAACCACAAGTTGCTGGAAATATAAAACAATAAAAACTTTGCAAGCGCAATTGCTACAAAGAGAAAGAAAAGAAGAAGAAAAACAGGAAGAACAGATCCACGTTGGGGTAATGAAGATCATCGTTGCTCAGAGTAAGATCCGGCCCTTTCCGAAGATTTTCTCCTAGGAACCAGTAAGTTCAAAAAATAACTTCTTGAATGCTCCTTGTCACCTTCGTTGTGGATCTCGAACTGGACGAACGGATGACACTTCGTAGATCTGTTACGGCTGCTGCTAACTCTCCTCTTAAAGCAATATATTTTCTGCCCCCATTAAAAAGGAAGAGAGAAGAATATATAGGGGATACACCACCCAAAACCCTAATAGCCGCCACCCACTTAATCCGGTGATAATCTCCACAAATAAGGTGCGGTAACAACAAAAAATCTACTTAAATAGTCGCTAGCACAATTTTTGTGCCAATAGTTACTGCACAAAAATGTGCGTGTCTTGCGCCAATTTCGCGCCATAAGCTACTACGCTAAAATTTGCGCTACAACCTTTGCGTGGAAACGCAGCACCAGTGCAAAAATCGTGCGGGAATGAGCATAATGATGAGAAAAAGCGCCTGATACGTACGTGTGAAGTACAAAGTGCGCCATCAAAGAACCACTTTATGCCCTTCGCATACGCCATCGTCTTAGTCCGAGTCGCTAGGCCCCTTCAGGGCCTAGCTCATATGGAAAACCCCAAAGAAATGAGTTGCAAAAGCATAAATATTCTTTGGAGGTCTTGATCTTTGTCCTCTAAGAAAATATTCTATCATCTCAACCACATGGGCTACCACTCCCTATATGCATAAGTCAACAAAAAAAGAATCTTATATTGAAATACACATTTGGGGTTGACACATGAATTAGGACTATTTTCTAGAGCTAAAAATTAAAAACCCCAACAATTCCACACATATTTTAATATATGGGTTGAGCATTCCCAGTAGTGATTGTACATCATGTATTAGGATAGATGTCGCTTATGACTTAAATATTCCCGCATGGGTCAAGCAACAATACGATACATAATAGACTATGCCTTAAATTTAGTACCATAGTTGTTGTCACACCCTGATTACAAAGAATCGCTAAGTCTTCACCGAGCTTAATGTCGTACAAGCCTAATTTATACTTTGTACAAGACATGTTCGTGTGTGTGCGACGGAGTTAAGCAGAGAAATTGAATAAAAACATGACACGAAGAAGATAGGTCTTTTATTGATAATTCACATTGGATACATTGTAGTGCCTCAAATCCCGATCCGGTCGGGATGCGCACTATATTATAGGCTTGTGGGTAGACTTCTGAGTTGTAGCTTAGTGTCTAGTAGTCGTTCGGCATCCTCTTGCCCTGGACGAAATGCGATGATACTTTCCAACTCATGGATATGCCTCTATTGAAACAGGTCCAATAGTTTTCGTATTTTGTTGCTTGGTTTTCTTAATTTCGCTTTGGAATTTCGTTTTGGTGTTGCTTTCGATTTGCTTGATTTTCGTTGTTGGCTTTCTTGCTTGAGCATTCGTTTCTTGGAGATTTTCGAGAGGAAGGATAGGCGAAAGGATTCTAACTTTATGCTTGTGCTATTGCAGGACTGCGTAACTGACGCTTGATCGTCGCTAGGCGGGACTCCTCCTTTCAGCATATTCTCTAATCGGTGGGTATTTCAGACCCTTCTTTCCTACTTCTTCATGTCAACAATCGTTAATGTTTCAAACATTCAATCGGTGATGCCCGGCTGAACGCCTAGGAAATTCTTAGCCACAATGCATGCCATCCACTAAGAAAGGAATATTGATAATTATAGTCTACTTAGTACATTTATATGCACACGATCTATAACACGCGCTTCACAACAAAGCGAGCAGTTGTGGTTCAAAACCAAGAAACTTCTTGATGGAGTACGGCATCTGAAACATTGGTTGTGGCATGGTGCCTCGAAGAGTTTGGACCCTCGGGTCACCAAAATCAGAACACGGCTTTGAGAAAATTTGAATTGTTGCATAGGTATATAGCTTCTTTAGTTTCTTCTGTTTCATTACATGCATTGTTTGATAGTTTAATTGTTCACACATTCGTATGGTCTGGGATAACTTGTGCACAAGGTTTGACATTTTCTCGAAACGGTATCCGGGGTTACTAGAACCGAATCGACTTAGGGAAAAATATTTGATCGTGCTTGGCGTGATGTATTGTAGGACCTTCAGCGGGGCTTGCAACTCGGGCTGATAGGGTACGCCACAATATCGTTGGATAAGTCCCCATGTGTCGATCACACTAATGACCGCATATAGATATAACACATTATAACTTATTGTCTTATGTAGGTGGTAAGTATACTTATGTTTCAGTGCAGGGAAGGGGAGCATCGGTTGAGTAAGCAACCGATGGGCTATATGTCTTCTATGTTATTTTTCTCTCTCAAAAATATGCAACTGATATAAACTGAATTCACTCTATTCTTAATAGTAAGACTATTTTAATGCATGATGTCCCTTAATAAGAAAATGTTGATTTAGGCGAGTGGGTTCGTCCTGCTCACCATTACAGCTCAGTACAGACCCACGTTTGTGGGCACCATTTTCAGGCACTCAGGGTGCACAATGCTAGTGAAAAGATAAAAAGGCGTTGGAAGCTCTTCTAATTTGAAGTATAGTTGAAGCCAGTTTATTTTGGAGGTATGGATCTTCAACCTATATAAGGGCGTAATACACGGGACTATGAAGATTATTTGATGGAGCACCCTACCTTTTGAGTTTATTTTGTAATGCAATCAATGTAGCCGATAGGCGTATCAAATGTAAATTACTCTGAATTATAAAAAAAAACATATTTTCTTCCTATAATCTGTGTTCAACTCTCTGTGAATGTGTTTTCTAACTTATATTTTCAAAATAGATGTATCATTGAACGTTCTTACCTTATGTGAGCATAACTTAGGCCTGCACGGTATCACATCCAAGGGAAGACTATCAATTCTATGGAATCGGGTGTGGTGGCCCATGCATGTTTGTCTTTGCAATTAGTGCGAAGTCGTGGTAGTGCAACAACATAGTTGTACTACTGCGAGCCTGCGATAAAATATAGGATATATGATATATGATATATGACAGAGAGAGAATGCTCAATAACAACTAGAAAACTTCCAATCTATTGATTTTGCTATCCTTATTGTCCTTCTTTGAATATATCGTATCTTGCACAATATTGATTCCTTGGTTTTGATCTATCTTCAGGATGCCGCCGAAGACTCGATCACAGCGTTCTTGAGCTGCTTTAGTGAGGTCGGTTACTTCTCCACCTCCAGCTCAGAGGGTCGCCTCACCAGTTCAGGTGGGGATTTTAGAAACAACTTTTGGGGGTGCTCCACCTCCAGTTCAGAGGACAGTGCCAGCAGTTTTAGAGGAGCTTCCACCACCCCCACCATGAGTCGATCCCGCGTAGATGTTTGCTCTCTTTAGGGAGATCATGGAGGCCCAGAGGGCTCAGGCGGAGGCTCAGCACCGCCAGTCAGACGTGATAAGGCAAGGAATAGAGAATGTCCATCAGTTAGCGCTAGCAGCCGTGGAGAGAGTAGCGCTTACTCAGCCGCATATTGTTCTATCTCAGCCCGATCCGCAGTAGCCAAGGTCGGGCACTATTGTTGATTTCAAGAGGATGAGTTCCAAGGACTTCAAGGGCACAAAAAGGATCTTATATGCTGACGATTGGATCGAGGACGTAGAGAGGAACCTACGACTAGCATAGATTTTGGAGAGTCTACGAGTGAATGCAGCGGGAAGCCAGATGTTCGACGTAGCATTGACATAGTTTCATACAAACCCGAGGATCACGATGACATGATTGACTTAGGAGGCTTTTAAAGAGCTTTTCAAGGAGAAGTTCTTTCCAGACGTGGCTCTAAGTGCCCTAGAGAGCCAGTTCCTAGACCTCGTCCAGGGGAGTATGATAGTGGACGAGTACGCTGCAAAATTTTGCAAATTAACCAGGTTTATGAAGGGGCAGAATCCCCAAGGAAAGGCCAGGAAATTTCGGAAAGGTTTGATCAGGGAGATCAAATATCTCATTAGGGGACACCGTACATCAACATTTGAGGAGATCCTGATGGATGCCCAACGGGCTGAGGATGACTTGGATCTCAAGTCTAAGAGAGGTAGTGTCACACCCCAGTCCCAAAATACAAGGAACCAGGCCACGTGGCAATAGCCAGCTGTCACGTCTCCGAGGATATCCCAATTTAATGGATCCTAACGAAGGGTTCTACGTTGTCCTAAAATACTAACATGTCCAATATCAGTCAATCAATAGGTAAACTAATCTCATCCATAATATAAACAGCAAGAAGTACTAATAAACTGCTGGAAGATAAACACCAGTCTCAAGATATCATAGTACAACCAATAATGTCTGGTGGGGACAAACCCACTACTATGACGAAATAAAATACTAAAATGATAGATAAAAGATAATGACTAGGGCATCGGCTGACTAGGTAATGATGCCCCCAATCCTAGGCAGAAGGCCTAACAAGTGATCACGGAAACTCTGACGGTAGAACCTCTAACTCCTCTACGGTAGCAAACCTCGTCTCCTGTCCTGGGACGTACACTGTGGGGTAATATGCCTCGTCCAAATCTGAAAAGGTACCAGGTCCTCAGAGGGACGTAACAAGATACATAGAAGCATGCCATATATAAATACTGAATAAAATAAATACAATAAAGGGTGTGCTAACCATCTAAGTGAATGCAATATGAGGACAACTTTGGTACGTATGGGTAGGCGTAGGCATAACGTCCAACACCCCAAATAGCGTGGCAGCAGTGCAGTATATCGTCCATATCGCTCCGAAGAACATGGCAGCAGTACAGTATATCGTCCATATCGCTCCGAGGAACGTGGCAGCAGTGTAAAGGGAGTCATTGGATCCGTGGCTCCTCTGGATACTATGGACTCCAATGGGTGTATCCCATACGCCTACTAATGTCCTCCCCGCCCAATATAGATACGCAAGTCGAATACTCGACGTGCATACCACGTATCTATATGCCAGTCTCTAACACTAAAATATAACCTGAATTACGTACTAACCGTGATGTAAGTCACACACACCGATAGCTAGTCGAGTACGCAAACCCGTATCCCAATATGAATATGTCTCAGTGAACGTGTAAGGGTGTCAGGTCTCAGAAGATAATAGAGTATCCTTCAATGGGGGTGAGTCTGCTAATGACTAGGTCAAGTACACTAATCATCGACGTATCCGTCGACTGCACCCGAGTAAAATCTCGGACGCGCACAGTTGTATAAAAGAAAAGCACAAGAATATAATACAACATATGCATAATTTAAATTAAACAGTAAATATGGCAAGGTATCTTGCTTGAGTCCTCAAGCTGTGAATGCCAGAAGCCGGTTCCTGCAGTGTCTCCTGGCTGATCCAATGATCCTAACATACAATATAATATAGCAATGCTGACATCAGACACTAAGCAATATATACACACTATTGTGACGCTACTCTTGGGGTATTATCGCAAGTTCACGATTGATTGAATATAGCATCACGCGTGCACGTAGCCAGGGTGTACACGTGTTCTGTTCTCGGTTATCGCGTGCTTTGAGACAACAATCATCAAGTTATGGTTACCAACTATTTTTGATTTATACGATTATAGGTCCTTGGTTCCCATGTTCAAACGTACTCAGTTTATGCCCCGATGTTCAGATAAAATACTGGTCTTTGGTAACATGTCATACTTTAGGGAATGTATTCATTATTTTCTAACCTAATTATCATCACGCATACACATAACTCTTATTTTCTTTTATTAGGTTGGTGTCGACATAGGACACGTCGACACGACGACTTGAATAACAGTCATACAATGATACTATACGAGAACGAGTGGGGGATCGAGTACCTGGATGCTTGGACGAGGGTCTGCTCATCCTCCTCGCGGGTGAAGCTCTGGAATCGACCGGTGGGTTGGCCGACAGCTGCAGCAGCGGCCTGCAGCGGATGAGGCAGCGGCAGCAGCGACTTGGCGGCGTCGGTGCGGGCTGAGGACAGTGCGGGGTGGCTGAAAAGTCGTGGGGGTAGGTCGGGATAGACCTGACGGTGGTGGTCGGCGGTGTCAGAGGCGGCGGGGGCGCTCAGGGCAGCGGCTATGGTCGGATATGGATGGGTGAGTCGGTGATGGTGAAGTCGAAGACGGCGTTGGACGGTTGGGGTGGTGGTGCAGCAGTGAGGGGGTCCGATGGCTGAAGTGATCCGGTGGTGGTCGTGGTATCGGGCAGTCGGGGGGGGGGGGGTAGCTCGGGTACAAGGGGAACAACTAGGGTTTGGGTGTTGATAAATGGTGAATTAGGGTTTCATGTGGGAGGACTTGTATATTTATAGGTGTTGACTCTCGTGGGCTATCCTTGAGGTTTGGGCCGACCAGTTCCTCGGGGTGGGGCTGGTCCATATTTAAGGGTGTACACGGGCTTGGTCTGGTCTTGTTTTTGGTGAACTTGGCCTCAACTTAATTGAATTACAAATTAATGCACAAAGCGCTCATTTACGAATATTGTGAAGCTAAGGTGAGACGCAATGACGAGTATCTAAGGTTGCACAATGGTCAGAGGGGGTAGTCTGGCATGTCTAAGAGATGTTCGTGACCTTGGGTGGAAGATAACTACTGGTGTGGTACTCTATCCTCGAAACAACGGCAAGATGTAATAGGACATATAATTATTGCACATTTATTCCAATTGTATCCAATTAAATCTAAGTCTCTCAATTTAATTCAAATTGAACCCTAAATTGGTCGAGGGGGTTTACAATCTACCCTCCTTAGAGCATTTCGTCCTCGAAATTAAAAATATACGCATGGTAAGAAATACTGACTGAATCTAAAATGCAAATACGTACCTAGTCCTTCGAAGAGATGGGGATAGCGCTGTCTAATATCCTCCTCGCATTCCCAAGTCGACTCTCCTAGTGTATGATGCCTCCATGCGACACGAAATAGAGGGATAGTCTGACCTCGCAATACCTTCTCGCTCCTGTCTAGAACCTCAACAGGCTCCTCTTGGTATGATAAACTCGGGCCGACTGTGATCTCTGAATGGTTAAGTACATGACTCAGATCCGGTATGTACCTCCTCAGCTGGGATATATGGAAGATGTCATGGACTCCTTCCAAAGTCTACGACAAGGCTAATCTGTAAGCAACCTCTCCGATGCATTCTAACACATCGAATGGTCCGATGTACCTCGGACTCAGCTTTCCTCTGCCTCCGAATCTGATAGTCCCTCGAGTAGGCGAGATCTTTAGAAATACGTGATCTCCAACCTGGAACTTTAAGGGTCGTCGATGCGCATTTGCCCAATGCTTCTGTCGGTCCTGTGCTGCTCGTAGGTGCCCTTGGATCTTCTTCACCTTCTCTACTGTACGAACAACCAACTTGGGGCCAAGAATCTGTCTCTCGCCTATATCGCTCCAACATACGGGTGAACGACACTTCCTGCCATACAACGCTTCATAGGGAGCCATCTGAATGCTCGCTTGATAGCTGTTGTTGTAGGAAAACTCGACCAAATGCTAATGGTCCTCCCAAGATCCACCAAAATCTAGCATGCACGCTCTTAACATGTCTTCCAATGTCTGAATGGTACGCTCTGACTGACCATCTGTCTGTGGGTGATACGATGTGCTAAACTTCAGGCGGGTACCGAGACTCTCTTGCATACTCTGCCAAAAGTAAGAGGTAAACCTCGTATCTCTGTCAGACACAATACTAACTGGCACTCCGTGCAGTCGCACAATATCTCTCATGTACATGTCTGCTAAGACCTTTGTAGATTGTCCAACTCAAAAGGGTAAAAAGTGTGCGGACTTGGTGAGTCTATCCACGATTACCCATACTGCATTTCGACCACTAGGACTCCTCGGAAAGCCCGTAATAAAGTCCATAGTGATATGCTCCCATTTCTACTCCGGTATAGGGAGCGGTTGAAGCAATCCTGCAGATCTCTGATGCTCAGCCTTGACTTGCTGACACACCAGGCACTTGGCCACAAAGCGTGCTATCTCTCTCTTTATTCCATGCCACCAGTAGTATTGTCTCAAGTCTCTATACATCTTCGTTCCTTCTAGATGAATAGAGTAGGTTGAACTGTGTGCTTCTGTCATCAGCTCTTGTCGAAGCTCTCCATTTGGAACATAGAGGCAATCTCCATATCTCAAAGTTTCATCTTCATGTATACGCAGTCCTGTCTGTATTCCAGCCTCTGTCCAAGCCTCTGAAATCTGGCGTCTGTTGGCAAAATAGCCATGATCCTCTCCACTAATGTCGATTGTAACTGAAAACTCGACAACTGTCCGTCTACTCCGGGCATAACGACTTCTATACCCATTTGCTCTAGATCTCTCAACAGATATTGCTGTGTAGTCAAGAAAAATGCCATGGGTCTTCTGCTTAACGCGTCAGCTACTACGTTGGCATTTCCCGGATGTACTGTAGCTCAATCTCGAAGTCTGTCATCACCTCGAGCCAACGTCTCTGTCTCTGGTTCAGATCCTTCTGAGTGTAGACGTACTTTAGGCTTTTGTGATCAGTGAATATCTCTACTCTTTCTCCATATAGGTAGTGTCTCCAAAGCTTCAAAGCAAAGATCACTGCTGCAAGCTCCAAGTCGTGAGTGGAATAGTTCTTCTCATGGGTTCTCAACTGTCTAGAAGCATAGGCTACAACCTTCCCATGCTACATCAAGACACATCCTAATCCTTTCCCGGATGCATCGCTATAGATCACGAATCCTCCGGGTCCAGATGGTGTGGTCAAGATAGGTGCCATAGTCAAACGCTTCTTCAGCTCATCGAACACTGTCTGACACTCCTCTATCCAAGTGAACTCCTGCTCTTTACGAGTCAAACGGGTCATCGACTTTGCAATCTTCGCAAAGTTTTCCACGAACCTCCGGTAATACCCGGCAAGTCCTAGGAAACTCCTTACTTTTGAGACATTGGTAGGGGTTGGCCATGTCTCTACCGATAAAATCTTTGCCGGATCTACTGAAATACCATCTCCTGAAATGACGTGTCCAAGAAAAGCGACACGATCTAGGAGAAACTCGTACTTGTTCAGCTTAGCATAAAGCCTCTCTCTCCGCAGTGTCTCTAACACTAGCCTCAGATGCTTTTCGTGCTCCTCGTGGCTCTTTGAATACACCAAGATGTCGTCGATGAAGACTACCATGAACCGGTCTAAGTATTGGTGGAATACTCTGTTCATCAAGTTCATAAATACAGCTGGCGCATTTGTCAGTCCAAAAGGCATCACTAAGAACTCATAGTGACCATAACGAGTCCTGAATGCTGTCTTTTGAATGTCTTCTCTTCGCACCTTCACTTGATGATAACCCGATCTCAAGTCAATCTTTATGAACACCACTGCTCCTGTCAGCTGGTCGAACAAATCATCAATCCGCGGCAGGGGGTACTTGTTCTTGATAGTCAAAGCATTAAGGGCTCTGTAATCAATGCACATGCATACTGTTCCATCCTTCTTAGGTACAAACAGCACTGGTGCTCCCCAAGGTGATGTACTAGGACAGATAAATCCCTTGCTCTGCAACTCCTCTAATTGTAGCTTCAGCTCATCTAGTTCCTTCTTCGCCAATCGGTATACATTAGAAGATACTGTTGCTGCTCCGGGTACTAGCTCAATAGTGAACTCTACGTCTCTATCTGGCGGTAAACCTGACAATTCTTCAGGAAAAACATCCTCGAATTCTGCAACTATTGGTGGGGGTACCATCTCCATAGCCATGTAAGTTCCAGCTATCTGTCCTACTCCTTGCTCAATGGTCCCTCGCATGTACTCGAACTCTGGTTGATCTGGCGGTCTAAAGGTGACGCTAACCTTCCGACAGTTCAGTACGGCATTATACTGGCTTAACCAGTCCATGCCTAGCACAACATCAAAGTACGGCATGGGTAATACGAAGAATCGCGCTCTCATCTCTCTACCACATACGACTACCGAACACGTTCTAATAGTGCTGGTAACCGACATGATATCTCCTCCGATAAGAATCTTTCAACTCTTAGGTAAGGGGGAAGTAGCTACTCTATGCATTGCTACAAATCTACTAGATATAAATGATAAGGTAGCTCCAGAATCAAACAATGCCGTCGCAGGTAATGATGCAACTAAAATGGTACATGTGATAGCTTCCCCTTCTGTTTCCTCCTCTGTAGCTGCTAGTGCAAAGGCCTATCCGTGCCTCTGCCCTCCGGTCTGCTGTCGAGCTCGGTCAAACTGCGCCTCCTATGGGGCCAAGGGTGGTCCCCTCTGAAATCCTCCGGGTGTTGGTGGACGTTGACCTCCTGGCGGGGATAGTATCCTCGGAACGGGTGCTGTTGGCCTCTGTCCGGCCGGTGGTGCTGTCTCTCTGCGCTGTGGGCAGTCTCGGACTTGGTGCTGGTCTGACCCATAAATCAGACATGTCCTCAGTCTCTTTCTGCAGTCCTTCTCGTAATGTCCTCTCTTACCATAGTGGTAGCAAGTCGGAAGCTCCTTTTGCTAGTATGGCATTGTCCTCTGCTGTGTTTGTGCTCCGGGACGACGGATCGGTCCTCCTACTCCGTGCTGGGCTCTGGCTGGTACGGTTATGCTGGAACGTCTTGCTCCTCTGCCGATGGCCTCCTAGACTCTCGCCTCTGAAAGAACCTCTTCATAAGAAATTCTCGCCTGTGCGGTGGTATACCTCTGTAGCTCGAAGGTGAGGCCGTGATGGAATCTCTGGGCCTTCTCTAGATCATTGGGCATCAGGACGGCACCAAATCTGCTAAGGCGGCTAAACTCTGCGTCATAGGCGTCAACAGTCATATTTCCCTGTTCTAGATGTAGGAACTGGGAGTACAGGGCATTTCTGACTGTAGCTGGGAAATACTTCGCATTGAAGTACTCTAAGAACTGTTCCCAAGTCTGGTTCTTGCCTACACTGTGCTCAATAGAATCCCACCAGTGATGGGCGTTGCCTTTTAGTTGGGCCCTCACGGCGGTCATCCAAAGGTCTGGATGCAGTTGTGAAGCCTCTAGTAGCATCTCCGTATTGGCGACCCAATCGAAGATCTGCTCTACTATTTTGTTGCCTGAGAAAGTATCTGGTCCCATCTGTCAGAACCATCTTACAGTGCCACCAGTCTGGGCTGGTGCAGGTGCTGGTACTGGTGCTGTGACAGGTGTCCTCTCTAGTACTGCCATCAAACTCTGTCTCAATATCTCAGTCTGGTGCCACTGTGCTTGCATCATAGTCTGAAAGAACTGAAGCATCTGTGGCTGGCCATCTAGCTGTGGCATCTGGGGTGGATAAGGTGGAGGCGGTGGTAATGGAATCTCTGGCTGAGCGGTAGGTGTCTCCTCAGATGTCGGCCTCTCGGTCTACGGCATCGGTGTAGCTCCTGAAGTCTGGCCCTCAAAATGCGGTGTGGGGATCGTCTATGAAGTCTGTCCCTCGGGCTGCTGGGTAGGATTGTCCTGAGAAGTCTCGTGCCAATGTATCAGCGGGGCCTGTGGCGGTGGTTGCCCTCCAGGTAGCCCCTGGGGTACCTCCTCTCCTTGGGTGGTGTTGTCTGGCACCATGGCACTGGGTGCTTCTTGTCTACTGCGCAAGTTCATCTTGCTGCAAGAGACAGGATTTTATTAAAAATAGTACGGAATCAAGCAACATGATGCAGATATTTAGAAGCAATATGAAGGAAATTCAAAGGCAAAATCAAAGTGGATGAGACCTAGAAATTTCTATCCTACTGCAGGCTCGCTGGGCATGTTACCATACCACAAGCAAAAAAGTCGACCTGCATGGGCCACCACTAAAACTATGTCACGCCCCAGTCCCAAAATACAAGGAACCAGGCCACGTGAAAATAGCCAGCCATCACGTCTCCGAGGATATCCCAATTTAATGGATCCTAACGAAGAGTGCTACGTTGTCCTAAAATACTAACATGTCCAATATCAGTCAATCAACAGGTAAACTAATCTCATCCATAATATAAACAACAAGAAGTACTAATAAACTGCTGGAAGATAAACACCAGTCTCAAGATATCATAGTACAACCAATAATGTCTGGTGGGGACAAACCCACTACTATGACGAAATAAAATACTGAAATGATAGATAAAAGATAATGACTAGGGCATCGGGTGACTAGGTAATGATGCCCCCAATCCTAGGCAGAAGGCCTACCAAGTGATCACGGAAACTCTGACGGTAGCACCTCTAACTCCTCTGCGGTAGCGAACCTCGTCTCCTGTCCTGGGACGTACACTATGGGGTAATATGCCTCGTCCAAAACTAGAAAGGTACCAAGTCCTCAGATGGACGTAACAAGATACATAGAAGCATGCCATATATAAATACTGAATAAAATAAATACAATAAAGGGTGTGCTAACCATCTAAGTGAATGCAATGTGAGGACAACTTTGGTACATATAGGTAGGCGTAGGCATAACGTCCAATACCCCGAAGAGCGTGGCAGCAGTGCAGTATATCGTCCATATCGCTCCGAAGAATGTGGCAGCAGTACAGTATATAGTCTATATCGCTCCGAAGAACGTGGCAGCAATGTAATGGGAGTCATTGGATCCGTGGTTCCTCTGGATACTACGGACTCCAATGGGTGTATCCCATACGCCTACTAATGTCCTCCCCGCCCAATGTAGATACGCAAGTCGAATACTCGATGTGCATACCACGTATCTATATGCCAGCCTCTAACACTAAAATATAACCTGAATTACGTACTAAGCGTGATGTAAGTTACATGCACCGATAGCTAGTCGAATACGCAAACCCGTATCCCAATATGAATATGTCTCGATGAACGTGTAAGGGTGTCAGGTCTCAGAAGATAACAGAGTATCCTCCAATGGGGGTGAGTCTGCTAATGACTAGGTCAAGTACACTAATCATCGACGTATCCGTCGACTGCACCCGAGTCAAATCTCGGACGTGCACAGTTGTATAAAAGAAAAGCACAAGAATACAATACAACATATGCATAATTTAAATTAGATAGTAAATATGGCAATGTATCTTGCCTGAGTCCTCAAGCTGTGAATGCCAGAAGCCGGTTCCTGCAGTGTCTCCTGGCTGATCCAATGATCCTAACATACAATATAATATAGCAATGCTGACATCAGACACTAAGCAATATATACACACTACTGTAACGCTACTCTTGGGGTATTGTCGCTAGTTCACGATTGATTGAATACAGCGTCACGCGTGCACGTAGCCAGGGTGTACATGTGTTCTGTTCTCGGTTATCGCGTGCCTTGAGACAACAATCATCAAGTTATGGTTACCAACTATTTTTGATTTATAAGATTATAGGTCCTTGGTTCCCATGTTCAAACGTACTCAGTTTATGTCCCGATGTTCAGATGAAATACTGGTCCTTGGTAACATGTCATACTTTAGGGAATGTATTCATTATTTTCTAACCTAATTATCATCACGCATACACATAACTCTTATTTTCTTTTATTAGGTTGGTGTCGACATAGGACACGTTGACACGACGACTCGAATAACATTCATACAATGATACTATGCGAGAACGAGCGGGGGATCGAGTACCTGGCTGCTTGGACGAGGGTCTTCTTGTCCTGGTCATCCTTCTCGCGGGCGGAGCTCCGACGTCGACCGATGGGTTGGCCGGCAGCGGCAGCAGTGGCCTGCAGCGGATGCGGCAGCGGCAGCAGCGACTTGGCGGCATCGGTGCGGGCTGAGGACGGCGCGGGGTGGCTGACAAGTCGTGGGGGTAGGTCGAGGTAGACCTGACGGTGGTGGTCGGCGGTGTCAAAGGCTGCGGGGGTGCTCAGGGCAGCGGCTATGGTCGGATATGGATGGGTGAGTCGGTGATGGTGAAGTCAACGCCGACGTTGGACGGTTGGGGTGGTGGTGTAGCAGTGAGGGGTCCGGTGGCTGAAGTGGTCCGGTGGTGGTCGTGGTATCGGGAAGTCGGGGGGGGGGGGTAGCTCGGGTGCAAGGGGAACGGCTAGGGTTTGGGTGTTGATGAATGGTGAATTAAGGTTTCATGTGGGAGGAGTTTTATATTTATAGGCATTGACTCTCGTAGGCTATCCTTGAGGTTTGGGCCGACCAGTTCCTCGGGGTGGGGATGGTCCATATTTAAGGGTGTACACGGCTTGGTCTGGTCTTGTTTTTGGTAAACTTGGCCTCAACTTAATTGAATTATAAATTAATGCGCAAGGCGCCCATTTACGAATATTGTGAAGCTAAGGTGAGACGCAATGACGAGTATCTAAGGTTGCACAATGGTCAGAGGGGGTAGTCTGGCATATCTAAGAGATGTTTGTGACCTTGGGTGGAAGATAACTACTGGTGTGGTGCTCTATCCTCGAAACAACGACAAGATGTAATAGGACATATAATTATTGCACATTTATTCCAATTGTATCTAATTAAATCTAAGTCTCTCAATTTAATTCAAATTGAACCCTAAATTGGTCGAAGGGGTTTACAGGTAGAGATATTTTGGGAGGTACTGGTAGCAGTACGAAACCAGCTAAGCGTTCCCATATTCAGCAGCAACAAATTCAGGCGCCAGTTCGTACTCCAGTTCAGCAGCAGCCTTAGAGGCAGGTTCAGCTATTGCCCACTTGTGCCTACTGTAGGAAGTCAGGACACACTTGGGATGTTTGTAGGAGGAGGCTGAAGGTGTGCTTGTTTTGTGGATCTGTAGCACACAGGATGAGGGACTGCCCTACAACACCTCCATTTGGCAGAGCACAAGGTCAGAAAGATAGAGCTAGGCTACATGTGGCACATCATCATGCCCAGCACCAGCTATCATGCCCCGATTTTGCCGAATCGTAGGGTCGTCCCCCGACGTAACCGCCGTACAGGCCTGGGGTTGCGCCTGCACAAGGCTTAAGTGTTTTGCATAACAAGCACATATTTAGAGTACGCAGATAAATTAAAACACAGATTGAAACATGGAAAAGTTCTCTTTATTGATAATGAACATCTATTACAAACTCTTGAACGAGTCAACTAATTTGCCGCACGAGCTTACAAAAGTGTTGACTCAAAATGAGATAGCAGTCTTGTATATTATATCCCTTTACTAAACTTCAAAATATATAGACCTCCGGGCTGGAGGACGGCCTTGCCACGGAGCTGCATTTGTGTATATAGAGTTGCAAGCTCCTTCTTCAAAATACTTCAAGGGCGGCGCGATCAGGATGTGCCAACAGCTGGACTGGATCGGGAAGACAACTTCGGCTCCTCGCTCGGTTCGCCTTGGTGCGGAGAACCTGTTTCAACGAGGGTCAGTATATCGAAACATACTGGTGAAGGCGAGCTAACTGAACTATACCAATCAACACATTATTTTAATGAAGCATGCATATTTTTGTGGGTTTCTATCTTGCCTTAGTTCATTTACAAGTAAGCAGCATATAGAATTTACTGAAATGAACTTGCCACCGTTTGGTAGATTTTACCTATCCGTCTGAACCACCTGCACAATACTTACCATGCCTTCCCTGCCACGAAGACACAAGTTAGTTTGCAACAGGTTTAAATATACAATAGAGATCACTGGCATGATGCAACAAAGGGACGAGTTATAGTCACGGGATAGAAAACGATATACGACGCAGGTGGCGAGCCCCGCCACATGCCGTTTACTTCCTCAATTCCAATTGACTAATCCATATGTTCCGTCCGGATTGGATCGGTCCCAGTGCCCTGGCGACCGTCTGCGAAACCTCCAAAAACCTTGTGCACAAGTTGTCCGTAATCAACGACGTTCGTTAAGTTTTCCATCAATCCATACACATTTTAAGATAATTTCTAGCACGATACAAGTTCCATACACAACAGTCTTTGCATAGTCTTTCAGATCAATCTATGGCAAAGCAAAGTGTGTTCCATATGCATAACATAATTCATAGAAGGAAATGCATTCTAACTAACTTGAAGCATATGACGAACATTCCAAACGAACAAGCATGCTATACAAGTAATCGTTCCCAAGTTGAATGACAAGTAATATAATCAAAGTCTATTCCCATTTTATCTTGGTATCTTTTAGTTATTACTTGGTATCGTTTGATCGGGGCAAAGAAGAATGCAAGATTTTAGGGTGTGAAGCTTGGAAGCAGGGCTAGCTAATCGGGATGGTAGCCACTCACTTAGATGATTGGAAGGGAGAAGGAAAGAGGTGCTTCACGACTCCGCTCGCAAGCCGCCTACTGCTCGTTCACCTGCATTACACGAACAACTCGATCAATACTTCTTTCTCTCTTTTCAATCTCAGAATTGAAGTGCAATTCAATGAACGAAAATAATGAAATCCATCAAAACCGTTCAAGGAAAACAAGCATATCCGAAAACCAACTCAAAGCACGAAAGCAATAAGCGACATCGAAATTCGAGACAATAAAAGATAACAGCGGAGAGGTCCCTCCTGACTCTGCCGCTAAGTCGATCCCGGGGGCACGGTCCACTGAATATGGGAATCGATTCCGAAGAAACAAATCCATAACGAGGACGAGTTCTTGTTTCAATCTATCCCGATCGGACGATACCATCTTGTGTTTCTTAGCCGCGCTCCCCGCACCGGGGGAACGGGGCGCTACACTAGCAGAGGGAGCCATCCCAGCGGGGCGGGGCATTTATGATGACGGTCGAGGAGGCCGATGCTACAGGTGATGGGTTAACATGTTTTGTTCCGTTCTGTCCTATTCCTTTCCTTCATTTCCATCTATTATTGTGTGCTTCATTGGTACCTTCTAGATTACTCTTATTCTATATTTTAGTTAGTATACCCTGATTGAGACTGTGATATCATGACTAGTAGGACCATAATCAGGTATGTTATTTGAATAGAATTTCTGGGACTATGATTGCTGGGGGTTGACCTCGAAGGAGTACGACCATCTTTAAATTTTAAGAATAAATTTTTTCTAAGGGGGGTAGATTTGTCACTACCACATTTCCAGAATAGGCATATTGTTGTCTTTTCCTATTTTGTACCCTTGTTGATAATTATATTCATATTTATTTATAGTGATTGTATTTTTTATTTTTTAATGTTGGTATTGTTGCATGTATTTATATACTGATATAGTTAGTTGTTAGTTGTTAGCCATTAGTTAGACTAGTTGGTTAGTGAACCTAGATGGACCCGACTAGACTTGTCATGACACAATTAGTGAACCCATTAGTTAGTCATGATTCACCCATTTAATTAGAGAGAAATGATTAGGAAAATCCCTCTTTCACTTATTAGAAACTCCCTTTAATTAAACCCCTTTCCTAACTAAACCTTCATGACTAATTATGAGGGCTTATTGGCCATTTTTTTATTACATGAGGGTTAGAAATAGTGTCTGGTCATATTCCCTTTATAAACCCCTTATTTGATTCATTAATAGCCTCTAACATATCCTAATTAGCCTCATCTCATTTCTCTCTCCATTTGAGAAGAAGACCCAACCTCTTCCATTCCCAAATTGATCCCCAACCCTTTCTTATTGTCATCCCAAGGAGGCTTGGGCTTGGATTAGCAAGGAGGAAGCATTGGAAGGGGAGAAGCTTGAATGAGGTGTCCATTCCTGAGGATTGTGTCCACTAGTGCCTTTGCATTGGGAATCCATCTTCAAATAGGTAAATCTAAGAATAACCCTTGTATTTTGCATCTAAATAGCATAAATAGTCATTTAGAATTCACCATTGCATTAGGGATACCCATGGAGAGAAGCTTGGGCTTCATTGGACCCATTTAGAGACTTTTACATAGAGTTTTGTGTCTATTTTGGGAAAAATGGCACACCAAGTATTTGTCATTAGGTTAGCTAGATATATTTATATTTGTTTTGGTGTAGTGAGTCTAGCTACGTATCCACAATTGGATACGAGTAGGTCGCATCATAATGTTTTGTGATACGGGATAATTTAGGATTTTTTTCTTTGACACGGGTGTCACACACATGTAAAATTGTACCATGATACTTGGAATGATGTGTTAGCACTTAGAATAGGTTCTAATTGCTATTTGGGACTTGTGGGTAGAATTTGGGTTGAGTTTGGATATATTTGGGGTGCGTATCATGAGCGTATCATGGCGTATCATGGGATGCACACCACGTGTTTGTTGAAATGACAAGTTGGCCATTCTTGGCTTGATTCTTAGTTTTACTCTTGATTATATATTTGTATACTCATTAGAATAGGTATATATAAGTTTTAGGTGTTATATATATATATATATATATATATGTGTGTGTGCGTATTAGTGTATAAGTAGTATGGAGTATGGATGCATCAATATGTATAGCTAAATAAGTGTAGCAGTGAGTGAATTAGGTTAGCATGTGTGGTGTCAGGTATGTACAGTCCAGAGGAGGAATGTGGACTGTCTTGTGGGCAGTAAGAAGGTAGTGAGAGCAGTCCCAGCGTCTTGGGTGTGTTAGTCTCTTAGTGGTTGGGGGTGATGGCAGTATGTGGAGGATGGTATCGGATTTGGGATGGATGTTGGGTGCAGGTTGCTCGAGCAACAACAAGATAGGAAGCAGCAAGGTGCAGGCTTGTTGGGGGTTGCATGTACAACACTTGAGTGCAGAAATTAGGGGAGTTTGCTGCCATGTTGGGTAGTGAGGTAATTATTAGTATGGTGTCTTGTGTGTGCAGGTGTAGGAGGTAGTGAGTGATAGATTTTAGAGCAAGGTGGTATTTTGTATGTTGAGATTAGAAGAAGGTTGGGCAGGACCTGGATGTTGGATGGTTGCTTCTGTGTTTAACACAACAACTAGGGTCATTTGTACATATGGAGACAACTGCAGCACAACAGTATTTAACTACTGTTGGTAACTGCCACAGTGCGCAGTATTTTGTTTACCGCTTTGAGTAGTCGGGTATTAGCATATGAAGAGAATAGCAGTTGCACTGATATGCAATAGTGCAGTTGGAGCCTGGTGTAGGTCTGGCAGCAAATAGGGGACGTCGGGTTTGAGCAGCAGTCCTTGCACTTATGTACAATCACTATGTAGGGGTATTAGAGGAGGTCTACTGATGTGGTGAGTTATTTGATATGAGTACCAGTTGCTTGTGCAAGTCTGGACAGTTGTAAAGGGGAAGATTATCTGTGTTGATGTTACCTAGTTCCATATATAGGTTTGAAGCCTATGACACTTAGTATCAGTCACCAGTTAGAGGGTTATACCAATGTAGGTAATGAGTGGGGGTTAGACTAGAATACCTTGGTGTGTTTGACAGTAAGATGGGTGCTAGTGTCAAATGCTAAGTATCACATAAAATTTAATACCAAAAGTTGTGTGTATGTGTGTGGCTTGTATCTTGAGTTAGTGTGTGATATATGTTCAAAACTGGGGGGGGGGGGAGCTCTAGTATCAGTTACATTAGGTAAGGTGTTCTAGTGTTAAGTTAGTTAATGTATATAAGGTATCAAGTATCAAGTGTCAAGATACTTGAGTATTGTAAGGTAATAGTTGATGAGAGTATTAGGTTTAGTTTTGGGATATTGAGGTAGTTGATATTGTTACTAAGGTAGTAATAATAGTAATTATAACTAGTATATGAGTATATACATTAATATTGATACTATAGATATCCTATTACCTAGTTTTAACTAATATGACTTGTATCCTCAAGATACCAACCTAAAAGCCTAGAGATAGGATAATACAATCTAGAAATAGCTAGTTTGACCAAGTTTGACTAGTATTGCCCTAGAATACCTAGTGTAGACCTAGTTTGACTTCCAATATGACCTAGTCTTGACTTAGAAAACCATATTTAGCTTATTTAAAACTTGTTTATCACTTTATTACACCAAATGACATACAATCTTGTATATAGGTCACTTGGACTCCAGTTCAGACTGTTTTGGCATTCATTGCTCTGGACCGCAGACGAGTACATTCTCTGATAGTTTCTATTATTTGATATCTACTATGATTCTAGTTTATAGCATTGTTCTACTTGATTCATCGACATTATGGATACAACGATTAGTATTATCTGGATTCACTCTCTTGCAACACGTGCATCATACTTGTCTGGCCTCTACTACTTGACTCTTTACTGGCATCACATCAAGACTCATTTACTGGTATCACTTACTTTACCTGGCCGGCCTCGTACTTGATTTGTGTGTCGGGATTTGGATTCATTGATACTAGTCGGACGAAGAAATATCTTAGTAGACATGTAAACATTCCCAAAATCTGGAATCACCTCCTCCTGGTCTAATCTGGAAAGATAGCAGTCGCATACCTCACGTGCGATGATCCGTATTACCCCTAGCCGTTTACATGTCGAAAGTGGTATTGCAAAACACACTAATTTAATGCTTTCTTGATTGCTCCATATTATACTTGCTGGACACATTATAGCTATCTTAGTTTCAGTTTTGCTTATCTATTGTCTTTATTGCTATACTCTCTTGTTCGCCATATGTACTTTTTATTATTCTTTATTTAACCGTTGCTCTATTTTATTTCTTGATCAATTTCTTTTTTGCTCATCATGTATTACTTTCTATAACTGTTTTATAGTTTTTGTCAATTAATTGGAACTGCTATTGGGTTGTACTTTGCTCTAATCCTGACTGGATATTTTTTTCAGATGATTGGTTAGAGCAGATGTGTCTCGCCCATTACGGGCCATAAGATGGCGAGTCGCTTGAGGATCTACTTTCCACTACTGGGGAGACTTAGCTAGCTCATTGTGATGTTGTATTTGTTCTAGCTAGACTTTTATAGCATGTATTATTTTTTGAGACTACTGTGTTATGATAAGACTTAGATTTGTGATGTATTGTGACTCTTTATTCTCTTCTTCTATTCCATATCGTGCATTTATCTTCCTTTAGTTGTATATTATGCTTAAGTATTGCTTATCATTTATCATATACTATATTTTCCTCCAATTGGAGTTGAGATAGCATGACAGGTACCATATATATATTATGAGATGTTTAGATATTATTGTTGACCTAGACAGCGTTTTACCGCTGATGCTGCGGCGTAGGCTGGACGTACCCACGTACTTGTGCCCTCACACCGGGTGCGGGTCATGACATCGGGGCATGATAAGTTGGTATTCGAGCATGGATTCACTTCCTCGGGTTTTAAAAATATATTTCTAGAAGTTTGATGCGCCTCTCGATTGAATGCATTCGGTGTCCGTTGCATGAGATAATCGCCCCATGTAATGAGCCCGTAGATAGATTATTTTTGAAGTATTAATGAGTTACTTTCTTTTGTAGAAATGACAAAGAAGGATATTGACGCTGCAAGCAGTGCTTCGACTGGCCAGAACGATCCCGCAAGTTCTTGAGAGTCCGGAGGGGCAGGTTCGAATGATATGACGGAAATGATAATACAATTAATGGAGGTACAGCAGCAGCAAGCTACAATTCAACAAGCACAAGTTCAAGCCCAACTCGCTGTGCAAGAAAATAAAATGGACACCATGATACAGATAATTACATCTTTGGTGCCCAGAAACAGTGCGACTGTGGCGGCGCCTATGTCGGTAGCCGTTGTAGTAAATAACGAATCAGAGGAATTCCAGCCTTCCGTTAAGACTTCCTGCAGGGCAGCTGAGTTCACAAAGATGCACCCACCTATATTCAATGGGAGAGTCGAACTGGACGTAGTGATGTGGTGGATCACGAAACTTGAAGGACTCTTCAACCTTGTCGGCATCAAAGGGTCTAAGTGAGTGGCGTGCACATTTGTGCGACTGGAGCTGCGAGCATATGATTGGTGGAAGGCCACCAAACAAGGGATCTATGATGCGAATCCGCACTGCAAGATCACTTGGGAGATATTCAAAACAACATTTATTGAACAGTATATTCCCAGGGCAGTGCGGCAGCAAAAGGAAGATGAGTTTAGCAACCTGGTACAAGGAAGCATGTCAATTGACGACTACAATTTGGCGTTCGCATGACTTGCCAAATTTGTCGGACACTTCTTGCCGGACCAGAAGATATGGTGCTATCCCTTTTAGAAGGGCCTGAATGATGACCTCCATAGGGATGTCATGAACCAGAAGTGCCAGACCTACCGGGAGTGTTATGAAGATGCTCTGGATAGTGAATGGATCTTTGGGCATATTTCTTAGAAGACGGGACAGACTATCCGCACCAACTTCAATAAGTGTCCTCATGATGCATGAGGGTCTGGACCGCCGAAGCGTCAGCACATGTCCGAGCACAGGGGTGCCCACCCGGGTTTACAGTGCCATAGGTGCCGCAAGGGTGAAAATCGAGCAGCTGAGTGCCGAGTCGTGGGATATTTCAAATGTGGTCGCCTGGACCATAAGTCATTCGACTGTCGAGATGGAAGGGCGAACCCAAAAAACTAGCCGAACCAATACAAGGGACCTCCAGCACATGGCACCAATGTTGTACCAGTGAACCCGCAATGCTAGCGAGTTCAGGGTCGAGTCTATGAATTGACTCGGGATGAGGCATCCGCCTCTGACACGGTTGTGACAGGTACATTACTTTTCAGAGATTTTTTCGCTAGAGTGTTATTCGATTCAGGTGCTACGCATAGTTTCATATCTGCTAATTTGATTATGGAGAATAAATTAGCTTTAATACAATTAAATAGGAACATGTACGTTAGTACCCCTTTGGGAGTCGCCATGCTTGCCAATGTGATCTGTAGGGATGGCTATATTTGTATCGGAGGGAGGAAGCTTTCCTTAGATATCATCATTCTGGATATTAAGGAATACAATATTGTTCTCGGGATGGACTGGTTGGGTGCTTGCCATGTGACGATCGAGTGTACGAAGAAACGAGTCATTTTTTGTCTACCTGGCGAGGCATAGTTCTACTATTCATGTAGCGCGACGTCGAAGACGACAATGGTGGTATCGATAGTTACGGCAAGACATATGTTGTATTCGGGCTGTGAAGGGTACTTAGCCTCTGTTCGAGACACCCAGTAGGAAGGTGCAAATGCGGCTCAAGCCGATGTCGTTACAGAATTCCTAAAATATGTAGGACTAGGAATACATAAGCATGCCAGCCGTATGTAATTGGCAACTCAAATATATGAAAACCATAACACATACGTACGATGTATTATGAATAATAATTCACAAGTGGTATATATACATTGTCAACACAAGTCACAGGTAGCTATATCTCATCCACAGACACAAGTGGAGAAGTACCAAAATAAATACTAAAAGTCTCAAGTATGAAGCAATAAAAGAAATAAAAGTCGGGTGGAGACAAATCCACTACCAAATGACTATATCAGCTAAAATGATAGTAGAGAACGAAACTCCAAAAATGTCAAATAAAGAAATAGCAGCAAAAAGATCCATCAGCTATGAAGTAGTCATGGGTACTCAGAGGGTAAGACCTCATCAACAGAAAATGATGCTTCAGGTCCCGGTCCGTACTCCTGTAGATAATCCTGGTCGTCTATACCTGGAAAGAGACCAAGTCCTCAGAGGGACATAACAAGATACATAAAATTATGCCAATAATGTACTGAAAGTAAACATTCAACATGGTTACCTAATCAGTCTATGTGATATGCAATTTAAGAACAAGTTTCCCGTGTATGGACTGGTTAAAATAATGGTATGGACATAGTTCTCTCAGAGATTCAGGAGCCACGTGCATAACGTCACGGACGTCAGAGGCCGCCAAGTAAATATAGGGTCATCATGACTCGTATCTTCAGCGGAGCGTACGGCCTGAATAGGAAATGTGTAAAGGAGTCACATACGCTTACTGATTGTTCTCCCCCACCTAATGCTACTAACGTGTCACATCTATAACATGCAAACACCGCTAGCAACTGTTAGGTCCGCTAAAACAATATATTTCTTTTAGCAGTTATTCCTTACCTGTCTCACGACCTATACGTAAAGGTGGTCAGCCTATTACGCAAGTCCGTGTCCTACATGAGACTCACAACTCGTGTAACAACTGTGTCATGGCAAAATGAAACATAATGATACCTCAAAATTATGGGATGGTCTCGTAAAACTAGGTCAACATACATAATAAAAATAAAGACAAAAGACAACACAACCGTCGTTGCACCCAAGTCTTTCTTGGGCGCGCAATTTTATATAAAAAAATAAATAAAAATAAATAACATAAAATAAATATACAGCAAAGGAATGTAACTAAACAGTACTGTGGTAAGGTATACTTGTCTGACAAGCAATCAGTGTAGTATAGACGTCCAGACGACATGCACAAGGAACCCGAAAGTAGGAAATCTAGATGAACATCTCTGGATGCTGAAATAAATATCACCAACATCTCCGAAATCAACGATATAATCAGAAAACACAACTCTTTCGTCCAATTTGGACATAGGGTAAATTTGGGTCAAAGCGGTATCCACCTATGAGCCACTTTGTATCAAAAAATGTGCTAGGGGTAAAGGTCTTTAAATTGGATAAATTATAGGTCAAACAAATTCTAATCGATGACACAAACTCAACAGTATGTCTAATTTTGGATTCCGGTGAGTCAATCACAAAATCGCCCGTTAAGTCAGACCGTCGGGCCCAGCCCACAAAACGATAATTCGATAACTGTTTTGGAATTGGGCAAAACTTGGGTCACAGGACCAGCGTGATACCACGGATCCGATGTCACAAGTTTTGTCACGTTCTTACGAGCGTGCACCAACTAATAAGAAATTTTACAAAATATCGATAAGAGAGACTTTTGACTGATACAGGTTGATTTCGGCGTGCTCACACATACAAATCAACTTCCGTGAAAACTCACACATCCGGATATACCATATGCGCCTTTTGATATAATTGGTACATGATGAAGTGGTCCGGTTTGTCGGGACGCACTCCGTATCGCAAGTTTTTAGTTTATGAAAACGTGGTTTTTAGCCAACTTTGGATATGTTTTATTCAACGTGTGCATCGAGTTAATTAAAACTAAAAGAAGAGTTTTATTGTCCCATATATTGTCAATAAACGTCTTCAAATAGATTCCAAAAATTGTACGCAGTTTGGAAGAAAACTGTACGCAAAGTGGTGTAGTTGGACTGTTATATAACAGTTTTAAATTGTAATTTTTCTTCAAGTTTGCTATGAATTTTTCCTAGCTTTTGATGTTAGAAATAACAATCTATCTAATGGGTATCAAAGAAGCTCACGTAAGCTTTCCAGAAAATCAAACGAAAGGCAATTTGGTTACGAATTGAGGGAGAAACGATGGAGGAAAGAGGTGTACCTCAACTGTGATGTCGTACCGGTTCAGCGGGTTCCAGGCGTTGTCAGCGGGTGGTCCAGCGGCGTCGGATGTGGTCGCCGGTCGCCGGGGTCGGTCGTCGTGTTATCGGTGAGGGGTTGCCGCTGTTGGGTTAGGGTTAGGGTTTGTGTGTGTGTGTATATATATATATATATATATATATATATATATATATATATATATATATATAGGGGGGTCCCGGCTGACAGCGGGTAGGTTTAGGATTTGGGTTTTGGGTTAGGCTTAGGATTTGGGTTAAGGATTTGGGCCTAATATTATTAGTATTAACTAATTTTATTTAGAAAAAAATCCTAGAAAGTTGCCGAAAATTCTAAATATTCTAAGGAAAATATTTTGATTTCTTTTGATCTATACTATATAATTACTAATTTTTTGGATTATTATTAATATATATAAAATAAAATTTGAGGGGTTTTACATCTTATCCAACTCACAAGAATTTTGTCCTCGAAATTAAAAATAAAGCACGATAAGAAAAGGAGAATGTAATAAGATAGAGAAGAACAAGATATAAGTCATACCTTGATCTTCGAACAAATACGAAAAACGTTTACGTTTGTCGTCCTCGCGTTCCCAAGTGAATTCTCCTGGCGAGTGATGCCTCCATGCCACACGAACCAAAGAAATAGACTGATTCCTCAACACCTTGTCTCAACGATCAAGAATCTCCACATCCTGCTCTTGCTAAGCCAAGCTCGGTCCAATGGTGATCTTGGTGTGATCGAGAACATGACTGTTATCTGCCACATATCGCCTCAGCTGTGATAAATGAAATACGTCATGCACTCCCTTAAACGAAGGTGGTAGTTCCAGCGATACGTAACTTCTCCAACTCGCTCCAGCACGTCAAATGTTCCAATGTACCTTGGACTTAACTTGTCGCGTCCTCCAAAGCGAATAGTGCCTCTAGTTGGCGAGATCTTCAAGAAAATATGGTTGCCTTCCTTAAACTACAAAGGACGGCGATGAAGATATGCCCACTGCTTCTGTCTGTCTTGCATTGCTCTTAAGTGGCCCTGTATCATCTTCACCTTCTCCACGGTGCTGACAACCAACTCTGGTACCAAGATCTGACGTTCTCCCACGTCGCTCCAACATACTGGAGATCTACACTTCCTTCCATACAATGCTTCAAACGGAGCCATTCGAATGCTCACTTGATAGCTATTGTTGTAAGAAAACTCCACAAGATGTAGGTGGTCCTCCCATGATCCTCCAAAATCCAACATGCATGCCCTCAACATATCCTCCAATGTCTGAATCGTATGCTCCGACTGTCCATCTGTCTGTGGATAATAAGATGTACTGAACTTCAGACGAGTCCCAAGACTCTCCTGCATGCTCTTCCAAAAGTGAGACATGAAACGTGAGTCTTTGTTTGACACAATACTAACCGGAACCCCGTGCAATGTCACGATCTTCCTCATGTACAAATCGGCTAAAGCTTATATAGACTGGCCAACTCGGAAAAGCAAGAAATAAGCTGTATGGTAAGCCGGTCTATTATCACCCATACTGTATCTCGCCCACTTTGACTCTTCAGAAAACCTGTAACAAAGTCAATAGTGATGTGCTCCCACTTCCATTCAGGGATCAGAAGTGGTTGCAGTAACCCTGCTGTCCTCTGGTGTTCAGCCTTAAGCTGCTGATACACCAAATATTTGGCCACAATGCGAGCTATCTTTCTCTTTATTCCATGCCACCAAAAGTGTTGTCGTAAGTCGCAGTACATCTTGGTGCCCCAAGGATGAATGAAATATATCGAGCTATGAGCCTCTGCCATCAGCTTCTGTCAAAGCTCTCCATTGGGAATATATAGACGATCACTACATCTCAATGTTCCATCAGCATGAATGCACAATCCTTTCTGCTCTCCAGCCTCGGTCCTCTCTCTCAACCTCCTGAATCTAGCATCCGTAGGCAAAGCTGCCCTGATCCTCTCTACTAGCGATGGCTGCACTTGAAGTTGGCTAGTGTCCCGTCTGATCCGGGTAATACAACTTCTATGCCAAGCTCCTACAAGTCCTCCAGTAACTCCCTCTGTGTTGTCAAGAAGAGCACCATGGGCTTATGGCTTAACGCATATGCTACTATGTTAGCCTTGCTCAGGTGATAATGCAGCTCTATCTCGAAGTCCTTCATCAACTCAAGCCACCGTCTTTGCCTCATATTGAGCTCCTTCTGCGTGAAGACATACTTGAGGCTTTTGTGGTCGGTATAGATCTCCACTCTTTTCCCATATAAGTAACGTCTTCATAGCTTCAAGGCAAAAATAATAGCTGCAAGCTCCAAGTTATGAGTTAGATAATTCTTCTCATGTACTCTCAATTGTCTAGATGCATACACAATTACCTTGCCATGCTGCATCAATACACATCCCAATCCTTTTTCCTATGTGCCATTGTAGATCACGTAACCTCTTGATCCTAATGGAATAGTCAACACTGGCGCTGTGGTCAGTCGTTTCTTCAACTCCTCAAAAGCGTCTTGACACTCATCCGTCCATACGAACTCTCGGTCCTTGCAAGTCAGCCGAGTCATAGGCTCTTCTATCCTTGAAAAGTTTTCTATGAACCGTCGGTAATATCCTGTAAGTCCAAAAAACTTCTCACCTCCAATGCTGACGAAGGAACGTGCCATGTCTCAACTGCAGAGATTTTATTCGGATCTATAGAAATATCATCTCTAGTGACGACATACCCAAGAAAAGAGACCTTATCCAAGAAGAACTCACATTTTCTAAGCTTCATATACAACCGCTCTCTCCTTAATGTCTCTAAGACAATCTGTAAGTGCTTCTCATGCTCCTCGTGGCTCTTTGAATAGACAAGGATGTCATCTATGAAGACAACCATGAACTGGTCCAAATACTGATGGAGACTCAATTCATCAAGTCCATAAAGACAGTTGGAGCATTGGTCAATCTGAATGGCATGACCATAAACTCGTAGTGTCTATATCTTGTCCTGAATGCGGTCTTCGGAATGTCCTACTTTTGTACCTTCAACTGGTGATACCCTGATCTCAAGTCTATCTTCGAGAACTCCTTGGCTCCACTAATCTGATCAAATAAGTCATCGATGCGCGACAGAGGGTACTTATTCTTTACAGTCACAATATTCAAGGCTCTGTAGTCAATGCACATGCGTACTGACCCATCCTTCTTGGGTACAAACAACATTGGAGATCCCCAGGGTGATATACTCGGTCGGATGAAGCATTTCCCCTCCAAATCCTCTAACTGCACCTTCAGCTCATCCATCTCCTTTTTTGCCAATCTATAAACATGCGACGTTATAGGGGCTGCTCCTGGGGTCAACTCAATTGAGAATTCTACATCTCTATTTGGTGACAGCCTTGGCAATTCTTCTGAAAAGACGTCTTGAAATTATGAAATAATAGGGTGATAATTGACGTCGTCCAATGCCATCTGAGCACCATCATGCATGTCGGTGGATCCTCATGCAAACTCGAGCTCCGACTGACCTGGTACTTTAAAGAGTATGCTTCCTCTATAGCAGTCGAAGAAAATCTGGTATCTGCTTAACCACTCCATCCCAAGAACAATATCGAAGTTCGACATGGTAAAGAGTAAGAGTCGAGCCATCATCTCCCTCCCGCGAATTACTATAAAACAAGATCTACAAACACGGCTAACAGGTACAACTCCTCCCAGTGAGAATTCTAACACAATTAGACAAGGATGTAATAGAAATATTGTGCTTGACAACAAAACTAGATGATATGAATGAGTGTATGGCTCTCGTATCAAATAATGTCACAGCAGAAAAAGTAGCTACAAGGGTAATACCTGCTATAACATCAATCTCATGCTCTGTGTCATCCATCTCTATAGCAAAAGCCTGTCCAATCCTTTGAGTAGGTCCTTGTGGCTGGCCCTTGTAAACTGTTCCTCCTTAGTAGGTAGCGGTGGTCCTCGCTGTAATCCTCCACCTGCTGGAGGTCGAGCTACTCCTGCTCCTGGTCTTGAAATCTGCTGGGCTGGCCTCGGTGCTGGAAGTACTGGCCTCTATATCGGTTGTGGAAGAGCCAAAGCCTGCTGCTCGGGACAATCTCTAGCCATATGTTATCCAGATCTACACCTTAAACATTGTCCCAACCGGGTCCAACAATCTCTCTGAATGTGACATAACTTCCCACAGTGATGGCAAAGGGGCTTCTCTCGGGGCTAATAGGGTCCTGCTCTCTGCTGCTGCTGCTATTGCTGATGTGCCAAAGGGCGTCTAATGGGTCCGCCCTGAGGTACTCTAACTGGTGCTGCTGGAGCGGGGCGTCTCTGCATCTGCTGTGTCTTCTTCAAAAAGAGCTCCTGACTTCTTGCTTCCTCCAGAACTGCCGCATGGGATATCCTCGACTGCGCACTAGTGAAGCGCCTAATGTCAGGGGATAGCCCACGGTAGAATCTCTTGGCTCTCTCCAGCTCAGTGGGTGTCACGCTCCCGTCCTAAAATATACGGGACCAGACACGTGGCAATGGCCAGCTGGTACAACTCCGTAGGGCTTTCCAATTTAACGGACCCGATGAAGTACACTTACGCTATCCACGGTCAAGTGATCAAGCTAAAAAAATAAATTCTAATCCTAACATGCAACAACTAAACTAAATCTTAATCCATGGTAAATAAATTATAAGAGGGAAACGGTACACATCATTAGTCTGTAGCCCAATAATACATCCGTTCGAACAGGCCAAAAGAATAATATAGGCCTATAAATACTAGGCTATAAAAGCAGAATCAAAATAAAAAGTAGTACATGATTGTAATAGCTGAAAGATGTAAAGATACCTGCAATGATGTCAAACACTCCACTAGATCAAGCATCATGCAAACTGCACAAATAACCTAGAAGGAAACCAGGTCCTAAGAGGGACGTAACAAGATACAAAAAGTACATGCCATAATTTAAATACTGAGTAAAATAAATCAGGGTGAACTATCCTCCAAAGTGAATGCAATTTGAGGACAACTTAGTGCATATAGGAAGTGTAGGCTAGACATATGCTGACGTAATTCACCAATCGTCGTGACTGGCTAGTATATGCCACATATGTCCCCTATCTTGGGGAAATCTGCATATATAATAACGTTCAACACTCCGAAGAGCGTGGTATCTGCATAAGTAAATATGTCCAATATTCTAAAAAGTGTGGTATCTGCATGACGTCCAACACTCTGAAGAGCGTGGTATCTGAACATGTAACGTCCAAAGCTCCAAAGAACGCGGTATCTGTATAAATATATGCGTCTGTATCATTCCGAAGAACGTTGTATCTGTATAAATGAGGTGGGTGTCCCATACGCCTACTAGTCGTCCTTCCCGTCCAATGCCAATATACAAGTCTCAAGTGAGACGTGGACATCTCGTAACTAAATGCAAGTCACGAAGAACCATACAAATATGCTAAATACCATCACATGTGCTACTCGCACCGATGGCCAGTCAAGTGCGTAAGCCCGTGTCCTATCATGAACTCACTCTGTGACGCAGAATGATACGTGTCAAGGCCTCAGAGTTATAATGATAACTTCGTTACTTAGGGTACGTCCACTAGACGCTAGGTCAAACACAAGTCCTAATGTCGACGCTTTCGTCGACTGCACATGAGTCATTCTCGGATGCGCACAGTTATATAATATTTATAGCACAATATATAATATTAACTGAATTTAAATAGTACAACAAGGCAAGGTATACTTGCCTGGAAGCCAGACGAAGATTCGAACACGAACTCGCTAGGAAAGTAGCAGCACAAGATGGAAACTGGAGCAGATATCCCCGGATGCTGTCACAAATATCACCAACAGTCCCAAAATGAGTGAGATACTCAGAAAAGTGGATTTAGACGTTCAATTTGGACACAGGGGCAAAAATATAGTTTCTAGTCAACACCGGGGTCCACAAGTGGGCCCGCCTTGCACCGAAAAATGTGTCAGGAGCAAAGGTCCCTAAAAATAGCATATTATAGGTCAAATAAATTCTAAACGACGATACGAACTCAACGGTATATCTAGATTTGGATTCCGATGAGTCGATCATAAAAATATCCGTTGGAACGGATCGTGGGGCCCGCGAAATAGCGATGCGACCACTGTCTCAGAATCAGGCAAAACTTGGGTCACATGACAAGTCGAACGCCGCGAGTCCAATAGCGCAAGTTTTGTCATGATATGACAAGCGCACACAAAGTAATAGGTTAATTACAAAAAGTCACAATACGGGAAATTTTGACGGATACGGGTTCGTTTCGTCGCCCACACGCGACCGAATTGAATCCCGCCAAATCCCATACGTCGAGAAATACCGTACGCGCCTTTCGGTATAATCGATATGCGATGAGGTTGTCCGATTTGACGGGGCCAACTCTGTATCAAAGAATTTTTTAATGTTTTATAAAATAATTTTTCCTTGATTTAACACCAAATTATCTAGATATTAAAAATTGTTTAAATTATTGGATTATGATGGGAACGAAGGTGTTTATGTTGTGTACGCACCTGCTTAGGCGGTTTACGGAAAGATCGAATGATGGCGAAGAAATTATGACTCAAAGTTGAGCCCACAAACTGTGGATTCTGTCACTGTGCGCGCTCGGGGACAGTCCGTCGACTGAGGGCGGCCAGAGTACAGGTGCACGTCGGCGCACTCGTGGGATAGCCCGGGCGGCTCACGGAGACGCTGGCGTTGGCAAAGGATGAGGACTATGAGCACGTCGAGGGTGACTGAAGATGTTCTCTCTTCATCCACGCGCGCTGAGGAGTTCGGTGGTGTAGTCTAGCTAATGGAACAGAGCCGGTGTGGCTCCGTCGAGGGGACTGCACGGTGGTGTAGGCCTCGGGATCATATGGTCCCCTCTCGAGCTCGGTAAGGTGGTCGAGCGGGGCCTCTTAAGTAGTGGCTTGGGTCGCGGAGGGACCAAATTGGGGGGAAGACAGGAGCTTCCAGCTCACGGGGGAATGAGGCGAGGTTGGACACGGATCAGATGATGCATCGGCTCGTCGGAACATTGCTGTAGAGGATAGGGTGATGACTGAAGATGGAGGAGTTGATGTTGGTGGCTGTCGTGGAGGTGAGGGTTGCGGTGGTCGTAGAGGTGATGGCAGCGGTGGTGGTCATGGAGGTGAGGGTGGCGGTAGTCGTGAAGGTGATAGAAGCGGTTGTGGTCGTGGAGGTGAGGGTAGCGGTGGTCGTGGAGGTGATGGCAGCAGTGGTGGTCGGAGTTGAGGGTGGTGATGGTGGTGATGATGGTGATGGTGGTGAATGGTGGTGATGGTGGTTAATGGTGGTTGCATGTTGAGGGAGAGAGGGAGAGGGTATTGTTTTCAATGAGGAGAGAGGGAGAGAGTGTTGCCTAGGGATTAGGGCCGGCTAGGTTCCCAAGGAGAGGGGGGTTTCATGAAGGAAATGGGTGGTTGAGATAGGTAGGGGTTTGAATGGAGGGCTAGAATTGAATGTAGGTATATGATGCTGCATAGTACCATGCAAAGAGAGAGGGAGAGTATTAGGACCCGTTATGTCTCCCCAAAAATGGATTTCTTTTATTTGCTCCAACCAATAGGAGGTGGACACATGGCTAGCTATTTGCACAAAAGTTTCCAATAGTTTAGGACTTGCACAAAGAGAAAAAAGTGGATTGGATGTAGAAAAATGCCATATTTGGTGTGTTATAGTGGGGAAAATTGGTGTGTGGTGTTTTGTATGAACCATGAGGGTATGAGTGGGGTTTGGGTTGGTGTTGGGTCTATTTTTGGGTTAGGTTGAGTCATTGCACCAATTTAGTCAAAATTAGTGTCAATGGTGTTCTTTAATTAATTGGAAGTGCATAGGATTTAAATTGGGTGGGACACAAGTATCATGGACGTAGTAGACTCGGAATATATTATTGTCATAAATTTGGTTGTGAGACAAGGGTCGAGGTTGTCTCCAATTTCGATTGGAACGGGCAATGATGCAAAGTTGGATTTAAAATTAGAAAATGTGCACGAATATTATAAAATTAAAATAAAGCACAAGAGAGTACATTTATGAGTGACACAAAGGTCAGAATAGAAAATTGGCTTGACTAGGTCAAGGATGTGAAATTTGTTGGACGGCAAAAACTAGTGTAGTACTCTAGATATTTAAACAACGGTAAAATACAACAATTGAATCAAAATCACAGTAGTGAATTATAACTCCAATAATTAATCCCCAATAATACTAATTTAATCCATAATCCTATATTTTGGTCAGGGGGTTTACAATCTATCCACCTTAGAAAATTTTCTCCTCAAAATTCAAAATCCATCTCCCCAACAACAAACTCCACGTATCTCTAAATATATAAACAAAACTTGATACTTAGTCCTACTCTACTCTCTTTACCTTAAACTACCACATACGTACAGTCTAATCATCTAAGGCATTTGGTCCTCTAAATATCTTCTCACCATCATGAACTGTCTCTTCATTGTTATCATGCTAATCATCATCCAGAAAATTACCACATATAAGTCTAGGTTACTCAAGGATGTTGCGACACAATCTAAGTTTGAAACTTTCTAATATCTATAAAGAAAATAACGTCATTCTTTTACTCTCAAAGGACTGCAGGGGTTAGGCACTAAAATTTTATAAGCACAAAATTCTCAAGGCCACTTATGTAGTATCGAAATTCCTTTTTCTGCAATTAAGACGGTTAATATCTCAACATTCTTTCCTAGGTATAACGTCATCATCCTATAGTATCCACAATGGAATCATGCAACCTAACTTCTTATAATCAGTCTTAGCAGCAACTAGTCTAATCTAGTCAGTCAGTCATACCTAGTCTAGAAGCTCAACTCGAACAATTTCTAGGAGAAATATATGTAATAAAATACAACATAAGTCTCTACTCAATACATAGTAACAAGAATATATAGAAATTATGTAATAAATATCTATTCAATTATTCTAAATACCTTAGAATAAAATATAACAAATACAATAACAAGAATATGATTCCTAAAATTCATCGGCTAGGGTAAATTGGAAATAGGTTCTCATAACACCACCTACTACTAAGGATTAGGTTCAGCAAGCTCATGTCCTCTTAGTCAAAAATCTAAATCTCTATCCCTAAGCAGTTTATATGTAAACTTCAATATTCAGCTATCATTCCTATTAGACTTTTATCTTCCATTTACACCCCCTACTCATGTGTCAATATATAATCTAAGAGTCTAGTGGTAATCCTCTACCGATTGACCAATAAGTCAGCGTATGATCTAAACATGTATTTTGTTCCTTGAAATTTGTAGCACTTCGAGGCTGATCAACAATTTCTACCTGCGCTAAATCCTTAAAATTCCAAAAGCATTACAATTCATAAATACTATAATTATTATCCCTCAAGTCCATATCAAAATTTCTCGTCCTTGTGTTACGTGACTCTAATATATTTCTCTTATCATTTGTTTCCTACACACCTTCATATCTTTCTAGTACGTTGATCTTGTGTTCAACTCTAAACTCCGTCAACCATGGCACAGTACCTTTTGCTTCGTAGTATCGATCTTCGAGGCAACTATCGAGTGATAAAATTTTCAATCTTTCCTAGATCCTTCTCTTAATTTAAAAAGCTCAAGGTCAGGTACTTCTCGCGAATCTCATCTTGTTGCCATTCTACCTTTTTACCTCGAACCTGAGATTTCTCCTAGTTTACTCCATGCATACCTTCATCCAAACTACATGGGTACCATCTTGTATATAACTAGCCATCCATTATAGGTATATCACGATATCCAACTCAAGGCTATAACATCTGTCGATACTCTCATCCTTTAATCTAATTGCTCTATTTTGGATACTAGCTCAACAAATCTAGTTATCAAAGGTGAAAACCACGAGCCCAATAGACACTGACAACCCAAACAAATCAAGTATATTAAATCTGATTCCAGAAGCTATACCCTAGTACCTAAATTACCATTATTCAAACAACAGATCTAGCTTTCTATGTATCTATCTTAACCCAGTCATAGAATCTTCATCTAGGTTTGATACTAAAAGTCATAAGACAACTACAGGTCCAACTTCTAGGGCATGCTACATAAAGTTCTATTTCCCTAAGTCAAAAATTTCTTTCACATATCCCTTATGCTTTATCCATAATTCGTCCTCGATAAATTTACAAAACTTCAAGATTTTATAACAACTTAATCATCTCATTGATTCACCAAAAGTTTCTCCAGTCATAGTCTAGACTTAACCTCATAATAAATTCTCTCGTTCTATTTACAAACACTAATCCTCCTTAAATTTTTTTTTTTGTGTTTTCTCTCCCTTATTGTATAAATATTTTTCTCCTCATAATTTTTTCTTAAATTTTGTTCTCATTCACGTTCCATTTCATACCTCAGTTTCAATGGTATTGTTTCTTTAATCAAGTTTTTGTTTAGTTCTCTAATCTGATATTCCAAATTCTTTTATCGATATATTCATCGTTCCTTTGTCATAAACATAATTTTGTCAGGTATTAATTTCTTTATATCCTCTAGGTATAATCCTCTATTAAACCGTCACAACTAGTGTTGTCCTTGTAATAGTTCATACCTAATGTTGGTCTAAAAAATTATCTAGGGTATAATTTCATCAACTCTTTCGTTCAAGTTAATCCTCTGCATACTGTATCAAATCATAACTTATTCTCCCTAAAATTGTATTCCTCGATTTTTCTTCTTTCTACTGTTTATTACTCTGAGTCACCATGGTGCAATTATAATAATGGGTACCACCCAAGCACATGATAAAACTCCTGAGATTCAGATAATCTTCTTCCAAGTGAGAGCCTAAAATTTCTTCTTCTCAAGTTCATAATATCGTTCCTTGTATCACCATCATGGGCTACAACTAATCCCCAGCATCTAGCTATCCATTTTCATAAATTATCCTAGAGTATTTAGAATCGAACAATCTTTCCAACTTTAAATACTTTCAAATCTCTGCTACCTTAAATAAGGGTAGGGTCTAGTTTTAAGTCTCTACTTCTATGTCTAATTCTTATGCCAACATTCTATACTAGCTCTAGCAGCAGCAACAAAAAAAGCCTATCAACCTACCCTACTAAGGGTAACCATCTTCTCATAAAATATCACATCAATCATACTTTCTTTTGTCTTGACTAGGATTTGCTCCTGGAGGAAATCACCGTGCGCGAGCATCAATCTCTCGGAAATAAGGAAGATGGAAAACAATAATAACGATGTCACGGTAAATGAACGAATACAATAATGAAGTCCAAGGGCGACAATCGAATACAAAAGGAATTTTAAAATCAGTTATAGATTGAGATCTTATTCAACATTAATCCTAAGTTGCAAGCTCGTTTGGTACAGTAACGTAACTGAAACGATATGCTCTGACCTGCATGGGCTACCAATAAAACTATGTCACGTCCCCGTCCTAAAATATGCAGGACCAGACACGTGGCAATGGCCAGCTGGTATGACTCCGTAGGGCTTTCCAATTTAATGGACCCGACGAAGTGCACTTACGCTGTCCACGGTCAAGTGATCAAGCTAACAAAATAAATTCTAATCCTACCATACAACAAATAAACTAAATCTCAATCCATGGTAAATAAATTACAAGAGAGAAATGGTACGCATCATTAGTCTGTAGCCTAATAATACATCCGTTCGAATAGGCCAAAAGAACAATATAGGCCTATAAACACTAGGCTATAAAAGCAGAATCAAAATAAAAAGTAGTACATGACTGTAATAGCTGAAAGATGTAAAGATACCTGCAATGATATCCAACACTCCACTAGATCAGGCATCATGCAAACTGCACAAATAACCTGGAAGGGAACCAGGTCCTCAGAGGGACGTAACAAGATACAAAAAGTACATGCCATAATATAAATACTGAGTAAAGTAAATCAGGGTGAACTATCCTCCTAAGTGAATACAATTTGATGACAACTTAGTGCGTATGAGAAGTGTAGGCTAGACATATGCTAATGTAATTCACCAATCGTCGTGACTGGCTAGTATATGCCCCCCATCTTGGGGCAATATATATATATAATAACGTTCAATGCTCCAAAGAGCGTGGTATCTGCATAAGTAAATACGTCCAATGTTATAAAAATCATGGTATCTGCATGACGTCCAATGCTCTGAAGAGCGTGGTATTTGCATATGTAACGTCCAACGCTCCAAAGAACGCGGTATATGCGTAAATATATACATCTGTATCACTCCGAAGAATGCGATATCTGTATAAAGGAGGTGGGTGTCCCATACGCCTACTATTCTTCCTCCCCGTCTAATGTCAATGTACAAGTCTCAAGTGTGACATGGACATCTCGTAACTAAATGCAAGTCACAAAGAACCATACAAATATGCTAAATACCATCACACGTGCTACTCGCACCGATGGCCAGTCAAGTACGTAAGCCCGTGTGCTATTATGAACTCACTTTGTGATACAGAATGATACGTGTCAAGGCCTCAGAGTTATAATGATAACTCCGTCACTTAGGGTACGTCCACTAGACGCTAGGTCAAACACAAGTCCTAATATCGACGCTTTCGTTGACTGCACCAGAGTCATTCTCGGACGCACACAGTTATATAATATTTAGATCATAATATATAATATTAACTGAATTTAAACAGTACAACAAGGCAAGATATACTTTCCTGAAAGCCAGGCGAAGATTCGAACACAAACTCGCTTGGGAAGTAGCAGCACAAGATAGAAACTGGAGCAGATATTCCCGGATGCTGTCACAAATATCACCAACAGTCCCAGAATGAGTGAGATACTCAGAAAAGTATATTCAGACGTCCAAATTAGACACAGGGGCAAAAATACAGTTTCTGGTCAATCGGGGTCCACAAGTGGGCCCGCCTTGCACCGAAAAATGTGTCAGGAGCAAAGGTCCCTAAAAATAGTATATTATAGGTCAAACAAATTCTAAACGACGATACGAACTCAACGATATGTCCAGATTTGGATTTTGCTGAGTCGATCACAAAAAAATCCGTTGGAACGGATCGTGGGGCCCACGAAACAGCGATGCGGTCACTGTCTCAGAATCAGGTGAAACTTGGGTCACAGGACAAGTCGAACACCGTGATTCCAATGACGCCAGTTTCGACATGATACGACAAGCATGCACAAAGTAATAAGGTAATTAAAAAAGTCACGATACGAGAATTTTTGACGGATACGGGTTCGTTTCGTCGCGCATACGTGACCGAATTGAATCCCGCCAAATCCCACACGTCGAGAAATACCGTACGCACCTTTTGGTGCAATCGGTATGCGACAAGGTTGTCCGGTTTGACGGGGCTAACTCCGTACGAAGAATTTTTTTATTGTTTTATAAAACAGTTTTTCCTTGATTTAACATCAAATTATGTAGATATTAAAACCTAATTAAATTATTGGATTATGATGGGAAACAAAGGTGTTTATGTTGTGTACGCATATGCATAGGCGGTTCACGGAAAGATCGAATGATGGTGGAGAAATCGTGACTCAAAGTTGAGCCCACGAACTGTGGATTCTGTCACTGTGCGCGCTCGGGGACAGTCTGTCGACTGACGGCGACCGGAGTACAGGCGCACGTCGGCGCACGCGTGGGATAGCCCGGGCGGTGTATGGGGACACTGGCGTTGGCAAAGGACAAGGACTATGAGCACGTCGAGGGTGACTGCAGATGTTCTCTCTTCATCCTCGCGCCCTAAGGAGTTCGGTGGTGTAGTCTAGCCAATGGAACAAAGCCGGTGTGGCTTCGTCGAGGGGACTGCACGGTGCTGTAGGCCTTGGGATCACATGGTCCCCTCTCGATCTTGGTAAGGCAGTTGAGCGGGGGCTCTCAGGTGTTGGCTTGGGTCACGAAGGGGACGGATCAGGGGGAAGACCGGAGCTTCCAGCTCACGGGGGAATGAGGCGAGGTTGGGCGCGGATCGGATGATGCAGCGGCTCGTCGGAACGTTGCTGTAGAGGATGGGGTGATGACTGAAGATGGAGGAGTTGATGTTGGTGGCTGTCGTGGAGGTGAGGTTGGCGGTGGTCGTGGAGGTGGTAGCAGCGGTCGTGGTCGTGGTCGTGGTCGTGGAGGTGAGGGTAGCGGTGGTCGTGGAGGTGATGGCAGCGGTGGTGGTCATGGAGGTGAGGGTGGTGGTGGTCGTGGAGGTGAGGGCAGCGATTGTGGTCATGGAGGTGAGGGTGGCGGTGGTCATGGAGGTGATGGCAACGGTGGTGGTCGGAGTTGGGGTGGTGATGGTGGTGAATGGTGGTTAATGGTGGTTGCATGTTAAGGGAGAAAGGGAGATGGTGTTATTTTAAATGAGGAGAGAGGGAGACAGTATTGCCTAGGGATTAGGGCCGGCTAGGTTCCCAAGGAGAGGGGGGGTTTCATGAAGGAAATGGGTGGTTGAGATAGGTAAGGGTTTGAATAGAGGGCTAGGATTGAATGTAGGTATATGATGTTGCATAGTACCATGCAAAGAGAGAGGGAGAGTATTAGGACCAGTCATGTCTCCCCAAAAATGGGTTTCTTTCATTTGTTCCAACCAATAGAAGGTTGACACATGGCTAGCTATTTGCACAAAAGTCCCCAATAGTTTAGGACTTGCACAAAGAGGAAAAAGTGGATTGAATATGGAAAAATACCATATTTGGTGTGTTGTAGTGGGGAAAATTGGTGTGTGGTGTTTTGTATGGACCATGAGGGTGTGAGTGGGGGTTTGGGTTGGTGTTGGGTCTAGTTTTGGGTTAGGTTGAGTCATGCACCAATTTAGTCAAAATTAGTGTCAATGGTGTTCTTTAATTAATTGGAAGTGCATATGATTTAAATTGGGTAGGATACAAGTGTCATGGACGTAGTAGACTCAGAATAGATTATTGTCATAAATTTGGTTATGAGAAAAGGGTCGAGGCTGTGTCTCCAATTTCGATTGGAACGGGCAATGATGCAAAGTTGGATTTAAAATTAAAAAATATGCACGAATATTATAAAATTAAAATGAAGTATAAAAGAGTGCATTTATGAGTGACACAAGGGTCAGGATTGAAGATTGGCTTGACTAGGTCAAGGATATAAAATTTATTGGACGGCGGAAACTAGTGTAGTACTCTAGATATTTAAACAACGGTAAAGTACAACAATTGAATCAAAATCATAGTAGTGAATTATAACTCCAATAATTAATCCCAAATAATACTAATTTAATTCATAATCCTATATTTTGGTTAGGGGGTTACAGTAGGAATTAACATTTCGCCAAAATGACTCAGTCGGCTAAACTCTACGTCGTACTCGTCCACTGTCATATGTTCCCTTGCTTGAGGTGAAGGAACTGCTCATAGAGAACATCACGACCATTGGCAGGGAAGAACCTCTCGTTGAAGAGTTCACAGAACTCCTCATACATTTGGTTTGTGCCATATTGCCTCTGCTCGTCCTTCTACCAGTGGTGAGCGTTGTCCTCAAGTAGAAGGTCTACCGCTGACATTCATAGGTCCTCTGGTAACTGCGATGCCTTCAGTAATTTCTCGGTTCTAATAAGACACTAGGAGACCTACATCGGTGTCTCTGTTCCTCTGAAGTGCTTTGAGTTCATCTGAGTAAAACCCTTGACATTGCCCTCATAAGGTCGCAATGCTGGGGCTGGTACAGGGGCTGGTGGCCTGTTCATTGCAGCTATAAGATCTTGTCTCATCAGCTCATTCTGCTGCCACTGAGCCTGCATCATTGTAGTGCCCCGCTCTGTATTGGTACTATGTACAAGAGATATTGGTTTGCTGACTTAAAAAGGAAACCTTCTTGAAGAGCTCCTTGTTGAACCAGAAGATGACTGATCTAGGTGAGTGGGCAGAACTTCATTATCTGATTCTTGCACGCCTTAATAATGAATCAGAGTTTTTGAAATGCTTGTTTGCTTAATAAGATAATATTCGCATTGAGAATGATAGAACGAGAACCTATATGCTTAACTAGAAAACTTGAATGCTTGTCTAAAAGAGATAGAACCATTGCCATGCTAAGTCAAGAAATATTGCATGCTTAGTTACACGGACACCGCTATCGAATGAACCGCTGCCATGCTAATAAACAAGAGTAATAGAATGTTCATATATTTCCATCATATGCTAAACAAGAGTAGAAATGTATGCTTAGCTAAAAGAGATAGAAGAATCGGGCAATGTTTTGCTTGTCATTGATGCTTGAAAGATTGAACTGTTTGAAATGCTTGAACGGTATCATAGAGATGGCGGCCATTCTGCATAGAGATAGAGATGGTGGCACATCCACACAGAGAATAAAAGAGAAGAGATTGATTATATGCTTGTTTATTGAACTGCTGCATCCATATAGAGTTTATCTGATAGAGTTTCATTCATGCATTGGTCTTTAGACAACTTGTTCATAAGGATAATCCCACGACCGGTTCCTGGGGCACTGGGTACTGTTCGCCCTAGGGGGATCAGAAAGATTACCTTGAGACAAAGAAGTCCTCACGATCAGGGGGGTATTCATGTCTTTTAGATAGCTGGTTCACGTGTCAAAGCAGCTAGTATATGAGCGAGTATATTAGTACAGTGCTGGGCCATGATAACACCGCTTCTAATCATGTGTAAGTAGACTCATGGGCCATCATATAGTTAGGTCGCATGCTAGGATTCAACCTTCTTGCTTACCTAACTGTTTGATGCAGAGACTGACAGAAAATAAAATATATGTGATTATGTATATTGTTGCTAACTTGTATGTCTGCTGCAGGGATAATAGTTCAACGAAAGGGTAAGAATCACTGAATAAGTAATATTCATGTTATCAAACGTGTTCTCTTATATAAAAGCTTTCATAGAGAAGTCTTATTTTTCGTATATGCTTCTATCTCGTTCATACGATAAGATGATAATTGTTGATAAGAGAGAGAGATAGAGAGAGAGAGAGAGATGATAAGAAGGTAGTCCACTAGAGGCATGCTAGAGTCTTTAAAGAAATGAATATTGCTCATAAGACACGCTTCGCACTAGAGTTATTAAATGAACCTGCATATCATGCATGAACTGCTTGCCTTGCCTGCTTGATTTTATATCAAACATGAACTCTGTTTTTTAAGAGACTATTTTAAAAAAGAAGTAATATGACTCTGCTCCAGTACTGCATGTAACGAACCGAGGTAAAACTAGAAAGATCACTAGTAATATAATAATTTATAACATAATTACTTAGTGTTGGTTTAGTGAATGTTGCTTCCGTTCATTAATTTTTGTCACGACCCGCACCCGGGATTTGGGCATGAGTCGTGGGTACGTCCAGCCTACGCCGCAGCATCGGCGGTAGAACGCTATCTAGGTCACAAACATAGTATATCCTGTCAATAGTCTCAACTCCGTACGGAGGACAATGATAAAATAAACCACAGTTCTATAATATACTCAATCACAGCTATAAGAATAATGGTACGATGAGAATTGAAAAGAGTTCTAATAAAACCATCCACAATAAGTCCAACTCAAAACCTGGGTCTAAATGACCTCACAAAGTCACAATTAAAATAAATACATCTCAGTCTCAGTCTCAGTCTAAAGCAATAAATGCAGAAAATAATCTAAGCATGGGCAGGCATGTTCTCCTCTAGGATAGGCACCTCCTCTGGGATTTCTGGGGTGAAATCCTCCTCTATTCCTGGACCGTAATGAGTAGGGCAAAAGTCCTCCAGGTTCTCTAAAAATATTGTTATCCAGTCAGGATTGGAGCGAAGCACAAGCACTAACAGCAGTTTCATTAAATTGACAAAATCTATAAACAGTGTAAGAGATACAAGATGGAAATAAAAGCTGAACATGTGAAGTACTGGAGAAAAAGAAATAGACAAAAGAGCATCTAGCAATGAGCAATAATAGTGAATGCTAGAACAAGTAAATCTGAATAAAGATAAACATCTAGCTAAGTGTTTGAAATATTAGTTTATCATGTGATCGGCTTGGGACTGGATCAGGCTGGTTATATATGATTAGCTATGATTCTTTTAGGTCAGGCTAACCGCATGGTTAGCTATGGTGCATATAGTGGTCAGGCTAATCATATATAACAGCTATGGAGCATATAAGTGGTCAGGCCGCACCCGACGTGAGAAGTGGGGTGAGCTATGGTGCATATAAATGTTTGGATATGATCACATAATCTACTAATAGTTCCCCATCCCCCAGCTAGCACGATGGATTCTAACCACGACTCCTCGTGATGGGGATCTAGGGTGCTAACCCGTGTATCCATAGTGTCGGAATCAAGTATGAAATACACTACAATTTATAGAAGTAATCAACCATGAAAACTGTCAGAGAATGTACTCGCCTGTGGTCCTGAGCAGAATGTAAGGATCGAGGTCCAAAATGGAATCACAATGACCTATTTATGGAAATTCAATGTTAATTAATGAATTAAAAGAATAACATGTTTAACAATTTAAAAACGAGGTTTCTAGATCATGTCTAAGGTTTACTGGTCAATACTAGGTCCAACTAAGTCAATTGGTCTAAATTTGCCACTAACTAGTTAACACTAGCTATTCTAGGTGTTATAAATCATACTAGGTCAATCTAGTCATTATTAGTCTTATACTAACTAATACTTAGTTAATATAGCTATACTAGATACTACTAGTGTGTATATATATATATATATATATATATATATATATATAGTATCCTAACTATAACTCCGTATCTTAGCTTACCCTGCTAAATACCTCTAAACTTGCCAACCTTGACTATAATTCTCTAATGAACCTTAATATCATCCTCACTGATACTCTACTCAACCCAATTTAAACACTCTGGATACCATCATTACCTCCAAACAACCGTTACATTAACCCCTCTTACTGATTCCCTGATAACCAAGTGATACACTTCAACAATGCCAAATCCCCAGCCTGCACACACCCTCTGACCACACCAACACAATCATCCTAACTATCCTGACCTCTCCCTGTTATGATTGCATCAAGTCTCCTGCAGTTGATACCTGCAACTGCAGGTATCAAGTCCAATTTGGAACTGCCTTTGATATGCAAACACTGCCTCCCTTTCTATCCTAGTCCAATACTGATATATGTAACAGTATCTTAGAAGCTCAGAGTCACCAATTTACATTTGCAAGTTCTTCACCTGAAGGTATTTTCTCAATTCATCCAACCCAAGTACTCTGAGCACTTAACTCGAGCTCTAGACCCTGATGCTCTTCCCTGCATATCAGTACAATTACTGATATCAATAGCCCACACTAACCTATGACAGTGGTGCACAAATGTAGTGCAAAGGAGGCACTGCACAAGTCCTCAAGGCAGCACACACTTGTGTGCTTGCCTGCAAATAGGTATTACAGTCCCAAACTCCCTCTGATTCTAGTCTCTGGTCTGAACTGATACCCAAACACCCCCAAGATCCTACTTAACTAATGCTCACCCGAGCACTCAAATCTGGAACTGATACACCTAACCTTAGCCTAAAATATTAATCAATACTTTGGTGTTGCCCTCAGGATACCAAGGTATCATAGTACTAACCCTCACTTGCACTCCAATCTTGAACTCCCTTACCCAGATTCTGGCACCTGTACCTTGACTTGGTTCATCTCAATACAACATCTATATACCAACACTTCACTGCACCACACCTTCTTGATATTTGTAACCCACACCTACCATTCAAACTGCAGCAGGATCCACTGCCTACCCGAGCCCCTTTAACCCCTTCACAGGTACTCCAATTGCGTATACTGGCTTGCACATCATCCCCACACACATACATATATATGCACAGCCACAGCACAGTTTCCCCTCTAACTGAGAACACAGGCTAAAATCTATACTGAAACACACAGTACCCCACTGAAATCTGCACAGCAAGGAGTAACCACAACCCTCATACATACATATACATGTATTTCACATAGGTAACATTACACATTGACCCAGGCTTCCTAACACAATACACACAACTTATATTGACTGATACACACATTCAAAACCCATCACAGTGAACTACATCAACACACATACACAGTTTACATAGGTAATGCTGGCATGTAGTATCTGCACAGCAACACACCTAGATTACTGATACACTCTGCACTCACAGGCACTGTACACACAGGATACATCTAACCTTATGTGAGACACACACAACAACATGCCCATGTATACTGATACACCCTGAAATCTAACCCAGAATTCTCCAACCCGACTGAACAGAGAATTCTGCCCCCCCCCCCTTGACTGTGCACAGGCATAAGTTGCCCGACTGCACCCTGTTCTTCCCCAAATCTTAATGTACAAATGAATGCCCCCAACACACAATACATATATATACATATAGATTCATACATCAATTATACAGAAATTAGAATACCTAGATAAGTAACCCTAATAGACATTTCATCAAACACAGGAAGGGCAGAAAGCCGATTTACATACAACCCCATAAATCCTCAATCAAAACCCTAAGAAATCGAGATCTAACCTACATGTAGGTGATGAATTAAATCTACATGCAACCCCTAGGGTTAGGGTTCACGAAAATTAGGAAAAACTATGTTGGTCACCAAAACCTAATCCAAAAACCCTAAAAATCGAACTACACACAGATTTGGGGTTCCTAATGGCCATTACCATCTAAAAACAGAAATTAAAGGAATAAAACTAGAGTTTTACCTGCAGGGAAGGTTCTTCTATGAAAGTTCTTCCTTTCCGAGTTTCCTTGACCCAAGTTTCCTGATTTCCTTGCTTTGGAGGAGGAGAGAATGGAACCTAGGGTTAGGGTTTCGAATTTTTGGAGAGGGAAGATGGTTTCTCTTGTGGAGGCTAGGGTTTCTCCTGTCTATATGAAGGATGGCTTTGTGAGAAGCTTCCTTTATATATAAACCTAGTTCTAGGGTTTCCTTGCACAGCTTTAGGTTTAAACCTTTATGTTAAGTCATGTAGGACCTAATAGACTCAGGTTAAGTCAGTCTAGGGTTTTGAGGGTTCACCCTAATCTTAAAATTCTAGGGTTTTGCTAGAATAGGGTTTACACATTAGGGTTGACTCACTAGGGTCTGTCCTAATGAGTTCTAGGGTTTCTACCTTAAACCAAATATCACTAATAAATATAATTAGTTTATAAAACTCAGCAAATTAATTAAATTCATAATTATTTAAAATAACTAAATTATAGAAATACCCTTATATGGAAAAGTGGTAGTGACAAGTCTACCCTCCTAAAAGAAATTTCGTCCTCGAAATTGGACTGAACTACAACAAGGGTGAAATCAGAAAAGGAAATATACCTCAAGTCTGGAAGAGATACGGGTATTGCTCGCGCATTTCGTCTTCTCTCTCCCAGGTCGACTCCCCTGGAGAGTGATGTCTCCACGCTACGCGAACCAAGGGAATAGTTTGGTTCCGCAACACCTTCTCTCTGCGGTCCAAGATCTCTACGGGCTGCTCAGGGTAGCTGAGCGTCGGACCAACCTCAATCTCCGAGTGATCAAGTACGTGACTAGGGTCGGCCACGTACCGTCTCAGCTGCAACACGTGAAACACATTATGCACTCCCTCCAATACAGGCGGCAAGTCCAGTCTATATGCCACTGCACCTACCCTCGCCAGAATACCGAAGGGTCCGATGTAGCGTGGGCTAAGCTTCCCGCCTCTGCCAAAATGAATCGTTCCACGCGTCGGAGAAATCCGTAGGAATACTAGATCGCCAACCTAACACAAAAACAGTCTCAACACGCAGTCTAAACAAACAAACAAACACAACCAGAAAACAACAATCTATACCTGAAACTCAAGGGGTCTACGGTGGCTGTCGGCCCAATGCCGCTGTCTGTCCTGCGCCACTCGCAGTCTATCTCTGATGAGTTTCACCTTTTCTGCTGCATCCACGACCATTTCTGGTCCTAGCAAGGCTCTCTCTCCAACGTCGTCCCACGATAGCGGTATACGACACCTCCGTCCATAAAGAGCCTCAAATGGTGACATCTCGATGCTGGCCTGGTAGCTGTTATTGTAAGCAAACTCTACCAGGTGCAGATAATCCTCCCAAGAACCTCCGAGATCTAAAACGTAAGTGCGTAGCATATCCTCAAGAGTCTGAATAGTCCTTTCAGACTGCCCGTCTGTCTGGGGGTGATATGCGGTACTGAACTTGAGCTGAGTGCCCAAGCTAGCCTGCAGACTCCTCCAGAAATGGAAAGTGAAACGACTATCCCGATCTGAGACGATGCTCACAGGAACTCCATGAATCCTAACAATCTGTCGCACGTACATCTCTGCTAGCTTCTCTGTCGACGTGCCCACCTTGAAAGGTAAGAAATGGGCTGATTTGGTCAACCTGTCCACGATGACCCAAATCGCGTCCTTCCCTCCTGGAGAACGGGGAAGCCCTGAAACAAAATCCATGGTCACGTGCTCCCATTTCCATTCTGGAATCGGTAAAGGTTGAAGCAAACCTCCTGGCCTCTGCCGGTCTGCCTTTACCTGCTGGCACACTAGACACCGAGATACGAAGCGTGCTACCTCGCGCTTTATTCCATACCACCATACGTGCTCCCTCAAGTCTCGATACATCTTGTTGGCACCGGGATGCATCGAGTACTGAGAGCGGTGTGCCTCCTGCAAAACCTCCTCGCGCAGCTCCCCGCTAGGCACACATATCCTCGTGCCGTGCCGTAGAGAACCATCATCTGCGATAGTGAAGTCGTCCGACAATCCCATCTGAACCTGTGCTCTGATACTCCTCAGAGTCTCATCATCGTACTGCGCAGCTCTGATCCTGTCCATCAGTTTGGACTGTATCTGCAATCCCCACATCTGAATCTCAGCACCGGGAACTAACACTTCAATCTCCAAGCTTTCCAGATCAGCCAACAAATGTCTATCTGTCGTCAAGTACATAGCCATCGGATACCTGCTCAAGGCATCGGCGACTACGTTAGCCTTCCCTGGATGGTACTGCAATGAGATGTCAAAATCCTTCATTAACTCCAACCACCTCCTCTGTCTCATGTTCAGCTCCTTCTGTGTGAATACGTACTTCAAGCTCTTGTGGTCTGTGAAGATCTCCACACGCTCTCCGTACAAGTAATATTTCCACAGCTTTAGAGCGAAGATAACTGCTGCCAACTCTAAGTCGTGGGTGGGATAATTCTTTTCATGAGGGCGTAACTGCCTGGAAGCATAGGCAATTACCTTCCCGTGCTGCTGAAGAACACATCCCAGACCCTTCCCTGAAGCATCACTGTAGATGGTGAAACCGCCTGACCCTGATGGCAACGTCAAAATTGGAGCTGTCGTCAACCTCTTCTTCAGCTCATCAAATGCAGCCTGGCACTCCTCCGTCCACACAAAATCCACATCCTTCCTAGTCAGTCTGGTCATTGGCGCTGCAATCTTGGAGAAGTCTTGTACAAACCTCCTGTAATATCCTGCTAGCCCGAGAAAACTCCTGATCTCAGCTACCGAACTGGGGGTAGCCCACGACTCTACTGCCTCGATCTTCTGTGGGTTAACCGAGATTCCGTCACCCGATACCACATGCCCAAGAAATTCAACCTTGTCAAGGAAAAATTCACACTTAGAGAGTTTCCCGTACAGCTTCTCCCTCCTGAGAGTCTCTAAGACCAATCTCAGGTGCTCTTTGTGCTCCTCCGGGGTCTTGGAATACACAAGAATATCGTCGATGAACACCACCACGAACTTGTCAAGGTACTGGTGGAACACCTTGTTCATCAAGTTCATGAATACTGCCGGTGCATTGGTTAAACCAAATGGCATCACCAGAAACTCAAACTGGCCGTATCTGGTCCGAAAGGCTGTCTTCGGCGTGTCTTCTTTCTTCACCTTCACCTGGTGATAACCTGACCTCAAATCTATCTTCGAAAACACCCTCGCCCCGCTCAACTGGTCGAAAAGATCATCTATCCTCGGCAGCGGGTACTTGTTCTTGATAGTGATATTGTTCAAAGCTCTATAATCAATGCACATGCGCACCGTGCCGTCCTTCTTTGGTACGAACAATACCGGAGCTCCCCATGGTGATGAACTGGATTTGATGAAGCCTTTGTCCTGCAGCTCCTCAACTTGCTTCTTCAGTTCTGCCAGCTCGCTGTTGTTGACTCTATAGACATGTTGTGAAATGGGCTCCGCTCCTGGAACCAAGTCTATAGAGAATTCAACATCTCTGTCTGGCGGTAAGCCTGGCAATTCTTCTGGAAATACATCCAGAAACTCCGCAATTAGAGGATGTGGCAACTCCTCCTCTTCCGTCCTGGCTCCGCAAAATGTGCTCTTGCTCTGTTCCGCTACTCCTCTGACGACCTCAAATTCCGGCTCTCCTGGTGGTCTAAACAATACTCTGCCTCTATAACAATCTATAGTAGCATGATGCCTACTCAACCAGTCCATTCCGAGTACAATATCGTACCCCGGAAGTGGCATGACAAGTAAGCTCACGCTCAACTCTCGGCCTCCTACTGACACTCTCATGTCCTTGCAGTGATCACGGACTAGGATAATACCTCCTCCAGTCATGATCTTGCAAGTCCTAGCTAATGGTTCTGTGTCTAAATGATGTCGAAGTGCATATGATACAGACACAAAACTATGGGAAGCGCCAGAATCAAATAAGGTAAATGCGGGAATACAATCGAGAAGAACCGAACCTGTGATCAAATCTCCTGCTGGCTCGATTTCCTCGACTGCCATGGCGTACGCTCGCCCCTGGGGTGCACCTCTCTGCTGCTGATGCTGGGCAAACCTCTGATTCTGCGGTGGAAGTGGTCCCCTCTGCTGTTGGCCTCCTGGTGCTGCTGGTACCCTGCCTGGTCCTCTCTGGGCGGCTGCTCCACCCTGACCTGGACGAGTCCGAATGGTAGGGCAATCCCTTAGCTGATGTGTCGTCGATCCGCAGGACAAACATGAGCCCAATCTATGCCTGCAGATATCTCTAGTATGTCCCATCTTCCCGCAGTACGCACACTGGATGGCGGGCTGAGTCTGCCTCTGCTGCTGTTGCTGAACCTGCCCTCGGGCTGGTGCCTGGTGCTGCTGGTGCTGCTGCTGGAAGGGCCTCTGCTGCTGTTGCTGAAAGTGTGGACGCTTGCCTGGTCCCGCACTGCTGTTTGCCCCTCCGGTAACATCGCGTCCCCTCTTGGGCCTGAGGTCCAAGTCGTCCTCGGCTACCTGGGCATCCATCAATATGTTCTCGAAAGTAGCAGTGCGACGTCCCGACGTGCGAGACTTGATCTCCCTTGTCAGCCCCTTTCTGAACTTCCGGGCCCTGTCCCCCGGATCTCTAATCATCGACGGCGCGAAGCGGCTCAGGCGGCTAAACTCCGCGGCATACTCATCGACGGACGAGCTCCCCTGGACTAAGTCATGGAACTGACTCTCCAAGGCTCCTAGGGCAACGTCAGGAAAGAATTTCTCCTTGAAGAGCTCCCTGAAATCCTCCCAAGTGAGTCCTCTGCGTAAGAGTCTCGGCTCCGTGCGAAACCACGTCAAGGCAATGTCAAACATCTGGCTGCCAGCGGCCTCGATCTTGAGCGCCTCTGGAAGCTGCGCCAAACGCAAGTTCCTCTCGATGTCCTCTAGCCAATCATCGGCGTAGAGTATCCCTTCTGTCCCCTTGAACTCCTGGGGCATCATCCTCTTGAAGTCCACAATGGTGCCCGACCTCGGTTGCTGTTGACCAGGTTGTTGCTGCTGCTGAGCGACTCTCTCTACAGCCTGGAGAGCCACTTGGTGAGCATTCTCCATGTTCACCCTCATCATCTCCGTCTGGGCCTGATGTGCCTCAGCCTGCACTCTCTGGGCCTCTGCCGACGTCCTCTGGGCATCGACCATGCCCTGTATCAAAGCGAACATCTGTGCCCCATCGACGGGCATACCTCCTGGATGCTGAGCTGGTGGTGGTGGTGGTAGCTCCGTCGTAGCTGCGGGGACCCTCTGAACAGGTGGTGGAGGACCCCCGACTGCTGCAGCCACTCCCACTTGTCCTGGAGATGTAGGAGGTGCTGCTGATGTCTGTCCGACAGCGCGAGAGGTGGCAGACCTCTCTGTATCTGCTGCTCCGAGTCTCTGGGATCTTCTTGGCGGCATCCTGAAGACAGACCGAAAGATTCAATTAAGGCAATAGGTATGATATCAAGGAAGGACAGAAAAATTTCTAAAGGAATTAATCATTAAGAATAGTATCATAAGAATCAGAATTCCCTAATTGTGATTGAGCATATCCTTGGCCTAATTCCTATTTCCTAAAACAGTCTAAGACTATGACTAGACCTGCATGGGCCACCACTAAAACGTGTCACGACCCGCACCCGGGATTTGGGCATGAGTCATGGGTACGTCCAGCCTACGCCACAGCATCGGCGGTAGAACGCTGTCTAGGTCACAAACATAGTATATCCTGTCAATAGTCTCAACTCCGTACGGAGGACAATGATAAAATAAACCACAGTTCTATAATATACTCAATCACAGCTATAAGAATAATGGCACGATGAGAATTGAAAAGAGTTCTAATAAAACCATCCACAATAAGTCCAACTCAAAACCTGGGTCTAAATGACCTCACAAAGTCACAATTAAAATAAATACATCTCAGTCTCAGTCTCAGTCTAAAGCAATAAATGCAGAAAATAATCTAAGTAGCTAAATACCTCTAAACTTGCCAACCTTGACTATAATTCTCTAATGAACCTTAATATCATCCTCACTGATACTCTACTCAACCCAATTTAAACACTCTGGATACCATCATTACCTCCAAACAACCGTTACATTAACCCCTCTTACTGATTCCCTGATAACCAAGTGATACACTTCAACAATGCCAAATCCCCAGCCTGCACACACCCTCTGACCACACCAACACAATCATCCTAACTATCCTGACCTCTCCCTGTTATGATTGCATCAAGTCTCCTGCAGTTGATACCTGCAACTGCAGGTATCAAGTCCAATTTGGAACTGCCTTTGATATGCAAACACTGCCTCCCTTTCTATCCTAGTCCAATACTGATATATGTAACAGTATCTTAGAAGCTCAGAGTCACCAATTTACATTTGCAAGTTCTTCACCTGAAGGTATTTTCTCAATTCATCCAACCCAAGTACTCTGAGCACTTAACTCGAGCTCTAGACCCTGATGCTCTTCCCTGCATATCAGTGCAATTACTGATATTAATAGCCCACACTAACCTATGACAGTGGTGCACAAATGTAGTGCAAAAGAGGCACTGCACAAGTCCTCAAGGCAGCACACACTTGTGTGCTTGCCTGCAAATAGGTATTACAGTCCCAAACTCCCTCTGATTCTAGTCTCTGGTCTGAACTGATACCCAAACACCCCCAAGATCCTACTTAACTAATGCTCACCCGAGCACTCAAATCTGGAACTGATACACCTAACCTTAGCCTAAAATATTAATCAATACTTTGGTGTTGCCCTCAGGATACCAAGGTATCATAGTACTAACCCTCACTTGCACTCCAATCTTGAACTCCCTTACCCAGATTCTGGCACCTGTACCTTGACTTGGTTCATCTCAATACAACATCTATATACCAACACTTCACTGCACCACACCTTCTTGATATTTGTAACCCACACCTACCATTCAAACTGCAGCAGGATCCACTGCCTACCCGAGCCCCTTTAACCCCTTCACAGGTACTCCAATTGCATATACTGGCTTGCACATCATCCCCACACACATACATATATATGCACAGCCACAGCACAGTTTCCCCTCTAACTGAGAACACAGGCTAAAATCTATACTGAAACACACAGTACCCCACTGAAATCTGCACAGCAAGGAGTAACCACAACCCTCATACATACATATACATGTATTTCACATAGGTAACATTACACATTGACCCAGGCTTCCTAACACAATACACACAACTTATATTGACTGATACACACATTCAAAACCCATCACAGTGAACTACATCAACACACATACACAGTTTACATAGGTAATGCTGGCATGTAGTATCTGCACAGCAACACACCTAGATTACTGATACACTCTGCACTCACAGGCACTGTACACACAGGATACATCTAACCTTATGTGAGACACACACAACAACATGCCCATGTATACTGATACACCCTGAAATCTAACCCAGAATTCTCCAACCCGACTGAACAGAGAATTCTGCCCCCCCCTTGACTGTGCACAGGCACAAGTTGCCCGACTGCACCCTGTTCTTCCCCAAATCTTAATGTATAAATGAATGCCCCCAACACACAATACATATATATACATATAGATTCATACATCAATTATACAGAAATTAGAATACCTAGATAAGTAACCCTAATAGACATTTCATCAAACACAGGAAGGGCAGAAAGCCGATTTACATACAACCCCATAAATCCTCAATCAAAACCCTAAGAAATCGAGATCTAACCTACATGTAGGTGATGAATTAAATCTACATGCAACCCCTAGGGTTAGGGTTCACGAAAATTAGGGAAAACTATGTTGGTCACCAAAACCTAATCCAAAAACCCTAAAAATCGAACTACACACAGATTTGGGGTTCCTAATGGCTATTACCATCTAAAAACAGAAATTAAAGGAATAAAACTAGAGTTTTACCTGCAGGGAAGGTTCTTCTATGAAAGTTCTTCCTTCCCGAGTTTCCTTGACCCAAGTTTCCTGATTTCCTTGCTTTGGAGGAGGAGAGAATGGAACCTAGGGTTAGGGTTTCGAATTTTTGGAGAGGGGAGATGGTTTCTCTTGTGGAGGCTAGGGTTTCTCCTGTCTATATGAAGGATGGCTTTGTGAGAAGCTTCCTTTATATATAAACCTAGTTCTAGGGTTTCCTTGCACAGCTTTAGGTTTAAACCTTTATGTTAAGTCATGTAGGACCTAATAGACTCAGGTTAAGTCAGTCTAGGGTTTTGAGGGTTCACCCTAATCTTAAAATTCTAGGGTTTTGCTAGAATAGGGTTTACACATTAGGGTTGACTCACTAGGGTCTGTCCTAATGAGTTCTAGGGTTTCTACCTTAAACCAAATATCACTAATAAATATAATTAGTTTATAAAACTCAGCAAATTAATTAAATTCATAATTATTTAAAATAACTAAATTACAGAAATACCCTTATATGGAAAAGTGGTAGTGACAATTTTATACTCACCAATACTTTCTCTAAAGTGCTGACCCACCAACAGTTTGGTTGTTCGCAGGTGCTGGATCGTCCGAGGAAGCAATAGCCGTGCCTCATCCCAGGACCCAAAAATCTGGTGTCGATGCCTTGAGCCGTATCGAGATGTTTTGAGCTACTTTTGTATAGAGGGACATAATGTATGGAACGATGCCATTGTATTCAGAGAACCTCGTGTCTTGGCCTTTGCCCCGTTTACTCAGATGGATTACTATTTGTAACACTGTTCCTCCGCTGCATAATCGATCGGTTCGATGATAGACACAACTTCAACGATGTTGCCTTGTGCGAGCGCAACCCCAGGCTCGTATAACATCATGCATCGAAGGCAAACGACATACGTCCCACGGGAGCACCGGGATACGGTAATTCGTGCCCGGTGGGGACGTTGTCAGGACCTTCGGGATCGGGGCATGACAATCTTGGCATGCATGAACTGGGTCGAGGTAACGTTTCCGTCAGGCTGTTGAAACTACGGAGGTGGCACGAAGGGTATCTGCAAGGAAAACTGAGGCAAAAACTAGGGTGGCGATGGTTGCATACTCCTACCTTGGGGATTTGTAGTCTGCTGCGGCTGATGGCCCACTGGAGGTGCTGGAGTCTGAGGGCCCAACTGAACCAATGGTTGTGTCTGGCCTGCCTGCGATGATTATCCTAGCTGTAGTGGTGTAGTCGGGGTCATCATCGATGAAGGCAGAATTCCAGATTCCTCCTGCATTGCTGAGTCACCTACAGTGATGACGAGGGTAGCAACACGTCCATTAGGAGGATTTATCTCGCTGGGCACAAAGATAAGGACAATGTTAGAACAAGTTCAAGGTAGATGTGAATCAAGAAGTCAAGAAGATTAAAATTGGAATCAAGGAAGATGATTAAATAACTAGATGAGATCAAATACTCTAATCCTATTCGCAGGCTTACTCACTACAGTAGCGTAACCGAGATAATATATGCTTGATCTACATGGGCCACCACACATGTTCCCGGACGAGATGCTCAGAATGCCTCATGATTGAGAGATCAAATTTACCATTGACACCTTTCTGGATACGCGACCGATATCGAAGTCACCCTACCGAATGGCCCCAGTAGAGCTGAAGGAACTGAAGGTACAATTGTAAGACCTATTGGACCGAGGATACATTCGCCCAAGCATTTCTCTGTGGGGAGCTCCGATGTTGTTCGTGAAGAAGAAAAATGGATCCATGCGGCTGTGCATTGACTACCGAGAACTGAATAAAGCTAATGTATGGAACAAATACCCGTTAATGAGGATAGACGACATGTTTGATCAACTACAGGGAGTGACAGTATTCTCTAAAATTGATCTCAGGTCGGGCTATCATCAGATAAAGATCAAGTTTGATGACATCCCCAAGTCAGCGTTTCGAACCCGATACGGGCACTACGAATTTATAGTGATACCGTTCGGCTGGACAAATGCTCCAGCAGCTTTTACGGATCTAATGAACCATGTCTTTCGGTCATTCGCGTACAAGTTTGTGGTCGTGTTCATCGACGATATTCTAATATATTCAAAGGACAAGACAGAACACAAGGAATATTTGAGGATCGTGCTGTAGACGTTATAGGAGCATCGATTGTTTGCAAAGCTGAGCAAGTGCGAGTTCTGGATAAGCAGTGCTGACGTAGGCCACCTCCAATCTACCACCACTTTGATCTTCTTTGGGTCCACTATGATGCCTTCTGCCAAGATAACATGCCCAAGGAAGCTTTTTGGACCTAGAGAGTTACTACCGTAGGTTCGTGAAAGATTTTTCTAAATTGGCCTCGCCTTTGACTCGCCTTACTCAGAAAGGGATTGCATTCTAGTGGAGGGACGACAGCGAAGCTAGATTTCAAAGGCTAAAGCAACAGTTCATTTCAGTTCTAATACTCACACTTCCAAATGGAGTAGAAGTGTTTCAGATATACAATGATGCTTCGGGACTCGACTTAGGGTGTGTTATCATGGAGATTCTCAAGGTGATATCATATGCCTCAAGATAATTGAGGACACACTAGAAGAACTACCCAACGCATGACTTTGAATTGGTGACAATTGTGTTCATGCTGAAGTTGTGACGACACTATCTGTACGGTGTTGCTTGTAGAATCTCACAAGAGCCTCAAGTACCTCTTCACTCAACTGGAACTAAACCTCTGGCAGCGTCGCAGGCCAGAACTGATAAAGGACTATGAACTGACGATCACATACACGCCGGGCAATGAAAACATCGTTGTTGATGCTTTGAGTCGAAAGAATATGGGCTCGCTATCCATAATTTGTTATTTGCTTCAAGATCTAGAGGCTATGGGTATTGAATTTTGATTTTGATATCGAAGGAAACAACTGGCTCCACTTTACCTCGAGCTAAGTCGGCATGAAAGAATCAAGTTTGCTCAGAAGGATGATCAATTCCTGAAGAAGATGAGCGAGCTGATCTCAATGAAAAGGACGTCCGACTTTGTAGAAGACGAAGACGGGACCCTACAAGTGAAAGAAAGATTGTGTGTTCCTAATGATCTTGAACTCCGGAAGAAAATCATGACTAAGGCACACTATGCGAAATATTCCTTGCATCCGGGGAGCGCCAATATATACAAAGACTTACGCATGACCTTCTGGTGGCACGGTATGAAGTAGGACATGTCGACCATTGTGTCACAGTGTATGGCCTACCAATAATTGAAAGTTGAACATCAGAGGTCCAGAGGGGAGCTCCAGAACCTCGCTATTCCAGAGTAGAAGTGGGACAATATCACCATAGATTTTATCGTGGGCTTTTCGAAGACACTACGGGGGCATAATGCAATTTGGGTCATTGTTGATAGATTGACCAAATCTGCATACTTTCTTCCAATCAAAATCACAGGGAGTGTCGATCGGTTAACACAGATTTACATTGACGAGATTATTTGACTGCATGGAGTACTTGCCTCAATCGTCTCAGACCATGATAGACGTTTCTTATCTCGTTTTTGGACCAGTCTACAGTTTGCATTGGGCACCAAGCTGAAGTTTAGTACCGCATATTACCCTCAGACTTAAATTATACGAAGAGGACAAAGATACTTGAAGATATGTTATGATAGTGTGCGATCGATTTGAAGACTAGTTGGAAAATGCACCTATAGTTACCAGAGTTCGCGTACAATAATACTTACCAATCGAGCATCCAGATGGCATCATACGAAGTGATCTACGAGGAGAAGTGTCGATCTCTAATCTGCTAGGACGAAGTCGATGAGCGACAGGTACTCGAGCCAGATCAGGTGGAGCAGGCCATTGAAAAGTTTTGCATGATTTGGGAAAGACTTTGCACTGCGCAGAGACGACGAAAGAGCTACGACGATGCTCATCGAAGACCCTTGGAGTTTATGGTTGGGGACCACGTCTTCTTGAAGGTGACACCGATGTTGTTCGCCATTAAAGGGAGTTAAAAATTTTTTGTTCAACAACCAATAAAAAGTACAAAGAAATCCTAGACATAAAATCTAAGTATAATATTTTTGGTCTATGGAATGTGACGATGGAGATCGAGTACTGAAGTAAATCATTTACTCCGTTGACGGTCCGACGAGAGAGTGAGGATGGTCTATTCTCTTTTCTCTCTCTTGAGCTTGTGTGCACGTACGTAGCTCGCCTGGGGGATATGGTCTCTAAAGCAGAAAACCCAGCCTTTAGGAACGTCCAAGTTTTTCTTATTTATAGCCATCATGCTGATGGGCTATAGGTGCCGCATATGCTTCTGTTTGGTGGCCGCATGGGCTCCTTCAGTAAAATGTGGTTGCAACTGTAGCCGCATATTATGGGCAGGCTGCCACGCGGCTTTGGTTTGGATCTGTTATTTGATAAAATCATGGGGTTATTTTTAACTCCCTTGTATGCGTGACTCGGCCAGCTGGACACGTAATCAGTACTAACTGTGTGAAGATCTTTTCGGTTGTAACGTATAGATCTTGCAAGAAAAGTCGCATAACATCCTAGCCGCATATGTGCTCTCATTTGGCCTTGGTCTTTTGGACACTTTGGCTGCATGGCGTTGTGGCCGTATGCAAACTCTCGTCTTGCCTTGGTCGAATGGACACTTTGGCTGCATGATGACGAGTCTGCATAGGGCCGTAGCCGCATATGAGGGAATACATGGCATGATACGTCTGACGAAGTCATTAATGTACTGATATAAATTTTTGTCTTTTTATGAGCCGTCACTTCTCTCACGATTCTCGAAACACTCTGGGTGATGAGTGGTGTATCAGAACTTCTGATAGGCATTGAATGCCGTATTAGGGGATCTCATGCGGTCCTTACTTCATGGCTGTTCAGGCCGCATAAATTTGTTATGCGGCTTCCTCTTTAGCTTAATTTCTTCTTAGTCGAACTTGGGGCACAAGTTTGTTGGACGCATGGATATGGATTTTCTATGCTTCTACAAGACCCCCTTTAAAGTTTCTAAAATGACAAGTTTAGAATACTTTGAACAAGAAGCATGGTCGAGCACTTTCAATCATATTATTGTGATTCAGCATATGCACGTTGCTGCATAGGCGCTTCTGCCAGGCTGTCAGGTCATTAAATGCCGAGATTTGGCTCGATCTCCGATGAGACTTCTTGGGACTCTGAGTCAACGATAGTTTTTTGAGAAGATAAATATGGATCACGCAAATCGAGGCATTAGGTTCATCCTCATAATTGCTTAGTTTATGCCTTGATCTTCTCACGCGCCCTAGGAGCCAATAAATAAGCGGACTAGGGAGGAGAGAGTACTTTTGTCTCTCGGCTTCCCCCTATTTTGTGAAAGAAATGTTGAGGATTACCGTCTATCTCGTCGAGGGGTATGTCAAGTGCGGCGTCGATCCGTAGCCCCCTGATGCTGGCGTTCTTTTTGGAGGTAGGTGTGTGTCATGATGGTAGGGACACAGAGACACAAGTACACGGCCTCACAGCATAGATGATAAATCATCTAGAATATGCACCCCCCCGTAAAGTTCTGTCGCTTGGATGAGCAATCATCTGCAACATGCACGCAGAGCCTATATGTGGCTTGGCCGCATGGATGGGAACTTATCTGCAATATGCACACATAGCCTATCTGTAGCTTGGCCGCATGATGAGGAATCAGTCTATTTATAGCTTGGCCGCATGGATGAGACATCCTCTTGCTCATGCGTACCGACTTAGCTATCTCGAGACGTCCCCTCATGCGTGTGGCTGTAACCTGGAAGCGGCTTGCGGCCACTGTACACTTTTGTAATCTTCGTTGAGACTGATATGTGTTCTCTTTATGCAGGTTTTACCACCCTTCGCGGTGCCCATGATGGAGCATGGAAGGATATCATAGAACTGGTCATTCGAAGAGAATGTCAACCTTATGCGGTCGTTTGCCAAGAACTGGTCCAGGAGACGAGGGTGAACATCCTGCGTCATGCGTGGAGCTGTCCTTGTTTATGCAGCATGCTAGCTGCGTTTATCCCCTATATGCGGCTTGCTACCGGCTGGGGTCCTGCGGTATCGATGACATGATTTGGATTAATTGTTATTCCTGTCTTCGATCTTTTCGTATGATTGTAGAGTGCCTGATCCTGCTCCTCCCTTGCTATCCATCAGTATGGATTCTTTTTCATATACTGAGGTTTGCACTATGGAGGGATGATCTAAAATGTGCTGCTGCCTGCTTCTGGCTTTACTTGTGTCAGTAGGAAAAACAGCACGGAGGGGTGCCTCTAACAAAAAAAGGTTCGTGTCAGCGAGACTTCATGAAAACCCTTAAAAATGGGTTTCCATCATTTGTACTCATGAACTTGAATACTAATAAAAAATCCTTAAAAATAGATTTTCATCATATGTACTTATGATCTTGAATATTAATCAATAAAGACTCATTTTCCAGAATTTCTGCTTTGTATTTTTCATATTGTATGTTGTGGACTTAAGATATTGTGCTAGAGGTAAATATTGATATAGAACAACACCGTAGTTTGTTAAGGACGTCCTACTGGGAGACTTTTTGGTGGACTTTATTACCTTTTGCGCACCTGAGTGTAAGTAATAAGTTTGAAGCGAAAACCTTATCAGAGGTGATATGGACGTGATAGGTTTTGTGGACCCATTACTTCTTGCGCACTTGAGTGCAAGTAATAGATTCGAGACAAGTCCTACCAGAGGTGATATGGACATGGCAGGTTTTATGGACTTAACGTCGCTGGCGTACTTAGAGTTAAGTACGGGTGATAAGTTTAGATAATGACCGATATCAGAGGTATTATGGACATAATAATCGATAGTCAAGTAGGAAGGTTCATTCAGAGGTAAGAAGGATATGGCAAACTCTACTGGGGAGAATATGAGGACGATAGCTCAGAGGTAATTGTTGTGAGTTAATCGATAGTCATACAGAGAGGTTAGGTACGATCATTGTATGAAAGAAAAAGAAAATGAGCCAGAGGTAATATGGACATGGTTGTTTTGTTTGGATGGGGAATATGGGCAGCTCATAGTTCAGAGGTAATATGGACGTGAACTGTTTGCTTTTATTAAGGATATCCCACTGGGGGACCTTTGGTAAACATATTATTTCTTGCGCACTGGAGTGCAAGTAATAAGTTCAAAGCAAAAATCCTATCAGAGGTGATATGGACGTGATAGGTTTTGTGGCCTTAACATTGCTGGCATACTTAGTTAAGTACGGGTGATAAGTTTAGATGATAACAGATATCAGAGGTATTGTGGACGTGATAATCGATACTCATACAGAGGGGTTTTCTCAGAGATAATATGGACATGGCAAACCTTGCTGGGATTAACGGTTAGGACAGTAGTTCAGGGGTGATGTGGATGTGAACTAATGCCTAAGGAAACTGATTATGAGTGGTCTACCCGAAAGTGTGGATAAACCTGAAGGTGGCTCCGCTGGGGAGCTTTTGAGGATCCACTGTCTGTTGCGTATTTAGGATCCTTGAACACAGACAATTGCTTTCATCAAACTTTTATGAAAGAGAAATGCATATTGTGCTTACACACTTGCTGGGGATAAACAACGAGGAATGTACACTGTACATTTTGGTTGTCCAGTTGATAGTAAATGGATTACAAGTCTAGCTTATACATAGTACTTTTTAAGAAACTTGCCGTTGATAGGCATCATGAGCAAGTCGCCATTGAGTTTTATGAGCCGGTAGGCACCGTTGGAGAACACAAACTCCACAATAAACGAACCCTCCCATCTAGGTTAGAATTTATCGGTCGTCTTGTGGGTCATAACCATCTGTCTTTTTACTGTCAAGACGAGGTCACCCACTTGGTAAGTCCTCTTCTTGACCCCTTTGTTGAAGGCTCCTGAGAGACGCGCTTTGTACAGCTCAATGCGCTATTGAGCTACGAGAAGTTTCTCGTCTAGCGCTTCTAACTCTTGTAGCCATCGACGGTGATTGTCGTCAATGGTTAACTGGTTGGACAGAGCCACTCGGAGTGACAAAATTTGGATCTCGAGTGGGAGGACCGCTTTGCTTCCATAAAATAAGGAGAATTGTGTGCTACCAGTAGGTGTTCGGACTGAAGTACGATAGGCCCAAAGACACTCACCTAGCTTCTCATTCCAGTTGCGTTTGTTGGATGACACGAACTTCTTGAGTAGCTATATGATGGTCTTATTGAATGCTTTTGTCAGACCATTTGTTGCTGGGTTGTAGGCAGTCGAGGCTACATTCTGGATTCAATTTTTGTCACAAAACCGATAAAAAGTATGACTTGTAAACTGTGGGCTATTGTCGTGGATGATCCTCGGTGGAAAGCCGAAGCGGTATATGACGTGATGCTTGACAAAGCTGATCACGTTTGAGGTCTTGACTTCAGCGAGTGGAACAACTTTCCCCCATTTGGAGAAGTAGTCGGTGATAGCCAAGATGAACCGATGTCCCTTAGAAGAAGGTGGACTAATTATAGTGTCCCACTCCGCTTCGACACTATGTACAAGAGATATCGGTTTGCTGACTCAAAAAAGATATCTTCCTTAAGAGCTCCTTGTTGAAGCAGAAGATGACTGATCTATCATTTCCAAATGGAGTGGAACAACTTTCCCCCATTTGGAGAAGTAGTCGGTGATAGCCAAGATGAACCGATGTCCCTTAGAAGAAGGTGGACTAATTGTAGTGCCCCACTCTGCATCGGCACTATGTACAAGAGATATCGGTTTGCTGACTCAAAAATGATATCTTCCTTAAGAGCTCCTTGTTGAAGCAGAAGATGACTGATCTAGGTGAGTGGACATAAACTTTATTCTCTGATTCTTGCACGCCTTAATAATGAATCTGAGTTTTATACGCTAAGAAGATTATCGTTTCCATTGTATGAATAATAGAACTGCATGCTTAGCTAGAACTTGAATGCTTGTCAATAGAGAACTTTGCCATGCTAATAAGAAGAGTAAGAGATTGCTTGAACAAGTTTCCATATCTCTTATGTTTTGATAGAACCACATCATGCTTGAACTTGTTCAGAGAGGTCCGTCAGTCCGCACAGAGATAGAAGAGAAGAGATAGATGGTCTGCTTATTCATTTCGTCTGCATCATAGAGTTTATCTGATAGTGTTTCATGCATTCACATCGGTTGGACAATAGCTATTAGTGTAGAGTTGAACCTTGGTCCCGGCTGCTAATAACATCAGATAAAAGAGTCATTGGTTAGCTGGATTACCGCTACTGATCCTGAGTTTCTCGGGGACCAAAAGCATATAGATAGTTCGTCTTGTTTGCTTGATAGAAGGATAGTTCCTAGATTGTCACTACCACATTCTAAAACAGGGGTATTTTTGACTTTATATATATTAATAATATTATGGTAGTTATATTAAATGATTTCTTGATATGTGTATTTAATTTAAATAATTGCATGAGACGTGTATTTAAATATATTAAATATATACAGTGTTCATTAATGTTTGAGCTGGTAGACTTGACCTAGAAGCCCACTAGATGTACACCTGACCAAAATGTAGGGTTATGAATTTTTATTGTATTATTAGAATTTAATTATTGGAGATAGTATTTAATTACCGTAATTTTATTTAATTTTTGCGCTTTGCCGTTGCTTCGATATTTGGAGCGCTACCCTAGCTTTTGCCTTCCAACGAATTTCACAACCTTATCCTAGACGTGCCCGCCTTCCATTCTGACATTTTTGTAACTCATAATTATGCTCTCTTGTGCTTCATTTTAGCCGCACAATATTCGTCGTGGACGTTTATTTAATTTCTAAATAAATTCTAATTTTGTATCGTTGTGCGTTCCAATCAAAATTGGAGGCAATCTTGACCCATTTTCGTGCAACCAAAATTAGGGTAATATTCTGTTCTGAGTGTTCTTCACTAATGATATTTGTGACCCAACCTAATTTTGACCCCATGTACTCCTAATTAATTTTAGAACACAGCTTGCATTTATTTCTAATTAAATTGGGGATACCATTTTGACTAATCCCGTTTAATCCCAATTTAATTTCAATACCCCATTAATTAACCCATACAAAACACACAACACCCCCTCACCCTACAAAACACCAAACACCAAATCGCCCACCAATTTTTCATCATTTTATGTGTCTGTACAAATACCCAAATTTAAGGGGGCTAATTTGCAAATTTGCATTAGGTGTCAACACCACATTGGTTCAAACCAATGGAGAGGCCCTAATATTGACTAGTCAACCCAACCCTCATCCTTACATGAAAAAATTCCTCCATGACAAATCCTTACCACCCATTTAAAATGGGTGCATCATCACCACTCATTTCTCACTCACCATCCTATTTAATGTCCCCTCAAGGCCCTCTTCCCAACCAAGCCCTAATCCCCAAACCTAGGGAAGCCCCCATCTCCTCCCCCTCACTCAACCGTAGCCTCCTCCTTATTTTTTCATTTTTTCCTTTCTTCTTCTTCTCTTCTTCTTCTTCCTTTCTTTTTCTTTTTTTGAATTAGATAAGAGAGGGAAATCTCCATACACCCTACTGTTCCCCGGACACCCGACTCCTTCTCCGGCCGACCCGCCGGAGGACCCACTCTCCACCACTAGGCCCCTCCACTCGTTCACCTCGCCCTTAGCCGAGCGTCCGGCCACCCTCCTTCAGCCGGCCATCCGAGCGGACCACGACTCCCCCTGCATTCTCTCCTCCCAACTCCCCTCGAGCGGCCAACTCCGGCACCCAGTCCGGTCGACTTCTCCATCTCCCCCTCAGTCGAGTTTCCCCCGGTACTGCTACTCCGGCCACGTCGACGATCTTCGGCGGCCCGCAGTGCAGCCACGACCCCCTGCTATCCCCGCGTCGAGCCGCACCCCGCACCTCGGTCCACCGCCAACTGATCTCCTCCAGCCCGGCGGTCCCTACTCAGGTCGACACCTCTCCGGCTACAACCGACTGCCCCCCACGCACGATCATCTTCTCCGGCGACTGTGCAGTCCCCCACGGCGGCTGTGTACCACCGCACCTGACCTCGACTCCACCACGAGCTAACGCCACCATCACCGCGAGCCTATCACCACCACCACTGCATTCCCACCGGCCATGACATCTTCCCCTATTCGGTTCAATTTCTCCCCCGGAGCCCCCTCGCTGCACCACGGCGAGCCATTCCCCTGAACCACCACCATCGTGGCCTGAACCACCACCACCACCAGCCCCATCGACGAGGGCAGCCCCCGACGTCCCCTGTCGAGCTCCGGTCAGCTGCTCTTCCGGCCAGCCACCTCATCCTCCTCGTCGTCGACGTCTTCGCCGTCGTCGTGCACGCTCAGGTACAACTTCTCCCCTCACGTACGCGTGTACGTACATAGGTATGTTGTATACATATTTGGGGAAAATTTGTGTGTATGTGTGTATATAGGTATGTATATAGTATATCCCCTATTAGTGTATATATACATATATATATATATATGTATATATATATCGTATATTTCTCTATTTTAGTATATACATGTATTCAATATATATTAGTGTATTAGCATTAAATAATATATGTTAGTACGTATTTTAGTACATATTTTAGTACGTATTTTGGCATGTATATATACGTATATATATATAGTATATGTTTAGTAATATATATATATATATATATATATATATGTATTGGTATACATATATATGTACACATATATGTTTATGGTATGAGTGTTTAATTGGTATATGTATAAATATAGTTTACGTATATTATTACTTGGTAAATATAAAAGTATATATTTTCAACATACGTATTCTTTTGTATATATATGTATTGGCATATATTTTTAAAGCATATATATACATATAGTATTAATTCTATTTAGTAAATATATATATATATATATATATGTATTGTATATCTCTCTCCATAATATATGTTTATATGTATATACAAAGTATTAGTTTTATTTAAAGTATATATATACATATATCTTTTATTTGTAATTAATGGATATTAATGTATATGTTAGTTAATGATATGTATATTTATATATATATCTCTACTAGATGACCCGAGTGTAAATACGGATACCCCGTAACTACACATGACCCTGTAACCCTGTTAATTAATAGAAGGCTGCCATATGTACATCAACGTACTGGCAAGACCTGTATCACCGACTGTCGGATTGTACAACAATCACAGACGCGACGCCCGTACAAATTGACGCACTTGACCCTAGTTGACTGGTGCCATACCTGGCATAGCCCCTGAGTTCGATGTATTTTGATTGTATGATAGTGTAGCATCTGATGCAAATGTTATATTTATGATTTGTCAATAGGACTGTTGGATCATCCAGACGATACTCTAGGACAGGATATTGGTTTTACCAGCTAAGGACCCAAGGCGAGTACATTCTCTGATTAGCATCTTATTTATGATATCCCCTATGTTCATTGTATCTAGTGTAAATATCCATATTCTCGATACGCTGGTTACACGGATTGGTATATACGGATCTCGTCATGAGATATTATTCCTTGTTCATGGTGTAGCTTGTACAAGTCTTGTTTCATTGTTATCTTGTGCATGTACAGACACTGATTTTTGGGGAGATTTACTACCTTCCTAGGGAATCCCGTGCCATAGCGTACCATGGTTGGATCTACTATACCAGTCGGGGTGGGGAGTATTTTAGTGTAAATATGTGATCATACCCTTCATGTACAAGACTTGCTCACATGTTAGTGTTGGTCGTATATCGCACGTATGACTAGCCAGGCCATTTATTCCTGTACAAGTTTCCAAGCCGATCACATGTTAAAGCTAGTACTCACACACTTAGTCATAGTATTCTTGCTCATTGACATATTGTTCCTTCCCGCATTTACTTACAGTATTTCCAGTATTTCCTTTATTGTATATCTCTCGTACATGTACATGCATCTTGTATATTTCCATCTATATACTGCTACATAGTTTATATCATTGATATAGAACTGCTATTAGAAATGTACTTTGCTCCTTCCTGACTGGAAACATTTTTCTAGACTATGCCTTAGAGGACTGGTATCCGACACTTTATGGACCACAGGGTGAGTAGCTGCAGACTTGGACTTGGTAGTTCAGTTGTGATTCCGGGAGGTCTAGCCGGAATCACTAGTTATCTAGTTAGTTTCTTTCAGTAGTTTATTTGGTACCGGATTTGTCTCCGGCATACTTTGTTGAGACATGGTTATTTGTTGAGTTAGATTATTTACATTTAGACTTGTGTTGTTCTTATTTTTGTTTGTTCGATATCTTATCGTGCTGTGGTTATATGATTGAGTATGTTGTTCATATTATATTGTGTCGTCCGTGCCTCCTTATGGAGATTGGATGCTCGTGTGAGATTGCTTAGATAGTATCATGACCTTGACAGCGTTCTACCGTCGATGCTGCGGCGTAGGCTGGACGTACCCGCGTACTCGTGCCCCAATTTTGGGTGCGGGTCATGACACGTTTTTAGTGGTGGCCCATGCAGGTCAGACTTCGCAAGTTGTACGATATCGTGGTAGTGTGACATCTCAGTTGTACTACTGCGTGCCTGCGATAGGATCTAGGATATAGCATACTAGGATGAGAGCGAATACTCAATCATAATTCCTTGAGAGATTCCTGGGATGACCCCTGAGAATCTTATTATAATTTCCAATTTAAATTATTTCCCTTGTTTCCGTCCGTTCTCACTTGTTGATATTGAATTTGATTATTGTTGATCAGTTATTAAGTTAAGATCTTGGTGTCATTGTAGAGTTTGATTTCATATCAAGATGAATTTACGGACTAATTCATGGTATCATTTGATGACACCTGTTGACGAGGACAGTGAGAAAGATTAACATTAGAGCTATTGGACTACTAGAGGTGGATTTAAATTATAATTTGAGGATTGAAAATAAATTTCAATTTTTAAAATTTTTGAGGAGTTGAGATATTATGTTATTAAATTTTTTGAGGATTCAGATTCAATTCAATGAACATAGACAAAGCTGTAAGGATTTTTGGAAGTGATTAAATTTTTGTTTCAGTATTTGAATATTTGACTTTGAGGAAAGTATATGCATTTTACTTTAAATTGTTCGAGGAGTTAGTTTTGAGGATTTTATTTTGAGGATAAACTTTATAGTAGAAGAGATATATATTAGTATATGAGTGGATGATGTGCATGTGTAAGGATCTGTTGGCTTGAGCATGATTGAGATTGCACTGCAAACTGACTTGGGTGTCCATCTAGGGTTATATTAGAAGGAGAAGTACTTAGTATGGTGTGTTGCATTTGATATGTACTTGAGTGATAAGAACAACTAGTATCAACAATTGCAGTAGGTAAGAAAGTTAGCAGTGAGTGTGGTTGTAGTAGAACTGTGGTACCTAAAGGGATAGAGGTATCAAACCTTGGATGCATCATTGACCTGTGCAATCACAATTTAGAATATTTCTAATCTATTTATCTGTTATCCTTAATTTCCTTCTGAATATTGTTTCTTTAGAACTTTACTGTCCTTCCTTGATGATATCGCATTTATTTCCTAATTGATTCTTTTGGATCTGTCTTCAGGATGTCGTCGAAGACACGATCTATGAGTGTGGGAGCACTAGCTTTAGAGGGGTCTGCCACCTCTCTACCTGATGGACAGATAGCCGTAGTTCCTCTTGCTTCTCCGAAGCATGTGGGAGTATCTGCACTTTTCGGGGATCCTCCTCCCCCACCTGTCCAGAGGATTGCCGCAGCTGTGACGGACAACCTTCCTCCTCCGCCGACTCCGATTTCCGGAGGTTTGCCCATTGACGGGGCACATATGTTTACTTTGATCCAGGGCATGGTAGATGCCCAGAGAGTGACGGCAGACGCTCAGCGAGTTCAAGCTGAGGCTCAGAGGGTGCAAGCAGAAGCACACCAGGCACAAACCGAGCTGATAAGAGAGAGCATGGAGAATGCTCATCAGGTAACTCTCCAAGCTTTGGAGAGAGTAGCACAATACCAGCAGTTTCCTGGCCAGCAACAACAGATATCAAGCACTATAGTGGACTTCAAGAGGATGATGCCTCGAGAGTTCAAGGGTATCGAAGGGATACTCTACGCTGACGACTGGATAGAGGACATAGAGAGGAGCCTACGATTGGCCCAGATTCTGGAGAACTTACGGATAGAGGCGGCTGGCAGTCAGATGTTCGATATCGCCCTCACGTGGTATCGCACGGAGCCGAGACTTACTGCACAAGGACTTACTTGGGAGACCTTCAAGGAGCTTTTTAAGGAGAAGTTCTTTCCCGATGTGGCCTTGGGAACCTTGGAAAGTCAGTTTCATGACTTGGTCCAAGAAAACATGTCGGTCGACGAGTACGCTGCAGAATTCTGTCGATTGAGCCATTTTGCATCGTCTATGATTCGGGACCCAGGAGATCGAGCCTGAAAGTTTAGGAAGGGGATGACGAGAGAGATTAGGTCCCGCACTTCAGGTCGTCGTACCGCTATCTTTGAGCGTATCTTGATGGATGCCCAGATTGTAGAAGAGGATCTGGATCTCAGGCCTAAGAGGAGTCACAATATTTCTGGAGATACGAATGGTAGCGCAGGACCGGCCAAGCGTCCCCATATTCAGCAACAGCCAAGGATGGTTCAGTATCAACAGCAGTACCAGGCACAAGTTCGTGTTCAGCAGGATTGACAACAGCCTCCGAGAGAGACACAGCAGACTTGTCATTTCTGTAAGAAGCCAGGTCACCTTTGGGAGAGCTGTAGATTGAGGCTAGGACTTTGCTTGCGCTGTGGTGATACATGACACCGAATGAGGGATTGCCCTCTAGCTCAGCGCGCAGCTCCAAATTATAGAGATCCAGTTAGGCCACCTGTGGAACTGTAGATTGCTCAGCACCTACGGAGGGAGCCACCCCAGCAGGGCGGAGCATTTGCGATGACGGTCGAGGAGACCGATACTGCAGGTAACATGTTAGCATGTTTTATTCTTTTCTTTCCTTCTGTCCCCTCTATTTGATAGATTGATTGATTCCTTAGTACCGTAGCTTCTATTCGTGATTTCCTTGTTAAAATATAGTTAGTAGTACACCTTGACAGAGACTGCAATACCATGACAAAACAGACCATAACCATGCATGTTTCCTCTAGATTGTATGTTGTATGACTGTAGGTAAATTTTTCTTAGACCATGATCATTGGGGTTTGACCATAGCGAAGATTATGAAGAGGTTATGACTTGACAAGAGAGACAAGATCATTAAAATTCGAGGATAAACATTAATTTAAATGAAGAGTTAAGAAATTAACATGGCATAATTGATGATTTATTTATTTTAGAAAGAGTATGATATGATTAAATTGGTTATTAAAATTGGAGAAAATTAGGGAGATTATCATTATATCTATTTGATTGCAAGATATGAATTTAAAATTTTATATTATGAATGTTGCATTTGAAGATTCCATAAGTATCGCATTGTTGCGTATTTTGTGGAAAAAGGAAATCACGAAATAAAATCATTAATCGATTAGTGTCGAATTCAAACTTTTTGGGATGAGATTTCAATTATATATATATGCATTGATTGAAATTAAATTAGAGGAGTGGATATTAAATTTTGAGTATTTAATTATTAACTTAAAATTTCGGGGAAAAAATTGTGATAAAAATGGAATTTGATTTTTTTTTCGAGGATTTTCAGGAATACGATAATTACAGAATTTTGAAAATTGTGAAATGACAATGTGGATTACTACCTGATTTTGTGGTTGATGAATTTAAATTTTGATGGAAAATAATAATGTGTATGAGTAAATACTACTATGAGAAATTAAATTTCGAGGACGAAATTCTTTTAAGGAGGGTAGACTTGTCACTACCACATTCTAAAACAGGGGTATTTTTGACTTTTTATATATTAATAATATTATGGTAGTTATATTAAATAATTTCTTGATATGTGTATTTAATTTAAATAATTGCATGAGACGTGTATTTAAATATATTAAATATATACAGTGTTCATTAATGTTTGAGCTGGTAGACTTGACCTAGAAGCCCACTAGATGTACACCTGACCAAAATGTAGGGTTATGAATTTTTATTGTATTATTAGAATTTAATTATTGGAGATAGTATTTAATTACCGTAATTTTATTTAATTGTTGCGCTTTGCCGTTGCTTCGATATTTGGAGCGCTACCCTAGCTTTTACCTTCCAACGAATTTCACAACCTTGTCCTAGACGTGCCCGCCTTCCATTCTGACCTTTTTGTAACTCATAATTATGATCTCTTGTACTTCATTTTAGCCGCACAATATTCGTCACGGACGTTTATTTAATTTCTAAATAAATTCTAATTTTGTATCGTTGTGCATTCCAATCAAAATTGGAGGCAATTTTGACCCATTTTCGTGCAACCCAAATTAGGGTAATATTCTGTTCTGAGTCTTCTTCACTAATGATATTTGTGACCCAACCTAATTTTGACCCCATGTACTCCTAATTAATTTTAGAACACAACTTGCATTTATTTCTAATTAAATTAGGGATACCATTTTGACTAATCCCGTTTAATCCCAATTTAATTTCAATACCCCATTAATTAAGCCCATACCAAACACACAATACCCCCTCACCCTACAAAACACCAAACACCAAATCGCCCACCATTTTTTTATTATTTCATGTGTCTATGCAAATACCCAAATTTAAGGGGGCTAATTTGCAAATTTGCATTAGGTGTCAACACCCCATTGGTTCAAACCAATGGAGAGGCCCTAATATTGACTAGTCAACCCAACCCTCAACCTTATATGAAGAAATTCCTCCATGACAAATTCTGACCACCCATTTAAAATGGGTGCATCATCACCACTCATTTCCCACTCACCATCCTATTTAATGTCCCCTCAAGGCCCTCTTCCCAACCAAGCCCTAATCCTCAAACCTAGGGAAGCCCCCATCTCCTCCCCCTCACTCAACCGTAGCCTCCTCCTTATTTTTTCATTTTTTTCCTTTCTTCTTCTTCTCTTCTGCTTCTTCATTTCTTTTTCTTTTTTGAATTAGATAAGAGAGGGAAATCTCCATACACCCTACTGTTCCCCGGGCACCCGGCTCCTTCTCCGGCCGACCCGCCGGAGGACCCTCTCTCCACCACCAGGCCCCTCCACTCGTTCACCTCGCCCTCAGCCGAGCGTCAGGCCACCCTCCTTCAGCCGGCCATCCGAGCGGACCACGACTCCCCCTGCATTCTCTCCTCCCAACTCCCCTCGAGCGGCCAACTCCGGCACCCAGTCCGGTCGACTTCTCCATCTCTCCCTCAGTCGAGTTTCCCCCGGCGCTACTACTCCGGCCACGTTGACGATCTTCGGCGGCCCACAGCACAGCCACGACCCCCTGCTGTCCCCGCGTCGAGCCGCACCCCGCACCTCGGTCCACCACCAACTGATCTCCTCCAGCCCGGCGGTCCCTACACCGGTCGACACCTCTCCGACCTACAACCGACTGCTCCCCACGTACGATCATTTTCTCCGGCGACTGTGCAGTCCCCCACGGCGGCTGTGCACCACCGCACCTGACCTCGACTCCACCACGAGCTAACGCCACCATCACCACGAGCCTATCACCACCACCATTGCATTCCCACCGGCCACGACATCTTCCCCTACTCCGTTCTACTTCTTCCCTGGAGCCCCCTCGCTGCACCACGGTGAGCCATTCCCCTGAACCACCACCATCGTGGCCTGAACCACCACCACCACCAGCCCCATCGACGAGGGCAGCCCCCGACGTCCCCTGTCGAGCTCCGGTCAGCTGCTCTTCCGGCCAGCCACCTCATCCTCCTCGTCGTCGACGTCTTCGCCATCGTTGTGCACGCTCAGGTACAACTTCTTCCCTCACGTACGCGTGTACGTACGTAGGTATGTTGTATACGTATTTGGGGGAAATTTGTGTGTATGTGTGTATGTAGGTATGTATATAGTATATCCCCTATTAGTGTATATATACATATATATATATATATACATATATATATATATATATATATATATATATATATATCGTATATTTATCTATTTTAGTATATACATGTATTCAATATATATTAGTGTATTAGCATTAAATAATATATGTTAGTACGTATTTTAGTACATATTTTGGTATGTATATATACATATATATATATAGTATATGTTTAGTAATATATATATATATATATATATATATATATATATATATATATATATATATATATATATATATATATATATATATATATATATATATATATATATATGTATTGGTATACATATATATGTACACATATATGTATATGGTATGAGTGTTTAATTGGTATATATATAAATGTAGTATACGTATATTATTACTTGGTAAATATAAAAGTATATATTTTCAACATACGTATTCTTTTGTATATATATGTATATGCATATATTTTTAAAGCTTATATATACATATAGTATTAATTCTATTTAGTATATATATATATATATATATATACGTATTGTATATCTCTCTCCATAATATATGTTTATATGTATATACAAAGTATTAGTTTTATTTAAAGTACATATATACATATATCTTTTATTTGTAATTAATGGATATTAATGTATATGTTAGTTAATGATATGTATATTTATATATATATATCTCTACTAGATGACCCGAGTGTAAATATGGATACCCCGTTACTACACATGACCCTGTAACCCTGTTAATTAATAGAAGGCTGCCATATGTACATCAACGTACTGGCAAGACCCGTATCACCGACTGTCGGATTGTACAGCAATCACAGACGCGACGTCCGTGCAACTTGATGCACTTGACCCTAGTTGACTGGTGCCATACCTGGCATAGCCCCTGAGTTCGATGTATTTTGATTGTGTGATAGTGTAGCATCTGATGCAAATGTTATATTTATGATTTATCAATAGGACTGTTGGATCATCCAGACGATACTCTGGGACAGGACATTGGTTTTACCAGCTAAGGACCCAAGGCGAGTACATTCTCTGATTAGCATCTTATTTATGATATCCCCTATGTTCATTGTATCTAGTATAAATATCCATATTCTCGACACGCTGGTTATACGGATTGGTATATACGGATCTCGTCATGAGATGTTATTCCTTGTTCATGGTGTAGCTTGTACAAGTCTTGTTTCATTGTTATCTTGTGCATGTACAGACACTGATTTTCGGAGAGATTTGCTACCTTCCTAGGGAATCCCGTGCCATAGCGTACCATGGTTGGATCTACTATACCAGTCGGGGTAGGGAGTATTTTAGTGTAGATATGTGATCATACCCTTCATGTACAAGACTTGCTCACATGTTAGTATTGGTCATACACCGCACGTATGACTAGCTAGGCCATTTATTCTTGTACAAGTTCCCAAGTCGGTCACATGTTAAAGCTAGTACTCACACACTTAGTCATAGTATTCTTGCTCATTGACATATTGTTCCTTCCCGTATTTACTTACAGTATTTCCAGTATTTTCTTTATTGTATATCTCTCGTACATGTACATGCATCTTGTATATTTCCATCTATATACTGCTACATAGTTTATATCATTGATATAGAACTGCTATTAGAAATATACTTTGCTCCTTCCTTACTGGAAACATTTTTCCAGACTATGCCTTAGAGGACTGGTATCCGACACTTTATGGACCACAGGGTGAGTAGCTGCAGACTTGGACTTGGTAGTTCAGTTGTGATTCCGGGAGGTCTAGCCGGAATCACTAGTTATCTAGTTAGTTTTTTTCAGTAGTTTATTTGGTACCGGATTTGTCTCCGGCATACTTTGTTGAGACATGGTTATTTGTTGAGTTAGATTATTTACATTTAGACTTGTGTTGTTCTTTTTTTTTTGTTCGATATCTTATCGTGCTGTAGTTATGTGATTGAGTATGTTGTTCATATTATATTGTGTCGTCCGTGCCTCCTTATAGAGATTGGATGCTCGTGTGAGATTGCTTAGATAGTATCATGACCTTGACAACGTTCTACCGCCGATGCTGCAGCGTAGGCTGGACGTACCCGCATACTTGTGCCTCAATTTCGGGTGCGGGTCGTGACATAGATGGTGCATTGTCCCTAGAGTCTTTGAGTATAGCTCACGAGACATGCTGCGCACACCCTGATGGTAGAATAATCGGCATGCCTTGTGTGCTTGAATAAATCAAACATGAACTCTGATTTCAAATATGTTTACAAAAATAAGTAATATGACTCTGTTCCTGTACTGCATGTAACGAACCTAGGTAAAACTAGAAAGATCACTAGTAATGAAATATTTTGCCACATGCTTACTTAGTGTTGGTTTCAGAAAATGTTGCTTCTGTTCGTTGAGTTTAGACTCACCAGTACTTTCTTTAAAGTGCTGACCCACTAACAGTTTACTTGTTCGCAGGTGATGGATCGTCCGAGGAAGCGATAGCCGTGCCTCATCCCCAGGACCCAAAAATCTGGTTTTGATGCCTTGAGCCGTATCGATTGCTTTGAGCTACTTTTGTATAGAGGGACATAATGTATGAAATGATGCCATTGTATTCAGAGAACCTCATGCCTTGATTTATCCCGTATACTCACATGGATTATTGTTTGCAACACTGTCCCTCCACTGCGTACTCGATCGATTCGATGATAGCCACAACTTTAACGATGTTGCCTTGTATGGGCGCAACCCCAAGATCGCACGGCATCACGTCTCGATGGAAAACGACAATACGCCTCGCGGGAGTGCCGAGGGGCGGTGATTCGCGCCCGGCGGGGGCGTTGTCGGGACCTTCGGGATCAAGGCATGACATAATAGTATCAGAGCAACTCGATCCTCTGGCCTTACGCCCATTTCGCTGCTGTTCTTAGATGATGATTCCTTGTGCATTGATATCATTATTGAGTAGAGCGTTCCATACAATAAGTCCATATATATTATCAAAGTTGTGCAAAAGTTATCTGGATTTGATTTGTTGCTTGAGAGTTGTACTTTCGTGCTTGTGGTTTGCTAGAGTTTTCGATTGAGTATGGTGAGGGATGAGGATTATCGCTGCTCTGGATATCGAAAGTTTCTTCTTGAGTTTCGAGGACAAAACTCTTTCTTGGTGGGTAAGTATGTAGTGCCCCGCTCCGCGTCGGCACTATGTACAAGAGAGATCGGTTTGCTGACTCAAAAATGATATCTTCCTTAAGAGCTCCTTGTTGAAGCAGAAGATGACTGATCTAGGTGAGTAGGCAGAAACTTCATTCTCTTATTCTTGCATGCCTTAATAATGAATTTGAGTTTTATAATGCCTATTGCTAAGAAGATTATCGTTTTTGTTGTATAAATAATAGAACTGCATGCTTAGCTAGAACTTCAATGCTTGTCAATTGAGAACCTTACCATGCTAATAAGAAGATTAAGAGATTGCTTGAACATGTTTCCATATCGCTTGTGTTTTGATAGAACCACATCGTGCTTGAACTTGTTCAGAGAGGGTAGCCAGTTCACACAGAGATAGAAGAGAAGAGATAGATGGTCTGCTTGTTCATTTCGTCTGCATCATAGAGTTTATCTGATAGTGTTTCATGTATTCGCATCGATCGGACAATGGCTATTAGTGGAGAGCTGAACCTTGGTTCCGGCTGCTATAATGTTAGTGAAGTTCAACCATGAGTCACAAATGCTAATAGCATCAAATAAAAGAGTCATTGGTTAGCTGGATTACCGCTACTAATCCTGAGTTTCTTGGGGACCGAAAGCATATAGATAGTTTATCTTATTTTCTTAATAGAAGGATAGTTCCTAGATGGTGCGTTGTCCCTAGAGTCTTTGAGTATAGCTCACGAGACACGCTGCGCACACCCTGATGGTAGAATAATCGGTTTGCCTTGTGTGCTTGAATGAATCAAACATGAACTCTGATTTCAAAGATGTTTTCGAAAAGAAGTAATATGACTTCGTTCATGTACTGCATGTAACGAACCTAGGTAAAACTATAAAGATCACTAGTAATGAAATATTTTGCCACATGCTTACTTAGTGTTGGTTTCAGGAAATGTTGCTTCTGTTCGTTAATTTTAGACTCACCAGTAATTTCTTCAAAGTGCTTACCCACCAACAGTTTACTTATTCGCAGGTGCTGGATCGTCCGAGGAAGCGATAGCCGTGCCTCATCCACAGGACCCGAAAATCTGGTTTCGATGCCTTGAGCCGTATTGATTGCTTTGAGCTACTTTTGTATAGAGGGACATAATGTATGGAACGATGCCATTGTATTCAGAGAACCTCGTGCCTTGATTTGTCCCATATAATCAGATGGATTATTGTTTGCAATACTGTCCCTCCGCTGCGTACTCGATTGATTCGATGATAGCCACAACTTTAAAAAAGTTTTCTTGTGCAGGCGCAACCCCAGGCTCGCACGGCATCATGTCCCGATGGCAAATGATAATACTACCCGCGGGAGCACCGAGGCACGGTGATTCGCGCCCGACGGGGGCGTTGTGGGGACCTTCGGGATCGGGACATGACACGAATTGGCCCGATAATGTCCATTCCCCACGATTCAAACGACCAAGATGCTACCGTTGGGTACAGAAATTATGAGAGCTGGTGGATAAAGTCTGCATGGATTTGGCACGCTTGGCACTTCCTCGCATAGTTAACAGCCTCCGCTACCATTGTCAGCCAATAATAACCCATTCTCCGGAGACGATCCTGTAGCTTGGGTCCGGGATGACGGGAACCGCAAACCTCGCCATGAGCCTCGCGGAGAGCTGCTTCACTTTTGCATTTGATAGGCATCGTAGCAAAAGATCGTCGTAGGAACGACGACACAACATTTTGGTAGCCGTATCGTAATAGAACATGAGAGAACATTTTCTGATAGAAGTGACTTCCTTTGGGTTCTCAGGAAGAATTTTATAGACTACGTAGTCGATGAATGGGAGCCTCCAGTCTTGGATGCTGGTGTCTACTTTCGTTGTGTAGCTTAGGCACATGTAGAGGTTATTTTTTGTGCAGACCAGCTCTTGACCGACCACTGAGATCATCTGATGGATTTTGACCGAGAGTGCCATCGAGGCCTGTCAGGGCGTCAGTCTCGATATTCTACAGTCGAGGGACGTGCTCAATGAAGAACCCTCGAAGATGGAGATTATTCCGAGTGCGTCTTGGTGGTAGGGAATCAAGACTTCATACCGGACCTCGTACTCGCCCCGGACCTGACTGGCTATCAGCTTGGAATCGCCGTAGGCCTCCAGGCAATCTACTCCTACTTGTTTAGCAAGTTGGAGCCCAATGAGGAGAGCGTTATACTCTGCCACATTGTTGGAGCATGTCTCTGTGCGAGAGTAAGTACGATTGATGACCAGATCGTATGGGAAAATTAGTACTTTTCCGACGCCAGCGACAATATCGTATTTGGGTCCTGTTCTTGAAGCACCGTCGAAGAACATTCGCCAAACGTCTTCTACGCTTGTGGTCAAGTTTGAGTCCGTTACTTCGTCTGGGATCTCCTCGTAGAGCTTCAAGGTTTTCGGTACAGGGTGGGCTGCCAGGAAATATATCAATGCTTGGCCTTTGACCGCCTTTTGTGGGACAAATACCATATCGTACGACAACATCAGTATTTGTCACGCTCCAGAACCAAAATACTGGAGATCGTGGGAATGACTCAGCCAACCATACCTTGCGGAATACCGAAGCAACCCGCAATGTGTTAAGGTTGTCTAGAGACAATGGGGTGCATACTAAAATCAAAATTTCAAGGGTCAAGAACTTCTACATCTCAATCTTTCAAACAAGTTGCAATAACATAGAATATTTTAGAATAAGTAGTAAGGCGTCCCCAATGCCGCATCAGAATATTTTAGAGATCTAGCAAAAATAAGTGATATGCTAGATACAGAATCAAAAGTATACATGTCAGTGAGTCAGCTACAGTCTGAATATATTACAGTCATGTAGGGTATTAGTGTCCAGATTATCCGGCTAACAGGTGACGGTTGGCTAAACATACAAAAGATTATAGTTTACAAAAGACGAGAAGTTAATGAAGGAACCCACTCGTGACCCTCAGCAGCCATCCTTCTGGTACGTGCCATCAGTGAGGGTGAGATACGCTTGATCCTCAGGTGCTGTCTCTAAACCTGGCCATGCAAAACTAGTGGGGCCAGACCCCAAATAACAAGTACCACAATGGAAGCACGAAATGAAGAAACAAAACTAGTTCTATAACATGAGATGCTTAAACCAGCAATTAATGGCATATGTCCCATCCATGATATGACACAACACCTCTTCACCAAACAAGGACAGGAAGTGCCATATCACATCAAGATAGAATACGTTCCTTGATTATGGTAAAGCTAGAATAAATCTGCGTCATAGTTTCAGTCCACAGGCTATCATAACACAATAGCGCAACCCAACAACCAAACAAGGACATTAGTTGAACTATCATGTCATGACACTGTCCCTAATTCCACTTAACAGAAGGCACAATACATAAGTAGGGATACAACATTAAGTAAAATAACCTAGTGATAACAAGTAGCATCGATCCGTGTTTCGTTGTAACATAACAACACAACTGAACAACCAAATAAGGACATAAGTTAAACTTTCATGCTGCAACGGTCCACTTCTCTAACTAAAATAGATTTAACGGCCAAATATGTGTTACCTCTTGATATATGATCTCTGGATTATCCCAGTAATACAATATATAAGTATCCTCAGGTCGTGCCATAATCGAGCAGGGCTGGCTGAACCAATTATATACAAGTAAGAATATATGATGCACTAGTCCCTTGCAAGGGCCCTGGGCTAATTAATGATCAGTAGCAGTTCCAGGCTTTCTATAGAAAAGATACTATCTCGGCTTATAATTAAGTCAGATACTGCACTCCACTAGTGCGGATGATATACAGTATCTGTGGTGGCTAGCCTTTACTCCCAGCTAACTTAGGGTGGTTCGACATGCACGATCTCGAGATACCGTTCCCTCTCAATGCTCTACAAATTAAGTTGTCTAGTTAACCCTAGGTGATTTAAAATCTTATGTCGTGGTCACATGATCATTCCTTCCTAAATATCATACTTTAAGTACGAGCACTCTTGATATGAATCCACATTGTCGCTTAAAGTTAAATCTGGATTAACCCAAGTATGATGGAACAAGCAATACTATCTAGCCACGGCTAAAGTCACTTTCCAACTACCAGATCCGTGCAAGAAAATAATTACATATATCATGTAGTAAGTGTATGTAGTACGAAGGCTCACTATATATCAAGTAGCACTCTTGGTGCGATCAAGTATATCAGCACGGATAAAATAGTCAGGGTAGGAACGAGTTCTAGTATCAAGGTTGTAGTCAAGTTATCAAGTGGCAATGTATTCAGGATAGGATAGTCAAATAATGGTCACATTAATTTGTCACGTTATTATATCGATAGATAAAATAAGAGTAGTGCGAGGACCCCCCTCGAGATCAGATCCACAATCCTTAAACAAAATAAGGACCAGGATTACAGACCCTCTCTCGAGTTAAACTACGCCCTTATTATGTCCAAAGTATAATAAGGTGATCCAGGAAAAGTAGCCTAATCAGCAAATAAGTACATGTAGGACAATATCTATAGGCTTATGCCAAGTGCTTAGTCATTTAGCACATGGTCACATCTGGGTCATACAAGTCATTTTTAAGTTTAATACATAGCATCACAATCGTTTAATCAATATCAACATTAAACCAAGCAAGTGTCCAAAGTGTGCAAAAAACAATAGGCGCATAGGAGCAGAGGTGCATAACAAGGTGTCACATAACGTCGAGGCCGCATACGATCAAGGTCGCATAAGGTCAAGGCCGCATAAGGTTAAGGCCACATAAACAGAGCAAAGTCCACTCTTGGGGAAATGTGTGATGTGACATACAATAAATGTAAGTCAAGTCAAAAAATTGACTGATGTGACATGTGATATGACAAACAATAAATGCAAGTCAAGTCAATATCATGGTACATCTTTGTGCCTCCTGGATGAATAGAATATTAAGAACTGTGTGCCTCGGTCATTAATTCCTGTCTAGTATCTCCACTTGACACACAAAGACGGTTTCCAAATCTAAGTGTTCTGTCTTCGTGAATCCTTAATTCTTTCCTAAGGCCTGACTCACATTCTGTCCTAAGCTTCTGAATCTGAGAATCTTCTGCTTGAGCCGCCTTGATCCTCTCTACCAAGGTTGACTGAATCAGAAGACTGGCTAGTATTCCCGCTCCTTGAGGTAACACTACCTCGATGCCCATCTCTCGAAGATATTCTAATATGTCCTTCTGAGTTGTCAAGACAAATGTGCTGCCTCTCCAACTTAGAGCATCTGCCACCACATTTGTCTTGCTTGGATGATACTGAAGTGCTACATCATAATCACCAAAAAAATTTAGCCACCTCCTCTGCCTCATGTTCAGTTCCTTCTGGGTGAATATGTACTTTAAACTCTTATGGTCTGTGAATATCTCTACCCGGTCTCCATATAGGTAGTGTCTCCATATCTTGAGTGCAAATACTACTGCTGCTAACTCCAAATCATATGTTGGATAATTTTTCTCATGACCTCGAAGCTGCCGAGACAGCTATCACTTTCCCGTGCAGCATCAACACACACCCGAATCCTTTCCCAGATGCATCACAATAAACTGTGAACCCTCATGATCCTACTGGAAGTGTAAGGATCGGTCCTGATATCAGTTTCTCTTTCAACTTCTCGAATGTTGCTTGGCACTCTGCCATCCAAACAAACTTTACCTTCTTATGGGTTAGACAAGTTATTGGCGCTAAAATTCGTACAAAGTCTGCCACGAACCTCCGGTAATATCCATCTAACCCCAAAAAACTTCGCAAATCTGCTACTATCTTCGGGACTGGCCAATTCTCTACTGCTTTGACCTTCTTGGGGTCCACTGATACTCCTGCTCCTGAGATGATGTGCCCCAAGAATGATACATGACCTAACCAGAATTCACACTTACTGTGCTTGGCATACAACCGATGCTCCCTTAAAACTTGCAACAATCTTCGAATATGTTCTTCATGCTCTTCTTCACTGTTGGAGTAGACAAGTATATCGTCTATGAATACCACTACAAATTGATCTAGGTATGGCATGAAGATACGATTCATCAAATCCATGAATATTACTGGCGCATTAGTCAATTTAAATGGCATAACTAAAAATTCGTAATGCCCATATTGAGATCGAAATGATGTCTTCGGTATATCTTGCTCCCGGACCTTTACTTCATAATATCATGATCGAAGGTCTATCTTGGAAAATACTTTTGCTTTGCTCAATTGGTCAAACAAGTCATCAATCCTAGACAATGGATACTTATTCCTCACTGTTACTGCATTCAGCTACCTGTAGTCAATACACAACCGTTGTAACGCCCCGTTCGTCCCGTTCCCCCTATTCGGGGAGCGCGGCTAAGATATGCTTGGTACCATTCGATAGGGACAGATTGAATCAAGATCCTTTCCTCGTTATGGATTAGCTTCTTCGGAATCAGGTCCCATAATCAATGGATCGTGCCTCAAGGAAGGACTCGGCGGCAGAGTAGAGAGAGGCCTTTCCGTTGTGTTGGTTTTCCTTGCCCGTTTTCGATTGCCGTTTGGTTGCGTACTTGTTGGTTTTAGGACTTGCGTTTTCTTAAACGGTTTCAATGGATTTCATTGCTTTCGTTCTTAGGATTTCGCATTTCGTATCGAGCCTTGGAGACCGAAGCAGGAGGTATTGATCATCCGTTGGTGCGTGCAGGTGATCGTGTAGACGACGCGCGAGCGGAGTCTTAGAGATCTCTCCTTCTTCTTCCTATTCAACCAACTTGTGAGTGGCTCTATTTCGATAAGCACCTTCTTTCCAAGGGCTCCGTTCATAATAAAATTGACTCAGTTGTGCATTCAATCAAACGATACCAATTAAGTAACAAGTTGGATAACAAGATAAGATAAGAAGTAGGCTTGGAACACCCATTGCTTGTCATACAAAACCTTGCATAAATTCATTGATGCATGCATGTTCGTTGGGTGTTTAATGGGTTGGTATTTATTGATAGTTCAAAGTGTTCTTCTACAAGTTCAAGGTGTTCTTCTATAAACTGCTGCATGTTATTTCATATAACTTGTTGGTTGATTGTGATAGTACAGTAAAGCAGTTTCGTACATGATGTTCTTTAAATTGCTAGTAAGTAAATCTATGAAGTTCGGTTCATAGAAATGGTCATGGGAATTCTTGTGCACAAGGGATCCAGGTTCCTGCGAACGGTTACCGGGGCACCGGGCCGTTTCGACCCGGGCGGAATCTACTTTCTTAGTCGTGCTAAAATGAGTTAGCACAGGGAGCGGGGAATTGTAGCGGGGCTAGCTACCCGCGCTGCAAGCGTCGCCGCCAGCCCAGACTAAACCCATGATGGCTCCTAAACAACAAAGAAAGATGTTGTGTATATTTAAACTGTGCAGACTAACTATGTCTTCGTGACAGGAAAGGCTATGGTAAGTTGTACAGGTGGTTCAGACGTTACAGGTAAAGTCACCGAACGGTGGCATGTGGAGTTATGTTATTTTGTTCTTGCATACCTGCTAAATGAAATCTGATCTAGGCAAGAATAGAAAGTCACATAAACACATAAATGTTGCATATTCATTTAAAACCCATCTAAAGAGCTTGGTAAAGTTGAGCAGCTAGCCTTCACCAGTACTTTTCGAAGTACTGACCCTCGTTGTAGCAGGTTCCCCGGCGCAAGGCAACGCGACGAGGAGCTGAAAATCTCTCCAAACTTTTGGGATTCTTGGCGGTTCGTGGCCAAGACTTTTGGAGGCTCAAGCTAGAAGCCTTCCGCTCTCTCTCTCCGTTGCGGAAATAACGCTAAGGCGACGGTGCTTACTCGCACCCAAGGAGTTTTGTGTTTTAAAACTATGTAAAGGGATATAATGTATGGATCGGCTATCTCATTTTGCGTCCAAGTTTGTAAGCCCGTGGGGCATTTTATACTTTTGAGTCAAGCAATGTAACAAGATGTTCATTATAAATAAAAGAGAAACTTTTCTATGCCTCAACCTTGTGTTATCTTATTTGTCTACTCTGTTGCATTGATCTAAAGAATATCCTTATGCTTAAGGCCTTGTGCACGCGCGCCTTACGCGTGCACGGCATCGCGCCCCTGGGACGATTATCGATTAGGCGAAATCGGGGCATGATAACCGTCTTGTCCCTTCTTTCTTCTTTACTAGAAGCGCTGGTGCTCCCCATGGTGATCCACTAGTCCGAATAAACTTATTTGCCTTCAGTTCTTTCACATGTTGATATAGCTGGTTGAGTTCCATCGGTGACATCTAATAGACTTTGTTGAAAATTGGTTCTGCTCCTGGCCTCAATTCTATGCAGAACTTTACTTCCCTTACAGGGGGTAATCTTGAAGATCTTACGAAAAGTATATCAAGAAATTCTTTAATTATTCTTGGAAGCTGGTCTCCAATCCCTGCTATTGCTGCTATGCCATCTTCATGCTGGTCCCTCACCGTTCTGTTAAAGATAAACTCTTCCTTGCCCGGGATGCTAAACAACACTCTACCCCTACGATAATCTATCGTCGCATGACTGTGTCTCAACCAGTCTATGCCTAGAATAACGTCAAAATTATCCATAGGGAACTCGATCAACCTTGCAGGTAATAAATGTCCGCACACTACGATTGAACACGCTAGACATACTCTATCAACTCCTACGAGACAATTACCAGTGAGTATATTTAGCCTCTCTGGAAATGACTTGAACTATACGTATCGCAAATCGTGCACATACAAATGAATGGGATACTTCTGAATCAAATAATGCTATGGCAGAAAAAGATGTAACGAGAATGTTACCTACCACCACGTCACCTGATGCCAAAGCCTCCTCCAGAGATAGGGTAAAAGCTTGCCCTTGGCCTTGCTGAGCTCCTTGTTGCTGCCTCCCTTGGATAGGCAGTTGTGGCCTCTGCTGTCCATACTGCTAATTCCTCTGCTGGTTGTACATCTGAGTTTGTGTCGGCAATGGACACTGAGCCAAAGGCCTGGCTGCTAGTGTTGGTCCCCTGTACTGAGCTGCCCCTGGTGCTGGTAAGGCTAATCGCTGCACTAGCCCTTTAATCCTCTGCATCATCGGATAATTGGCGATCCGATGGTCTGGACTACCACATCGTAGGCACAACCCTTGTACTGCCCTACACACATCTTTGGTATGGCCTCCCTTGCCATAATATGTACATCCGACTAGGGCTCCTAATCGTTGTTGTTGTTGCCTCGGCTGATATGGCTGAGTTGGTGCTGTTACTGTTGATGCCACTGGCCTCCTCGGCACTGTGTCATGAATGCGAATGCCAGGAGATAGTGCTGACGTTCGTTGTGTTGGTCGTCCTCTTCCGCTCTGTGCATGAGACCTCTTATGGCCTCTTGTCCTCGAAGCTAACCTCTGCATTGTCAGCTCATGTCGCCTGAATGTAATCAATACTTCATCGAAGGTTTGTTAGTTATGTCCCTCTACCAGTTGCTGAATTTCCAGATGAACTCCATATTGAAACCTCATCGCCCACTTTGGTTCTGTTGCCACCATTGTTGGGGCAAACCTGCTAAGCCTGCAGAACTCTACTGCGTAGCCATCCACCGTCCTCCTAGACTGCTTGAGATTGATAAACCTCTATTGTAGCTCATACTGCGCTACCACTCCAAAATACTTGACCCTGAACGGGTTCTGAAGTTTTCTCTTGAGACAGGTTGTCTTAAACCAACCTCTTCTGCTGCCCACCAATCTCTGGCAAGGTCCTAGAGTTGCAATCTGACCTGATCAACTTATTCCTCAACTAGAACCCATGCTGCTGTCAGTATTATCTCAATATTCTACAACCAAGCATCTGCGGTAATGGCATCCTCCATGCCATCAAAGTACTTAGGGTTGAGTCGGCAGAACCTCACCGATGCCCTTGAGTCTGTTCTAACACTTCTCTCTAAAGCCGTCTGTAATCCTTGACGCAACAAGACATTCTACTTCTGCTACTAAAGCTCCTGATGTTCTTGAGCCTCCATCATTCCTCGAATAATTTCTAGCAATGCCGGTATATCAAGTGCTACTGGCACTACTGGTACGATCGGGGGTACTGGAACTTCTGGTAAATGTTGTTACTCGTGCTCCTCTACAGGTTCTACCCAGATCCCTCCAAGAACATGTGATGTCTCTCGTTGTGGGCCAACGGATCCTTGTTCTGCTGAAACTAATGATGCTCTAACCATCGATTCTGGAGAAGCCCTAAAGAAAAGGACACAAGATAAATCAAGAACAGGACAAGAAAGGATTAAGAAATTAATGGTACAGAAGTCAAGCTGAGTTCGAGAAGGCAGATTCAGGATTTCAAGGAGGAACATATTTGATTAAGATTTTCTATAATCAGGCCACCCCACAAGTCTAAAAAATAGACCTGCATAGGCCACCACTAAAACCTTGTCATGCCCCAAATCTAGAATACTAGAGAGCCGGGGAATGACTCAGCAAACTATACCTTGCAGAATACTAAAGCAACCCGCAATGTGTTAAGGTTGTCTAGAGACAAGGGGGTGCATATTACAATCAAGTCTTCTAGGGTCAAGAACTTCTATATCTCCATCATTTAAACAAGTAGTAATAACATAGAACATTTCAGAATAAGTAGTAAGGCGTCCCCAATGCCGTATCAGAATAATCTAGAGATCTAACAAATATAAGTGATATGCCAGATATACAATCAAAAGTATACATGACAGTGAGTCAGCTGCAGTCTGAATATATTACAGTCATATAAGGAACTAGTGTCCAGATTATCTGGCTAATAGGTGTCGGTTGGCTAAATGCCCAAAAGATTATAGTTTACAAAAGACGAGCAGTGAATGAAGGAACCCACTCATAACCCTCAGCAGCCATCCTTCTGGTGCGTGCCATTAGTGAGGGTGAGATACGCTTGATCCTCAGGTGCTGGCTCTAAAACTGGCCATGAAAAACCAGTAGGTTCAGACCCCAAATAGCAAGTACGACAAAGGAAGCAGGAAATGAAGAAACAAAATCAGTTCTATAGTATGAGATGCTTAAACCAGCAATCAATGACATATGTCCCATCCATGACATGACACAATACCCCTTCACCAAACCCGGACAGAAAGTGCCACATCACATCAAGATAGAATACGTTCCTTGATTATGGTAAAGCTAGAATAAATCTGCGTCGTAGTTTCAGTCCACAGACTATCGTAACACAATAGCGCAACCCAACAACCAAATAAGGACATTAGTTGAACTATCATGCCACGACAGTCTATGTCCCTAATTTCACTTAACAGAAGGCACAATACACAAGCAGGGATACAAAATTAAGTAAAATAACCTAGTGATAACAAGTAGCTTCGATCCATATTTTGTTGTAACATAATATCGCAACTCAACAACCAAATAAGGACATGAGTTGAACTTTCATGCTGCAACGGTCCACTTCTCTAACTAAAATAGATTTAATGGCCAAACATGTGTTACGGCTTGATATGTAATCTCTGGATTATCCCAGTAATATAATATATAAGTATCCTCAGATCGTGCCATAATCGAGCAGGGCTGGCTGAACCAATAATATACAAGTAAGAATATATGATGCACCAGTCCCTTGCAAGGGACTGAGCTAATTAATGATCAGTAGCAATTCCAGGCTTTCTATAGAAAAGATACTGGCTCGGCTTATAATTTTTAGATACTGCACTCTACTAGTGCAGATAATATACAGTATCCGTGGTGGCTAGCCTTTACTCCCAGCTAACTTAGGGTGGTTCGACATGCACGATCTTGAGATACTGTTTCCTCCCAATGCTCTATAAATTAAGTTGCCTAGTTAAACCTAGGTGATTTAGAATCTCATGTCGTGATCACATGAACATTCCTTCCTAAATGTCGTACTTTAAGTATGGGCACTCTTGATACGAATCCACATTGTCTCTTAAAGTTAAATCTGGATTCACCCAAGTGTGATGCAACAAGCAATACTATCTAGTCACGACTAAAGTCACTGTCCAACTACCAGATCTGTGCAAGAAAATAATTACATATATCATGTAGCAAGTGTATGTGGCATGAAGGCTCACTATATATCAAGTAACACTCTTGGTGCAATCAAGTGTATCAGCACAGATACAATAGTCAGGGCAGGAACGAGTTATAGTATCAAGGTTGTGGTCAAATTATCAAGTGGCAATGTATTCATGATAGGATAGTCAAATAATGGTCACTTTAATTTGTCACTTTATTATATAGATAGATAAAATAAGAGTAGTGTGAGGACCCCCCTTGAGATCAGATCCACAATCCTTAAACCAAACAAGGACCGGGATTATAGACCCTCCCTCGAGTTGAACTACGCCCCTTATTCTGTCCAACATATAATAAGGTAATCCAGGAAAAGTAGCCTAATCAACAAATAAGTACATGTAGGGTCATATCTACATGCTCATGCCAAGTGCTTAGTCATTTAGCACTTGGTCATATCTGGGTCATAAAAGTCATTTTTAAGTTTAATACATAGTATCACAATCGTTCAATCAATATCGACATTAAATCAAGTAAGTGTCCAAAGTGTGCAAGAAATAATAGGCGCATAGGAGCAATCGTGCATAGCAAGTTGCCACATAACATCGAGGCCGCATAGGATCAAGGCCGCATAAGGTTAAGGCCGCATAAGGTTAAGGCCGCATAAACAGAGCAAAGTCCACTATTCGGGAAACGTGTGATATGACAAACAATAAATGCAAGTCAAGTCAGAAAAGTGACTGATGTGACATGTGATAAAAGTATGTCAGAAAAAAAAGACAAAGTATAAAAAGTCGTGCCAAGTCAGTCAGAAGTTATACGTCCAGAAGGAGAGGGACACATAGCTCCTGGCCGCACAGATAACGAGGCCGCATACTCCTCTTGGCCGCATACACACTTGGCAGCATGAGAACTTTTTGGACTTAGTAAAATTTTATTCGTTCAAGTTCATGCATTTGGCCAAGGGCGCATGTGCAAATTTAGTCATGCGTCCAATAGGGTTGGCCGCATGCTGACTCGAGATGAGAAGTCCAGGCCATATAGAACTTCATGCCACATAACACTCCTTCGTCTCCACCAAACAGCAGCTTTTCGGCCATGGCCAAAAGCTCAAAAACAAGATTTTATTTCTTCAATAGAAACCTTAAATAATGCCCTAATCCAGCAAAGTAAAGTTCTAAACTATTCCAAATTAAGTGCTCATCAATATAGAGTAACAAGTTTTCGAAAACATTTAGTTTTAAGAGATCAAAAGCCAAGAACACTTAAGAACACAAAAAAAATCCTAAAACTTAAAACTTAGATCTACACTTATCCATCCACCAAATCCAAAAATACCAAGTTCTAAATGTCTGGGAAATCATATAAGGAACATAATGGAATAAAAATATAAAGGGTTTCTCTATTTCTTGCAAGATGTACTTGCCTATGGAGGGGGAGAGGAAAACCTAAGAAAGAGAATGGAAGAGGAAAAATGAGAGAAGAGAGAGTGAAGTTGGGTTACATATGGAGGGTTTGAGGTTTGGACTATGGGTTCAACTCATGATAAAACTAAACCAAACAAATAAACTAAGAGCCAAGTGAACCAAAGAATGGGTCTAGTCTCTTTACAACATATATCTACGTCAGCAAGAAAATAATTACGCTCCAAATACGTATATTGGAAATGGGGAGTGACAGTATTGCCCATGTGGCTAGGCGAGAGTTGAGTGCTCCGGGTTTAGTCAGAAGGACCCTGGGAGGATTAACTCGCGAGATCACATGGATGGTTTGTCCTGCCACATAATGTCGGATCTTATAAATGGCGAAGACCAGAGCGAGGCACTCTTTCTCAATGGGGTTGTATCTGTGCTCTGCGCTGGCCATCATTCTGCTGAGGTAGTAGATAACTTGTTAGTGACCTATATTACTTTTTTGGGCTAGCAGAGCTCCGAGGGAGTGATCCATTGTCCGCACATATAGCAAGAAGGGTCTTCCCACAACAGGGGCCACTAATACTGGGGGGTTCATGAGATACTCCTTGATGTCGTCGAAGGCGCGCTAGCATTTTTTGTTCCAGACAAATGAGACTTCCTTCTTATGAGCTGAGTGAATGGCTGACAACATCCAGAGATGTTTGATATGAACCTCCTGATGTATGACAGTCTTCCTTAAAGGCCACAAAGTTCTCTGAGGTTCTTCGGCAGGTGCATTTCAATGATTACTTTAGTCTTATCGGGGTCTACGTGGCTACCCTTCAAAGTTATGACAAAACCCAAAAATTTGTCACTGGAGACTCCCAAGAAGGATTTGGTAGAATTTATCTTGAGCTAGTGCACATGCATAAGTTTGAATACAGTCTTCAAGTCTCGGAGGTGATCATCTTTGGAGCAAATCTTGACAGCAATGTCATCAATGTAATACTCCACTGTCTCACGTAGATGTTCACGGAAGATGGTGGTCATAGCTCGCTGGTATGTAGCACCTGCGTTCTTCAGACCGAAGGGCATGAATATGTAGCAGTACACTCCTATCACCGTTCGAAACGATGTATGCTTCTCGTCGTAAGGAAAATCTTGATTTGATTGTTGCCTGAGAATTCGTCCATGAAGGATATACGCTCGAAGCCACAAGTATTGTCGATCATTATATCTGTGATCGAAAGAGAAAACTCGTCCTTAGGGCATGCCGCATTCAGATCACGAAAGTCAATGCAGATTCAAATCTTTCCGTTATTTTTGATAATGGGCATGATGTTGCCTACCCAATCCGGATGTTATTCCTCGCGAATAAAGATACTAGCTATCAGTTTGTTGACTTCAGCTTCGATAGCATTCATGATGTTCGGCTAGAACTGCCATTATTTTTGCTTGACCGGCTTAGTGTTTGGCACGAGGTTGAGTTTGTAGACCATAATTTAGGGGTCTAGTCCCGGCATGTCTTCGTAACTCCAAGCAAAGACATCGATGTACTCCCTGATGAGCTATAGTAGGGATTCTCGATCCTCATTGGATAGCCTTTTGCTGATGAAGATAGATTTAGGGGAGGATTCGTCCCCAGATCGATTTGCAAGATTTTGTCCTCAGTGGAAGGTTTTTGTTGCTTGAACCGCATCTCCCATTGTGAGTCTAAGCGTTGGGCCCATGGTTCTACTTCAAAGAGTTCAGGTGGATCCTCGTGGTCTTCCTAAGAGTCAGCTGATACCATGTTGGCAGACAACGTTTGTTTGAGCATCTCTCCGATACTGATATCGGAGTCCCAGGCAGAAGATTCTGAAGAGTGAGAGTGAAACTCATCTTCTTCATCCGAGCCTTCGGGAGTCGTGGGAGGCGTGACATACCGTAGGCCATGCTTGGTCTTATGGTAGTAATCCTTGAACTTGCCTGTAGGAGCTTGCAGACGCAGAGGCAACCATTGGCCTTTGCCCTAGTTTAAACCCCTAGCGGCTTTTAGATCGTATCACATCTTCTGGATAAGGTACTTGGTTTGAGAGCTGTACTGGTAAAGTGATATTTTGTCGGTGTCGAGTTCTAGCTCGAGTTCCTCTAGGACGGAGGATTGGGGACTTTCTACTTTACCAAAGATTATGCGTTTGTCTCCCCTCTTCCTTGCTGGAACTATAAAGTAGGAGTTTTGATAGGGGAGAATTTAGTTTACTGCATAGGTGGTAGTCACCTGTGTATGCAGGTGCAAGCCTAGACCGTGCTCAATGGAATATAATATGCTGAGATATGAAACATTCGAGTAGTTCAAAGATAGCCCTTTATTCATAAAATAATGTATATTATTCTCAGAAATTACATCGTCAAGAGAAGGGACTTTAGCATGATCGGCTACGTATTCCTCAAGTTTGTCCTTCCCGAGATCTACCCCTAGTGCAAGCGACGACTTCGGAGGTCCCCTGCAGCTTTATTACTAGAGGTTCGGAAGTCGTAGTACGTGCCGGATCTCCCTTCAGTGGTCGACTTGGTCTACGAAGGCGAACGACCAGAGGTCCAGGTGCTTTCTTGTGCAGCTTTACTATGAGGGGAGGGGCTGTGTCAGGAGCGCGTGCTTTGAGATGGACTCTCAAGGGCTCATCCGATGTTGTCCCAGTCTCTGCCTCATCTTCGGCATCGTTGCCACCTTCATCTTGGTGGACTTGCCTGTAGAGGATCGAGTCAGAGTAATAGGCCTCAACCCCTTTGAATGGATCCACATTGGTAAATTCTGTCTTGACGATGCCATGATCGTCCACGTACTTCAATCACTGGTACAAGGTTGACGGTACAATCATGTACTGATATATCCACGGACGTTCCAATAGGACACTGTAGGATACGTCTACGTCTATGACATAGCAGGTGACCTCTGTTTTCAAATCGCCGATCTGACACTTCATGTGAATCTTGCCCAGAGGGTAGCTCCTTCCTGCGTTGAAGCCATTGATGGCAGGATTGGTTACTGTCTGGCGATGCATCGGGATGTCCAAGTCTGAAGCAGACTCTGCGGGATGATACTGATTGACAAACCGGGGTTGATGTGCATCTGGTCCACCTTGATGGTGTCAATGTACCCTGTGTAATACAGAGGGCGATCGTGCCTATTATTGTTTAGCAACATGTCTTGTTGCGAGAACGTGATGTTGGGTATCGCCTTGCAGTGGGGGCATACGACATGATTCTCAGTTGATGGCTTGACCTGCGCCAGGTATGTGTCAGAATTCTGCAATGCCTCACTCAGAGCAACCCGAGTGTCTTTGGAGAGTCGGAGAAGCTCGAATAGTGACAATTTCGTTAGAGTATTGGCCAGTTGTGCCAAGATATCGAAGTTGTAGGTCTTCTCCAGCCCATGAGCTGTATCATTGCTCAGCAGTTTGTCGAAGCAAGTTTCTTTCTGCTTGGACTTGTCAGCTGCTAGAGGCTGGGATGGACCCGGATTGGATGTTGTAGGTACGGCGATTGGGAGCGCACTATCATTAGGGATATCGTGTTCTCGTTGGTACGCCAGGCCTGACCTTGTCGTTCATGTTATAACTTCTTCGGAAGGGAGAGAAACCGTGTGCCACTACCACATTCTAAAATAGGGATATTTTTGTCTTTTTATTATTTATAAATATTGTGTGTATTTATTTTAAATAATTGCATGATATGTGTATATATATATATATATTTATGTAGTGTTCTTAATGCATGAGTTAGTAGACTAGACCTAGAAGCCCACTAGTTGAACCTCTGACCGAAATATAGGGTTATAATTTTAATTTGTATTATTCGGGATTAAATATTGAGGATTATAATTAATTACCGTGATTTTATTTAATTGTTGCGCCTTACTGTTGCTTCGATATTTGGAGCGCTACCCTAGCTTTTGCCTTCCAATAAATTTTACAACATTGTCCTAGACGTGCCTGTCTTCCATTCTGACCTTTGTGTAACTCAGAAATATGCTCTCTTGTGCTTTATTTTAGTCGCACAATATTCGTCGCAGACGTTTATTTTTATTTTTAATAAATCCAACTTTGTATCTTTGTGCGTTCCAATCGGAATTGGAGACACAATCTTGACCCATTTTGTGCAATCCAAATTATGACAAGATTCTATTCTGAGTCTTCTATGTCCATGACATTTGTGTCCCATCTAATTTTAATCCCATGTACTTCCAATTTATTTTAGAACACCATTTACATTAATTTTAATTAAATTGATGTAAGGACCCAACTTGACCCAAAACTAGACCCAACACCAAACCAAACCCCCATTCACAACCTCAAGACTCGTAATAAATACCACACACCCTTTCTAGCCACTATATCACACCAAACATGGTGTTTTCCCTCATTAAATCCCAAAATCCACTTTCTGTGCAATTTTCTAATTATTGGGGACTTTATTATAAAAGTGCAATGATGTGTCACCATCCTATTGGTCAAGACCAATGAAGAAAACAACCCCTCCCTTTGACCGTTCAACTCTCTCCACTACTCTCCTCCTTTTGTTGTGAATTTTCCCTCATGATTAATCTTGGCCATACATTTAAAATGTAACATCTACACCACACACCCCTTTCCTATATATAATTCCTCATCCTCAACTCCTTTCCCAATGCCAACCCTATCCCATCACAGCCGGTGTTTATGGTGATAAACGAAAGAAGGAATGTATATAAGACGAGGTTTATACGAAACCCGTTTCTTTGGTTTACAAACAAGCTTGTACAATTAATCCTATACGAGGATGTCGAGTACAATTTTTAAATTTGGGTAAATATTGCTATAGGTGTCTGATCTGCAGTCGATCACTTTAGTCCTTGGACCACACGATGGTGAAGAAGTGCCGTAGAAGATGGAAAGCAGCTTCGAAGGTTGCAAAAGAGGGTGGATGCACAATGCCAAAGTCGTCAATCACTACTCTTTGCCTGAGCTCTGGATTCTTCTCTCTCAAGGACTCTTCCACTTCTCTTCTCGATCTTTTGACCAATTTTTCTGACCCTTTCCTCTGTTGATGGAGGTCTCTATTTATAGAGTTTTAGTGACAGTGACCACTCAGTCGGTGTAGAAACCGAGTAGTGGAAAGTACAACACCCTTTTACACGATGGTTAAAATAACCGTTGCCCGCGTATAGATGATCTTTTGAATGAGCGTGTGACGCGTGTCCAACTAAGGGACAAAATACGTATAACTGCTGCGAAGATCACGGCGTAGAAGCCACGTAGGTAGGTATCCCTTTGTGTAGAAGAGGTTGGCGTAGAATCCAATGTCTGTCACCATGGCGTAGAAGCCACGTAGGTAGGTATCCCTTTGTGTAGAAGAGGTTGGCGTAGAAGCCAATGTCTGTCACCATGGCGTAGAAGCCAAGTAGGCATAGAAGCCGAGTAGGCACAGAAGGACAAATGGGCGTAGAAGCCGAGTGGGCATAGAAGCTGTAGAAGTCGAGCAGGCATAGAAGCCGAAGAAGCCGAGCAGGCATAGAAGCCGAATGGGCGTAGAAGCCGAGCAGGCATAGAAGCCGAGGAGGCATAGAAGCCTGAGTGATCCTTAGCCGAAATTACGGCTCTTGGGGATATAATCAAATCTCCTGCATTAAATACAGAGATCCGCCATCATCCTGTGCATTAATTGCAGATGCGTGTCCTGAAGGTCTGCCATCCTCCTACGCATCAAAATGCAGAGACGTGCCTCGAATCCTATACGCAGAGTAACTGCTGACTCGGCAGTCTGTTTGTCTTCTGCCGAGCGTAAGAAGCTCACGTCTGCCTGTGTAGAACTAGGCAGCGTATTCCCTTATACGCGTAGAAGCGTTTACGCAAAGGGGATGTCACTAAACGACGGTTCGGTGACATTTAATCAAATCCCTTACATTAAATGCAGAGATTCGCCATCATCCTGTGCATTAATTGCAGAGGCGTGTTCTGAAGGTCTGCCATCCTCCTGTGCATCAAAATGCAGAGACGTGCCTCGGGCATCTGTCAGTATTTCGGCACTTTAAATGCAGAGACGTGCCTCGAGAAACCGTCACTGCTCTGCGCATTAAATGCAGAGACGTGCCTCGAGCCCTGTACGAAGTAAAGCTTTTGACGTGGCAGGCTGTTTGTCTTCTGCGGAGCGTAAACAGCTCACATCTGCCTGTGTAAAACTAGGTAGCGTATTCCCTTGTATGCGTAGAAGCGGTTTACGCAAAGAAAATGGCAGTAAATGACAACTTGGGTTGCAGTGTCGCGCCATCATTATAGCCGTCGTCTGGGTAGTCGTGCAGTACCCTTTGTCAGGGGTCCAGACGTCAGGTTCATTGCATGATCTGACAGGTTCATTTCGAAGAATACGAAGCGTTCCTCGTACGCTTTAAATGCTGCATTGAAGGCGGATGAGTTTTACGCCATAGAGGCGATGAAGCACCCTATCTACGCTGAAGCGGCCTGGACATACTGCATTTACGCGGATGGTCCTTTGAGCATATATTTTACGCTGTGCTCAGCGAAAAAGCTCTGTTGCACGTTGACGGCTCTGAGGTCCTCAGTTTACGCTGCCTTGCGTCGCCATGCTGCGTAGAGCTATCCAGCGTATTTTTCATGCTTCTACAAGACCCCCTTCAAAGCTTTTAAATTTCTCGTAATTTGAAACGCTTTGAATGAAGCATGGACCGTTCCTCGTAACTCGAAACGTTTCTGAATGGAGCCTGAAACGGTCAAGCCTGACACGTTCTTTCAAGGCTGACTTTATGGCAGAGTTATTGGGAGTTGGTGTGATCTCTTTCGCCTATAAAAAGGCTGAGGAGTTAACCTGTTCTTCCCACGTTTCCTTCACCACGCAGAGATGATCGCCGGAGTTCGTCGGGTCGACCTGAGGAAGAAGAAGACCATGTTCTTCCAGCATGTAAGGAGCCGAAAAAGATGGCATCTTCGAGCAAATGTCATCTGCAACGATGGATCATGGAAGGATATCATAGCCTCCCTTGCTCGGAATAATCAGCAACTTTGTATGGCGGTTCTTCCAGAGAGAGGAAGGGTCATATTTCACCATGCTGCTTGCAAGTGGTGCCTTCTCCCGTTACCTCCGGGGACGAGAGCAGATAGACTAACTCTGTCCAGGATCGAGTTGGGTTCAATACCTCAACTGGATCTGTCATGGCGTTGGGCGTAAGAAAGCAGATTTACTCTGCTTTTCTTCTGTTGGAGGATGGGTCTACGCCCAGTTTTGTATCCTCCCGCCATTGATCTTCTTGTTCATGACTGTGGTGGTCGATGAACTGCCATGGAAGAAGAGGAAGATCTCCACCGATGCGAGAACCTGGCAGAACAGATTCTGGAGGTGGCCTTCCAATAAGGATGAGGAAATCCTTTGTAGACGGGATTTTCCTCATATGCAACCATAAAAAATGAAGAAAGAACCCTTGTAGACAGGATTTCCCTCATATGTAATCATGATTTTAATTTTAATAAAATTTTCTTCTTCCGTGCATATGATCGTTTTGCCATATGTTGCTGTGAAGTCTGAATATGTGTAGCTTCGACACGTCTGATTCTTTACGCCGAATCTGTTTTAGAAAGAGTGCTAGGTCCTGTCCTGTCTTTTATGCATAGCTAGGGATGCGCAGAAAGTTGTTCAGCATTCGAGTGTTCGAACTGTCCTGCTGTTAGGAATGAGGAACCGCGTAGAATTCTGAACTGTTGCTTCTGATAAACAGAATTCTTGTTCAGACATCATCTTCAAGAATGATTTCTCAAAAAATCCCTTGGAACAGGGTCAAGAAATGGCTGTCAAACTGAGTTGCCATCTTGAGCTGTAGATGAAATATTCAGACTGGGGCCTGGATGAATTTCGAATCGACCCATGAAGAAGAGTAATTTTTAATGTTGAACTCTGTATGCTTCGGGTACTTGGGATATCTTTTGGTCATGGAGGAGTATCTTCTGTGTGAATTCTTGCAATTGACCGCCTTGAGAATCGTTCGGATGTACGCGTACTCTGGCCTGCGTATCTTTCAGATGTGCGGAGAGTCATAGCATAAGATCATAAGTTCGTAGCCTCGTGAGCGTAAACTAAACGCCACCAAGCGTGAAATCATAGACTTGTAGTTCCTAAGCGTGAAGTCGTAGGTTTATAGCCTCTCGAGCATAAAAGCTTACCGAGCACAAACGCATCCGGGCGTAAAACCATAAACTTATAGCCTGTGAACGTAAAACCGTAGATTTGTAGCTGTCGAGCGTAGAAAGCTCCTTAGCGTAGAACTGTAGATCTGTAGCCTGTGAAAAGGAAATCTTCCGAGCGTGAAGTCGTGGATCTGTTGCTTCTGAGCAAAAATTAAACGCCACCGAGCGTGAGACCATAGATTTGTAGCTGCTGAGCGTGAAGTCGTAGGTTTGTAGCCTCTCGAGCATAAAAGCTTACCGAGCACAAAGGCATCCGGGCGTAAAACCATAGACTTGTAGCCTGTGAGCGTAAAATCGTAGATCTGTAGCTGTCGAGCGTAGAAAGCTCTTTAGCGTAGAAACACGAATCTGCTTTGCACGAAAACTTTTCGAATTCGCTGACTGTCCGCCTTTCGAGAATAATAGGCCGACGTAGTACCCAATCATAACCGAATATTAATTAGGAGATTTGGTTCGGGTTTCGAGGAGTCCATCCGAACTCTATATATACCCCCAAGTTTCTGAGAGAAAACTTTTCATCCGTCTTCTGCGAAAGGAAGCCTTCGATTGTTCGAGTTTCTTCTTCGTTTCTTCTCCGAGTCTTCAAAGTTTCCAGTAATGGCCTCGAAGCAATCCTCCTCCTCTAAGGGAAAGAAGGTTGATTCTTCTTCTCGTTCTTCTGCTCAAGCGAGAGTGCCTCCGGTCGGGCAAGGCGAACTTCATTCTGAGCAAAGTGTCTCGCCGACGAGCAGTGCACCCGGCCTGAAAGGTAGAGTTTTTGGGACGAAAAGAACAACTTGCAAAATCCTTCGCACACGTTGTACGTGACCGCGCTAGGTCATCTTCTGTGCTGATAACCTCTTTGAGGGAGATGATGTACGGAGACGTTTTCTCTTTTACGCCCACATTTCTAATGTGCCAGCGTAGAAACTCCATATTTTCGCAGTCGGGCGTAAAAGCTTTGATTGCCGAAAACTTGGTGTATACTATAAAGTTTGAGTTTTACGCTTGTGGATGAAAATTCCGGCATAACATCTCAAACTTTGGCAGTCTGGCGTAAAGCACAGACTGTATACTGCCAGCCTTGAACTTTTACGCTTTTAGGAAATAGACTCCAGCGTAAATGATCAAGGTTTTACAATCTTGGCGTAAAGCACAGACTGTTGCCTCTTGGCATATGCTGCAAGATTGTAATGTCTAGTATAGAAACTGACGTATTTTTCTTGCACCCTTGCAGTTAACTTGGGTGAGTCTCCGCTAGCCGATGTAATAGATTCTGCTGCCGGGATGCTGCACTCTAACTATCTGGAGGATCTGTCGCATGTGACATTTCCTATCTCCGGGCCCCAGTATCCCGAAGGAAGGGAAATTTTGATATCGGCTCAGGGCGAGCGATCGCTGCTGAACATGATTAATGTAGAGCCCCTGACGTACGTAGACGGGGACCAATATATAAAGTCGGCTTTTCTCTTTGGGGACACGATTGATAAGCAGTCCCAGACGAAGCCCAAGAAAGAACTCTGGGTTTTCCCTGCCGGGGGCTTGGTCTTGCAGCTGCCCAAGATGCCGAGAGATTATCCCATCTCGGCATTCTTCCATGCTACACATCCCAGGAGGATGTCGTGGACGCTGACTCCCGATCTTCATGGTAGGCCGGGGAAGATTTTCTACCAGAAAGGATCTGGCCTATTTGTCAGCCGCCCTTCCGGCCCTGTGACGACGTTCAGGGGATTGTACCCGGGCAGTATCCCGAGTGAAGACAGCTTGGTGCTCCAGCCGATGCAATTGCCGACCTTCTACAATGATTTCATGGGGCGCGAAGGAGTATACCCCAAGGTGAATCCTCGATGTAATGGGTGGATGACCCCAACAAATCTTCGATGGGCTCGCTTAGTTGATTGGGCCCTGAAGCATTTTCAGATCGAGTTGGAGAGCATCGGTCTGTTTGCAGCTGTGAGTGCCACCAGTGTTGGGTTACCTCCTAACCCCAACCTGTTTCTGGCACTGATGGAGCGATATATTTTGCTCACCGGAACTTTCGCCACTCCACTGGGGGAGTTAGGATTGGCCCTCCATGAGATGGCAGAGATCTCGAGACTGCCGATGGAGGATACTCCTTATGAAGAGTATGTTCCCACGAACCGGGAGCTGGAGGATTCAGACCCTCGGGTAGTGGAAGTGTACCAGGAGATGATGTGCTACTACCTTGCTTGCACCGCCTTCTATGGCGAGCCTTCAGATTTGGCTCACACCAGTAAATGGATGTCCTACCTCTTTTTTCACCGGGCCAGGACTGCTCAGCCGGAGAAAGTCTTGGAAGGCAAGGATCAGCCTATGAATTGTCTGAGCATGCTCACTGCTCAGGAAGTCGACGATCTTATGGAAGATGCTAGGGCTCCAGATCAGATCCTCGGCGAAGGGATAGGAAGATATCCTGCAGGTACTAAGGCCTACAGTTATCTGAGGCATTGCCGCAGGCCTCTGTCCAAGGAAGCTCAACTGGCTGGCTTCCTCTCTATATGGCTGCGCCGACTGGTGGTACCCGGCATCGCATCAGCGGATCATATTTACCGCAACACCTTGTGGTCTGTAGTGCGTCTGGTGTTCGGGGCGAGACTGGGCTTGCTCCCTGCCATGGTGTGCCGTATACAAGCTGGCCTGAGGGCGATGACTGAGGCGCTACTTGTCGATGAAGCTCGGCGTGAAAGCTTTCCCCGAGTGGAATTACCATACCTGTAATTGATATGATGGTTGATTTTCCATAACCCCCGGGTGATGTCTCCAGGTTCCGGCAGTAGCTTGGGGGGTAGTTTCTTGCTAAATTACAAGAAATCCTCCTGGAACGTGTCACGCCCCGATCTCCCGTAGGCAAATCGGCCGTTCGCGCTAGGCGAGAATTACCACGCCAGCGCTCCCGCGGAACGATCGCTTCGACCCATCCGGGCGTGATGCCACACGAGCGTGATCCACGATCTTGCAAGGCCGTGGTTCATTGGGTGGCGGTAAGAGTTCTAAGACACAGAGTCGCACAGATTGTCCGAGTGCAGCGGAGTCATAAACGCGTAGCAATTTGGTAACAGGTTCACTGAGTCGACAATATAGAGGAAGCATTGAATAACACAAGTTGAAGTAAAGCAACTCTTTTATTGATATAAACATGTGTTACAGGCGGCGTATAGCCGAGATTACAAGTCGCTCAAGCCTCTCTCTCAGAAACAGTAAAAGCGTGCCAAGTGGCTACAATTGTGGAATGATTGTACAGGCGATGATCAGGCGATGCTCAGGTGATGTTCACAACATTATGTCTTGTATATATGCTTCTGTTCTGGACGCACCATTGCTTCGGAGTGATCATCACACCTTAGCACGCACGAAGGAGGCATCTGCACCGAACGAGGTTCTCTCGCACCCTGCAAGCAAACTGGTGGATTATCAGTACATTGAATGCACTGGTGGGGAAGCTACTCGCCCGCTCGACAAATCCAAACACGTAATACAGGTTCCGTGCACAACTATTAAGTTGTCTTTCTAGTTGCCTTAGGATCAGTTTCATGCAAACATTGAATAGCCTAACTCGTGTGGCAGTGCGCCGTGCAACATGAGAGAAAACACGACGAGACTTACCAACTTACCATTTGTCCTTCCCTGTCCAAGGCAAACATTATTAATTCAAGCACGGGCAAGTATAAACATTCAAGAGGCATAGCATATGCAAACACGAGTACTGTTATTTCAAGATCGTTCAGGTGTTCAGTTGATACGATACAATGACTCGCACGCGGATAGCCGCTAAGCGAGGATGACTTGTTTATCTTTCATTTTACAAGCAAGCATACAACAGGTTCAAATATACATGATGATCACTAGCTTGATAGCCATAATGGACTCTAGTCTATGACGAGGATGGTTTGCTACGTGCAAGAACATGAGGCACCGCATACCATCCCGTCCAAGTACGTGAGACTAAACGTGAGTTCCGTGCGGAGCGGGAACGGTGCCAGTGCCCCAGCAGCCGCCCGCAGGAACTATACCTTGTGCACAAGTTGTCCGTGATCCAAACAATAGCATTCATTCGCCCGAAGGCTACATTAACAATCATTCGCCCGAAGGCTACGTGATCCGCCCGGAGGCTACGTGAATTTCCGCTCGGAGGCTACGTGATTATCCGCCCGGAGGCTACGTGAACAATCATTCTCCCGAAGGCTACGTGAGTACAAGACAAGCAGCACTACATGATTCATTTATTCAGTGAATGACTTTAGCCTTGATGCAATTCTCCTGGGGCGGAGATTGCCTTGGTGACCTAGCGGTCCCGGATACTTGCAGGTTTATTCAGGCACGGATCGACTACTTAGTAGTCTTCCGGGGTTTGGATGAAAACATGGCATCATTCAAGCAGACAAGCATGCATTCGTTTTTAAGGGACATAAGCAGGCACGTTTGCTCGGACCCGAAGGTAAGCCGAGAGGTGAAACCGTTAGGGAACTTAGAGTACGAGGGTCTGAATATATAATCAGTATTTCAATTCCCATGTTCTAGCAAGCAATATTGGGATTATTCCCTTAGCTAGGTGCGTTGGATTCTTATTAGCATGCAGGGGTGAATCACCTAGCGACTAGCATGAAATATTCCAGATTTTATGTGTGCTGGCTAAGCAAAGACAAGTTCACCGTAGCCACCCACCTTAGCGATGATTCGCCTCGGTAGAGCGATACGTCAAGCGAGCCTCTGAAAGCCTAAGTTGCAATCCTGTAGGGACAAGTCTGGATATCCTTTGCTTCTTGTTTGAGGCAAAGCGGGTCGGGATAGTTGCACTTTTGCCGTTTGAGTCGGCAGTCCGCTAGAACGGAATGGGGTGTTACATCCTACCCAACTTAGAAAAAGTCTCGTCCTCGAGACTTACTAAGGACAAGCAGTACGTTTCAATCAATTTTGATTTAACGACACAAGGCTGAGGCAAACCTATACAAGTCGTTGTACTTGTTCATTTGGATATTCACTTGCACAAACGTCGAAATCAGCATATCGCTTAGACTGGATCGTGCGCACTTTCGAAATGCATTTCTAGCGTGAGCACGTTAACCAGCTTAGTGATAGCGAAGTCTTAGCACTCGAGTTTCACCTTTTCTTAAGTCTTGGATGGTGCACTAGTTCAAGGCGTCCCTCGAATAGATGCATTCAACCAAACTTAGAGTTAGTGAAATCGGACAAGCTACTAGCGATACTCTCAAGGGTTCGCACAGGTTGGCACAAAGGCCAATCGCAGCACAGCAGCATACAAGCAAGCATATCATATCATTCAAAATGCATTTTGAAAGAATTTAGACTTATTGTTGGAACATCCCATCGAGGCATTGAGAGAGAGCGTGCACATAACCCATGAACGAGCTTTCGAAACAGAGATATCGAATCGAAGTCCAAAGGCGTAGAAGCCAGGCTCTGATACCAACATGTCATGCCCCGATCTCCCGCAGGCAAATCGGCCGTTCCCGCTAGGCGAGAATCACCGCGCCAGCGCTCCCGCGGAACGATCGCTTCGACCCATCCGGGCGTGATGCCGCACGAGCGTGATCCACGCCCATGCAAGGCCGTAGTTCATTTGTTGGCGGTAAGAGTTCTAAGCCACAGAGTCGCACAGATTGTCCGAGTACAGCGGAGTCATAAATGCGTAGCGATTTGGTAACAGGTTCACTGAGTCGACAATATAGCGGAAGCATTAAATAACACCAGTTGAAGTAAAGCAACTCTTTTATTGATATAAACATGTGTTACAGGCGGCGTATAGCCGAGATTACAAGTCGCTCAAGCCTCTCTCTCAGAAACAGTAAAAGCGTGCCAAGTGGCTACAATTGTGGAATGATTGTACAGGCGATGATCAGGCGATGCTCAGGCGATGTTCACAACATTATGTCTTGTATATGTGCTTCTGTTCCGGATGCACCGTTGCTTCGGAGTGATCTTCACACCTTAGCAAGCACGAAGGAGGCATCCGCACCGAACGAGTTTCTCCCGCACCCTGCAAGCAAACTGGTGGATTATCAGTACATTGAATGCACTGGTGGGGAAGCTACTCGCCCGCTCGACAAATCCGAACACGTAATACAGGTTCCGTGCACAACTATTAAGTTATCTTTCTAGTTGCCTTAGGATCAGTTTCATGCAAACATTGAATAGCCTAACTCGTGTGGCAGTGCGCCGTACAACATGAGAGGAAACACGGCGAGACTTACCAACTTACCATTTGTCCTTCCCTGTCTAAGGCAAACATTATTAATTCAAGCACGGGCAAGTATAAACATTCAAGAGGCATAGCATATGCAAACACGAGTACTGTTATTTCAAGATCGTTCAGGTGTTCAGTTGATACAATACAATGACTCGCACGCGGATAGCCGCTAAGCGAGGATGACTTGTTTATCTTTCATTTTACAAGCAAGCATGCAACAGGTTCAAATATACATGATGATCACTAGCTTGATAGCCATAATGGACTCTAGTCTATGACGAGGATGGTTTGCTACGTGCAAGAACGTGAGGCGCCGCATACCATCCCGTCCAAGTACGTGAGACTAAACGTGAGTTCCGTGCGGAGCCAGAACGGTGCCAGTGCCCCAGCAGCCGCCCGCAGGAACTATACCTTGTGCACAAGTTGTCCGTGATTCAAACAATAGCATTCATTCGCCCGAAGGCTACATTAACAATCATTCGCCCGAAGGCTACGTGATCCGCCCGGAGGCTACGTGAATTTTCGCCCGGAGGCTACGTGATTATCCGCCCGGATGCTACGTGATTATCCGCCCGGATGCTACGTGAACAATCATTCGCCCGAAGGCTACGTGAGTAAAAGACAAGCAGCATTACATGATTCATTTATTCAGTGAATGACTTTAGCCTTGATGTAATTCTCCTGGGGCGGAGATTGCCTTGGTGACCTAGCGGTCCCGGATACTTGCAGGTTTATTCAGGCACGGATCGACTACTTAGTAGTCTTCCGGGGTTTGGATGAAAACATGGCATCATTCAAGCAGACAAGCATGCATTTGTTTCTAAGGGACATAAGCAGGCACGTTTGCTCGGACTCGAAGGTAAGCCGAGAGGTGAAACCGTTAGGGAACTTAGAGTGCGAGGGTCTGAATATATAATCAGTATTTCAATTCCCATGTTCTAGCAAGCAATACACGTTGGGATTATTCCCTTAGCTAGGTGCGTTGGATTCTTATTAGCATGCAGGGGTGAATCACCTAGCGACTAGCATGAAATATTCCAGATTTTATGTGTGCTGGCTAAGCAAAGACAAGTTTACCGTAGCCACCCACCTTAGCGATGATTCACCTCGGTAGAGCGATACGTCAAGCGAGCCTCTGAAAGCCTAAGTTGTAATCCTGTAGGGACAAGTCTGGATATCCTTTGCTTCTTGTTTGAGGCAAAGCAGGTCGGGATAGTTGCACTTTTGCCGTTTGAGTCAGCAGTCCGCTAGAATGGAATGGGGTGTTACAGAACGTGCTCACAGTTTTAGACTGTCGACGGATGCTGAATTGCGGCCATAGCTGGAAGCTCTTTTGCACTGTCCCCTCTGTACATCACAATCAATCGAGGATTAGGCTTGAGGATTCAGGTAGAGATAAGACCACTCTTTCTCCTGAAGCCTTTAATTGGTTGGTCTGTATTAGACCCTCCCACTTGCTGTACAGAAGTGAAGACCAGTGCTTCTTTGAACCCTACCTGCCTAGTCGGTTTGCCAGGCAGTTTGGGTATGTTCAGTTGCATGTGGGCAACGCCGTCACCAGCTTCAGGTCCAGAGGTGGACTCATTGATGGAGCAAGGGGATGGCGATATTTTATCATGGGCTGCACTGGGGCAATTTTTACTGTGCCCGTCACCACACTCTCCACGGAGCTGCGCATCCTTCACACGTATGCCCAGTTCTATGTGGCAACCAACACCTTCCATCGCAATTTTGATATGCGTGGAAGTTTTAGGGTGCCCTCCTCCAAGCCTGGGGGGAGAGTCAAAGTCCCCTCGGTTTCTTCTGACGAGGGTGAAGAGTCCGTTACTCCGGATGAGCCTCTTGTATCAGTATCGAGGGGTGAAGTACCTCCGCCTGCAGGGGCTTTGGTAATCTCTGGGAAGCGAAGGGCTCCTGCTTCGAAGGAGACTTCCCCTCGTAAGAGGAAGAAGAAGACGGTTACTCGTCCTCTCCGAATTCCTGGTATTGAGGCTCCTGGAAGTGAGCCTGCTTCTCCCCATGTTGGGGATGATTCTTCGATTGGAGGTTCCTCGCCTTTTAGAGAGGGACCCTCTAATGTTCCGGCCGGTGGTGCCGGAGAATCTCAACTGGGAGCTGCTGTCGCTGCTACTGTTTCAGGTAGTGAAACGAAGTCACCTCCGGAGACGAGTATAATAAGATTCCGTATACCTTTATCCGGATCAGCATCGAGAGAGACCCCTGCCGTGCCTGTCAGCGCCTCTAGCGAGATTCCTGTCGATGAGCCTCGGTTGGAATTTGATGAGGACTTGGAAGACTATTTGCCAGCGTCAGTTAGCAGGCCCCCTTCTCCAGGTATGACAGCTTGCTTAGCATCACTAAGAAATAATTTAGCTGTACTGGCTGCAGATGCGACATATATGCCATCGGCCATGGGTAAATGTCGTCTTTACGCCCTTCTTTTTAGAGAGATTAACATCGTGTCGACATTAACTTTCTTGTCTTCTTTTCAGGGGATGACACCTTCGGGGAGAGCAGTGTAGATGCGCTTTTTGGCTCCGTGTCAGGTCCTGGCGACGATATTGAGGCGCCCGACTTCGAGGAGGAAATATCTTCGGGTGCCGGCTCACCCGGAGGGGTTTCGACATATCAAGAGGAGGATGAACCTGTCATTGCGACATCGCCTCCCTCGAGTATGCCGATGACTTCGACTGTTGTTGGCGCATCTTCTTTTGTCGTGCCACCTGTTGAGACGACGACTGTGGCCACATCGATTGCGGTCGTCCCTGTAGCGAGGTTCGACAACATCGCAGCCACTCCTAGCGTGCATTCGGATCTAGCTACGCTGACCGAGCAGTACACTGGTATCTTCTACAGCACCTTGAAAACGCTGATATCAATGGTGTTGGAGAAGAATCTAAACTTTGAGCGTCTAAAGAAGTCCTCTCGATTTTCGATAGAGGCGATCAAGTACTTTGGCGATACAGGGTTAGCTGACACCCTGGAGGCGATGGTTAATGGTTTGGAGCAACCCATTAACGAATATCTGCGGCTGTCTCGAGACAGCGTTGAAGCCATGGTCCAGGCTAGATACGAATCCTTGACTGCGCATCTTGTTGAGAAGATGGAAGGCCTGAATAAATTCATCCAGACAAATCAGCAGGAGATGGATGAAGGAAAAGTCGTCTTGGAGGAGACTACCGCTCTTCAAACGAAGTGCCAGGCCGAGCATGACGGGAATGTAGCGAGGGTCCGTAAACTGGAGACGAAGCTTGCTCAGGCAAAGGAGTGGGCGTCTCAGTCGTCGGAAGGTCTAGATGTGGTGAATGGACGTCTGGTCATAGCACAACGGAACTTGGCGAGTGCAGGAGTCGCCCGCGCTGGTCTCCTCCGGGCTAGAGCCAAACTGTCCCTCCTGATTAATGACGAGGCACGGCTGCAGCGGGCCCGCGCTGATGTCTTGGATTCCAGGCTGAGAAGTTGGCCGCACTGGCGCAGAAGATTCGCGACCTGACCGCTCCCCCCAAATGATGTACCTTCTCGCTTTGCAAATATAATTTTGCTCTTTTTTTGGAAATAATAAAGAGACTCTTTTCTGACTTTGTGGACCCATCATTTTGGAATATAAATGACAGGTTTGGGTGAAAGTGATATCAGAGGTAGTATGGACGTGATATACTCTCGATAAACTTTAGCAGGGCATATCTATTCAGAGGTCATACGGACATGATAGAATATGCTTTAGTAGGACATATCTATTCAGAGATTATATGGACATGATAGAATATGACCCAACTAGTTTCGTTTTGGAAGTAGTTTTGTCAGAATGAGATCTTCACCATACTCCATTTGAGCAAAGAAGGTTAGGCGTAGTACCTTTTCAGGAATTTGCCATTGATAGGAGCCATCAATAAGTCTCCATTAGGCTGGGCTAACCTGTAAGCGCCGTTTGAGAACGTTGTCTCGATCACGTAAGGGCCTTCCCATTTGGGCTGGAATTTGCCCTTACTCCTGTGAGTAAGAATCATCGGCCTTCTTACGGCTAAGACTAGCTCGCCGACTTTGAACACCCTTTCCTTTACTTTTTGATTGAAAGCTCTGGAAATGCGTGCTTGATAGAACGCGATGCTCTGTTGAGCTTGAAGGCATTTCTCGTCTAATCTTTCTAGCTCCTGAAGCCTTAATAGGTCATTCTTTCCTGAGTCAACTCATTAGCGACTGCTATCCTGAGTGACAGAATTTGAATTTCGATGGGAAGAACTGCTTCACTCCCGTAGACCAATGAGAATGCGGTGCAACCTGTCGGTGCTCGGACCGTTGTGCGGTATGCCCAGAGACATTCTCCCAGCTTCTCGTTCCAATCTCTCTTGTTCGAAGAGACGAACTTCTTCAAGAGTTTGATAATGGTTTTGTTGAAGGCTTCCGCCAAACCATTAGCAGCTAGATAATACGCCGTAGAGGCGATATTTTGTATCCAATTTTTATCGCAAAATCGATGAAACGCTTGGCTGATGAACTTAGGCCCATTGTCATGGATTATCCTTCGGGGAATCCCAAAGCGATAAATGACGTGATGCTTGATGAAGCTGATCACATTAGATGTCTTTACCTCAGCAAGAGGGATCGCCTCTGCCCATTTGGAGAATAATCCGTGATGGCCAGTATGAACCGGTGACCTCTGGAAGAAGACGGGTGAATAGGACCAATGATATCCATACCCCATGCTTCGAAAGGCCAGGATGCAACCGTAGGATGTAGATGTTCAGACGGTTGATGTATGAAGTCTGCATGAACCTGACAGGCTCTGAATTGTCTTGCATATTTGATTGCGTCTGCAACCATAGTGGGCCAGTAATAGCCCATTCTCCTTATACGATCCTGGAGCTTAGGACCAGGTTGATGCGCCCCACATACGCCGTCGTGAGCTTCACGGATAATCTGCTGTGCTTCGTCATCAGAGAGACATCTCAATAGCAGTCCGTCGTAGGCCCGCCGATACAGGCATTGTGAAGATGCATCAAAGTAGAAGCGTAAAGATCGTCTTTTGACGGATACTGCTTCTTTAGGGTCCTCCGGCAAGATTTCGTATGCCACGAAATCTATAAAGGGGCTCTTTCAATCTCTCGTAGGAGGATCGGTGTTCACAGTGTAGCTGCGTTCTATGTGAAAGTTGTTCTTCACACAGAATAAATCTCTGTTAAGAAGGATTACCGAATTCTGCCTTCTTATAGGAGTAGCTAAATCTGCAGCTAGACTGGCTAGGGCATCAGCTTCCAGATTCTGAGATCGAGGTACATGCTCTAGGAAGAATCCTTTGAATGTCATGGCTATCTCGACCGTTGCTCGGTGATAGGGGATGAGGTCTGGATTCCGGACTTCATATATTCCTCTGACTTGATTGACGATCAGCAGAGAATCACCGAAAGCTTCCAGAGATTCGACCCCCGACTCTTTAGCGACTTGGAGCCCGATTAGCAGAGCGTTATACTCTACGACATTGTTAAAGCAGGGCTCGCTAAGAGAGTATGCTCGGTAGATGACGAGTTTGTCAGGAGTAACCAGGATAATTCCTACTCCTGAAACTACGTTTCCCCTGGGACCAGTCCTGGAGGTGCCATCGAAGAATAGTTGCCATGCGACACTTTTCATTGCGGAATTACATTCTGCGACTTCGTCGGGAATGTCCTCGTATAATTTGGAGGCTTCCGGGATCGGATGAGCAGCTAGGAAGTCAGCCAATGCTTGGCCTTTGATGGACTTCTGAGGGACGTACACCATGTCATACGGTGTTAATAACATCGCCCAAGTCGCGAGTCGGGAGTTAAGAACACTTGGCCTGTTCATCAGTACCCGAAAAGGATTAATCCTGGATATGATATGAATAGTCTGGCCGGTGACATAGTGCCGCGTCTTCTGAATAGCGAACATCAGAGCCAAACATTCCTTCTCCACTGGATTGTACCGGTGCTCAGCTCCAATCATCATTCTACTTAGATAGTAGATAGCCTGTTCATGTCCCACATCTTTCTTCTGCGCGAGAAGAGCTCCCAGAGAATGGTCCATCGCTCGAACGTACAGGAAGAATGGTCTTCCTATGACCGGAGGCACCAGAACTGGCGGATGAGTGAGGTAGCATTTGATATCGTTAAACGCTTGCTGACAGGCCTCGTCCCATACGAAGGATACACCTTTCTTCATGAGACGAGAAAAAGGCTGACATCTCCCAGAGAGGTTGGATATGAATCTCCGGATATAAGCCAGACGACCTTGAAATCCCCTGAGTTCCCTCAGATTATGGGGTGGTCGCATTTCTAAGATGGCCTTGACTTTATCAGGGTCCACTTGAATGCCTTTGGCGGTAATGACAAATCCCAGGAATTTGCCACTAGATACACCCAGAAAGGACTTTGTATGATTCATTTTGAGCCGATGTTGGTGTATCAGCTCAAATACCGTCTTCAAGTCTTGGATGTGATTGTCCTCGAGGCGACTTTTGACAGCTACATCGTCCACGTAATATTCTACTGTCTTGTGTATTGGCCAATTGGGCCAGGATGTCGAAGTTGTATGGCTTCTCTAAACCTTTGTTTTGAATGTTTTTCAAAGGTTTGTCGAAGCGCACTTCTTTTTGCTTTCCCTTGTCCGCCGAAGTTGGTCTCGAAGGACCGGCCTCTGGTACGACGGGCTCTGGTTCTGAAGGTTTGGCCGCTGAAGCGTCTGCCGGTGCATCTTCCTGACTCGCTCCGTAGTCCTTGAGGTAAGCTTTCCCTGAACGGGTCGCAGCCAATACATCGTCTTCATCTGATGTCGAAGAAGTCGCAACCATATGGCATGGTTTGCATTTGGAGCTCTTTCTAGACTTAGCCTTAGTAGCGTTAGTCTCTTCCTCGAGCTCCGACACCAAATCTGGATGAACCCACATAATCTCGCCCCGCCGGGTGGTTAGGGGTACCAGGTCATAATTTTGACCCCTAGCTGGGGGGAGATTGACGACGTTCATCGTTGCCCGGAAAATGGGTGTAACACCGTCCGGGACCTCTCGGGGAGGCAGATTGCCAAACTACAGAGAGATCATGTTGGCCGTGACCGTCTTCTTGTTGTTGTGCAAAGTGATGGCCTTAGCATCGATCAACTCCTGGATCTTCCTTTTCAGTATGTAACACGCCTTTGTCGGGTGGTGTACGTATCTGTGGAAGATGCAGTACTTGGGGTTGTTAGTACTGCCGATTTCACTGGGCCACCTCTCCTCCGAAAGGGTAATCTTGCCGCTCTTGATGAGACACTCGAATATGTTTGGAATATCGTCGTCGTCGAAAGAGTAGACTTCAATGGGCCTGGAAATCCCGGGTCTCGTTTGTGCGGTCGCCGCAGTCTTTTGCCTGGCCGTATTGATCGTCAGAGCTTCTTTGCTTTTGGAACCACGAGGATGGTCGTTGTTGGGAGATGACCTCTTGCCTCTGTCGGAGGCAGAGTCATGATGCCATTGTCACGCGCCTTCCGACTGTTGTCTTCGGCGGCTACCGCTGAGATGATGAACGAGGGCCAATCATGGAACTGATATGGTCCTGTGAACACCGAGATCACGGGAAGAAGGTTCTTCCTGCAAATGTCCACCAATGTCGAGTCTGGAACTCCGGGAGGCATTTGCAAAGTGGCTTGACGAAAACGTTCGATGAAAGTGCGAACGTCCTCTTTTTCCTTCTGCTTTACTTCGATGAGAGAGGACATAGACATGTCCATTCCTCCCTCGTAGAATCGTGTAAAGAATAAAGCCTTGAAGTCTTCGAAGGACGAAATGTAGTTGTCCGCCAGGCTACGGTACCACTGATAAGCTACTCCCGAGAGACAGCCCTTGAACACCCGGGTGAGGAGGGCGTCATTCCCTTGTAATAGCACTGTCATCATACTGAAGTAGTTCATGTACTGACTTGGTGACGTTTTTCCTTCGAACAAAGCCATGGTCTGTGGCTTGTTTCTCGGAGGGAAAGGGACCTCTTCCCAGATAGCTGGGTAAGGCTGGTTGATTCCCAATTTCTTGAGCTGATCTTTGTGCTTCAAGGCATCAAATTGGGCTTTTAACTCCCGTACTGCTTGCATCGGATTGTCAGCCGGCAGCGAGACCACGGAGTGGTGCGGAGTTGGCTGTATCGCGACCCCAACAGGAGGTAATGCATTCTCCGGGTGAGAAAGAGGAGGACCTGCTGACTCCTGATCCAGAGCAGGCTCTTGGATCGTGTTAGATGGTGGTAAGTCCACCCCCTGACGTATCTGAGTTGGAGGGACCGATGTTTGAGCCATAGCAGCTGCGTGCTGGGTTAGCATCATCTGGTGCATGTTCTCCATCATGGATTGCATTTGTTTCAGAGACGTCTCCAGTACAGTGATGCGTTGTTCAGCGCTCCCTGACGGCGAAGCTTCCTCGCGTTCATCTCCAATGGCATAAACTCCCATCTCCCTGGGTGTCATTGAAGGATTAGTATAGGTCTCCGTAGAGGTTGACTCTATACTTTCAGCATCTGATTCGGGAGACTGGCGACCCCCAGCGTCGGAATCAGAAGAGTACGAAGCCGGTTGTCGTGACTTCGAACGGGTATTTTGGAACACCCCAGTTCAGTGTTTCTAAGGAGCTGGTTGAATCTCCTTCGGCTTGGAGTTCTAGAGGGATGACGTCTTGAGCTCAATTGTCCTCTAGGTATGTGTGAAGCCATGTTCACCGATGCCTGTATGGGCTCTTCTTCTTGGGAAGATGGAGAGTAGCTTAACCGGTCGAAAACCGACCGTCTTGCTTCAGAACAGCAACAATTAACTATAATCCTATGACTATTACAATAGTGCTCGCTAGGAGACGTAATAGACATGCTGGAAGATCCCCTATCCTTGCGTTTCTGGATTAGATATGTACGCAGGTCAGGAGGATTTACAGAAGAAGAGGAAGGAGATTCTTGTTCCATCTGTTCACCGCAGTGGGCGTGCGGATGGTGGGAACTGGAGTCCTCCCTGTGCCACCCGTATACAACAGGTTGGCCATCTGGTCAGCGGATAATCCCCGAGGAATGCGTCTTTCCGCAAATTGAGCCTTCTTTATGCTGAGGGGCTCCTCCTGGCATAATTTGGCGCTGTGCTCCGTCTGGCGTAAAGCCGAGGAGGCCCTCAGTCGGCCATCAGTTCCTCGTGTAATCCGGAGGGTGGGCAGATTCTTCCCTTGCTGGCATAGAGGCCGAGAAGTTGAGCAGTCCGCTACTCGCTTTCCCTTGCGTAGATTGCAGGGATCATCTTCTTTTCCGCGGAAGGAGCGAGTTTGGGATTCCTGATTTGGCGCTACGGCATTATCAGAAATTTTGCCTATTCCGCCAAGGACGGGAGACTGGTTTCTACGCGCAGAGCACGGTGGATACTTCTGGGTTAGCGCTGAGGCATTACCAGAAGTTTTGTCTGTTCCTCCAAGGACGGAAGACTGAATTTCTCGCGCAAGGCGAGGAGGATACTTCTGGGTTAGCGCTGAGGCATTGCCAGAAGTTTTGTCTGTTCCGCCAAGGACGGGAGACTGAATTTCTCGCGCAAGGCGCGGAGGATACTTCTGGGTTAGCGCTGAGGCATTGCCAGAAGTTTTGTCGGCCCTGTCAGAGACAGGCGACTGAATTTTATGTGCAGGACGCGGAGGGAGCAATGATACAACCTCATTGGTCGGAGAGATTGGAGAGTTCGGAGAGTCGACAGGAATGGTAGTGGATGTCTTGGGCATCCAGACCTTGCCCAGCTTCCTGTTGTCTTGTACAGAGAGAGAGTGAGAGCTACCCCCTGTCCGAAGGATGTCTTCGTAGGCAGACTGGTCGAACTGGACGACCAGTGTCTTCTTCACGGATCCCACGGATACCGCATCATGTTGAGCAATCGCCTCCTCGTCAGAGGAGAAGGATTTCCCCAACAGAGTCGCCATCTTGTTTATGGTGATAAACGAAAGAAGGAATGTATATACGACGGGGTTTATACGAAACCCGTTTCTTTGGTTTACAAACAAGCTTGTATAATTAATCCTATACGAGGATGTCGAGTATAATTTTTAAATCTGGGTAAATATTGCTATAGGTGTCTGATCTACAGTCGATCACTTTAGCCCTTGGACCACACGATGGTGAAGAAGTACCGTAGAAGACGGAAAGCAGCTTCGAAGGTTACAAAAGGGGGTGGATGCACGATGCCAAAGTCGTCGATCACTACTCTTTGTCTGAGCTCTGGATTCTTCTCTCTCAAGGACTCTTCCACTTCTCTTCTCGATCTTTTGACCAATTTTTCCGACCCTTTCCTCTGTTGATAGAGGTCTCTATTTATAGAGTTTTAGTGACAGTGACCACTCAGTCGGTGTAGAAATCGAGTAGTGAAAAGTACAGCACCCTTTTACACGATGGTTAAAATAACCATTGCTCGCGTATAGATGATCTTTTGAATGAGCGTGTGACGCGTGTCCAACTAAGGGACAAAATGCGTATAACTGCTGCGAAGATCACGACGTAGAAGCCACGTAGGTAGGTATTCCTTTGTATAGAAGAGGTTGGCGTAGAAGCCAATGTCTGTCACCATGGCGTAGAAGCCAAGTAGGCATAGAAGCCGAGTAGGCACAGAAGGCCGAATGGGCGTAGAAGCTGAGTGGGCATAGAAGCTGTAGATGCCGAGCAGGCATAGAAGCCGAAGAAGCCGAGCAGGCATAGAAGCCGAATGGGCGTAGAAGCCGACTAGGCATAGAAGCCGAGGAGGCATAGAAGCCTGAGTGATCCTTAGCCGAAATTACGGCTCTTGGGGATATAATCAAATCTCCTGCATTAAATACAGAGATCCGCCATCATCCTGTGCATTAATTGCAGATGCGTGTCCTGAAGGTCTGCCATCCTCCTGCGCATCAAAATGCAGAGACATGCCTTGAATCCTGTACGCAGAGTAACTGCTGACGCGACAGTCTGTTTGTCTTCCACCGAGCGTAAGAAGCTCACGTCTGCATGTGTAGAACTAGGCAGCATATTCCCTTATACGCGTAGAAGCATTTATGCAAAGGGGATATCACTAAACGACAGTTCGGTGACATTTAATCAAATCCCTTGCATTAAATGCAGAGATTCGCCATCATCATGTGCATTAATTGCAGAGGCATGTTCTGAAGGTCTGCCATCCTCCTGCGCATCAAAATGCAGAGACGTGCCTCGGGCATCTGTCAGTATTTCGGTGCTTTAAATGCAGAGACGTGCCTCGAGAAACCGTCACCGCTCTGCGCATTAAATGCAGAGACGTGCCTCGAGCCCTGTACGAAGTGCAGTTTTTGACGTGGCAGGCTGTTTGTATTCTGCGGAGCGTAAACAGCTCACATCTGCCTGTGTAAAACTAGGTAGCGTATTCCCTTGTATGCGTAGAAGCGGTTTACGCAAAAAAAATGGCAGTAAATAACAACTTGGGTTGCAGTGCCGCGCCATCATTATAGCCGTCGTCTGGGTAGTCGTGCAGTACCCTTTGTCAGGAGTCCAGACGTCAGGTTCATTGCATGATCTGACAGGTTCATTTCGAAGAATACGAAGCGTTCCTCGTACGCTTTAAATGCTGCATTGAAGGCAGATGAGTTTTACGCCATAGAGGCGATGAAGCACCCTGTCTACGCTGAAGCGGCCTGGACATACTGCATTTATGCGGATGGTCCTTTGAGCTTATATTTTACGATGTGCTCAGCAAAAAAGCTCTGTTGCACGTTGACGGCTCTTAGGTCCTCAGTTTACGCTGCCCTGCATCGCCATGCTGCGTAGAGCTATCCAGCGTATTTTTCATGCTTCTACAGCCGGCCCTAACCCCTAGAATGTCACCATCAACCTCTCCTCCCCATGCAAAACTCCTCCATTATTAAATTTACATCATCATCACCTCCTCCTTCATTCAAATCAAACAACACCTTAAACCCAACCCTATTCATCATCACCCTCACCCTCTCCTTCCTCCGGTGAACCCGACCCCGCCGGAACCCGTGCCTTCCCCACCGTGGAATGACCTCAGTCCCCGTCGACCCCGCCTGAGCACGACCCGCTGCTCACCGCCGAGTCCTCCACCGCTCGACTGGAGCCGACAGCACAGCCACCACCACATCTCATCCTCCTCGACGACTCTCACCATCCCTTGACTGAACCGCCTGAGCCCGCCGCCTAAAATCCTCCACAACGAACAACCCGAATGCAGACCTCAGCTCCACCATTAACACCACCCCCTTCGACCACCGTCGACACACCCTTGTCGACCTCGGCCCCCGCTGCCAAACTACACAGCGTCTTCCCGACCTTCTCTCCATCTGTCGGACAACCCTGAGCCGAGCACTGAACCGTTGAACCTCTCCTTCCTGCTCTCTCCTCCTCCTCGACAGAGCAGCACCGTTCCCCTCGTCGACAACCCGCTGACCTCCGCCTGAGACTCGCCCCCACGACTTTACAACCACCCGCTCCCGAGCCACCCCGGCTAACACCATCACCATTAACACCTCGTCATTCCCGGCAGCCCCATTCTCGACTTCGCAGCACCCCCAGCAGCCTCGCCTGAGCTCTGACTCCGGCAACGTCGACCTGTTCATCATCATGACCAATCATCATCATCATCATTATCACCTTCATCATAACCATCATTATCATCATCATCATCATCATCATCATCATCACCATCATCATCGTCGTCATCGTCGTCATCGTCGATCTAGTGCACGTACACAGGTTCGAACTGCCCTCTCATAATTTTATGTATACATGTGTGATTGGTATAGATATATATATATATTCTATGGTAATTAAATGCTAGTAATAGTTATGACTGTAATGTGTATATATGATGTGTGACCATAGGTGTTAAATATGGGTATCCTGTGTATTTACATTGACCATGTGACCCTGATAATTATAAGTTGTCTGCCCACTGACATACTGGCTTAGACCTGTGTTAGTGAGTGGTTGTCTGATTGCACAGCATTTGAAGACGTGACGCCCGTGCAGTTAGATGCACATTTGACCCTGCTAGTTGACCAGTGCCATACCTAGAGTAGCCCCTGAGTTCAGTGTACTTATGTTGATTGTGTGTTAGTGTATCGACTGATTCTGCATTACTATTATATGATGTCTATAGGACTGTTGGATTATTCAGATAAGACATTGGAAACATAATATTGGTATTGCCAGCAGCAGGACCACAAGCGAGTATATTCTCTGACAGTTTTCATTATGTTGATTATCTCTATGATTCTAGTTGTATAGCCTACATGATTCTGATACAATGTATACACGAGTTGGCATCATCAAGATCGGTTACGTGGAGTCGTGATTGGAAACCATCGTGCTAGCTGGGAACGGGAAAATATTAGTAGATTATGTGATCATACCCAACTCTACATGAATCATAGCTCACCCCTACCTCACGTCGGTGCAGCCTGACCATTACATACCTCATAGCCTGTTATATGTGATTAGCCTGACTATTGCTCGTATCATAGCTATCCGGATGGTTAGCCTGACCTTACATGAATCATAGCTAATCATATATAACAAGCCTGACCAGTCCCAAGCTGATCACATGATATGCTGATGTTTCACATACTTAGCTAGATAGTCTATACATGTATCTCTAGTTTATTAATCTAGCATTTCTCTATGTTCTAGTTATTGCTCTAGCATTCACTTATATTCCAGTTCATTGTTCTAGCGTGCACTTGTATTCTTGTTCATTGCTAGTTGTACCATTGATGATGACATATGCTCCAGTATTTCTATTTCCAGTATATTCATGCTCGCCAGTATTTCTTATTTCTAGCAGTTATATCCATCTTGTATTTCCTTACACTGTATTATAGTTTTTGTCAATATACATGAAACTGCTGTTAGTGCTTGTACTTCGCTCCAATCCTGACTGGATATTTTTCCAGACTGTGACATAGAGGACTTGTTCCCGGCATACTTGAAGATTTGGATGTTATGGATTGCAGGTTAGATTATTTTGTTGTTTAGACTTGTCTTGTATTTTGTTATTTTCTTCGATATCTCAACGTGCTTTAGTTTCTGTGATTGAGTATTCCATATTATATTGTGATATATGTGTCTTCTTATGGAGTTGGATATTCGTGAGAGATTGTTTAGATAGTATTGTGACCTAGACAGCGTTCTACCGTCGATGCTGCAGCGTAGGCTGGACGTACCCACGTACTCGTGCCCCTATATCGGGTACGGGTCATGACATATTTTTAGTGGCGGCCCATGCAGGTCAGGCTTCGCAACAAGTACGATGTTGTGGTAGTACGACGTCTTAGTTGTACTACTGCATGCCTGCGATAGGATATAGGACATAGAATACTAGGATGAGAGATGATACTCAATCACAAATTTTGAGAGATTTCTGGGATGACCCTTGAGAATCTTATTATAATCTCCAATTCAGATCTTTTTCCCCTTGTTCCGTCCGTTCTTACTTATTGTTATTGGATTTGATTCTTGTTGATCAGTTGTTAAATTTAATTCTTGGTGTCGTTGTTGAGTTGATTTCATATCGAGATAAATTTTACGGACTAAAAATTTACGGTATCATCTGATGACATTTATTGATGAGGACAGTGAGAAAGGTAAAACGTCTACTTTGGTTATGGAGCCTAGAGTTTATCACAGCCACATTAGCTGTCGTGGCGAAAACGTAGGAACCTGACCTTGGATGTACATATCTTAGTTATGAAATTTAGAGTTTCTCGTAGCCATACCGGTTGGCGTTGTGAGGATTCTAGATGACGTGATTATAGAGTTGCATACCTTAGTCATGAAACCTATCGTTTATCGCAGCTATGCTTACTGGCGTGGCGAGGATTCTGAGTGTCATAATTTCGGACAGACATGTATGATTATCAGGTTGTATCTTAAATTGGTTGTTAAAGTATCATCTCAATACTTACCTACTTCTGTTATTATAGGACTTTGTTCCATCATTCCTTTGCTAGCAGTAGCGATACTTTCAGTCCTTAACCCAGCTTCTTTTTGAGCTTTATTATTTTAAGGATCCTTGTTAGTATGATAATTGGTGACTTATAATTTGGTCTGTATCTTGTATTAGTATTGACTGTTAAGAATGTGGCTTATGAGTCTGTAAGTGTTTCTTGGTTGGACATGTGTGCAGTAGGCATCAATCTAGAGTTAACCGTAGCATAGTACCTTGTAGTAATAGTTCTATAATATGTGTCATTATGGTTAGTATTGGTACTATTGGTAGAAGGGAGAGTAAAGAGTATCAGTGATGGTTCCAGAAGATAGTATCAGAGCCAGCATGCCAGTCCTGGATAGTCATGAATTCATGTAGTTGGGTGATCTATGTAAACAATTAAGTATTGAGGAAATTGTATTGAAAATTAATGGAGCATGATATTCAATTTGATGGTTGATTACTTGGGTGTGTCAAGAGTAAAGAAATGTATATGCATAAAAGGTATTAATGAGATGCCATGGGTAGAGAAATACCAAGATTGGTCAAGGAAGATATATAGTTTATCACTGATTAGTGTATCAGTCTGTAAAAGGTTTAAGAGAAAATACGTATACATCAATCGAGATATAGAACCATATGCCTAACTTTGAGAGTGAAATAAAACATGTATATTATAAAAAGTGCAAATGATCGTGAGTTCTAATAAGTGTGATAAGGTGATCTAATAATGAAGCTAGTGTTACCATACCAAGAGAGTTAGTGTTTCTATATCAAGGGTTAGTTGAGCAAGGTGCTAATAACAGTAAGTACCTCGTGTGATGATAATTAGATTGGTGTATCAGTTAATATGGATAGAAAATCATTGAAAGTAATAATGCAAGTATCCAAGCAGTGCAATATTCAGTACACAGTTGAGGAGTGTAGACAATTGGTGTATTTGAGTATACCTTGAGTATTAGAGACTGTGAGTATTTATATGTAAACTTAGATAGATGTGGATTTAAATTTATAATTTGAAGATTGGAAATAGATTTCAATTTTTAAGAATTTTGAGGAGTCGAGATTTTGTTATTAAAATTTTTGAGGATTCAAATTCAATTCAATAAACATAGTCAAAGCTATAAAGATTTTTGAAAGTGATTAAAATTTTATTTCAATATTTGAATATTTGACTTTGAGGAAAGTATATACATTTTATTTTAAATTGTTCAAGAAATTAAATTTTGAGGATTTTATTTTGAGGATAAAATTTTATGGTGGGTAAGAAATGTATAACAGTATATGAGTGGATGAAGTGCTTGTGTAAGGATCTGTTGGCTTGAGCATGCTTGAGATGGCACTGCAAACTGACTTGGGTGTCCATCTAGAGTCATATTAGAGGGAGTAGTACATAGTATGTTGTGTTGCACTTGGCGTGCATTTGAGTGATAAGAACAACTAGTATAAACAATTATAGTAGGTAAGAGAGCTAGCAGTGGGTGTGCTTGTAGTAGAAACAGTGGTACCTAAAGGGATAGAGGTATCAAACTTTGGATGCATCATTTGACCTATGGTTGTGTTAGCAGGTTCTGTTCTGTTCTTTCCTTCTGTTCCTTTTTCGTCTATTTTATTGATTGATTGATTTCTTAGTACCGTAGCTTGTATCAATGATTTTCTTGCTAGAATGTAATTAGTAGTATATCCTGACAAAGACCACGATACCATGACAAAAGTGACCATAACCGTGCATGTTTTCTCAAGATTGCATGTTGTATGACTGTAGGTAGGATTTTCTTAGACCTTGATTGTTGGGGGTTTGACCGTAGTGAAGATTAATGAAGAGGTTACGACTTGACAAAGAGAGACAAGATGCCTTAAATTTTGAGGATAAATATTAATTTAAATAAAGAGTTGAGAACTTGATATGGCAGAATTGACGATTTTTGTTAAATTATTGATTTTTATGAAGATTATGATATGATTGAATTTGTCATTAAAATTCGAAAAAATTAAGGAGATTATCATTATATTTATTTGACTACAAGATATAAATTTAAAATTTATATTTTGAATGTTGTATTTGAAGATTTTGTGAGTATTATATTATTTGATTATTGTGTGGAAAAAGAATAGAAGAGTAAGATTGTTAATGTATTAGTGTTTGATTCCAAATTTTTGGGATGAGATTTCAAATTTTATAAATATACATTGAATAGATTAAAAATTAGAGGATTGGATATTAAGTTTTGTATTTAGTGATTAACTTAAAAATTTTGAGGAGATTATGATAAGAATGGAATTTTATTTTAAATTTGAGGATTTTTCAGGAATATGATATTTATAGAATTTTAAAATTTTTGTGAAATAACAATATGGATTTACTTCATGATTATATGGGTTGATGAATTCAAATTTTGATGGTAATAAATAAATAAACAAATATAACTATTGAGAATCTTAAATTTCGAGAACAAAATTTTTCTAAGGAGGGTAGACTTGTCACTACCACATTCTAAAATAGGGGTATTTTTTTCTTTTTATTATTTATAAATATTGTGTGTATTTATTTTAAATAATTACATGATATGTGTATTTATATATATATATTTTATGTAGTGTTCTTAATGCATGAGTTAGTAGACTAGACCTAGAAGCCCACTAGTTGAACCTCTGACCGAAATATAGGGTTATGATTTTAATTTGTATTATTCAGGATTAAATATTAAGGATTATAATTAATTACCGTAATTTTATTTAATTGTTGCGCCTTACCGTTGCTTCGATATTTGGAGCGCTACCCTAGCTTTTGCCTTCCAATAAATTTCACAACCTTGTCCTAGACGTGCCCGTCTTCCATTCTGACCTTTGTGTAACTCATAAATATGTTCTTTTGTGCTTCATTTTAGTCGCACAATATTCGTCGCGGACGTTATTTTAATTTTCAATAAATCCAACTTTGTATCTTTGTGCGTTCCAATCGGAATTGGAGACACAATTTTGACCCATTTTGTGCAACCCAAATTATGACAAGATTCTATTCTGAGTCTTCTATGTCCATGACACTTGTGTCTCATCTAATTTTAATCTCATGTACTTTCAATTTATTTTAGAACACCATTTACATTAATTTTAATTAAATTGATGTAAGAACCCAACTTGACCCAAAACTAGACCCAATACCAAACCAAACCCCCATTCACAACCTCAAGACTCATACTAAACACCACACACCCTTTCTAGCCACTACATCATACCAAACATGGTGTTTTCCCTCATTAAATCCCAAAACCCATTTTTTGTACAATTTCCAATTGTTGGGGACATTATTGCAAAAGTGCAATGATGTGTCACCATCCTATTGGTCAAGACCAATGAAGAAAACAATCCCTCCCTTTGACCGTTCAACTCTCTCCTCCTTTTGTTGTGAATTTTCCCTCATGATTAATCCTGGCCATACATTTAAAATGTAACATCTACACCACACACCCCTTTCATATATATAATTCCTCATCCTCAACCCCTTTCCCAATGCCAACCCCATCCCATCACAGCCGGCCCTAACCCCTAGAATGTCACCATCAACCTCTCCTCCCCATGCAAAACTCCTCCATTATTAAATTTACATCACCATCACCTCCTCCTTCATTCAAATCAAACAACACCTTAAACCCAACCCTATTCATCATCACCCTCACCCTCTCCTTCCTCTGGTGAACCCGACCCCGCCGAAACCCGGCCTTCTCTACCACGAAATGACCTCAGTCCCCGCCGACCCCGCCTGAGCACGACCCGCTCCTCACCGCCGAGTCCTCCACCGCTCTACCGGAGCCGACAACACAGCCACCACCATGCCTCATCCTCCTCGACGACCCTCACCATCCCTTGACTGAACCGCCTGAGCCCGCCGCCTGAACTCCTCCACAGCGAACGACCCGACTGCAGACCTCGACTTCATCCTCGCCTCCTTCCCCGACCGTCCTGGAGCTCCTCCGTCATCTTCTCCGTTCCATCTCCTCCTCCTCCACCTTCTTCTCCGGACTACCCTATCGTCGACATCCCTATCCCGACCATCCTCCACTTCTTCCCGACCTCATCTCCACCATTAACACCACCCCCCTTCGACCACCGTCGACACACCTTCGTCGACCTCGGCCCCTGCTGTCAGACTACACAGTGTCTTCCCGACCTTCTCTCCATCCGTCGGACAACCCTGAGTCGAGCACTGAACCGCTGAACCTCTCCTCCCTACTCTCTCCTCCTCCTCGACAGAGCAGCACCGTTCCCCTCGTCGACAACCCGCTGATCTCACCTGAGACTCGCCCCCACGACTTTACAACCACCCGCTCCCGAGCCACCCCAGCTAACACCATCACCATTAACACCTCGTCGTTCCCAGCAGCCCCATTCTCGACTTCGCAGCACCCCCAGTAGCCTCGCCTGAGCTCCGACTCCGGCAACGTCGACCTGTTCATCATTATCACCAATCATCATCATCATCATCACCTTCATCATAACCATCATCATCATCATCATCATCACCATCATCATCGTCGTCATCGTCGTCATCGTCGATCTAGTGCACGTGCACAGGTTCGAACTGCCCTCTCATAATTTTATGTATACATGTGTGATTGGTATAGATATATATATTCTATGGAAATTAAATGCTAGTAATAGTTATGACTATAATGTGTATATATGATGTGTGACCATAGGTGTTAAATATGGGTATCCCGTGTATTTACATTGACCATGTGACCCTGATAATTGTAAGTTGTCTGCCTTGTGTACACTGACATACTGGCTTAGACCTGTGTTAGTGAGTGGCTGTCTGATTGCACAGCATTTGAAGACGTGACACCCATGCAGTTAGACGCACATTTGACCCTGCTAGTTGACCAGTGTCATACCTAGAGTAGCCCCTGAGTTCAGTGTATTTATGTTGATTGTGTGTTAGTGTATCGACTGATTCTGCATTACTATTATATGATGTCTATAGGACTGTTGGATTATTCAGACAAGACTTTGGAAACAGGATATTGGTATTGCCAGCAGCAGGACCACAGGCGAGTACATTCTCTAACAGTTTTCATTATGTTGATTATCTCTATGATTCTAGTTGTATAGCGTACATGATTCTGATACTATGTATACACGAGTTGGCATCATCGAGACCGGTCACGAGGAGTCATGATTGGAAACCATCGTGCTAGCTGGGGACGGGGAAATATTAGTAGATTATGTGATCATACCCAACTCTACACGAATCATAGCTCACCCACACCTCACGTCGGTGCAGCCTGACCATTACATGCCTCATAGCCTGTTACATGTGATTAGCCTGACTATTGCTCGCATCACAGCTATCCGGATGGTTAGCCTGACCTTACATGAATCATAGCTAATCATATGTAACAAGCCTGATCAGTCCCAAGCCGATCACATGATATGCTGATGTTTTACACACTTAGCTAGATAGTCTATACATGTATCTCTAGTTTATTGATCTAGCATTTCTTTATGTTCTAGTTATTGCTCTAGCATTCACTTATATTCCAGTTCATTGTTCTAGAGTGCACTTGTATTCTTGTTCATTAGTTGTACCATTGATGATGACATATGCTCCAGTATTTCTATTTCCAGTATATTCATGCTCGCCAGTATTTCTTATTTCTAGCAGTTATATCCATCTTGTATTTCTTTACACTGTATTATAGTTTTTGTCAATATACATGGAACTACTGTTAGTGCTTGTACTTCGCTCCAATCCTGACTGGATATTTTTTCTAGACTGTTACATAGAGGACTTGTTCCCGGCATACTTGGAGATTTGGATGTTATGGATTGCAGGTTAGATTATTTTGTTGTTTAGACTTGTCTTGTATTTCGTTATTTTCTTCGATATCTCATCGTGCTTTAGTTTCTGTGATTGAGTATTCCATATTATATTGTGATATATGTGTCTTCTTATGGAGTTGGATATTCGTGAAAGATTGTTTAGATAGTATTGTGACCTAGACAGCGTTCTACCGCCGATGCTGCGGTGTAGGCTGGACGTACCCACATACTCGTTGTCACGCCCCGGTCCCGCTGGGCCGTTCGTCCTCGCTTTGGTCCCTACGAAACCGATCGTCCTCGCACGGGCGTGATGCCGTGCAAGCCTAAAGTGCGCTTGCACAAGGCCAAAGCTTTGAACAAGGGCAAGTAAGCTATTCAATCATGAAGCAGCGGCACACATATTGCAGAAAAGTAAAGAACACAGTGGCACATGATAAACAAGCTCTTTTATTGAAAATCAGAAGTGTTACAAGCGGCGCATGGCCGAGGATACAATTCGCTCATGCACTCTTCTCTCGATTACAATAACACCGTTCCATACATTATGTCCCTCTATACAAAAGCAACTCAAAGCAGGCACAACTCGATGCGGCTCCAGGCATCGACTCTAGATTTTCGGTTCCTTGGGATGAGGCACGGCTATCGCTTCCCAAACGAACGAGCACTTGAGAACAAGCAAACTGTTGGTGGGTCAGCACTTTATACAATTACTGGTGAGATAAACAACTGAACAGAAGCTACACCCCCTGAAACCCACACTAAGTAATCATGTGGCAAAATATTGCATTACTAGTGATCTTACTAGTTTTACTTAGGTTCATTTTATGCAGTTCTAGCAGAGTCATATTACATCATTTGAAAATATAACTTTGAAACAGTTTTGCATATTCAAACTATAAGCATACGAATCGGGACAGTGTGGTATCGTGTAGTGCGCAGCATGTATTGTGCATCAAATCTAACTCTTAGGGGCGAAGCTTATCTAACAGACTGAGCATATCGAATCAAGGAAAACATATCAAGCACACAAGTTTAACTATCAAACAGAGGTCGGTCCCCGAGAAACTCAGGATTGGTAGCGGTAATCCAGCTAACCAATGACTCACATTCTGATCCTATTAGCAGTTGTGACTCATGGTTGCACATTACTGCCGAAGCAGCCGTAGCCAAGGTTCAGCTCTGCACTAATAGTCATTGTCCGACCGATGCAATGCATGAAGCTCTAACAGATAATCTCTACGATGCAGACAAAATGAATGAGCAGGCTTATGTATAAACTCATATTTCTTACCCCATAGCCGAACGGTTATCCCTGCAGCAGACACACAAGTTAGCCACAATATACACATTATGAACAGACTTATGAATCAATCTTCTGGTGTCACAAATGATAGGTATGCAAGAAGGAAAACCTAGCATGCGCCCTATCTATATGACGGTCCATGAGTTTCCCCATTGATGGACAACAACACCCCCCTAGATCCTTTCGGAACGGAACATCAGGGTGCTATACACAATCACTTTCGGACCGACTGACTCCCAGTGCCCCAGGAATCGACCGAGAGACTATTACCTTGTGCACAAGTTGTCCGAGACCAATGCATAACAAGAAACATTCACAAGCACATAACAATCTAATAGCCACACCCCCTGGAACCCGAAGGAACGGAACATCAGGGCGGACTATTAGACTATACTCTTCTTCTCAAGCAAACACATCTTTTCACTTATAGCGGTTCGATAGCAGAACAGGCAAATGAAACATATTGACAAGCACGATTGATTTCATTTCTAACATGCAATAACTATCTCTTCTTAGCATATTCATATAGACATATTCAAACGATTCATTTACTTATCTTCTTAGCATGGCAAGGGTTCGTTTGAGCTGTGTCGGTGTAACTAAGCATGCAACATTTCTTATATCTCTTTAGCATAGCAATGGTTCTATTTCATTTCTGACAAGCATTCATATTCTCTTATTAGGCAGCATAATCGTTTCAATGACAAGCTATGTGCGTTCTCTTATTAGCATGCTGAGTCGGTTCTATCATTCTCTTATGAAAACATTTCTTCTTTAGCAAACAAGCATTCAAAAACTCAGATTCATTATTAAGTCGTGCAAGAATCAGAGAATGCAGTTCTGCCCACTCACTTTGATTAGTCGGTCGGGAACTCTCCGAGAAGACTTCCGTTCGAGCAAGCAAGGCGATCTCACTTGTACGTAGCGTCGATGCAGAGCAGGGCGCTACATACTTACCCACCAACAAAGAGTTTCGTCCTCGAAACTCAAGGAGAAACTCACGATAACACAGAGCAGCGATAGTCCTCATCCCTCACCTTCCCGAATCAAAACTCAACAAATCCAGAAATCACAAATCACATCTCAAGCAAAAGAAAACAAATCCAGAAAACTTTTGCGCGCATCTTTGAGAATATCTATGGACTTATTGTATGGAACGTTCATTGCAACACAATCACAACTCAGAGTCGGTGGCAACAGAATGGGCAAAGAATCGAGTTGCTCTGATACCATTATGTCACGCCCCGGTCCCGCAGGGCCGTTCGTCCTCGCTTTGGTCCCTACGAAACCGATCGTCCTCGCACGGGCGTGATGCCGAGCAAGCCTAAAGTGCGCTTGCACAAGGCCAAAGCTTTGAACAAGGGCAAGTAAGCTATTCAATCATGAAGCAGCGGCACACATATTGCAGAAAAGTAAAGAACACAGTGGCACATGATAAACAAGCTCTTTTATTGAAAATCAGAAGTGTTACAAGCGGCGCATGGCCGATGTTACAATTCGCTCATGCACTCTTCTCTCGATTACAATAACACCGTTCCATACATTATGTCCCTCTATACAAAAGCAACTCAAAGCAGGCACAACTCGATGCGGCTCCAGGCATCGAATCCAGATTTCTGGTTCCTTGGGATGAGGCACGGCTATCGCTTCCCAAACGAACGAGCACCTGAGAACAAGCAAACTGTTGGTGGGTCAGCACTTTATACAAGTACTGGTGAGATAAACAACTGAACAGAAGCTACACCCCCTGAAACCCACACTAAGTAATCATGTGGCAAAACATTGCATTACTGGTGATCTTGCTAGTTTTACTTAGGTTCATTTCATGCAGTTCTAGCAGAGTCATATTACATCATTTGAAAACATAACTTTGAAACAGTTTTGCATATTCAAACTATAAGCATACGAATCAGGACAGAGCGGTATCGTGTAGTGCGCAGCATGTATTGTGCATCAAATCTAACTCTTAGGGGCGAAGCTTATCTAGCAGACTGAGCATATCGAATCAAGGAAAACATATCAAGCACACAAGTTTAACTATCAAACAGAGGTCGGTCCCCGAGAAACTCAGGATTGGTAGCGGTAATCCAGCTAACCAATGACTCACATTCTGATCCTATTAGCAGCTGTGACTCATGGTTGCACATTACTGCCGAAGCAGCCGTAGCCAAGGTTCAGCTCTGCACTAATAGTCATTGTCCGACCGATGCAATGCATGAAGCTCTAACAGATAATCTCTACGATGCAGACAAAATGAATGAGCAGGCTTATGTATAAACTCATATTTCTTACCCCATAGCCGAACGGTTATCCGTGCTGCAGACACACAAGTTAGCCACAATATACACATTATGAACAGACTTATGAATCAATCTTCTGGTGTCACAAATGATAGGTATGCAAGAAGAAAAACCTAGCATGCGCCCTATCTATATGACGGTCCATGAGTTTCCCCATTGATGGACAACAACACCCCCTAGATCCTTTCAGAACGGAACATCAGGGTGCTATACACAATCCCTTCCGGACCGACCGACTCCCAGTGCCCCAGGAATCGACCGAGAGACTATTACCTTGTGCACAAGTTGTCCGAGACCAATGCATAACAAGAAATATTCACAAGCACATAACAATCTAATAGCCACACCCCCTGGAACCCGAAGGAACGGAACATCAGGGCGGACTATTAGACTATACTCTTCTTCTCAAGCAAACACATCTTTTCACTTATAGCAGTTCGATAGCAGAACAGGCAAACGAAACATATTGACAAGCACGATTGATTTCATTTCTAACATGCAATAACTATCTCTTCTTAGCATATTCACATAGACATATTCAAACGATTCATTTACTTATCTTCTTAGCATGGCAAGGGTTCGTTTGAGCTGTGTCGGTGTAACTAAGCATGCAACATTTCTTATATCTCTTTAGCTTAGCAATGGTTCTATTTCATTTCTGACAAGCATTCATATTCTCTTATTAGGCAGCATAATCGTTTCAATGACAAGCTATGTGCGTTCTCTTATTAGCATGCTGAGTCGGTTCTATCATTCTCTTATGAAAATATTTCTTCTTTAGCAAACAAGCATTCAAAAACTCAGATTCATTATTAAGTCGTGCAAGAATCAGAGAATGCAGTTCTGCCCACTCACTTTGATTAGTCGGTCGGGAACTCTCCGAGAAGACTTCCGTTCGAGCAAGCAAGGCGATCTCACTTGTACGTAGCGTCGATGCAGAGCAGGGCGCTACATACTTACCCACCAACAAAGAGTTTCGTCCTCGAAACTCAAGGAGAAACTCACGATAACACAGAGCAGCGATAGTCCTCATCCCTCACCTTCCCGAATCAAAACTCAACAAATCCAGAAATCACAAATCACATCTCAAGCAAAAGAAAACAAATCCAGAAAACTTTTGCGCGCATCTTTGAGAATATCTATGGACTTATTGTATGGAACGTTCATTGCAACACAATCACAACTCAGAGTCGGTGGCAACGGAATGGGCAAAGAATCAAGTTGCTCTGATACCATTATGTCACGCCCCGGTCCCGCAGGGCCGTTCGTCCCCGCTTTGGTCCCTACGAAACCGATCGTCCTCGTACGGGCGTGATGCCGTGCAAGCCTAAAGTGCGCTTGCACAAGGCCAAAGCTTTGAACAAGGGCAAGTAAGCTATTCAATCATGAAGCAGCGGCACACATATTGCAGAAAAGTAAAGAACACAGTGGCACATGATAAACAAGCTCTTTTATTGAAAATCAGAAGTGTTACAAGCGGCGCATGGCCAAGGTTACAATTCGCTCATGCACTCTTCTCTCGATTACAATAACACCGTTCCATACATTATGTTCCTCTATACAAAAGCAACTCAAAGCAGGCACAACTCGATGCGGCTCCAGGCATCGACTCCAGATTTTCGGTTCCTTGGGATGAGGCACGGCTATCGCTTCCCAAACGAACGAGCACCTGAGAACAAGCAAACTGTTGGTGGGTCAGCACTTTATACAAGTACTGGTGAGATAAACAACTGAACAGAAGCTACACCCCCTGAAACCCACACTAAGTAATCATGTGGCAAAACATTGCATTACTAGTGATCTTGCTAGTTTTACTTAGGTTCATTTCATGCAGTTCTAGCAGAGTCATATTACATCATTTGAAAACATAACTTTGAAACAGTTTTGCATATTCAAACTATAAGCATACGAATCGGGACAGTGCGGTATCGTGTAGTGCGCATCATGTATTGTGCATCAAATCTAACTCTTAGGGGCGAAGCTTATCTAGCAGACTGAGCATATCGAATCAAGGAAAACATATTAAGCACACAAGTTTAACTATCAAACAGAGGTCGGTCCCCGAGAAACTCAGGATTGGTAGCGGTAATCCAGCTAACCAATGACTCACATTCTGATCCTATTAGCAGCTGTGACTCATGGTTGCACATTACTGCCGAAGCAGCCGTAGCCAAGGTTCAGCTCTGCACTAATAGTCATTGTCCGACCGATGCAATGCATGAAGCTCTAACAGATAATCTCTACGATGCAGACAAAATAAATGAGCAGGCTTATGTATAAACTCATATTTCTTACCCCATAGCCGAACGGTTATCCCTGCAGCAGACACACAAGTTAGCCACAATATACACATTATGAACAGACTTATGAATCAATCTTCTGGTGTCACAAATGATAGGTATGCAAGAAGGAAAACCTAGCATGCGCCCTATCTATATGACGGTCCATGAGTTTCCCCATTGATGGACAACAACACCCCCCTAGATCCTTTCGGAACGGAACATCAGGGTGCTATACACAATCCCTTCCGGACCGACCGACTCCCAGTGCCCCAGGAATCGACCGAGAGACTATTACCTTGTGCACAAGTTGTCCGAGACCAATGCATAACAAGAAACATTCACAAGCACATAACAATCTAATAGCCACACCCCCTAGAACCCGAAGGAACGGAACATCAGGGTGGACTATTAGACTATACTCTTCTTCTCAAGCAAACACATCTTTTCACTTATAGCAGTTCGATAGCAGAACAGGCAAACGAAACATATTGACAAGCACGATTGATTTCATTTCTAACATGCAATAACTATCTCTTCTTAGCATATTCACATAGACATATTCAAACGATTCATTTACTTATCTTCTTAGCATGGCAAGGGTTCGTTTGAGCTGTGTCGGTGTAACTAAGCATGCAACATTTCTTATATCTCTTTAGCATAGCAATGGTTCTATTTCATTTCTGACAAGCATTCATATTCTCTTATTAGGCAGCATAATCGTTTCAATGACAAGCTATGTGCGTTCTCTTATTAGCATGCTGAGTCGGTTCTATCATTCTCTTATGAAAACATTTCTTCTTTAGCAAACAAGCATTCAAAAACTCAGATTCATTATTAAGTCGTGCAAGAATCAGAGAATGCAGTTCTGCCCACTCACTTTGATTAGTCGGTCGGGAACTCTCCGAGAAGACTTCCGTTCGAGCAAGCAAGGCGATCTCACTTGTACGTAGCGTCGATGCGGAGCAGGGCGCTACACTCGTGCCCCTATATCGGGTGCGGGTCGTGACACCGTGTAGCAGGACTTGGACTTCTTGCCCTTGGACTTGGTGGTAGAAGGTGTTGCCTGCTGCATCAAGTCTGGAGCAAGATCTGGATGAACCCACCTGACCTCCCCCCGTGATGTGGTGAGAGGTGTCAGCTCGGCCGTTTGGCCATGAGCTGGCGGGAGATTGACAACCTCCAATATTGACTTGGGGATTGGGATCACTCCGTCTTAGGATTCCGTTGCCGGAAAGTTACCGAACTAGAGAGATACCATGTTAGCGACAACTATTTTGTCATCGAAGTCCAAGGTGAGGGCCATGATGTCGAGCAGACGCTAGATGTACCGCTTCAGTGTGTAGCAATCCCACGTCACATGGTGGACGTATCGATGGTAGTGGAAGTACTTCAGATTATTCACATCGACTTCCTCAACAGGGCGCTTGACGTCGGGGAGCCGAAGCTTCTTTCCTTTTATTAGCACGTAAAAGATTGCTATGACATCATTATCTTCGAAAGAATAAGTTTCCTTCGATTTTGGGACCTCTGCAGGCTTTTGCTCGGACTTCTTGGTTATATTGGCGATAAGAGCCTGCTTCCCCTTGCCATCCCGGATGCTATTGCCGCTGTTGTTGTTGTTGTTATTGTTGTTGTTGTTGTAAGGACGTTTTCTTCTATCATCAGCGATGGAGATCTGTATTCCCAAGATACGGACGTCCTTTACTTTCTTTTCAACACCGACAATATTTATGCTCAACGTCGTCCAGTCTTTAAACTGAGAGTCATCCATCCAGAGTCTGACTGTGGGAAGAAGATTTCTCTGGCAGATGTCCATCATTGTGGACTCAAGGTTTGTGGGGGGTAACTTTTGTAGGATCGTGTAGCAACTATAGAGAGGGGTGAATAGAGTTAGTGCGTGTGCAGCAAAAAATAATCACCAATTAAAAATTCTAATTAAATACAGTATATGTACCAATAGATATATCAATTATGAATATACACAGTAAAGAAGAATAAGAAGAGCAAACGCAAACACTGAAAATTTTATCCTGGTTTCTCTCTGAGAAGACGAGTCCAGGCCCGAGAACTCTTTCTCGTAGTTGTATCCACTATAATCTACAATAGTGAATCACAAGCTTTGATTCGAAGGCTTACAAACTTCTTACAACATCGAGCTTTGATCCGAAGGCTCGAAAGACTTCACACGTGCGTTTGATCCGAAGGGCACGCCGACTTCAAACACTAGAGAACTTGACAAACCAAGCTTTTTATAACTCGATCAGACTTCTAAATTGGAACCGCGTTGTCACTAGAAGGCTGGAAGTTGATCTTGGGAGTAGGAAAGGTTTATAGCTCAAGGTAACACTCAAGAATAGATGAGAAGAATAAAGAATTAATGAGTTATTTGGAATGGAGAAATTCTTCTCTACTTATAGGGTCTTTCTGAACCGAGTTCGGATGCCCAACGTTCAGAAATTTGAACGTTAGAATCCTGGTCTCACGGAGTAACATTGCAAACAGGTTCTTAGGGTGACCAAGTTCGGCCCGAGTTCGGTCTGAGTTTGGTCCAAACTCTGTTGGTCTGTTTCCAGATATTGGATCCAGATTTGGTTTGGTTCAGGCTATTTTGAGTGGAGTAGGTTCTGGTTTAATATGGGTTTGAGCTTCCTAGTGCCAATTGCGAACCCGATATACATTTGGTACTATAAACAAAATATATAATACAGAATAAAAGATAAACGACCAAGAGCACTAGATAACGCCAATCTTCTAAAGCATCCGCTAACTTGAAGACGCATTTTCCATTGACTGCAGTTGTCTAAAGATAAACAGATCTGGAAATCTGAATACCTTTCAGGAGCTTCGCCCTCGAACCCCCACGAGGGGCGCTGCCCCCTCGACCCCGTCCGCTGACCGAGCAACGAAACCCACGAGGGCGAAGCTCCGGATAAGTCGTAGGCAGTTGGACGAAATCTTCTGGTATAACACTGTCTCTGGCTCATCATCTTTTCTTTGCCACATATGTCAATTATTTTTCTGCAAATATATTTTAGACGAACAAAGCAATATATAAAAGCAATTATGATAACATTTAAGATCATATATGCACAATGCTGAGTTTAAGTAGAAGTTACTAGTTACTATAGTGATTGCACGATTATCATAATATTAAACTTAATCGACTAGTCATATTCAAAAACTCAAATTAAATATTGGGCCAACAATCTCCCCCTTTTTTATTATGGCAAATCAGTTAAGTTTAAGACAGATATAATCGATGCGTATATCAAAATAATAAGCATAAATCACTATAAGTATAGTACTTAAACATATACTTACATACTTAAACTTACTTAAACATATACTTACATACTTAAACTTACTTCTCCCCCTTTAACATGATAAAAAAGAAGCTCCCCCGTAGGTGAATATGCACACATACTATATTTTCCTCTTCCTTTGTCAACAGTTCAGTTTACGGCTCCCCCGTAAACGAAGAATATATCATGAAGACAAGGTGAGTAACATACATCATATAATATATTCATGTGTTAAATGAAGAGTAAGTAGCTAACATATCAACATAAAAATAATGACTTGCATATCATAACAATGACTTATATACTTACCAATTGAAGGTAACTATATGTAGACATATTCAATATATAGCATAAAATTACTATTAAATATTGGGTAACAATAATACAAGAGAAGCCAAATAAACTTCTCTCAGATATCCCAATCTCAATATTAAATCATATATCACAGTCTAGTATTGAATCATGAATTGAAATAGAAAAGATAATACGCATATCATTGCAACTAGCCAAAGTCTATATTTAAACTAAGTAACATAGTTCTGAGACAATTATAAATACCCAAAGTGACTAGTAGTGCTTATTATAGTGTCACAGTTCATACTAAAAGTTGTTAACTTTAAGTCAAAAAGTAAGGCTCAGATTTACTGTTGTTTTCTGAAAATAATTGCAAATAGACCTTCACAAATCTTTATTCAATAAAGTATTGATCATCTTGGGTTAGCTGTAGGGGCCAAATTTCAGCTAGCGGTGGTCCGAAGACACTTAAGTACCGTATCGCTTTGGTTATTTATGCTTTTTGACATAAGGGCCCTTTCGGCTTATAACCAAAGTAATTATAACTTTAAAAAACTTTGATTAAAATGACTTTAAGCAAATTATATCTTTATACAACATCAAAATCCAGAATCATAATTCTTGACGAATAAAGTTTACTAAAGGATATAAAACATGTATACACAATTGTGTCATACTAATAGAAGGAAAATGAAACCATAGTGTGAACTTAAGTTGATTAACTAGTCATGCTGAATAGAAGTAATTAAAAGAAAATTAACTAAGCATGCTAGTATTACATCTCACATTTTAAAAAAAATATAACAACTTAAGATATCAATAAGAGATAGTAATAAGACATCTAGATTCTATAAATTTAGCCATTCTAGGAAGAATTAATTAGCACGTTACCAAGATGGCTCAAGTAGCCATATTTATGTTGATATAATTGCTTGGAAGATGACCTTTGTAGCTTTGTAATCACCAACGCTCTCCTTGGTTCTAAATTCTGACACAAAGCGTTATACCTACATTATTAGGCAAAAACTTTGGTATCCAAGATTTGGATCCATATTTGTTAGCTTTTGGTATCCACATAAACTTGTTCATACTAACCAACTGTTTAATATTACATTGTTGTAAAATATGTAATTTCTGTCCATAATAGTGACATGTAGCATGGACATTAGTGTTAGGTGTAGCATGGTGAGTATGACTATGTAATGTGGTACGTTGTGTCTTGCGTGGATACTTGTAATAAAAAGCATGATTGTGAGAAGCTTTAGCTTTGCTTGCTTCCTTTACAAATAATCTGTCGTGTGTGATTTTGTGATGAGTCACGTGTTGAGTCATAGGTTGCATTACCTATTTTTTTAATCTAACCTCTAACTTTTTAGAGTTATTATATAAATTATCATATTTAACAGTAAGAACATCAATTCTTTGTGAAGCAATAAAATACTTCTTCTTTTCTGATTCCAATTCCTCCTTAAGATTATCATTTTTTGAGTACTTTTCTCAATGCATTCAAGTACCTCATGCAATCTAAGCTCAAGTGTGAAAATCTTAGCAGAGTTATCAGAAAAGGAAGTATCTCTAACTTCATCCAATAAACAAGTAAGCTTTTTATTATCAAGCTGATAAGACTTGATATATTTTCTAGCTTGCTTATACTTATTCATAAGCTTCTTGTAATCATCAAGTAAATCATTGAAAGCATCATATAATTTATCATAAGAAAACTCTTCAAATAAAGGATTATCTGTTACCTCGCTTACCATTAAGCATAAACCTGTAGTATGTCGAGGGCTTTTTTCCGAATTGCTAGCTTCACTTTCGCACCAAATGCTTGTATTTCTTTCTAAGCTTTCTGCTCTCTCATTTGTTGATGTCATTAAGCACATGTTTGCACACTTGCAAGAACTTTTTTCCTCTTCGGTATCGCTTGCTTCGCTTTCACACCATATGCTTGTGTTGGCATGATTCCTTTAAGATGTTCTATGCTTTAGTGTTCATTGTGATCTTTCTTTTCGCTTTAGGACAATCTTTCATCATGTGGCCTAGTCTTCTGCAGTTGTAGCAAATTGGTTCTTCTTTAAGATCTTTCTTCTTTCGGTTTAATTTCTTAAACTCCAAGAATCGTCTGAATTTTCTCGAAATTTGGTCCAACTTCTTATCGTCTGAATCATCATATGTTTCATCATCTTCAGAAGTATTGACATAAGCTTTTTTGTGATACGCCTTGAATGTGATGGCCTTCTCTTTTGGCTTTGATTCTGCAAGATCTTTAAGGTCCAGCTCATGCGTCACCAGCTTTCCCATGAGCGTTTCCAGCGACATTATGGTGAGATCATTTTCTTCAATGACTGTAGTTGCCTTGGGGTTCCAGTTCTTGGTGAGTCCCCGAAGTAACCTTTCGGATATTTTTATGATTTGTATACTCCTTGCTAAGAGATGACAGAGTATTTACAAAATCCAGGAAGCGAGTAAACATTTGGATGATGGTCTCGTTTGGCTTCATCTTGAAAGCTTCGTATTCTTGTATCAGACGACTGATCTTTGATTCTTTCACCTTGGTGGTTTCTTCGTGAGTTACCTCAAGAAGCTTCCAGACTTCATATAAAGTTGTACATGTTGATACTCTGTTGAATTAAGTCATGTCTATAGCACAGAATAATGCATTAATAGCCCTAGCATCAAGACTAGTATATTTCTTTTCCAAATCAGTATATCTATCATTGAGTTTTTCAACAAGATTTCCATCAATAACTATTCTGGCTGGCTTTTTGTAGCCATTAGTGACAATTGTCCATAGATCAAAATCAAGAGATTTTAAATAAAAGCTCATCCGTGTCTTCCAATATGTGTAATTGGTACCATCAAATAGGGGTAGTCTATTTGTAGACTGGCCTTCACCATTATTGGTGTACAAGGGTCTCAAGGTTGCCATATAAGTATACTAGGAGTTTAAGCCTGTAACAAGATAGTACCTATTCTGATACCAATTGTAGGAGCAATTGAGATCAGAAACGAATTCAGAGAATACCTACTCTGATACCAATTGTAGGATCGAGTAGCAACTCTAGAGGGGGTGAATAGAGTTAGTGCGTGTGCAGCAAAAAATAATCACCAATTAAAAATTCTAAGTAAAGGCAGTATATGTACCAACAGATATATCAATTATGAATATGCACAGTAAAGAAGAGTAAGAAGAGCAAACGCAAACACCGAGAATTTTATTTTGGTTTCCTCTAAGATGACTAGTCCAGGCCCGAGAACTGTTGCTCGAAGTTGTATCCACTATAATCACCAATAGTGAATCACAAGCTTTGATCCGAAGGCTTGCAAACTTCTTACAACATCGAGCTTTGATCCGAAAGCTCGAAAGACTTCACACGTGCGTTTGATCCGAAGGACACGCCGACTTCAAACACTAGAGAATTTGACAAACCAAGCTTTTTTATAACTCGATCAAACTTCTAAATCGGAACCGCGTTGACACTAGAAGGCTGGGAGTTGATCTTGGGAATAGGAAAGGTTTATAGCACAGGGTAACACTCAAGAATAGATGAGAAGAATGAAGAATGGATGAGTTATTTGGAATGAAAAAATTCTTCTCTATTTATAGGGTTTTTCTGAACCGAGTTCGGGATGAGTTCGGATGCCCAACGTTCAAAAATTCGAACGTTAAAATCCTGGTCTCACGGAGTAACGTTGCAAACTGGGTCTTAGGGTGACCGACTTCGGCCCGAGTTCGGTCCGAACTCTGTTGGTCTGTTCCCAGAATGTTGGGTCCAAGTTTGGTTTCGTTCAGGTTGTTTTGAGTGGACTAGGTTCTCCTTTAATATGGGTTTGAGCTTCCTAGTGCCAACTGCGAACCCGATGCACATTTGGTCCTATAAACAAAATATAAAATACAGAATAAAAGAAAAATGACCAAGAGCACTAGATGGTGCCAATCTTCTGAAGTATCCGCTGACTTGAAGACGCATTTTTCCTTGACGGCAGTTGTCCAAAGATAGTCAGATCTGGAAATCTGAATACCTTTCAGGGGCTTCACCCCCGAACCCCCATGAGGGTCGCTGCCCCCTCGACCCCGTCCGCTGACTGGACAGCGGAACCCCCGAGTGCGAGGCTCCGAATAAGTCGTAGGCGGTTGGAGGAAATCTTTTGGTATAACGTCGTCTCTGGCTCATCATTATTTCTTCATTGCATATGTCTATTAATTTTCTGCAAATACATTTTAGACGAACAAAGCAATATACAAAAGCAAATATGATAACATTTAAGATCATATATGGACAATGCTGAGTTTAAGTAGAAGTTACTAGTTACTATAGTGATTGCACGATTATCATAATATTAAACTTAATCGATTAGCCATATTCAAAAACTTAACTTAAACATTGGGCCAACAACTTTAGCGCCGCTTTCCTGTATCATTTGATTTATTCCCGTACAAACTCTTTCTTTCTTTGCGCGATATCCATTAAAGAGGACATCGTCTTGACGTTTCCCTCATCGTAGAACCGAGCAAGGAAAAAAATTATTGAGATCGTCAAACGACGAAATACAGTTGTCCTGGAGGCTGCAGAACCAATCGAAAGCTATTCCAGATAATGCCCCGATAAAGAGCTTGGTTAAGAGGGCATCGTTGCGAGGCATGTGCCCCTTTGTCGTCTCGAAGTAACTCATGAATTGACGGGGAGATTTCTTCCCATCAAACGGAGTCAAGTTTGTACTTGGAAGGGTATGGTACATCTCTCCAATCGAGGGGATACGGTGGTCAGATCCCAAGCTCGTACAGTAAGTCCTGATTGCCCATTGAGTCTAGGTGGGCTCGGAGTTCTTGTACTTCCCGCATTGCTTGACGGGCTTCATCGACTACGGAAGGAGCAGATGATCCGGGCAGGGGATGATTACCGCCAGCGGGTGGAGCGGTTGCATTTGAATCCCCATTGGTCTCGGGGTCCAGGCTTGCTTGACTAGAGGCCCTTGATGGTTGTGAGGCTATATTTGCCTTGATCTCCAACATTGTCTGGGTCAAGGCCTGCATTAACGCACTAATGGTTTGCATCATGGCCTTGAGGGTTTCGAGGCGCTGTAGATCGTTGGGGCCCTCGTGATCGTTCCCGGTCATGTATGTTGTTCTCACATGGGGAGACATGGATGGGACGGTGGACGTCGCACTTTCTGTCTCGAACCCTTGTCGTGAACAGTCATTCGGGAAAGTTGGTAGTGTTGCATCCTCTTCAGACTCAGAGAGAACACTACCCGCAGTGTAGGAAGCTGTATCTTCTTGGCGAGGGAAGCTACCCCCAGTAATCTCTACATCTGTTCCTTGGGAATCACTGTCTTCTCGAAACGCCGGATTATTATCAAGGTCCGGAGGATTACAACCCCCAGCTTGCGTAGCTATCTGAGATCCTGAGAAAGAACTACCCCCAGTGGATGATAACTTTTTCTTTGAGTGGGTGCCCAGGAAAACACCTTTCGCGAGTTCCGCTACCTGTCCTCTTTGGACCCATCTTCTTTACCCACAGGCCGAGAGCGACGCACTGGAGGTGCTGGACTTTCGACCTCCCCTCATGGAGGGGGCATTCTGAGCAGAATAACATGAGGCAAAGGATAACTCCTCTTCCTCTAGTGCTTGCACCTGTTCTCCGGGTTGCAGCCGTGTGGGTGCCTTTGGTTGCAGTCGTTGGAATGCCGACTGCTTGTTTGTAGGTACTGCTACTTTGTTACAATAGCAGTTAATAATAATGTTGGCACAGTGATGCCCTGGGGAGGATACTTCATATGCCATAGTTGATTCTCTCGCTTTGAGCGTGTGATTGATCACGTTGCGCAAGTCAAGCGAAGGCTAATTCACCTTTGCACCCTTCTTATGAGACCGGGTAGACCGAGCACATTGGTGCGTATGTGTTGACTTTGCTTCCTAACCTCGGGTTCGTACAAGACCTTTTTCCAGGTTGCTAATGGAGGACTCTTTAGACTGACCATGTCCAATTGCCACTGCGGGCTGGACGCATGGGTTAGTTTTGTACAACTTTTTATCAGGGGCACACATTACAGTTAACGGCGCCTGCTGACGGTCGGTCGAATGAGCAATTGCTTGAGCTTGGCAAGCTCGCATTGCCCTAAACTTCTTCGTCCTAGTACATACCAGTGCGTAGTATGAAGAGTCCAAGTTTACATCTTCTCCTTTCTCAGCATGGCGGATGGAGTCAGCATTGCGTGAGATCCGATCGAAGATGGAACTTCTGTTGATGTCCTGGCCGTATGCCACCATCTGCCTGTGGCTGCTGGCCGGTGCTGCATAGTCCTTCTTATGCGGACTTTGTCATGGCCGCATGGAACGTGTCTTATCGCTCGAACTCTTGGCATCATAGTATTTTCTTCTGCCAGAGCTCAAGTGCTGAGCACTTTTCTTGTCAGAAGAGGCTGCCGCATGAGTGGGGTTAGCTCGTGTGGACGCATGATGTTCGTTTTCTACAACAGGGAGAGAGACGGGAGCGTATGTTCCGTAGTTGGGTGAGGCACATCGGCCTTTGCAACCCATGTCCTGCAGGTCTTCTTAGGCTTTGCCAGCCTCGGTGAAGCACAACCCTCAAAGAGTATTTCCTCAAAGGCTTGCTGGTTGAAGCCTACAACCAACATCCTCTGGGTCAAAACCAGCTTCAATGCGTCAGACTATCACAACCTTCTCATTAGAGGAGAAGGAAGTCTCCAGCAGAGTCGCTACCTTGTTCGCCATTAAGATGAGTTTAAGAAACATTTGTTCAACAACCAACAAAAAGTACAAAGAAAATTTAGACAAAAAATCTAAGTACAATATTTTTTATTTGGTGAATATGACAATGGAGATCGAGTACTGCAGTGACTCCTTTACTCTGTTGACGATCCGACGAGGGAATGAGAATGCTCTCTTCTCTTCTCTCTCTCTTGAGCTTGTGTGCACGTACGTAGCTCGCCTGGGGGGCTATGGTCTCTAAAGCAGAAAAACCAGCCCTTTGGAACATCCAAGTTTCTCCTATTTATAGCCATCATGCTGATGGGCTATAGGTACCGTATATGCTTCTGTTTGGTGGCCGCAGGGGGCTCCTTCAATAGAATACGGTTGTAACTGTAGTCGCCTACTATGGACAAGCTGCCACGCGACTTCGGGTGGGATCTGCTGTTTGATAAGATCTCAGAGTTATTTTTAAATCCCTCGTATGCGTGACTCGGCCAGTTGGCCACGTAATCAGCACTAAATGTGTGAAGATCTTTTCGGTTGCAACAAACAGATCTTGCAAGCTGAAATCCGCATAACATCCTAGCCGCATAGCGTCTTGGCCGCATATGTGCTCTCCTTTGGCCTTGGACTTTTGGACACTTTGGCCGCATGGCATTGTGGCCGCATGTAAACTCTCGTCTGGCCTTGGTCGAATGGACACTTTGGCCGCTTGATGACGAGGCCGCATAGGACCGTAGCCGTATATTAGGGAACACGCAACATGGCACGTCTGACAAAGTCATTAATGCACTGATGTAACTTTTTATCTTTTTATGTGTCGTCGCTTCTCTCACGATTCTCGAAGCGCTCTGGGTGATGAGTGGTGTGTCAGAACTTCTGGCATTGAATGCCATGTTAGGGGATCTCATGCGGCCCTTACTTCATGGTTGTTTAGGCCGCATGAATTCTGCTATACGGCTTCCTCTTTGGCTTAATTTCTTCTGATTCGAACTTGGGAAGCATGTTTATTGGACGCATGCATCTGGATTTTTCATGCTTCTACAGATGCGAGGAGTGATGCGCTTCGGTATTAAAGGCAAGTTGAGTCCCAGATTTGTTGGCCCCTTCGAGATACTTGAGCAAGTAGCAACTATGGCCTATCGGATTGCGCTACCCCCTGCCTTGGTTGAAGTACATGATGTCTCTCAACTTTGGAAGTATGTGCATGATCCGAGTCACGTGGTTAGTTTCGATTAATTGGAGCTGCGTACGGACTTATCATACTCAGAGGTGTAATGCCCCGCTTCTAGCGGTTTACTTATGGAACACTTGTTACTTTGACTCGGTTGAAAATTGAGTCTCGGAAAAACCTTACCGCCAAATCAATCACGGAAAAAATGTAATGAACCCTTCAAATTGATGGAACGACTTCTATTGAAATGAGTCCAAGAGTTTTTGTTAGTTGTTTTGCTGCTTGGTTTTGTGTTGCTTTATGTTTTGTCTTGCTTTCGATGACTTTGTTTTTATGATTCACTTTCTCGCTTGTGCATTCTTTTTGAATCGTAAGAGATCGAAAGATGCTAACCAAGTTTTGTTGCAATTTCAGGATGCATAACCAAGGAGTGATCATTGTGTAAGGCTTTCCCATCCTCTCGTTGATTCAATCGGTGAGTGGCTTCGGCCCTTCGATGAATCCTCTCGTTGATTCAATGCATATTTTTGCTAATGTGTATGTCTGCTGTAGGGATAACCACTCGACCGCGGGTAAGATTTACTATATACGTAGTCTATCTATTGTTATGTTTTCTTTGCATGAATTGTTAAAAAGAAACTAGAGAACTAGAAAGATCACATAATAGTAATGCTAGCTTCATATGTTTACTTAGTGTGGATTTCTAGGTGAGTTTGGCCACAGTCGCTCACTAGTACTTGTTATAGTACTGACCCACGTTTGTGGGCAAATCTCCAGGTTCTGGTAGCAAAAGTTTGGCAAGTATTTTGAAGCTTTCGGAGCACACCCCTTCAAGCGGAACCGTGCTCGTGCTGCTTCCCAAGGCTTTCCTCTCCAGTGTGCAAGCTCTTCTTCTGCTAGGTGTTTTGATTTTTTGGTCCTACTAAAAGGATATGATATATGGACATTGTGGCTAGTTTTGGGTTTGTAAAAAGAGTTGTAAGCTATCTATGGCATATTTTATAATCAGCCAAGCAAGTACTTTGTAATCCAATCTTCAAGTATCTCATAAAGAAAGTAATTTGTGTTCCTATCAAATATGTTCAACTTTGGTTCTCTGCATTTAAATTCCGTGCTTCCATATATGTATATTTTTGTCTAACTTGTGTTTTGTGCAGGTAATATGCCTTGTGCAAGCGCAATTTAGGCTTGTAAGATATCATGCCCAAGCGAGGACGATCGATTCCGTAAGGACCAAGCGAGGACGATCGACCCTTACAGGATCGGGGCGTGACAAGGTGGTATCAGAGCGCACGGCTTTACATCCTTGGTCTCTTTGAATATCGTTTTCAAAAATGATATAAGTTTTCAAGTTCAAAAGTCCCGAATTTTGAAAATGGTTGCGAATCTATACAAGTAAATCGATGGTATTATATGTCCCGATCTTGAAGAGTATAAAAACCCAACGTCCCATACAAGTCCATAATACGTTATGTGACTAATGCAAGCTACTATCTTTTGTTAGCAGGATGGCTAAAACAGATAACCAATGGACATCGCGCGCAGTGAGCGTGAGCGATGATCAAGTCGAAAGGCTGATTGATGTAAACTCCCTCAAATTTTAATTTTTAAAATTTAATTATTTTTAATTTATTTTTTTAATAAAGGAATTTTGGTTACTTAGAAAATATAATTATTCATTCTATTCAACCTAAATAAATATTTGGTGATAATTAGTAATTAAAAGTATTTGACAAAAACTATTTTTGGCATAAAATTTAATGTTACAGAGAATTATGAATTTTCAAAAAAATATTTGAGTACAAATCTATTTATTCAAAATTTATTATGTATCTAAGTAAATATCTAACTACATATATAACTATATAAATATTATGTTTATAAAGAAAATAAAAATAAAATAAAACCCATTAACTAAATAACCCAAACCCTATCTCTACCCGACCTTAGGCCAGACCCGCTCACTCTATCCCTCTTTATACATATATAATAAAACCCTAACCCTAGCCGAAGATTCTACACCACACCACCGCCACCCTGCGCACCCCGTCCGGCCACCCCTGACCTAGTCGGTTCCGCGTCCGGCGACCCTGCGGCCGCGCGCATCTGCACTGGTAGCGCAATAGCAGTCGCGTGGCTCCCGCCGACGCCTCATCGAAGCCCACCGCGCCGACCAACCGTCGTCGACCTGCACCGCCACCCGCGGCAGCCACACAGACCGGTGCGAGAACAGCAGCAGCGGTATCAGCAGCGTGCGACCCGCGCGCATGACAGCAGCCACCCCGACCCTCCACTTTTGCGGTATGATATCTCCTTTGTCTTTCTATTTTTTTGATTCGATTTTTGTGTTACAATCATAATATGAATCCCTCTCAAAGCCTTCAAGTAGTTTATTTTTAAACTGTTTATATTGAGAGAAAATCGAATCGAAAGTTGGTCGAAAAATCTATTTTTTGACAATTCCAAAACTGTCCCAACTACCCATGTTGATGTGCCATTTTCTTTCAACCTAGTTGATATCTTAAAAAATCTACTTAAACAGTATTTTAGACAACATATAAAAGTTTAAAACCCTTTTTTTAGTTTATTCTTATTTGCCTTTAATTTCTGTAAAATCGAGTTCCAAAACCAAGAAAAAATTTATTTCTAAAACCCAAAATTTCCCGATACGGGTGCGCCCCCTAAACGAGGTGACTTCGTCGTGTATAGATTTGTACCGAAAGACGTGTATCATAAACGCGAACATGTGAGATTTTGCGGAACTTGATTTGGACGTACGTGCACGTCGGAATTAACGTGTATCCGCCGAAAAACCTTGTATCGACCTTTTTCGAATTTGTGTAATTACTTCGTGTGTGCTTGTCGTTTTCCAATGAAACTTGATCCATCGAATTCACAGCGTTACACTGGTCATGTGACCCAAGTTTGGTTCGATTCTGAGAACGTTGATGAAACGTCGTTTCGTGGGCCCCACAGGTCCACTTGACGGGCAATTTCGTGACTGGTTCACCAGAATTCAATTCTGGATATTTCGTTGGGTTTGTATCATCGTTCTGGACTCGTAGACACTATGTTTGCCAAATTTGGAGAACTATGCCTCCGACACATTTTTTGGTGCGAAGTGGGCCACTCGTGGACTCCGCTTTATCTCGAAACTGCCTTTTTAGTCCCTGTGTTCAAATTGGACTTATGGGTAGTCAACCTAGATATTTCTTATATTCTGAAAACGTTGGTGATATTTTTTTTCAACATCCGGAGACGTTCGTGCGGATTATACATTTTTTGGAGCAGTTGACGTATCGAGCTCGCCACCTAGACTTTGCCATACCATCATCCTGAATCTAGGCAAATATACATTGCCATAAAGACTGTTTATTTATATTTTGTACAGCATGTTGTATTTATGTTACTTATTTATTTAGTTATTTTCTATAAAACTGCACGTCCAAGATAGACTTGGGTGCAACGGCGTTGCGTTATCTTTATTTTATTTATTATGCACATTGACCTAGAGTTATGTGACCATCCTATATTTGCTAGGTATTCTCATATCTCCATGACCTTGACACGTACTTTGTACATACACGGATGTGTGATATGCGTGAGAGGACACGGATCCTCGTATTCGGGTCGCTCCCGATGCGTAAGGGACGTGTGTCGGCTTAGTCATATTTATTGTTTTAGGATGAATTCATTGGACTTAGTGGTGAGGAACTTAACGTGTCGCGTTAGGGATACGATCCAGACAGTCGTTTGGATGTGGAGGATATACACGAGTCATTTGGGCTACTTTACGCTTTTCTTATGCAGGCCGTATGCTCCGCTGGAGACGCGAGTCATGACGAACCTATATTTACTTGGAGGCCTCTGACGTCCGTGACGTTATGCACGTGGCCCATAGATCTCCAAGTGAACTATGTTCATCCCATTATTTTAGCCTGACAGCCCATTCGTGCTACGGTTATCCTCAATTGCATTCACGTAGCTTGGTTAGTTTACCCAGTACATATGTTTATATTCAGTTTATGATTGGCATGCTTCTATGTATGTTGTTATGTCCCTCTGAGGACTTGGTCCCTTGACATTTTTACTGCATAGACCATTTTGGAGCCTGCCTGGAGTTGTTGATGTGTGTTGCTTTATTATGCGGGCATTGGACTCAGGTACTGTTATCATTTTTATCATCGTTATGTTTATCATTTCTCGTTACTTATTTCTGCTGTTATGGCCTAGTTTTATAGACTCATATTTCTTACTCGAGTCTATTCGAGCTTGTGTTACTGGGCGGCCGACTTTAGCACATGTATCTCATTCTTGTATATTATTTCATTGTGGATTGAGATATAGTTACATTTACTTTATTATCTAGATAGTGACCATTATAGTACACCTTATATGTATTTGAGTCGGACCAGAGTCTGGTCGAATGCGTAGCTGGCATGTTATGTATTCCTAGTCCTACATATTTTGGGACTGGTGACATTGCTATGTTTGAAAATCAAAATTATCGATATGAGGCCCAACAGGAATGGTTCAAAGCTCAGCAGCAACGGGCTGATGCTAGAGCCTTGGCAAAGCAGCAGCAGCTTGACTCTCTGACTCAAATAGTAATAACACTGGTAGCCCACAGTGGTGCATCAGGAACCACCGTGACACCTATGACTGCTGCGACTATGCCTCAGGGGGCAGGCTTAGTAGAGAATGATGAGCATCGACGGGCGGCCAGGAAGTCTACCTTTAGGGGTGCCGAGTTTTTGAAGTTGAACCCTTCGGAGTTCGAAGGCAGAACCGAGCCGGATAAGGTGATGGACTGGGTCGCCAAGTTGGAAGGCTTGTTTGAGTTTGCTTTGATACATGCAAACAAGAGGGTGGCGTGTACAGTCATGCAGCTGCGATTACGTGCACACGACTGGTGGCAGATCAAGAAGCTGGATCTCGCCACAAAGTACCAGGATAAAAAATCACTTGGGGGATATTTAAGGATGTATTCTTGGCACAGTATCTCCCGTCAGCTGTCAGGCAGAGAAAGGAAGATGAGTTCACCGAACTTAAGCAAGGGAGCATGTCCGTCGAAGACTATGAGTAAGAATTCTCCAAGCTTGCTAAGTTCGCTAGCTCGATGATTCCTAACGATATGACCCGTACGCACCGGTTCATCAAGGGCCTGAACGACGACCTCAGAAAGGATGTAATGAATCGTGAATGCACATCTTACATTAAAGCTTTTGAGGCAGCAGTTCAGAACGAGCAGTTCAAGCCTAAAAATATTCTGGAAAAGGCATCGGCTACTCGAAACCCTCCTGCCAAAAGATACCATAATGGGGAGAGAAGATAGAGGGTGAGCAGCGCCCTGCTCAAGAGTGCAGTTACTGTGGCAAATGGGGCCACACCAAAGATGTTTGTCGTTCTGCCAACGGTAATTATTACAACTGCGAAAAAAAGGAGCATCAGGCTATCAACTGCCGAAAGAAGAAGGTTCTGCCACCGTACCGCAATAGTAACATTGGTCAGAATGAGAATCAAAATTCCATGCCAGCTCCAGCTCCAGCTAATAGGCAGACTGACCAGGCATGAAGGCCTAGAGTGTATCAGCTGAATATTGAGCGCGATGCGAGCGGGCACGATGTTGGTGAGTCTGATTCCTTTGATCTCTTGATCCTCGACTCCTTGATCTCTTAAGTTTCGAGGACAAAACTTCTTCTCGGTAGGGTATTATGTAATATCCCGCTTCTAGCAGTTTACTTATGGAATACTTGTTACTTTGACTCGGTTGAGAATCGAGTCTCGGGAAAACCTTACCGCCAAATCAATTACGGACAAAATGCAATGAACCCTTCAAACTGATGGAACAACTTTTATTGAAATGAGTCCAAGAGTTTTTGTTGATTATTTTACTGCTTGGTTTTGTGTTGCTTTGTGTTTTGTCTTGCTTTCGATGACTTACTTTTCATGATTCGCTTTCTAGCTTGCATATTTTTTTTGAATCATAAGAGAAAGAGATCGAAAGATGCTAACCAAGTATCGTTACAATTTTAGGACGCATAACCAAGGAGTGATCGTTGCGTAAGGCTTCCCCATCCTCTCGTTGATTCAATCGGTCAGTGGCTTCGGCCCTTCAATGAATCATTTGGTCTGAATCTCTAGTTTACTAAATCTGTGTTGCCTTACTAATAAGATAAGCAAAAAGAAACATTATTGCATGCTTCAAATATATAACTGCTACTTTACTAGTTTCATCATGAATACTTACATGTCCCTTGTTGTATGTTGCATATTGAGAAACACTACTGGAAACCTCTTGATTTGATCTTGAAATGAGAAAAAAAGATAGACTTGCTTGTTCACCATTCAACAGTTGCATGATAGTATATTATCTGATAGGAACTTGCATTCATGCATTCTGGACAACTTGTGCACAAGGATTATATCTCGAGCGGTTCTTGGGGCACTGGGGATCGTTCGGCTTAGGAAAGATCAGGATACCCTGAGGCTAGAAGTCCTTACTTACGGGAGGGTATATATTTATTAGTGAGATGGGCTTGTACGTTCCAACTGCTAATCCCGTGGAGGGGACCATCATGTAGTTAGGTAGCATGCTAGGATTTTCCTTCTTGCAAGCCTAACGTTTTGATGCAATAATAGATACATGAGTTTACACACATATGCATATTATTGCTAACTTGTGTGTCTAGTGCAGGGATAACCGCTCGACCGTGGATAAGATTTATCATATGCGTAGTCTATCTATTATTATGTTTTCTTTGCATGAATTGTTAAAAAAACTAGACAACTAGAAAGATCACATAATAGTAATGCTAGCTTCATATGTTTACTTAGTGTGGATTTTTAGGTGAGTTTGGCCACAGTCGCTCACCAGTACATGTTGTAATACTGACCCACGTTTGTTGGAAAATCTTCTGGTTCTGGTAGCGAGAGTTTGGCAAGCATTTTGAAGCTTTAGGAGCGCATCCCTTCAAACGGAACCGTGCTTGTGCTGCTTCCCAAGGCTTTCATATCTAGTGTGCAAGATCTTCTTCTACTAGGTATTTTAATTTTTTGGTACTACTAAAAGGATATGACGTATGGACGTTGTAGCAAGTTTTGGATTTGCAAAAAGAGTTGTAAGCCATCTATGGCATATTTTGTAATCAGCCAAGCAAGTACTTTGTAATCCAATCTTCATGTATCCAATAAAGAAAGTATTTTGTGCTCCTATCAAATGTGTTCAACTTTGGTTCTCAGCATTTAAATTTTATGCTTCTATATATGTATATTTTTGTCTAACTTGTGTTTTGTTCAGCTACTATGCCTTGTACAAGCACAATTTAGGCTTGTACGACATCACATCCAAGCGAGGACGATTGACCCTTACGGGATCGGGGCGTGACAAGAGAAACCTGTGTAGATCTTGGATCACAAGGAGAAAGTGCTACGGAATTGATCGATGTCTTTGGTTCGCGTGTTGTGGCAAAACCATTCAGTCGAAGAATCAACGTGGGAGATGGAGTCGGATATAAAGGCGAAGTACCCTTCATTCTTCGTTCAGTCGGAGGTAAGACCTTGTTCTTAAGTTTTGGGACGAAACTTTTTCTTAGTGGATATATTATGTAGTGCCTCAAATCCCGATCCGACCGGGATGCGCACTATATAATGGGTTTTTGGCTAGTCTTATGAGTCATAGTTTAGTGTCTAATAGTCTTTCGGCATCCTCTTGCCATGGACAAAATACGATGATCCTTTCCAACTCATGGATAGGCCTCTATTGAAACATGTCCAATAGTTTTCGTGTTTTGTTGTTTGGTTTTCTTGATTTCGCTTTAGGATTTCGTTTTGGTGTTGCTTTCGATTTGCTTGGTTTTCGATGTTGGCTTTCTTTCTTGAGCATTCGTTTCTTGAGAATTTTTGAGAGAAAGGATAGGCGAAAGTATTCGATACTCGTGCTATTGTAGGACCGTGTAATTGACGCCTGATCGTCGCTAGGCGGGACTCCTCCTTTCAGCACATTCTCTAATCGGTGGATGGTCGGACCCTTCTTTCCTACTTCTTCACGTCAACAATCCTTAATGTTTCAAACGTTCAATCGATGATGTCCAGCTGAACGCCTAGAAAATCCTTAGCCATAATACATGCCAGCCACTAAGAAAGGAACATGGATAATTATAGTCTACTTAGTACATTTATATATGCACACGATCTATAATACGCGCTTTGCAACGAAGCGAGTAGTTGTGGTTCAAAATCAAGAAACTGCTTGATGGAGTGCAGCATCTGAAACATTGGTCGTGGCATGGTGCCTCGAAGAGTTTGGACCCTCTGGTCACCAAAATCGAAAAACGGCTTTGAGAAAATATGAACTGTTGCATAAGTATATAGCTGCTTTACTTTCTTCTGTTTTATCTCATGCATTGTTTGATAGTTTAACTGTTCATGCATTCGCATGGTCTGGGACAACTTGTGCACAAGGTTTGGCATTTTCTCGAAACGGTATCCAGGGCACTAGAACCGAATCGACCTAGGAGAAAATATTTGATCGTGCTTGGCGCAATGCATTGAGGGACCTTCAGCGGGACTTGCAACCCGGGCTGATAGGGCACGCCGCAATGCCGTTGGACAAGTCCCCATGGTGTCGATCACACCAATGACCGCATATAGATAGAACACATGCTAACATTATTTTGTGCAGGTGGTAAGTATACTTGTGTTTCAGTGCAGGGAAGGGGCGCATCGGTTGAGTAAGCAACCGGTGGGCTATATGGTTTTTATGTTATTTTTTCTCTCAAAAACATGCAACTTATATGAACTGAATTCACTCTAGTTCTTAATAGCAAGACCATTTTAACGCATTCTCTCCCTCAATAAGCAAGTATTGATTTAGGCAAATGAGTTCGTCCTGCTCACTGGTACATCTGAGTACTGACACACGTTTGTGGGCACCCTTTTCAGGCACTCAAGGTGCGCAACGCTAGCGGAAGGACGAGAAGGCGTTGGAAGCTCTTCTATTTTAAACTATAGTTGAAGCTAGTTTATTTTGGAGGCATGGACCTTCAACCTATACAAGGGCATAATGCACGGGACTACGAATATTATTTGATGGAGCACCCTGCCTTTTGATTTTCTTTTGTAATGCAATCAATGTACTCGAGCGACTTATCAAATGTAAACACTATGTAAATTACTCTGAATTTTCAATGAAAATAATATTTTCTTCCTATACTCTGTGTTCAACTCTCTGTGAATGTGTTTTCTAATTTATGTTTTCAAAATTGATGTATCATTACACGTTCTTGTCTTATGCAAGCGCAACTTAGGCCCGCACGGCATCATGTCTGGGGGACGACTATCGATTATATGGAATCGGGGCGTGACATACATAGGTAAGTAAGGGGTGTTGTATGGGCTTATAACTTGAATAACAAAATAAGATTACATCGTTCCATACATCACATCCCTTTACTGGATACAAAATGTATAAACACCTTTGTCGGGAGTCTTCAAACTCAACTTGGAAGCTTCAAAAGGATTATGCATACGCTTTGTTTGATGGACGAGATGGGCCTTCAGCTCCTTATTGTGTCTCCTTGATTCGCAGAACCTATAGAGACATAGGTTAGCACATATAAAATGTACTGGCGAGGGAAAATTAACCCAACTCACGAAAATCAACATAGTAATCATGTGAAACAAATATTTCTATAGTTATCTTTCTATCTTTCCTTAGTTCAATTTTATAGAATTAAAAGACTAAAAATATAATATATAATGTGCATCGCTTAAGGGTTATTCTTACTAACGGCCAATTTTTCTTTCCTACAATAGAACTTAACATGTTTTTTTCCTGTAGAGAAGATACCGTTCGCTAAACATCTGAGATATGTTAAGGTCACTGGCACCACAAGCTATTTTGGAGTTCTAGTGAGACGATAATCCTTCCAGTCCGGGTAGTTAGACCTACTGAAAGCCTCGAATCATCCGGTGTTAGCACTATTTCCCCTAGGTCGAACCGACTCCAGTGCCCCGACAACCGTTCGAGGAACAAGACCTTGTGCACAAGTTATCCATGACCACGTATGTCTAAGAACTAAATAAACAAGCATGCAAGACAACAAAATTTGAATATAACTACGCAGCATTTTTTTTTTAGGTATGATCTACCTGCCTCAAGCCATCGATCGTAAATGTTATACTGCTTGTTGCAACATTTCCATGAGTGCATTACTACTTAGCACGGTACTAAAACACACATTTTATACGACAACTATATAGTAATCATATTACTCTCTTTTTGTCTTGTTTCTTTTTATTAATAGTATCGTTGATCGAAGAACGGAATAAGAGTCATTTGTTAAGATATAAAGATAAGGAAAAAATGGATCAAAGCCACTCACTATTGTAGAATTGTCGAGAGAAAGAGATCTCCAATGCTATACTCAAGCTTCACCTACACGACGACCTGCATTTGCACCAATAGAGGATCAATACCTTCTCTTCTTTTTCTCCCTGAATTCTATATAAATGCATTAGTCAAAAAATATAAGCAATAAAAACCATCAAAAATATCCACGAAAATGCATTCATAAAACCAATAATGAAAGCAACAACGAAAATAACACGAAAACAAATAATGAAAAGGTCCGAGAGAGTGACTCTTATATAGAGCTCTTCCTTAAGACATGATCCACTACATATGGGACCTGATTTCGAATAGCCAATCTGAATAGAGAAAGAGTCTTAATTCAATCTGTCCCGATCAACCGATATGATTGCCAATATAGTGCTCCCGGATAACGAGCAAGACATTATACAATAACCAACTAGGAAAATATTTCGTCCTTGAAACTTAGGAACGAAATATACCACTAAAAAATTAATGAAGGAAACTTCTCCTTCATCTCGGCTTCAAGTTTCCAAGTCGACTCCTCAACGGAATGATTTCTCCAAAGCATATATACGAGAGGAATAACACGATTCTGGAGCAATTTTTTCCTTCATGTCTAAGATTTAAACAAGTTCTTCCACATATGACAAGTCTACTTGCAAATCCAACAGACCAAAGTCTACCATATGACTCGGATCGTTCATGTACTTCCGAAGCTGGGAGGCATAAAAAATATCGTGCACATCAGCCAATGTGGTGGTAATACGGTCTGATAGGCAATTGGGACGAAACGCTTAAGGATTTTAAAAGGGCCAATAAATCTAGGACTCAACTTTTCTTTAGCTCCTAATTTCGTGACTCCTGGCATAGGTATTACCTTTAGAAATACGTAATAGCCTTCATTAACTCGAGAGGTCATTGATTGGTGTCCATATAGCTGTTTGCCAACTCTGTGTGACTTTCAGTCTTTCTCGAATCAAGTGAATCTTCTGAACCGTCTGTTCTACTAATTCTGGGCCAAGGATATTCCCCAAATTCATTCTAGCATATATGTGACCTATACTTTCGCCCGTACAGTGCTTCATTTGTCATCACGACCCGCACCCGGATATTCAGGTACATCCAGCCTACATCACAATATCGACGGTAGAACACTGTCTAAACCTCCAACATATAAGTCATCCAATAATCCATGCAAATCTCATATCCATATATCATCTCAAATATTACAAGCAAAGATATGAATCAAATATACTCAATCACAAGATTCTATGGAAAGATAATGCAAAAAGAAAATATATAGAGTAATACTAAAGAGAGTCAAATATCCAAATCTAAGTTTAGGTAATCCCAACATCCAAGTGCAATCTAAATCCAAATATATATATAGCATCTCAAATAAGTTTTTCGGAGACAAATCCGATCAAATACTAAAGTAGAAAATCTAAGGTAAACTAGATAACAACATATTGAATCTCTGATGGGATCACCATCTAATCCTCCTCATCATACTCATCTCCTAAAATATTGTTATCCAGTCAGGATTATAGCAAGTACATACATGATAAATTAACTCAAAACAGGATATAAACATAAAATAGGAAATATAATATGTGATACATGATAAACAAATAAGAACTAGAAATATGGTATGTAAATATGGAAGGAAAACAAGTAAACAAGACTATCATGGCAATGTCATCAAGAATAAAAGTAATAATGTAAACTGTATTTAGTTATATGTTTTGAAATACCAAGTTCGACATATGAACGACTATGAGGTAAATACGGCACATCGAACGTGTATTGTGTGATTGTTATCCACACGATTAGACAATGGGGATAGATTGGGTGGTTCACACGTCTAATAAAGTATTTCTTCGTCCAACTAGCACTCATGGATTCGATTACAAATACAAAACCGATCATCTTTAGGCACAAAAAGAATATCCCATCAAAGAACGCTTAAAGATGAGTAAGTTAAAGAAATCTCCAATAAAGCATATATAACTCATGAAGATGACACACACAGACCTATATAGAAGTATCCCATAATAGACAAGATTGATCAATATATGTTATCTTTTGTGAAAAATTTATCATAGAATTAAGAATATGCATCAATCAAAACAAACATGATAAAAATTGCAAGATAGATCAAGAAAAATAAAAGCAAAATAACAACATGTCCATGACTATCTAATTAAGCGAGAATCAAATAATCGATTACTTACATGGATCAATTATATTTTAGCATATATGTACCCATCAAGGGGTAATTGTCACGCCCCAATCTCCCGCAAGCTCAATATTCCCCGCTGAACGTGAATCACCACGTTGCAGCACTCCCGCAGGACAATCATGCTCATCGGAACGTGATACCGTACGAGCCTGGAGTTGCGCTCGTACAAGGCGATGTTGTCAAACACCAAAGTTATCATCGAAACGACCACGTTGCAGCGAAAGTCAAGTATTGTGTACCAAGCACACATCAGAGTATACGCAGCGAAGCTCTCGATAGGGTCCAAATAAAATTCCACAAAGGCGATGTAATACTCTTGCTCTTTTCTCTAACCCACAAAGGTACTTACCATTCATACATTATGTCCCGTATATCCAAGCAGCGCCACTAAACCTGCGTACCTGAAATAACCAACTCAAGCCAATCGACAAGCAATATATAACCAACTCGAAGGAAACAAGCATGCAACTGTCCTACTCAAACCCAAGCAACACGAGAACCTATCGAACCATCATCCAAGCCTCAATATCCATCCTCAAACCAAACCTTATAATCCAATCTCGATATGCACACTCTTGCCGAGGCAAGGTGGCCGCCGCCTACACGAAAAGCACAAACCAAACCAAAGCAAAGCAAACCAACATTTATCTATATGAAGTCACTGGCCAAGCCATAAAGGACTTTGATCGGACTGATCAAGTGCAGTTCTACCCGATCCAGACCGAGTAGCTAGCCCGCCTGGGAGTATCGAACTACCAGCACCGCGCCCAAGGCACGTTACCATTGTCTCCTCCATGGCCGAACGATCCCGGTGCTTCGGAGCCTATCCCATTCACGGAGACGAAACCCTGTGCAACACAGGTTATCCGTGACATGCAGACACCAAGTAGGTATGACGAGAGGATCGAACATTCTCGCCCCACCAAGCGATCCTAAACTCATCCAACCAAAATCCAACCAAATATCCATAACCAAATAATCCATAACCATTCTCCAACATATAGCCCAAGGCACAAATCTCAAGTTATTCCATAGGCACTATGCCGCTTCTCGACACAGTGTTTCCAATTGGTGCAACACCCCTCGCTCAGAACAATCCTATGGCACAATGCCCCAACAGTGGCACAATGCCCTCGCCGATGTAGTTGTTCGGTTTTGAACCATAACTGCATGCTTTGCTTGACAAAACGCCCAAATGATACTCGTGCACGGATGCACGCTTGCTCGCCCGAATTCTTGATGTTCCAACCAAGATATATAATTCCAACTGCTTCTCCAACTGCCCCAAATGTAATCCAACTCTAGATCCAACTACCCATACGCGCAAATCAATTCAAGCCACAATCATATCCAAGCAAACGACGTACACTCTATGCACGCCTCAGTGTAGTGATTTCCAAGTTCCAGTCCAAGTGTTCAGGCCTTTACGTGTGTTCCATATTATTAGGCATGAAGGAGTAGAGGAGAAGGGACAGAGCCCACTCACATAGCTTGATTCCGTTAAGCATCCTGCCATGCCGATACGGTCGATCCCTTGAACCCGTGGTCCGATGCAAAGCACGATCTAATCAACTGGTATGACCGTGCATGCAGGCCGTGCTCTCCAACATCCGACCGATCGGACTAAGGAAGATGGCATTATCGCTCCAATCCAGCTATCCCAGTACTGCTCTGAACGAACACATGATTCCCATAAAACTCCGCTAGCAATCTGCACGTGAAACCAACTCAAGTCAATACTTGTTCCCAAATCCAACAAATCAAAATATAACCAGCTATTGCCTCATTCAATCCGACTCAGCGTAACGCACTGTGCGGTTGCGGGGCATTACATAATATACCACTTAGAATCAGGTTCGTCCCCGAACCATACTAGTATCCATTCTTTACTAGCATGCCGCAATCCAATTTCATAACTCTGCTTCCAAGCAACTCACACTCTCTTAATCCCGACTCAGCATCTCACTTGCGCTGAACGCTCGCACAAATTCCATATTCCCATATCCTCCTTGCAGCTCAATACAAATTCCTCATATCGCTTAGTTTTGGATCGTACATATATTTAAGACGTCCCTGAAATACATGCATTTTAGCCGAGCTTAGCGATAGCGAATTTGGATAAGTTACAAGGGTATCTTTATGTCCGAGACATGCATTCGCTTTACTCCCAATTGAACCAATCCTGTTTTTTATTCCAACATATTCGCACAAGCGCTATCCTCAAGTATGATGATTTCCCACCGATGATCTTCCCACCTGACTCAAATTAGTTCGTGCTCCAACTCAATCCATCCAACTATTTTTGAATCTACACTAGCATCATCTCCAAATATAATCTCATGCACCGAACGATCATCTCAACTGATACTACCCCAGCTAGGCGACTTACCCAAATATCAAACTTTGCCCTTAGATCATCTCAGCCCAACACCTTTTCCTCAAATCTCAATACCTCACTGGGTGAACATCTATATTGAGGTTCGTGTGATCCACGAAGATCTCGCCGCCACGCCAAAGGGATAGTGTCGCCACGATTTCAACATGGACACACTCGCCACAATTCCTAGGTTGCGCATGGAATAGTTCTTCGCGCTGCTTCCACTGCCTCGAATCACAGGATATCACTTTTGACTTCTGTACGAGCACGCATCCCAGACTAAGTTTTGATGCATCTTGTAAATCTGAGGCACATATGTCCCTTCCAGTATTGCAATAATTTGATCTGAACGAGCCGCTGCTTTAACTTCACAAGCTAGTTTCACAGTCGTCAATTCATATGAATGCTATTCCCTTCCAGGGCACGACGAGTCAGAGGCAATGCTATCTTCAAAAATCTGCGACTCCGAATCTCATCAGTTGACTTAGGCCATTCCCACCATTGCTTCGATCTTCCGGCTGCATCTTCAGCTGAAGGCTATAGGCCAATCTCCAACACATACTACTCACATCTGCCCTCGACGCATTCCCAAATGCACCGCCGCAAGGGTCGTTCTATGGGTCTACAATATTCATCTCTGATTTGGCGGGCAAGTCGCTAGGGTCAGCTGTCCCGAAGCTACGCTCGATAATTATAAGTCATCACGATGGACAGTTACTACGAACCATGCTATATCTCCTCTGCAAATCCGAGCCATAATCCAACCATTCCATCTGAACCAACTTCCGAAACCGAGCACTTCATGCACTACCTCTGAGGATCTGTCAACCAAACGCCGCTTAACCACCTAGAGTCTTGCTATCTATCCAAGCCACAATTCGAGAACTGCGCTCGTCGAAACCGTCTTCCATCAATCCATCGTTCTGCCATGAATCCATCAAATTTTTCGACTGCCATGTTTAACTTATCGCACTACCACTTGCAACGATTTCTGAAACTAAAGACTTGCTCCAATTCTTATCCGTTTGTCGCGTTCCATAATGCACGTCCAACTTTCTCGAGCAGCACAGTATTTTGCTCCAATGTTGCTATCTCATTTAGCTATCTTCAAATGTCCATCCGCCATAATCCTTGCTCTCGTTCCATTCCTTAGCCCCGTCTTAATTTCTCTATGTTCCAATTAGTCCACACACTCTCAATGACTCGTGCATCAGTTCCAACATAAATTTCAAATCCATATTGCATATACTTGTTGCCTCAATCCGCCTCAGTACTGCAAGTTAACTTCCAATCTGACTCAACATCAACTAGATTTGCCTCATGCTCGTTTATGTCTTCCGAAGAATTCGTCTACCCTTGTTGCACCATTTTGCCAAATTTCACTTCCGCTAAACCTGAGTCAAGCTTCCCAAGCACCAATATCCAAAATACTTTAAGTTTGTGTGAATCCATCGCATTATCCCTCCAAACCAAAACGTATTTCATTGCTCAACCAACAGCTCCAATGTGTTTCCAAAATTCATAGTCCGTGCTCGCTATCCTCCGATTCACCCATCGCTATGCTCAAGCGTAACCCAACTGTTTGTTCCTCGTACTTAACTCTCTTTGCATTCATGAATGCTCCACCGAACTTCCAAAATCGTGCAAGCGAACTCTGATATTCGGCTTTCCATCTGATTATCTCAACTTGGTTCCAATAATTTGTCTGCCTCAATCCCTTAAATTCCAAACACTCATTCCCATTGCTTATTCTGATCTTGCCCCTCTGTCTAGTCCAACGATACTTCCATTTGCACAAGTCCGTTCTCGATATGCTCAACTCAATATTCGCTTGCTCTATTTTTTCATTCTTCCCAACTCAGCCGATGTGCACCAACCAACTTGTATTCCTGTTACCCGTGTCCGTTGAGGCAATTTCCATTAATGTCTATCCAAAATATTTCGATGCCTTGCTCACTATGTGGTATCCCATATACCACTCCGAATCAAGTTGCTACTCGCATTATGATTCCTTGCACTGATTCAAGATCCGTTTGAACCATCCCTTATGCGTGATCCTACCATTCCCAACTTAAGTCTGACACGAAACTCAGCCAATGCCTGAACCATCCAACTCTTTCCATCAATCTCGCTATGCAACTTGTGCTATGTTCCATTCTCAATGCTTCCAGCTATTCTCAAACCGTCTGATACTTTTGCAACACGAGCAATCCCGTGCAACGAGCTCTCTTCCAAGTAATCCAACCCAATACCCAACTATTCCCTACATTTGTTGTACGAGCAACTCGTGCAAACTTATCCTGATATTCCCAAGCCAAACTCAAACCTGCTCAGCCAATGCTCTATGTGATATACCTAGCCAAAAATCAAACTTTCATCCAACACTTTCGCTACACGAGCAACTCGTGCAACGATCCTTTCTCAATCCAATGCTTCTACTCACAATATGGCGCATAATCAATCTCGTCTGCCAACCAACTGATCCACTGATGCAATCAGAAACTCCCCGAATGACAAGCCAAGCCAACCAAAGCAACGACACACCTCTCAACTTGCTGCACAAATGCAACAACGCCACCCAACTTGCGGCACGAATGCAACAACGCCTAACGATGCTAAGCGAACTAACGAAAACCAACAAAAGCAACGCAACAAACCACAACATGCAGCCACAACCAACAATATATAGACTTATTGCATGAAAGATCCAATGCGGCACCGAGTAGAGCCAAGAGCTAAATGACACGCGGAAGCTATTTAGAGTTTGTGATGAAGCGAAGGACCAAGTCCGAATAAAATGAACCAGGCGCTCTGATACCAATATGTCACGTCCCAATCTCCCGCAAGCTCAATAGTCCCCGCTGAACGTGAATCACCACGTTGCAGCGCTCCCGCAGGACAATCGTTCTCATCGGGACGTGATGTCGTACGAGCCTGGAGTTGCACTCGTACAAGGCGATGTTGTCACGCACCAAAGTTATCATCATAACGACCAAGTTGCAGCGAAAGTCAAGTATTGTGTACCAAGCACACATCAGAGTATATGCAGCAAAGCTCTCGATAGGGTCCAAATGAAATGCCACAAAGGCGATATAATACTCTTGCTCTTTTCTCTAACCCACAAAGGTACTTACTGTTCATACATTATGTCCCGTATATCCAAGCAGCACCACTACACCTGCGTACCTGAAATAATGCCCACAAACGTGGGTCAGTACACAGCCGTACTGGTGAGCGGGGTAACCCACTCGTCTAAGTCGACACTAAGTAAATAGTGAATGCAAACAGTTATATGGTAATCTTTCTAGTTGAATCCTAGATTCGTTTCATGGCATAGGGTATGACATGTTAAGGAAACTTGTAAATCAAGTTAAGCATGCAAGCATTCAACTCAAGCCAATCGACAAGCAATATATAACCAACTCGAAGGAAACTAGCATGCAACCGTTCTACTCAAACCCAAGCAACACGAGAACCTATCGAACCATCATCCAAGCCTCAATATCCATCCTCAAACCAAACCTTATAATCCAATCTCGATATGCACTCTTGCCGAGGCAAGGTGGCCGCCGCCTACACGAAAAGCACAAACCAAACCAAACCAAAGCAAAGCAAACCAACTTTTATCTATATGAAGTCACTGGCCAAGCCATAAAGGACTTTGATCGGACTGATCAAGTGCAGTTCTACCCGATCCAGACCGAGTAGCTAGCCCGCCTGGTCGTATCGAACTACCGGCACCGAGCGCAAGGCACGTTACCATTGTCTCCTCCATGGCCGAACGGTCCCGGTGCTCCGGAGCCTATCCCCTTCGAGGAGACGAAATCTTATGCAACACAGGTTGTCCGTGACATGCAGACACCAAGTAGGTATGACGAGAGGATCGAACATTCTCGCCCCACCAAGCGATCCTAGACTCATCCAACAAAATATCCATAACCAAATAATCCATAACCATTCTCCAACATATAGCCCAAGGCACAAATCTCAAGTTATTCCATAGGCACTATGCCGCTTCTCGACACAGTATTTTCAATTGGTGCAACACCCCTCGCTCAGAACAATCCCATGGCATAATGCCCCAACAGTGGCACAATGTCCTCGTCGATGCAGTTATTCGATTTTGAACCACAACTGCACGCTTTGCTTGACAAAGCGCCCAAATGATACTCGTGCACGGATGCACGCTCGCTCGCCCGAATTTTCGATGTTCCAACCAAGATATATAATTCCGACTGCTTCTCCAACTGCCCCAAATGTAATCCAACTCTAGCTCCAACTACCCATACGCGCAAATTAATTCAAGCCACAAACATATCCAAGCAAACGACGTACACTCTATGCACGCCTCAGTGTAGTGATTTCCAAGTTCCAGTCCAAGTGTTCAGGCCTTTACGTGTGTTCCATATTATTAGGCATGAAGGAGTAGAGGAGAAGGGACAGAGCCCACTCACATAGTTTGATTCCGTTAAGCATCATGTCCTGCCGATACGGCTGATCCCTTGAACCCGTGGTCCGATGCAAAGCACGATCTACTCAACTGGTATGACCGTGCAAGCAGGCCGTGCTCTCCAAATCATCCGACCGATCGGACTAAGGAAGACGGTATTATCGCTCCAATCCAGCTATCCCAGTACTGCTCTGAACGAACACCTGATTCCCATCGAACTCCGCTAGCAATCTGCACGTGAAACCAACTCAAGTCAATACTTATTACCAAATCCAATAAATCAAAATATAATCAGCTATTGCCTCATTCAATCCGACTCAGCGTAACCCACCGTGCGGTTGCGGGGCGTTACAGTAATAACTAAGCCTTGCTGATATTTAAGATGAAATCCATTATTAGTTCAAACAATAAAGACTAATATGTGGTAACCCATGAGTAGTCAGTCAAGGTAGAGTAAAGAATTGACATGAAAAACACATAATTAGAGAATCTTGAAGTACTCGATAATTAGGATCATTTATCAAGGAGAAACAAATAAATTATACATGATCAACTAAATCTATTTAAGACATTTCTGAAACTAATTCAAGGATAAAATCTCACACATGATAGAAAATCGAGAAAGTTAGAGATTTTTACATAAAAACAATAAAAAAAAGTGAGAAAGAGTCATTTAAATAATTACTAATTTAAACAAAATGAGAGAGAAATAATTATTGGATAAAATCATAACTCAAAAGTGAGAAAAACTAAGAGATGCTCACTAATGACTAATATAAAAAAAATTAATTTAAAGAATTACATGCTTTAACAAATCAATCATGAAAAACAAGTTTTAATTAAAGATTTGTCAAACTAACATTAGAGTATAAATAATATATCTAAAATAGAATACAAATTGCATCAAAGAAATTCACAAATCTTATTATTGTAAACTAGCATATCATATTTAGATTGGAGTATGAAACTCGAGTAGATAACATCTATTGAACATGGTTTCATAAACAAAATCAAGAAGGAATTAAAGAAGATATAATCCAATAATGGATGTGAACTAATATAATATGTTAACAATATATCATAAAAAGCAAGCCATATTACTTTTAAGGTCAACGAGATGAACAATTATCAAGTTAAATTTGTACATTGAACCAGAAATCACAAACACAAATGATACTTACCTAAGCTTATAATTTTCTAACAAGAGCATACATTTTGAATAATCAAAATGAATTATAGGCTCCTTATTAAGCAATGATAAGAGCATAAAGATTTTTCAACAATAAACAAATTTCTCTTATCAAACTAAGGCTAAAGGATATTAATGAAAAATATAAGAGTACAAATCTTTTTGCCAAAATTGAGTTCAATCCAAGATAATAAAATTATAGATCGATCTAGAATATACGAAATATTATGACCATATGAAAATAAGTATATCTCTAGAATTGGAGAATCAAAATCAAAAGCTTAAATCGTTGTAGCTAAAGACACAAGAAGTTTGACATATCAATTACATGTATCCTTATGTGCTACAAAAAAATATTGGATTATAATAATCCAAAAAAGCATATATTCAAGGAATGAGTAAAAAAAGACATCTAAAATGAGAAAGCTAGTTGCTTGAAAGGCTAAAAATATTTTACAAAAGACTCTCTTAGTACACCAATGAATCATACAATGAGTAGAAAATGTACACTAGAGAATGACAGAGAATAATACAAATCAAGATATAGGAACACGTGATTCTTAAATAAAAGATCATAATTAGTCATAAGCAAGAGACAATTATAAATCTCCTCTCATATATATATATATATATATATATATATATATATATATATATATATATATAAGTCATAAGCAAGTGACAATTATAAATCTCCTCACAAATATATATATATATATATATATATATATATATAAGTCATAAGCAAGAGACAATTATAAATCTCCTCTCATATATATATATATATATATATATATATATATATATATATATATATATATATATATATATATAAGTCATAAGCAAGTGACAATTATAAATCTCCTCACAAATATATATATATATATATATATATATATATATATATATATATATATATAAGTCATAAGCAAGTGACAATTATAAATCTCCTCACAAATATATATATATATATATATATATAAGTCATAAGCAAGTGACAATTATAAATCTCCTCTCAAATATATAAGTCATAAGCAAGTGACAATTATAAATCTCCTCTCAAATATATATATATATATATATATATATATATATATATATATATATATATACATACATGAAAAGGAAAAGCAATTTAGAATTGCTAAAAGCATGTATCTAAAATGACAACCAAAATGGCAATAAAATATAATCAAATAAATGCTTTAAGAAACTTATTGATTCATAGGAATGTACACAAATTGAGTAAAAAAATCAATAGCAAAAAAATATGAGGTAAGCACAAGTTTGAAGATACAAGTATATGTGAATACTTTTCAAATCAATATAGAACTTGAGCTTGATTCATATGCCCACACAAACATATTTATACAGATACATATATCAATATAAGAGATACATGAACAACACATAAGAAAAAACTTAATCTCGTAATCATGTATCCTTAATGAAATCAAAAAGCTATGGCAAATTTAAACAAGTATAAGTATACTTTATTAGGCAAAACCATAATTGATTCACAATAAGTTGATCAATAAAATGTATGAGAATCAATAGTGAATATATTATACAAGCACAAAACTATAATTATAAAAGCATATAAGGATATACTATCCAAAATATAAGAAACTTGTGCTTAACACATATATTAACGAAAACCAATTATATTATATATGACAACCATAAAATAAATTGGTGAAAAATAACTATTCCAAAGACATAAAGATGGAGAGCCAAAACATGTAAACAATTTTAAATTTTCAAAGAGCCTATGGACTAAAGTAATATGCATGCCAAAAAGGACTTAGAATTATATAACATGCATAGATAAATGTGCTATGCTAACAAAAATTAATAAAACAAGATATTTAGTGTGATCTAAACATATAATCTTAGCAACTAGTCATGCTTGACAAATAAGAATTATTACAAGAAAATTAAACTAAGCATACTATTATCATATCTCAAATTGATTTAGATAAGAACATATAAAAGATATCAATGTGATCTAGTAGCAAGAAATCAAAACATGATAGATTCTATCATCTTAACCATTTAAGAATAATCGTTTAGCATGTTGTCAAAGTGGCACTATAGGCCACAATTATGTTGGTGCAGTTGCTTGAAAGATGACATTTCTAGCGTTGTAATTACCAACACATTCCGCGATATTATGTCCCAAAAACTGATGCTCCACCTATAAAATTAGACAAAGTCTTTGGTATCCAAATAAACTTGGATTCACATTGTTTTGCTTTGAGAATCCAAGTAGCAGTTATTCTATCATTGGTAGTAAAACTCCTACGAATAGGTCAAGTAAAACCCATATGACCAATGCGAGTGCAATAGAAGCACCTAGTACTAGTATGTGCACAAGTATCGGAATAAGCATGATAGTGGTCTTATGACATGCTACGGTGATATCTCTAAAGTGAGCATGAGAGGATTTGGTTTTAAGATTATCATATTTTAATAGAAAATTATTATACAAAGTGGTAAGAGAATCAAATTTAGCATTTAATAAATAATTCTTTTTTTCAAAGATATTAATTATAGAGATAAAATTATTATTTTATTTCTTTAAAGCATCAATAGAAGAACCATACAAAGATACCAACCCATGCTTTTGCCTCTGCATCATTTCTCTTGATTTTTTCCTTGAGAAAGAGACTCGACTCATTCTCCCTAGACCGACCCACCCACCTGCATTCTTTTTTATCGTTCATAGATCTTGGATCTTCTAGTGATGAGGTAAGTATTTTGATTTTTAAAATCAAAGTTTTATTTAAACTTTTGAAAGAAACATAAAAAGAGTTTTGAGAGTCAAGTTTAGATAATAATTCATCATTCACATTTCTCACTAACTCATTCGCTTCTTCTAAATGAACAATCTTTTCTGAAAGTTCTTCATTTGTAGAATGATAGTCTTCAAACATCTCTACGGATTTAATAAACAATTTTCTCCTTTTAGAACATTTCTTGTATTTAGAAGAAATAAGATTGTCTATGCTACTAGAAATAAAACCCTCTTTATCGGAGGAGGAATAAGAAGATATAATAGATAAGGATATACTCTTAAGGAGGTTAAGCAAAAAAAAAAGAGTCTATACCCTAATACCAATTCAAAGTACCATAGGGTTGAATAGGGTTTAACTAATAATCAAGCACAAATATGATTGCTAACTGACAATTTAAAATAAGTGCCTGAAAAGATATAATAATATTGACACCTGATGTATCTTGGTATTCTCCATGAGGCACTCCAGTTCCGGAACTCCCTCCGACTTTAATCCACTATTATAACAAATAGTTACACTTGCGAGTTTCGATTTGAAGCCTCGCCGACTCTTACACATGAGCTTTGATTCGAAGGCTCACTGACTTCTACACAGGCTTTGATACGAAGACTTACGGACTTCAACCTCTTATAAGATATGATTTTAATCTTCTTACAACAATTTAAAGATCACACTTTATAACTCAATTTCAACACTATCTCAAATAGACTTAGTAGATGAAAAAAAAATTATGTGGAAAGGTTTTGTATATACAAGATAAAAAGTTAAGGCTCCAAGAAGTTGGAAATAAATAAATGTATTGGGTTTAATACCAAGTCAAAATAACCCCAAAAAAATATTGTCCAGGCGGTATACCGCCGGTATACCATTATGTATAGTAACGATTAGAAACGACTAGTTTTTAGTCATTGCATCATTAATTATTGTCCAACGGTCGGCTGATCGGTATACCACTGATATGCCATTTGTGGTCACATGGATTTGTTGTTTTGAATTTCACAAAATATTATATCGCTGGTATGTTGGCATAGCACTCCAGATTCAGACCTTGGTATTTGGTTAGATTTTTGTTTTAGCTATCATTTTCCTGTATCTATTGAGTTACAGATATCCCTAAAAGACTCAAGAAGAAAGAAAGGTTACAAAAGTACGAAATCTTGATAGGTTTGCTTCTTCCTTTGTATGATGGTGAATTTTTTCTTGACGACATTTGTATAAATAAAGCTAACAAAGTTAGGAAATCTGAATAACTTTCGGGGGCTTCGCTCCCCAACCCTCACAGGAGTCTTGGCCCCTTAACCCCCATCCGATGACCAGTAGCGGAAATCCTGAGTTTGTGGCCCCGAAGATGTCATGGGTAGTTCACATAAATCTTATGGGCCGACAACATTTTTGTCCCATTATAATTTTTTATTATATATGATCATGATTGATCTTGCTTATTATTTTTTTGTAAATACATGTTTGGCGAACAACACAATATATAGTAGCAAGTATGATATTATTAATGTATATTAATACTATACCAAGTTTAAATATAAATACTATAGTAATTGTATAATTATTAGTATTATTATAATACTAAACTTAATCAATTAACTACAATAGAAAACATAATTAAAATATTGGACTAACAGCATAGGATACTAGCCCCTCTATAGTGTTGAGCTACCTGTGGTTCTTGTTAAGTATGCCAAGCATTCTAAATGCTCAAGAACTCATTAAGGCTTAAATCCACCCTCTTGTAGGACTTGTACTATACAAAATGCAAATAGTAGACTACAAAGGTTCCAGGAATGTAATCCCAACAATGTCTCTAAAGACTAACCTTTGTACTTGATATTTTTCCAATCAATGATCCTTCCTTGAACGAAAAATAAGATTTCTAGTAGTTTTTTTTTTGAACTAATAACATAATAATTTATATTGGAATTATAATGACACAATATCAGAACTCCTTCAAGCCTATTTTCTTTATTGTGTCCTCGACCAGTTGGCGCTTAAGGCCTTTGGTGACTGATCTGCTAGATTTTTCTGGCTTCGAATATCAACTACTGCAATGATGCTATATTTTATGCGCTTATTCAGTGCTCTGTGATAAAGTCACAGTCATCTTCTTAAAATTAAAAAAAATCATTTAATGCAACTGTTGTAGTCGTCTTGTTATCATAATAAATCAGTATAGCCAGAATCTGTGCACCAACCAGAGAAAGATCATACATGAGCTTCCGAAACCATTTTGCTTCATCCACTACAACTGTCAAGTTATAGAACTCAGACTCTATAAATGAGTAAGAGAGCAAAGTCTGCTTCTTTGACTTCCATGATATTGCAACCCCATAAATGGAGAAGACGTATCCTCTTGTGGATCGTTCACTCTCTTCTTCTGAGCACTAACTAGTATCACTGAAGCCTTTCACCACAATTAGGTATCCAATGTACTACAATACAAACTTCTAAGTCCTCTTAAGATATCTTATAATTCTCTTCACCGCTTTCGAGTGTTCTACACCTGGATTGCTACTGAACTGGCTCAATATCCCTACGGTGAAAGCAATATATGGTCTGGTGGCACTAGTAGCATATATTAAACTTCCAATGATGCTATAAGGAGTATCGATCCCAGGAAGGTCCTGATATCCATAGCGTGTGAGTATCTTCTCTAGATAGTGACTTTGTGATAGAATAACCCATCTTCCTTTCGGATGATTTTTATCCCCAAGATAACATCAGCATCTCTCATGTCCTTCATACTGAACTTGGACGAGAGAAATTTCTTTCTCTCTGTGATTTATTCTAAATATGTGCCCAGGATTAGTATATCGTCTACATAAAGACATATAATAACCGCTTTGCCATCATCGAACTTTGTGTATACACACTTATCTGTCTCACTGGCCCTGTAGTAGCTGTTTGATATGATGATCTTATCAAACTTTTCATGCCACATCTTGGAAGCTTACTTTATACCATATAGAGATTTTATCAGCTTTCATACTTTGTCTTCAAGACCCTTGATAGCAAACTCTTTTTGTTGCTGCATATAAATCTCTTTGGTCATAACTCTATTCAGGAATGTTGTTTTAACATCCATCTGATGAATCACCAGCTTGTGAATTGCATCCAGAATAATTAGCATCATAATAGTTGTCATTTGTGTAACTGGAGCATATATGTCAAAGTAGTTATTTTTCTGCTTCTGAGAAAACCCTTTAGCGACCAGCCTAGCCTTAAACTTATCAATAGTTCTGTCGGCCTTCATCTTCTTCTCCTTCAGGCAGATTGACCAACACCCATATGTTATTAGATGTTATGGAGTCAATCTCGTCATTAATTGTCTCATTCCAGAAGACAACATCTCTGGACTTCATCACCTCATCATAGTTAAGTAGGCCTGCTTCCACTTGATAGGTGACAAAGTCTTCCCTAAAATCCTTCGGCATTCTCACTTGCTTTGATGATGGCTCAACGCGTACTAGTTAAAGTATTGCCACTTCAAAGACAATATCCTTTTGGACTACATCGTATTTGGAAGTACTAGCCTCATCAATGCTTATAGTGCTCTCCAAAATATCTGTGAGAACAATGTTCTTATATCTAACAAACTTATCTTCAAAGAATTTAGCATCACGATATTTAATGATATGATTTATTTCAATATCAAGGAACTCTGAAAATCAATATTGTCGGTATAACCCAGGAATATGGTCTTTGAGTCCTTATTTCTAGCATCTAAATTTTGATGTCGGAAAGCTTCACAAACGACAAACACCCCTACACTCGAATGACATTCAAGTTAGGTCTGACCTTGAAGCAGAGTTCATGAGAAGTAAAATCTAATTTTACAAACGACACTCTATTCAGAATAAACGTAGTCGTAAGTGCTGCCTCTCTCCAGAAGCAGTTCAGAAGATCAATAGTCAACAATACAGTTCATCATCTATGTCAATGCCCAATTATTTCTTTATACTACTCCATTAGATCAGAGAGAATATGAGCAATCATTTCATTGACAATTCTATATGTCCTTTACAGAATGATGCAAATTCAAGGGAACAAAACTCTCTGCCGCGATTGCTTTGAGTCTCTTGAGTTGTCATATCTGACGCTCAGCTTCAGCCTTGAAGTCCTTGAACTTCTCGAATGCTTCATCTTTCAATTTGAGAAGATAGAGTGTCGTTTGTAAAATTAGAGAAGTTGTCGATATAGGTAATAAAGTACTTCATCCCGACCTTTGTAGAGAATTGATTGAAGCCACAAATATCTAGATACACCAACTCCAGAAGATATGTGCTTCCATTCACCCGTCTGAACAAATTTCTTATAATTTTAGTCCACGCATAGACTTCACTCTACTTCCTTACCCCTATATTCGGAGATAAGGCCAGACTAGACATCTTGTTTGTCATTTTATAATGAACATGTCCTAGTCTATTGCCATAACTCGAGAAAAACCAAAAACATAAACTACATTAATACTTTCAGAAAGACCTACAAGTTGTAAATTAAACATTCTTTCAGCATAAAAAGCCTTTTCGAAGTATACTCCTTTGCATGACATCACTATTTGTCTAACATTAATGTCCATACTCAAGCTTACATTGCACATCAGACTCCCAAATATCAAGTTCTTAGGTATGACTGGTACATGCTTCGTATTCTCCAAGGTAAGTGACTTCCTCGAAGTCACTTTCAGCACCACTGGCCCGATCCCCAAAACTTCATCTTGAAACTTGTTTGCCATAGAGACCTTCTTAGAAGTAGGTTCGTATATGGTGAACAACTCCCTCTTTAAGCACATGTGGCAAGATGTCCCCGTGTCCAACCACCAATTAGTGTCCACTCCAGATGGGTCAACCAACAAAATCATAGTAACCAAGTTAAGCTCATCTTGCTTTTTTTGGTTTTGGCTTAGATTTTTAGTCCTTCTTGACGTGCCCCTTCTTGCCACAGTTAAAAAAGCCCTGTCATTTTCATACTTGGGCTTGAAAGAAGCTGACTTAACCTTTAAATGGTCGAAGTCTTTTGTCACGACCCGCACCCGCATGATCGGGTACGAGTATGTGGTCAAGTCTAGCCTACACTACAGTGTATGCAGTAGTCAGCTGTCTATACCTTATCAATCACCAAGTAACGAAGATCAATCATCATGTCATAATGCTACAACGAGAATCGAACACAAACTCACGCACCCATAATCACCACAGTCCACTAGTATGATCTTTTGTACATGATACATGTTAATCTCATCAGGAGACGGTAAATCATAAAATAATATACAATCACAAATGAAAACATCAATGAGGGGTACATCAATAATCTCCTACACTAATCCACCAAGTAGATCTATTGATCCCAAGTGTCAACTCCCTGGTATCTATATCATCTATCCAGTCAGGATGGAGCAAAGTACATCTACACAATACTAGAAGTATAATGTGAAATGACATGAACGAAAAAACAATAAAGAACAAGTATAGTGAATCAATATGCACAAGAAAACAATCATACCTAACACGTGATTTGAATACCTTTGTCGTGATGGACAACTAAAAATAATCTGGCGCCCTGCACGTGACGTGCGACCGCTACTCAACACAGTTTGAGAATAAGGTCATCCACACACGACTCTAGTATTTCCCTCCTAACACACAATAACGATCACAAGATACAATAACAATGGATACGACAGAAGATACAATGAATACGGTGCTAGATACAATAAATATGGCACGAGACTCACTGTGTGTCACATTATGTCACGAAACATGCAATGAACTAGAATATAGAATCGCAGGATGAGCAATATTTAGGAACTTGCAATAATAACGAAATTCTGGAATTGAAGAATGAACTTGCAATCAATATAGTTGAAGTATAATTACTGTATAGAAACTTGCAATAAAATCACAAAATACGAGAATTGAAAGATAGCATCATTTATAGTACTTGCCTTAGTCCAAGATTGGAAGTTGCTCTAGTCCACCTAGATCAATATATTAATATTAGAATCTAAATCAAGAATAATTCCCAAACTAAGCTCCTGGGACCTTCTAAATTTTTAATAACTAACTAATGTTCTAATAATTCTTATTACTAACTAATTACTCCTTGAATTAAAACCCTAAACCAGCTACTGGGCTTTGGCCCAAACCCTAGTCTCAGTTGAAATGGTTTACCAAGCTTCCAAGCCCGATTTCATATTTAAAACCCAACTATATTCAGAGTCTGCATACTCTGTTTACATGTAATACTCTGGTCCGGATGGGACCGTTGGTTTCAAGATTTAATTCTCAACACTAGTCTTCCCGCCCATATGTCAAGCCATGATCTCCTGCAGGAATCGATCGTCCTCGCTAGACACGAATCACCGCGCCAGCGCTCCCGCAGGACGATCGTTCCCATCGGAACGTGATGCCATGCGAGCCTGGAGTTGCGTCCGCGCGAGACAAGTACCGAAACGGCCGTTGCTAACTAGCTCACCAAGTCGATATAGCAGAAACATAGAATAAACACAAGTATGAATACATAAACAAGCTCTTTATTGATAATGAATAAGGTTACAAGCGGTGCTAGGCCGAGATTACAAGTCGCTTAATCTCTCTCTCTCTCTCTCTCTCTCTCTCTCTCTCAAACAATAAAGGCGCGCCAAGCGGCTTACAACTTAGTATGATACATAGGCGATGTTTCAACATTATGTCCTATATATGTGCTCCAGCTCCGGACGCAACACTCCAAGGCTCCAGAGCGAACTCTACGCCTTATCGCACACGATGGGACATTCCGCACTGAACGAGGTTCTCCCGCACCCTGTAAGCAATCTGGTGGGTTATCAGTACATGAATGCACTGGTTGGGAGGCTTCTCGCCCACTCGACAAATCCAACACGTTATATTAGTTCCGTGCACCAACTATTAAGTTATCTTTCTAGTCATGCCTTAGGATCAATTTTATGGCATAAGATACAAAGCCTAATTCGTGTGGCAGTGCGCCGTGCGATATACGGAAAATACGGCGATACTTACCAACTTACTATTTGTCCTTCCCTGTCCAAGTATAAAACCAAGTTAAACTAAGAACGAATATATATATATATAGAAATCCCAATATTGCATAACGAACACATATATGCTACGAGCGTGTTTCTAAATCAGGTGCACGATATACACAAATTACGATACTCATATTACTTTGTGACTAAGGTTGTGCATATGCGTTATACTCAGGCCGTACAGATTACTCAGATGCCTTATACTCATTTCACACCGGCATGTTATACTTGTATAGGCATGTTATACTCAAACTACTCAAATGTGTTTCAAAGCTTCAGATTACTTGGTGCAATTAACGATCTGCACGCATAGTGCGCCGTACATTCGTTATTTGCCACAAGTTTATACGAGCCCATACGCGGGTTGCCGCCACGTATAAAATATACTTAATGATACATAACTGGTCTTATGACCTGACGAGCCGCCATGGACAAGTTATAGTCTCGGCACGGGAATGGAATACAACGCAGGTAGCGAGCCCCACTACATGCCTTCCCGTCCGAAGCAAACGACTATCTGAATGTTCCTGACCGTTTTGGATCGGCCCCAATGCGACCAGCGTACCGTCCACATGAACCATAAGCATGTGCACAGGTTGTCCATGACCATTAACGATCAACACTAAGCTTTTATTATATGCAACATTTTAAGGCCTTGAATGAACATAGCTACTTGACATAGTACGAATGCATTTACTGGTTAAGAGATCTCATGATCTGGTGTGTTCCATTCAATGCACCATTTATGCTGACGTTTTACTACTTATTGCAGCTCCTGTTTTGGGAGTTGCCTTGGCGACCCAATGGTCTCGAAGACTTTCCATATTTCTATTATTTGGCTTGAAGCGACTATTTTGATAGTCTTCCTGCCGCAGCTAAGTGAACCATGATCTGTGTTGTGCTTCTATATCGAGGCAATATCTATGTGACGAGCATTTCAAGACATATGAAGCAATATACTTGAAGGAACATATAAGGAACAAAAGTAACGCTACGAGGGTGAGATTATAAGAACCGTAAAGCGAGCATACCATCCCATTCAACAGATCTACTTCCATGTTCTATGCAAAGAGATATAAGATAGAATTTTTTTCTTAGCTAGATGTGTTGTATTCTTTATTAGCATGCAAGGGGTGATTCGTCTAGCGACTACTATGTATCAACCATATTTTTTAGGTGTGCAGACTAAGCAAAGACAGGTTCATCGTAGCCACCCACCTTAGCGATAATTTGCCTCGATCGAGCAATACTCCGAGCGAGCCTTTGAAAGTCTAAGTCTGAACTCCTGAAGGGCCAAGTCTGAAATCCTTTGCCTCAAGCAAGTATTTTCGCTGAGCAAAGCGGGTCGGGTCATCGCACTTGTGCCGTTTGAATCGACTATCCGCATTGATGCGGAGCGGGTCGTTACACCATAGGGGCTGTTTGGTTCGCGGAACTGGGAGCCGGAAGTGTCACAAATCCGAAACTCCTCACTAGTTTCGCGACTTCGATTGTTTGGCTACGTTTGGAAGAGAAGAATGGAATTAGGTTGATTGGACATGTAGAGTTCATGTCCCCCCATACCTTTGCACTTTTAACTTCTTAATTTTTTTTAGAAACTACTCTAGAACTCCAAACCGGTTACAGTGACCCAAAGAAAAAATATTGACAGAGGCGTCGTCCTCGGATATTGGACGTGCTCCGGCAGAGGCGTCGATGAGCTCTGTACGAGCTCATCGGATCTTGGACGAGCTTCGGCAGAGGCGTCGGCCTCGGATCTTAGAGCTCCGGCAGAGGCGTCGTCGTCGAGCTCTGGAAGTCAACGTCGGCGTTGGACTGAGCCTAAGGGAGAATGGAGATGGGGGTGGAACTGAGAATGGAGATGGGGTGGAAGGGTGACCGAGTTTGTTGGAGAGAGGAAAAGAAATGTGGAGAGAGAGAGAGAAAGAGCTGATATTTATTAGTATAAAAAAAACCCAAAATGCTTCCTTTCGGGAAAAAAAAAAGAAAAAAATCTCTTAACTTATTAGTCTAATAAGTAAATAATGATAATTATTATTATTAAAAAGTAATAATTATAATTATAATAATAATAATACTTAATTTATAATAATAATAATAATAATAATAAATAATAATAATAGTAGTTGGGGGTAATCTTACCCTATTCAAAAGTGAAAAACCATATCACTTCACAACTAGTGCTTCATTACAAACCAAACACATGAACTACAAAAAGTTAACTTTTCAACTCACTTCCAACAACCATCAAAACGAAGGAACTCATAAAATATGCATACACATGACGCACGTACGCAATGCGACGCAAGCTCTCCACTTTCTAATTTTTTATTTTGCTCTACTTCCGCAAACCAAACAGCCCCATAGTTCAGTTTAATAGAACCCAATCAATTCTCTCCAATCTCTACTCAATCTGAAATTCAAATTCAAACCTATTTTCAATCCCGCCATTAATCCTAATACTCAAGTAGGATCCGTGCCTACCAACTTCAATTTGAAAATAACTAGTCCTAGTGTCGATCGAACACCGATCATGTGTCGATCATAACTCTGATACAGACACGAAGTTCTATCGATCTTGAACACAGTTCCAGTTCGAATACTCATACTGTGTCGACCACAAGCACCAGCTCACAAATAATGATTGACACTGACAGAACCAAGAAAGGTCAGTACCTCTGTACCTGTGCAGAATCGACGTGTCCAAACTGATTTAGTGGACACGATCAAGAATCGTCGGATACAGACGTTCTCGTGTCCGATTCGATCAAGACAGAGGATCACAACTCCTTAGGAGCAAAACACCGAGCACCTGGTGTTCAAGAAAAGGGAGAGTTTAATTCGAATTCGATTGATCATGATCAAAACCAAACACAAGAGATCTCTTCCAGTTCGAAAATCAAAACGAAAATCAATTCAAATACTCAAACTAAATTGAAGAACACCAAATCATGCAAGAACACTGACACAGACTCAAGGACTCCAAGGTAACTTACTGTTTGATCAATTTACGTTGTGCTCGTTGCGGAGCTCGTCGACTGCGTCTGATCAACCAGTCGATCGAATCTGTCATTGATGTCTCATCAAAAGCTTGTTGAGAACGCTCGTCGTCCGCGAGATTCCTTTGCGACCTTTCCTCGAACGCCTAGTGGTACACTCTGCGGATCGTTCGTCGTCGCCGGAGAAGAAATCGTCGGCTTGTCGTTGTCGGTGGAGCTCGTCTGCGCTCGGTGGAGACTCGTCGTCGCTTAGCCGATGGAGCTCGCTTGAGCTCGGAGGAGACTCGTCGTCGACTGATCCGTGCCTCACCGGAGCTTCGCCTAGTGCGGAGGACGGATCGCAATGGCTGCGCTCGATTCTGTGGAGAGGCCATTAGGCTTCTTGATCGCGCGAGATTTGGCAAACTTGAGTCTGCGGTTTTTGAACCACTGCCAAATGGGCCGGGTCTTGGAAGAGAATGAGTGGGCTGAGGGAATGGTTTGGAAAATGGTTGAATGAAAATCAATAGGACTTATGGGGTATTTATAATGTCCAAGGAAGATTCTAGATCCTCTCCAAATTAGGCACATGCCTAACAACTTCTTGAAAAATATATAGGACTTCCACAATTATTACAAAAATGCCACGTTATTTCCATTATTAATTAATTACTATCTAAAATTAATTTTAGGAATTTTTTTTGTGTGGAAAATAATTTCAAGCTATAAAATAAATATTTGAATTTTTTTATTGAAACTACTATTACAAATCTCTTTATTCAAATTTTTAGAAAGAGGGAGTTACATCCTTTTCTTGTTGATGTAGAAAACCTTCTGTTTTTCCTTTTTAGTCTCCAAGATGAACCATGTTTAACTTAGCAAACTGTTTCGACAGTATTTATCTTCATTTAGCACATGGCTTCATCTTCAATATGAATCCAACGCAGAAAATCTTCTAGCATAATTTTTATCTTCTTACGATACATGTCAGTTGCGAACTTGTTCCAACTAGGAGAGATCTTGGAGATGATGACCCCCACCATAAACTTGTCTGCTTGAAGCATGTCTTCCTCATCAAGTTTTTACTACAGCTTCAGTAGTTCTTTGACATGAGACAATATTGTCTTCTCGTCTTCAAATTATATTTTCATGAACTTGTCGACGAGATGGATCTTTGACATCTTCTCATCATTTTGTACTATTTCTCAAGGTACTCAAGGTGTCTCTTGCCAATTCTTTCTTGTTGTACCACTCTGCCATATAATCATCCATGGAGTTGAGAATCAACAACTTCCAAAGTTTTTTGTCTATTCTCTATTTTTATGTGTAGAAGCATGAAAAATACGCTGGATAACTCTACGCAGCACGGTGATGCAGGGCAGCGTAAACAATGGACCTCAGAGCCATCAAGCATGCAACAGAGCTTTTTCGCTGAGCACAGCGTAAAATATAAGCTCAAAGGACCATCCGCGTAATACAGTACGCCCAGGCCGCTTCAGCGTAAAGAAGGTGCTACATCGCCTCTATGGCGTAAAACTCATCCGCTTTCAATGCAGCATTAAAATGTACGAGAAACGTTTCGTATTCCCCGAAATGAACCTGTCAAAACACGCAGTGAACCTGACGTCTGACTCCTGACAAAGAGTACTGCACGGTTACCCAGACGACGGCTGGAATAATGGCAGACCACTCGGGACGCGCCCCTGCATTTAATGTACAGGATGATGGCGGATCTTTGAATTTAATGCAGGGGATTTGATTAAATGTCACCGAACCGTCGTTTAGTGACATCCCCTTTGCGTAAACTGCTTTTACGCATACAAGGGGATACGCTGCCTTGTTTTACACAGACAGACGTGAACTGTTTAGCTCCGCGGAAGACAAACAGACTGCCACGTCAAAAGCTGCTCTTCGTACAGGGCTCGAGGCACGTCTCTGCATTTTAATAGGGCAGAGTGATGGCAGACCTTCAAAACACGCCTCTGTAATTAATGCACGGGATGATGGCGGATCTTTGCATTTAATACAGGGGATTTGATCATATTCCCAAGAGCCGTAATTCCGGCTAAGGATCACTCAGGCTTCTACGCCTCCTCGACTTCTGTGCCCGCTCAGCTTCTACGCCCATTCGGCTTCTATGCCTACTCGGCTTCTACGCCCATTTTGGCTTCTATGCCTGCTCGGCCTCTACGCCCATTCGGCTTCTATGCCTACTTGGCTTCTACGCCAACCTCTTCTACACGAGGGATACCTACCTACGTGGCTTCTACGCCGTGATCTTCGCAGCAGTTATACGCATTTTGTCCCTTAGTTGGACACGCGGCACACGCTCATTCAAAAGATCATCTATACGCGGGCAACGGTTATTTTAACCATCGTGTAAAAGGGTGCTGTACTTTTCACTACTCGGTTTCTACACCGACTGAGTGGTCACTGTCACTAAAACTCTATAAATAGAGACCTCTATCAACAGAGGACAAGGTCAAACGTTTAAAAAGGAAAAACCTCAAAAGAGATCGAACCATAGGTCAAAAAATTGGTCAAAAGATCGAGAAGAGAAGTGGAAGAGTCCTTGAGAGAGAAGAATCCAGAGCTCAGGCAAAGAGTAGTGATCGACGACTTTGGCATCGTGCATCCACCCTCTTTTGCAACCTTCGAAGCTGCTTTCCGTCTTCTACGGCACTTCTTCACCATCGTGTGGTCCAAGGGCTAAAGTGATCGACTGCAGATCAGACACCTATAGCAATATTTACCCAGATTTAAAAATTATACTCGACATCCTCGTATAGGATTAATTGTACAAGCTTGTTTGTAAACTAAAGAAAGGGTTTCGTATAAACCCCGTCTTATATATATTCTTTCTTTTGTTTATCACCATAAACAAGATGGCGACTCTGCTGGGAACATCCTTCTCCTCTGACGAGAAGGCGATTGCTCAACACGATGCAGTATCTGTGGGATCCGTAAAGAAGACACTGGTCGTCCAGTTCGACCAGTCTGCCTACGAAGACATGCTTCGGACAGGGGGTAGCTCTCACTCTCTCTCTCTGTACAAGACAACAGGAAGCTGCACAAGGTCTGGATGCCCAAGACATCCACTACCATTCCTGTCGACTCTTCGATCTCTCCGACCAATGAGGTTGTAGCATTGCTCCCTCCGCGCCTTGCGCGTAAAATTCATTCGCCTGTCTCTGACAGGGCCGATAAAACTTCTGGCAATGCCTCAGCGCTAACCCAGAAGTATCCTCCGCGCCTTACGCGAGAAATTCAGTCTCCCGTCCTTCGCGGAATAGACAAAACTTCTGGCAATGCCTCAGCGCTAACCCAGAAGTATCCTCCGCACCTTGCGCGAGAAATTAAGTCTCCCGTCCTTGGCAGAACAGACAAAACTTCTGGCAACGCTTCAACACTAACCCAGAAGTATCCACCGCGCTCTGCGCGTAGAAACCAGTCTCCCGTCCTTGGCGGAATAGACAAAATTTCTGATAATGCCGCAGCGCCAAATTAGGAATCCCAAACTCGCTCCTTCCGCGGAAAAGCAGATGATCCCTGCAATCTACGTAAGGGAAAGCGAGTAGCGGACTGCTCAACTTCTCGGCCTCTACGCCAGCAAGGGAAGAATCTGCTGTCACGACCCGCACCCGGTGTAAGGGTACTAGTCGGAAACAACGCCCAGCCTACGCCGCAGAATCGGCGGTAGAACGCTGTCTAGATAATCTATCTAACAATATAATGAACCACCAATAATGATAGTATACTCAATCACAGAACTAAGATAGAATGAACACGAATCAGATAAGAATAGAATAGTCACAATACAACCCATGAGTCTAAAATAATACATCAATGAGTCAGAAGAAGTACAGAAATAAGCTGGAGACAAATCCAGTACAAAAGAATACTACAAAGCTACAAAGCTACAACTCCAGGGTCAACTGTCTCAGTTGGGATAAGTCCCTCTTGAGCCAGGGTCTCAGAATCTAAACCCACAACATCCTGGGGTCCATAATAGGTAGGGTACTCCTCAGTGTCATCTGGAAAAATATATCCAGTCAGGAAAGGAGCAGAGTACAACCCTAACAGCAGTTCTCAAACAATGATAAAAACTATGTAACAGTAAATAGCTATGGATAAACAAGATGCACAATAGACAGGAGAGATATATATGTACAATAAGGAAATACTGGAAATAAATACAATAAGGAACAATATGCCAATGAAACAAGAATACTAATGACTAAGTGTGTGAGTACTAGCTTAACATGTGATCGGCTTGGGCAAGATGCAATGCGGCCTGGCTAATCATACGTGCGGTGCATGATCAACACTATTCGCTTACCAGTACTTTATTCAATAGGAATTTGATCACATATCTATACTAATACTCCCCACCCCCGACTGGTATAATAGATCCAACCACGGTATGCTATGGCACTAGATTCCCCAAGAAGAGAGCGACTCCTCCCGAAAATCGGTGTCTGTACATGTACAAGATAACCAATGAAACAATACTTGCACCATATACACCATATACCAAGGAATAACATCTCATGACGAGATCCGGATATACCAATCCGTGTAACCATAGTGTCAAGAGAAACATGTATATCTACACTAGATACAACGAACATAGAGGATATCATAAATGAGAAACTATCAGAGAATGTACTCGCCTGAAGTACAATGAACAGTCTCACAGATGTCTGACTCGGTGCCTCGAAGACCTAGATATGGAATACAACATTAATACAAGGTCCCGGAAAGAGAACAAGTCAAACTAGGCAACTTCTAGGTCAATAAGTCAATTCTAAGTCAAAAGTCAACTATGGTCAACTCTAAAGTCAACTAAAGTCAAACATGGTCAAACCAAGGTCAACCTCACAAGACATCTATAAAAATAATATAGAAATAAAATACAATAATTTAGGAATCAAAATTAGATCCCAAATTGATACCCACACAAAGTATACTAATAATACAAATAATACATACCCTAAAATAATATATATACAAACCAATATTTATACAAATAACATAATATATTATTACTAATATTATACTTCACAAAACACACATATATATACAAATATATATATACAATAATAATATATAAAATATAAATTTAAACTGTCAAAGCGTCACTGAAAACAGTGAACAAAATAAGATAAAATAAAACAGGTTTAATAGTGATGGTCTTGACTGTCACTGAAAAATCTGTCGCAGAAACCCCATATACAAACCGCTGCTGTCACAGTTTGCTGACAGTTTCAAACTGTCACAAAAAAAATGTCGCTGAAAGGTTGCCGCTCAACTGCCCGCAACATTAATGACAGATCTTGTCATTAATGCTGACCACTGTACAGCGGCTGCTGTTCAGACCAATTAATGACAGTTTCAACTGTCAAAGAAACCACTGTCACCAAAACAATAAAAATATAAATATATATATATATACAATAATAATCACAATACATATATATTAATAATTATATACTTATATATATACACATATAAACTTATAATTAAATACCAAAGGTTACCAAAACACATGCACATATTAATGTACATATTTTACATGGCTAGAAGCACACATAAAAATACATTAATATACAAATAATTACATAATAATTATAAATAATATAATTACACAATCAAACACATAAATATATTTTATAAAACATTTATGTATAATTTATATTATTAACATAAGTACATATATAATTGCATGCAAGAAAGCTACATATTATATTGGTACATCACATTAGCACCCAAAAATATATAGATCTATGCTACAATATCATAATAAATACACAAAATAATTATATAATATCTATATATATTTACTAATTATAAATGAAGAATTTAAAGCATAAGTAATTAGATCTACACAAAACACACCAAATTAAAGAGTATCACACCGTATCCCACTAGATCTAGGATACGTATGCGACACGAGTCCAACACACAACCAATTGCACCCCGAAGGACACAAACAAGTCACAAATAATATTTATGAATAAATCAAAGTGTCAAAAGTAGATCTATGTGTCCGTGTCAAAATACGACATGTTCAAAGCCCCGTGTCGGAGGAAAACCCCCAAATGACACGTATCACCAAATAGTTGGGATACGAACCACAAGTATCCAAATTATGGATACGACACTAGCCCCAAACACATAAGCACATGTCCAATTGATCTATAGGATCAATTGACACACACAACAAAATGTAAATTCAGAATTCCAACAAAATTGACACAAAAAGCACCATAACTTTCTCCATGGGTCTTCTATGAACACAAAACAAAGTCCTATGGGTAGTACATACATATGGGTTGATTTTACATGATTAAATCTCAGATTTAGAAGCTATTTTAATGGAAAAATCTGAATTATACCTATTGGGAGATGGATTTCCAATGAAACCTCCAATTGAGATGAACTTGCTTCCAAATTGTAGATCCTTGCTCCTCTTTGTAGATCCTTGCTTCCTTCTTCTAGATCCTTACTTTCTCCTTCTCTAATGGTGAATTGGGAAGAATTTGGAATGAATTTGGTAGAGAATTGGATTGAAAATGGAGGCAATTTGGTAGTGAGAAATTCTAGATCTAGATTTGAAAATGAAATGAGAGGAGAGAGAAATTTCCCTCCCTCTAATATAGGCCGGCCATGCCCCCCTCCCCAAGCAATTATGAAATGTCCAATGTACCCTTTGGGGCCTCTCATGAAGAAATAATTAAGGAAGGAAGCTTCTAGTCTAATCACTTAATTAATTTAATCCATCTCCTTAACTATGGGCTTTCTAAATGGGCCAAGTCTAACTAATTAATTCATGTTGGTCCATGGGTCCAAACTAAACTAGTTGGGTCCACTAATATAAGTCCAAAATAGTTTAAATAATATCTAACAACAATTAAATAATACAACAAATAATTATTTACCATGCACAATATTTATTTAAATAGGAAATTACTAAAATACCCTTTTCCTAAAATGTGGTAGTGACATCTGCCCACCCTTCGGGTTACGCGAGGAACTGATGGCCGGCTGAGGGCCTCCTCGGCTTTACGTCAGACGGGGCACAGCGTCAAATTACGCCAGGAGGAGCCCCTCAGCGTAAAGAAGGCTTAATTTGCGGAAAGACTCACTCCTCGGGGATTATCCGTTGACCAGATGGCCAACCTATTGTATACGGGTGGCACAGAAAAAACTATGGTTCCCAACATCCGTACCCCCACTAATGTAAAAAGGCATAATAAGCCTTCTCCTCCTTCTATTAAAACCCCTGATTTGCGCAATTTCTTGATCCAGAAACGTAGAGGCAGATGTCAAAATCATGACCTGGTGCCCTTAACTACTAAAAATGGGGAGAGCATGTGGGGGGTAGCATCAACAGCTAACGTCGTCACGACCTATGAAGATACTATCTTTATAGTCCCATCTACTAGCAACGATCAGCATCCAATCGTCTTCGGTCGCATGCAGAGTAAACCGATTGAACAAGAGGATGCTCACGAACCTGATGCTGGGAGAATGCAAGTCTACCGTTATAGCCCACAAGCTTTGAGGATTATGCAAAATATGGGTTATGATTTGAAGTTGAAACCAGGCCTCAATAAGGGAAAAGGCAGGCGAATGCCATTGCGTGGCGACCGCTACGGTCAACTAACTCGTTTCGGGTTAGGATATGCCTTATCTCATGTGAACTCCAAACCCGTAAAGACAGTTCCTTCTAACTCAACTTCTGTAGGCAATGACATGCCTGGGGGTAGTCTCCCTCGACAAAGCAAAGCAGCATCCAAAGCTGGGGGTAGAATTCCCTCTGAGTCTGAAGATGATGCAACAATGACCGTCTTCCCAAAAAATTGCACGACTCAGGAGTCGGCAGTTCGAAGGCCAAAGGGAACTTTCTCGTTCAATGAGGATAATGTTATTAAAATCTTCAACATACTGATGAAGGAAAACAAGCTTCGGCTACCCAACATTAGATACCATAAAAAGGCTAGCAAGGTCGATGACCCAGAATATTATCTCTTTTATCGGTACGTTCATCACCCCATAAGGGCATGTTATATACTGAAGAAGTGAATCCAGGAGTTAATCGACGCCAAAGTCGTTTCCTTGCATTTATAAACAAGAAGAGGGTCACTACAAATTGGTCTCAAATCAATATGACCATTTGCTCCCTAACTCCAATACCGGATGACGAGTCCAGACAAAGTTCCTCCAGCGGGGTTTGTTATGTCCAAGTGACCTCTGAACACTTCCTCCCGGATTTTTGTTATTGATCAGAACTTCTCCATGTCCATATCACCTCTGAGAAAAGTTCTTCTCTTTGACTTTTTGCTATTACGCTCGCATAGCCCCTGATAGTGTTAGTTGCTTCGAGCTTATTATCCTTACTTAAGGTACGCCATGGATAATAGGTCCACCACTCCGGCGAAGTTTGTCATGTTCATATTACCTCTGAACAAACTTCCCGAAGTTCGGCTGCCGATTATCATGTCCATATTACCTCTGATATTGGTTGCCATCTGTAAACCCCCTCAATTTATTCTATAGATAGTCGAATTTGGATTTGGAAAATTTTGAATTTAGCAGCAGATGTTGAGGTTTAGAGTGGAGTTAAGTTGTCTGGTATTTTAATTCTTTTAATTAAAATTCTTGGCACGCCCTATGATTGCATAATTATTCGGAGTCCAATATCAGCCCATAAATTCTACCGGACTTTTGTACTTCTGACTTGACTCGCCAATTTAGGCACTGGACTTTCTTTTGTCACTCAAAATTATATTTTTGTTGTGCTCTAAATTAATTGCACAATTTTCTGAAAACCGTAATCCATATTTAATTCCGTGTCGGACACCTGTGTCGTTACCCTAAATTTTGAGATACCAACTTAACCCGTTGAGCCGGACCAACTAAAGGGTCCAAGACTGACTCCAAGTCTCCACCATTTTTGGCCTTTGTGTCATTTCCGAATTTTGACCCCAAGTGCCCCCATTTAATTTAAAATCGCGGGACACTTTATTTCTATTTTAATCGAGGATACCCCTTTTCCCTAATCCTATTTTAATCCTTAATTAATCCCGATGGCCATTAAATTAAACCCGTGCCAAACCCCCAACACCCCCTCGCCATGCAAATCATCAACCGCATTTTTCTCCACAAATTTTGCGTTATTTTATGTGGTTGTGCAAATCCCCAAACTTTAGGGGCTAATTTGCAAATATGGCAACATGTGTCAAAACCTCATTGGTTTAAACCCAAATGGAGAAGCCCCCACCCATGACCGTTCAAAACCACACTCCACTCTCCTTTGTGAGCACACAACTTTTCTTCATGACACATCCAAGCCATCCATTCAATTTAGGATTCACCATCACCCTCCATCCAACACACCACTCCCCTATAAAACCATCACCCTCACAAACCCCAAGGTCGGCCCTAATCCCAACATTTGGGAAACCTCACCCCCTATCTCTCTCCTTCTCCATATTTATATTTTCCATACACACTCCTCCTTCTTCAAAACTTCTTCTTCCTCCTTCATTCTTCTTCATCCTTGCTTCTCCCTGAAGGAGTTACTCTCGCCGGCCTGTTCCCCGACCGCCGGCCTGTAATTCCACGACCGCCCATGGTGCAGTCCGGTCCAGCCCACTCCGGCCGGTCCGGTCCAGCCGTCCCACAGCAACTGTGCAGCGTTTCCTCCGTCGGTTGTGCGCTGACCGCTCCGGCAGTGCAGCAGCACCCCGGATCCCTTGCATCCCCCCATCTCTCGAGTTCCCCTGTGGCCGACCCCGTGCCTGATCCGCAGCTGACTCCACAAGCAGCCCCCGCTCACTCCGGTCGTGCCCGACGGCCGGTGCAGCCCCCTGACCGATCGGTGTAGCAGCTCCCACCCCGATCCACTATGTACTCCTTCCCGTCCGGCCGACTGTGCATGGCTCCAGCACAGTTCTCCACCCCCGCACTCCGGCGACTGACCGCCCTCGACTCCGGCCTCCTCCCTGTCCGACTCCTTCACCACCACCTTTAGTTTCCTTCACCACCACCTTTAGTTTCCCTCACCACCACCTTTAGTTTCCTTCACCACCACCATTAGCTTCCTTCACCACCACCATTACACCACCCCGCGGCCACCCTCCACCGGCCGTGCTCCGTGGTCATCGGCGAGGTCGACTCTCCCCTCTCTTGTCTTTAAATTCCAGAATTTTAATATCATTTTAAATAAGATTTATTTATATGTTTAGATGTGTGAGATGTTAGTTAGGGTGGTGTGTATATAATTTGGATATATATGGTCAGTTGTAGAAGCATGAAAAATATGCCAGATGGCTATATGCAGCTTATTGCTGCGGGGCGGCATAAAAAAAAAGCATGACCTCAGAGCCGTCAGAGGACCATCCGCGTAAGTGCAGAGCGTCCAGGCTGCCTCAGCGCAAAACAGAGGGCTTCGTCGCCTATATGGCGTAAAACACATCCGCTTTCAATACAGCATTAAAGCGTACGAGGAACGCTTCGTGTTCTCCGAAGTGAACCTGTCATGTCCTGCAAATGAACCTGACGTCTGGACTTCTGACAAAGGGATACTGCTCGACTACCCAGGCGACGGCTATAATGATGGCACGACACTGTGACCCAGGCTGTCGTTTACTGCCTTTCCCTCTGAGAAAACCGCTTTTTCGTGTACAGAGGACTACGCCGCCTAGTTTTACACAGGCAGATGTGAGCTGTTTACTCTCCGCGGAAGATAAACCGCCTGCCACGCTGAAAGCTGTACTTCGTACAGGGCTCGAGGCACAGCTCTGCATTTAATGCACAGAACGGTGACAGTTTCTCGAGGCACGTCTCTGCGATTGATGCACAGAAGAGCTGCAAACCTTCAGAACATGCCTCTGCATTTAATGCGCGGGATGATGGCGGATCTCTGCATTTAATGAAGGGGATTTGATTTAATGTCACCAAACCGTCGTTTAGTGACATCCCCTTCGCGTGTTCTGCTTTTACGCATGCAAGGGGATACGCTGCCTTGTTTTACACAGGCAGACGTGAGCTTCTTACGCTCCGCGGAAAACAAATCGCCTGCCACGTCAGCAGCTACTCTGCGTGCGGGGTTCGAGGCGCGTATCTACATTTAATGAGCAGAATAATGGCAAATCTTAAAGACAAGCATCTGTATTTAATGCACGGGATGGTGACAGATCTCTGCATTAAATGCGAGGGATTTGATTATATCTTCTGCATCTACTCGGCTAAGACGTCCACATCAGCGCTCTGGCACCTTACGCAACGGCTTCTACGCCCGTTCAGCTTCTGTACTCACTCGGCTCCTACGCCCACTCGGCCTCTATGACCACTCGGCTTCTACGCCTACTTGGCTTCTATGCCTATTCGGCTTCTATGCCTACTTGGCTTCTATGCTATGGTGACAGACATTGGCTTTTACGCCCACCTCTTCTACACGAGGGAGACCTACCTGCGTGGCTTTTACGCCGTGATCTTCGTAGCAACAGTACGCATTTTGTCCCTTAGTTAGACCCGCGTCACATGCTCATTCAAAGGATCATCTATACGCAGGCATTGGTTATTTTAACCATCGTATAAAAGGGTGCTGTGTTGTCCACTCCTCGGTTTTTATACCAACTGAGTGGTCACTGTCACTAAAACTCTATAAATAGAGACCTCTATCAAGAGAGGAACAGGTCAGGAAAAAAATTGATCAACGATCGGGCTTTTGAAAAGAAGATCGAACAAGGTCAAGTAAAATAAGGAGAGAAGAGATCGAGAGAGAGAGAGAGAAGAATCCGGAGCTCAGGCAAAGGGTAGGGATCGGCGACTTTGGCATTGTGCATCCACCCTCTTTTGCAACCTTCGAAGCTGCTTCCCATCTTCTACGGCACTTCTTCACCATGGTGTGGTCCAAGGGCTAAAGTGATCGACTGCAGATTAGACACCTATAGCAATATCTACCCAGATTAAATAAATTGTACTCCCACATCCTCGTATAGGATTAAATTGTACAAGTTTGTTTGTAAACCAAAGAACACGAGTTTCGTGTGAACCCCCACCTGAATACATTTCATTCTTTCGTTTTCTACCACAAACAAGATGGCGACTCTGCTGGGGAAGTCTTTCTCTTTTGATGAGGAAGTAATTGCTCAACACGATGCGGTATCTATAGGGACCGTGAAGAAGACACTGGTCGTCCAATTCGACCAGTCTGCCTACGAAGACATGCTTCAAACCGGGGGTAGCTCTCACCCTCTCTCCGTCCAAGACAACAGGAAGCTGCGCAAGGTCTGGATGCCCAAGGCATCCTCTACCATCCCTGTGGACTCTCCGATCTCTCCGACCAATGAGGTTGTAGCATTGCTCCCTCCGTGCCCTGCACGTAAAATTCAGTCACCTGTCTCTGACAGGACCGACAAAACTTCTGGCAATGCCTCAGCGCTAACCCAGGAGTATTCTCCGTGCCCTGCACGTAAAATTCAGTCGCCTGTCTCTGACAGGGCCGACAAAACTTCTGGAAATGGCTTAACGCTAGTCCAGAAGTCCACTCCGCGCCCTGCGCGTAAAATGCAGTCTCCCGTCACTGGCGGAATAGACAACATTTCTGATAAAGCCTTGGCGCCAAATCAGAAATTTCAAACGCACTCCACGCGTAAAAACTTCATCTGCCTTCCGCGGAAAAACAGATGATCCCTGCAATCTACGCAGGGGAAAGCAAGCGACGGACTACTCAATTTCTCGGCCTTTACGCCTGCGAGGGAACAATCTGCCTACCCTCCGGATTATGCGAGATGCTGACGGCCAACTGAGGACCTCTTCAGCTTTACGCCAGTCTGAGCAAATCTCTAAATTATGCCAGACAAAGTCCCTCGGCGTAAAGCAGGCTCAGGTTGCGGGAAGACACCCTCCTCAGGGATTATCCGCCACCCAGCTGGCCAACCTGTTGTACACAGGTGGCACAGGGAGAACCATGGTTCCCAACCGCCGCATGCCCACTGATGGGAACAGATGGAACAAGCCATCGTCGTCTCCTTCTGCGACTCCTCCTGACCTGCACAAATATCTAATCCAGAAGCGTAAAGAGAGGGGATCTTCCAACATGTCTATTGCGCCTCCTAGCGAGCGCTGTTGTAATAGTCATAAGGTTGTGATTAATTGCTGCTGTTCTGAAGCAAAATGGTCGATCTTCGACCGGTTGAGCTACTCTCTGTCTTTCCAGGAAGAAGAGCCCGCGTATGCACCTGTGAACATGGCTTCACACATACCTAGAGGAGGTCCGAACTCAAGATGTCATCCCTCCAGGTCTCCGAGCCGAAGGAGATTTAATGAGCTCCTCAGGAACGCTGAAGCTGGGGTGTTCCAAAACACTCGTGCAAGGTCACGGCAACCAGCTGCGTACTCTTTTAATTCCGACGCTGGGGGTCGCCAATCCCCCGAATCAGATGCTGAGAGTATAGAGTCAACCTCTACGGCAACCTATACTCATTCTTCAATGACACCCAGGGAGATGGGAGTTTATGCCGCTGAAGATGAACGCGAGGAAGCTTCGCCGTCAGGGAGCGCGAAACAACGCATCACTATATTGGAGACATCTCTGAAACAAATGCAATCCATGATGGAGAACATGCACCAGATGATGCTAACTCAGCACACGACTGCCATGGCTCAAGCATCGGTCCCGCCAACTCAGATACGTGTGGGGGTGGACTTACCACCGCCAAACCCGAGCCAAGAGCCTGCTCTAGATCAAGAGTCGGCAGTTCCTCCGCTTCCTCACTCGGAGAATATATTGCCTCCCGTTGGAGTCACGATACAACCAACTCCACACCACTCCGTAGTCCCGCTTCCGGCTGAAAATCTGATGCAGGCAGTACGGGAGTTGAAAGCCCAGTTTGACGCCTTGAAGCACAAAGATCAGCTCAAGAAACTGGGAATCAACCAGCCTTACCCATCTACCTGGGAAGAGGTCCCTTTCCCTCCGAGATACAAACCTCAGACTATGGCTCTGTTCGAGAGAAAAACATCACCAAGTCAGTATATGAACTATTTCAGTATGATGACGGTGTTGCTGCAAGGGAACGACGCCCTCCTCACTCGGGTGTTCAAAGGTTGTCTCTCAGGAGTAGCCTATCAGTGGTACTGTAGCTTGGCGGACAACTGTATTACTTCCTTCGAGGACTTCAAAGTGTTATTCTTCACGCGATTCTACGAGGGAGGAATGGACATGTCTATGTCCTCTCTCATCGAAGTCAAGCAGAGGGAAAAGGAGGACGTTCGCACCTTCATCGAACGTTTTTGTCAGGCCACCTTACAGATGCCTCCAGGAGTTCCAGACTCTACGTTGGTAGACATTTGCAGGAAGAACCTTCTTCCCGTGGTCTCGGTGTTCACAGGACCATATCAGTTCCGTGATTGGCCCTCGTTCATCCTCTCGGCCGTAGCCGCCGAAGACAACAGTCGCAAGGCGCGCGGCAATGGCATCATGATCTCCGCTTCTGACAGAGGCAAGAAGCCATCTCCCAGCAACGACCATCCTCGTGGTCCCAAAGGGAAAGAAGCTCTAGCGATCAACACGTCCAGACAAAAGATTGTGGCAACCACGCAGACGAGACCAGGGACTTCCAGGCCAGTCGAAGTCTACTCTTTCGACGACGACGATATCCCAATTATATTCGAGTGTCTCGTCAAAAGTGGCAAGATCACCCTTCCAGAACAGAGACGGCCCCAAGAAGTCGGCAGTATTAACGACCCCAAATACTGCATCTTCCACAGATACATACACCACCCGACGAAGGCGTGTTACATACTGAAAAGGAAGATCCAGGGGTTGATCGATGCCAAGGCCATCACTTTGCACAACACCGAGAAGACGGTCACGGCCAACATGATCTCTCTACAGTTTGGCAATCTGCCTCCCCAAGAAGTCTCGGACGGGATCACACCTATTTCCCGGACCATGATGAACATCGTCAATCTCCCTCCATCTGGGGGTCAAAATCATGACCTGGTACCCCTAACCACCCGACGGGGCAAGATTATGTGGGTTCACCCCGATTTGGTGTCGGAGCTCGAGAAAGAGACTAATGCTACTAAGGCTAAGCCTAGAAAGAGCTCCAAGTGCAAACCATGCCATATGGTTGCAACTTCTTCGGCGTCAGACGAAGACGAGGTACTGGCTGCAACCCGCTCAGGGGAAACTTACCTCAAGGACTCCGGAGCGAGTCAGGAAGACGCACCGGCTGACGCTTTAGCCACCAAGCCTTCAGAACCAGAACCCGTCGTACCAGACGTCGGTCCTTCAAGACCAACTTCGGCGGACAAGGGGAAGCAAAAAGAAGTGCGCTTCGATAAACCTGTGAAAAACATTCCAAACAAAGGTTTAGAGAAGCCGTACAACTTCGACATCCTGGCCCAACTGGCCAATACACCAGCCAGACTGTCCATCTTCGAGCTACTCAGGCTCTCCCAAGACACTCGTCTAGCCCTGAGTGAGGCACTGATGCAGGCGGAGGCATACTTGGCCCAGCTCAAGTCTCCCGACGAAGAACCCGCGGCGTGTCCTCAATGCCACAGTGTGATGGAGGTGGTCCCAAATATCACTTTCACTCAAGACGACATGCTGTTAAAACATAACAGGCATGACCGACCCCTCTATTACACCGGGTACGTCAGTTCCATGGAGGTTGATCGAATCCACATAGATCCGGGATCGTCGATCAGCATCATCCCTCACATTCTGCTCAGACCGCTGAGGATCCCCACCAGCGAATTGGCTCACACCACCACCACAATCGTGGGTTTCAACGCCGGAAAAAGTAAGCCGTTGGGGAAAATTCGCCTGAGGATCCAGATTGGCAACCTCAGATCGGTGGCCACGTGTTACGTCATCGATTCAGACGTGTCCTACAACATTTTGCTGGGAAGACCGTGGATCCACGACCACAACATCGTTCTTTCGACTCTACATCAATGCCTTAAATATGTAGACACCCAAGGAACGGTACAGACGGAGGTTGCTGACCTAAACCCGTTTAAAGGGGTAGAATCCTACTACTCCGATGCCGTGTTATACTCTCAAGACCACACGGAAGACGTATCAGCCCAAGCAGAGAAGGAATCCCACCGGGAGCCAGAAGAACCCTCTGCCACACTACCGCTGTCAATCAGAGTGAAAGGACGAACCACTCGTCCAAGATCCATGGAGCCTATGGCTATCCACCTGAACAAGACCAGGTCAGGAGAAGGGGGTGATCCTCTAGTGATCACGTTGAACCAGAAGCCTCCACCCTTGGTCATCAACCTTCGGCGCAACAGGCAGCCGACTGATGTAAATGCAACCAGGAACGGAGTTCCAGATGATAATAAACATCCTCTTTTCCAGTATGTCGATGCTCCGATTCCAAATCAGGAATCCTCTCCCCATGACGATATAGGACCTATAGCGCAAAAATTCTTGGAAGCTATGGATTCTTATCATCCGTACATATGGGAGGTGGCATCATCATCCAATGTCGTCACGACATATGGACCATATGAGGATTCCATCTTCATTGTTCCGCCTACCAGCAACACTCAGCATCCAATAGTCTTCGGTCGCATGAGCAAAGAGTCGACTATGTGAGAAGATGTCTTCGACGACGATACCGGGAAAATGCAAGTTCACCGATACAGCCCGCAAGCGTTGAAGATCATGCAAAACATGGGCTACGACTTGAAGCGAAAGCCAGGCCTCAACTACGGAAGAGGCAGACGAATGCCGCTGCGCGGCGATCCCTACTATCAACAAACTCATTTCGGGTTAGGGTATGCCGCCTCCCTTGCAACTTCCAAGTCAAGCGAGGATGCCTGTTCCTCTTTTGAAGACGACTCGTCACCCTCCGACTCATCTCACGCTCTCCAGCGAACATTACCAGTAAATATGGTAGTGACGGATCCCTTCGAGTCAGACGAACAAGAATCAGAGCCGTTTGAGAGTGACTCTTGGGCCCAACAGATGGATACACAATGGGAGTTCTGCTTCAAACAGAGAGAACCTCCCACCAAAGATGAAGTTATCCAGGTTGATGTTGGGGGTGAACTTTCGCCAAAGCCGATATTTATCAGTAATAATCTTTCCCCAGCTGAAAGGGAAGAAGTTATTCAACTGATAAAAGAATATATCGACGTCTTTGCGTGGAATTATGAGGATATGCCCAGACTTGATCCAAAGGTGGCTACTCATAAACTCAACATATTGCCCGATTCAAAGCCTGTGAAGCAGCACCAACGCCGGTTCCGCCCGGATATGATGGACGCCATTGAAGCTGAAGTCAAGAAGTTGATAGCCTGCGGTTTCATCCGGGAGGAACAACATCCCGATTGGGTCGCCAATGTTGTCACAGTCATGAAGAAAAGCAGGAAAATACGTATCTGCATCGATTACCGAGATCTGAATGCAGCCTGTCCCAAGGACGAGTTCCCTCTTCCCATCACAGACATCATGATCGACAATACCTACGGTTTTGAATGCATGTCTTTTATGGACGGATTCTCGGGATACAACCAGATCAAGATACATCCCGAAGACGAGAAGCATACTGCTTTCCAGACCCCACTGGGGGTATATTGCTATACGGTCATGCCCTTCGGATTGAAGAACGCCGGGGCGACATACCAACGGGCTATGAGTAACATATTCCACAAGCATTTACGTAAGACAGTGGAATGTTACGTAGACGATATAGCTGTCAAGAGCCGCCTCAAAGGTGATCACATCCAAGACTTAAGGACGATGTTCGAGTTAATGTGCCAACATTAACTCAAGATAAATCCTACCAAGTCCTTCCTAGGGGTATCTAGTGGAAAGTTTCTGGGATTTGTCATTACCGCCAAGGGCATTCAAGCGGACCCTGATAAAGTCCAGGCCATTGTAGAAATGCGACCGCCCCGTAATCTGAGGGAACTCCGGGGATTTCGAGGCCGTCTAGCTTATATCCGGAGATTCATATCCAACCTCTCAGGGAGGTGTCAGCCTTTTTCTCATCTCATGAAGAAAGGTGTATCCTTTGTATGGGACAAGACCTGTCAGCAAGCGTTCGGAGATATCAAGCGCTACCTCACCATAAAGGGAAGAAGTTATTCAACTGATAAAAGAATATATCGACGTCTTTGCGTGGAATTATGAGGATATGCCCAGACTTGATCCAAAGGTGGCTACTCATAAACTCAACATATTGCCCGATTCAAAGCCTGTGAAGCAGCACCAACGCCGGTTCCGCCCGGATATGATGGACGCCATTGAAGCTGAAGTCAAGAAGTTGATAGCCTGCGGTTTCATCCGGGAGGAACAACATCCCGATTGGGTCGCCAATGTTGTCACAGTCATGAAGAAAAGCGGGAAAACACGTATCTGCATCGATTACCGAGATCTGAATGCAGCCTGTCCCAAGGACGAGTTCCCTCTTCCCATCACAGACATCATGATCGACAATACCTACGGTTTTGAATGCATGTCTTTTATGGACGGATTCTCGGGATACAACCAGATCAAGATGCATCCCGAAGACGAGAAGCATACTGCTTTCCGGACACCACTGGGGGTATATTGCTATACGGTCATGCCCTTCGGATTGAAGAACGCCGGGGCGACATACCAACGGGCTATGAGTAACATATTCCACAAGCATTTACGCAAGACAGTAGAATGTTACGTAGACGATATAGCTGTCAAGAGCCGCCTCAAAGGTGATCACATCCAAGACTTAAGGACGATGTTCGAGTTAATGCGCCAACATCAACTCAAGATAAATCCTACCAAGTCCTTCCTAGGGGTATCTAGTAGAAAGTTTCTGGGATTTGTCATTACCGCCAAGGGCATTCAAGTGGACCCTGATAAAGTCCAGGCCATTGTAGAAATGCGACCGCCCCGTAATCTGAGGGAACTCCGGGGATTTCGAGACCGTCTAGCTTATATCCGGAGATTCATATCCAACCTCTCAGGGAGGTGTCAGCCTTTTTCTTATCTCATGAAGAAAGGTGTATCCTTTGTATGGGACGAGACCTGTCAGCAAGCGTTCGGAGATATCAAGCGCTACCTCACCAGTCCGCCAGTTCTGGTGCCTCCCGTCATGGGAAGACCATTCTTGCTGTACGTTCGAGCGATGGACCATTCACTGGGAGCTCTTCTCGCACAAAAGAACGATATGGGTCATGAACAAGCTATCTACTACCTCAGTAGGATGATGGTCGGAGCCGAACACCGGTACAACCCAGTGGAGAAAGAATGCTTGGCTCTAATGTTCGCTATCCAGAAGACGCGACACTATGTCACGGGCCAGACGATTCAGATCATCTCCAGGATCAACCCTCTTCGAGTACTGATGAGCAAGCCGAGTGCTCTTAATTCCCGACTCGCTACTTGGGCGATGCTGTTAACACCATATGACATGGTGTAAGTCCCTCAGAAGTCCGTCAAAGGCCAAGCATTGGCCGACTTCCTAGCTGCTCATCCGATCCCGGAGACCTCCAAGCTATACGAGGACATCCCTGATGAAATTACAGAATGTAATTCCGCAATGGAAAATGACGCATGGCAGCTATTCTTCGATGGTGCCTCCAGAACTGGCCCTAGGGGAAACGTGGTTTCAGGGGTAGGAATTGTCCTGGTTACCCCCGACAAACTCGTCATTTACAGAGCATACTCTCTTAGCGAGCCCTGTTCCAACAACGTCGCAGAGTATAACGCTCTACTAATCGGACTCCAAGTCGCTAAGGAACTGGGGGTCGAGTCTCTGGAAGCTTTCGGTGATTCTCTGTTGATCGTCAATCAAGTTAGGGGAATATATGAAGTCCGGAATCCGGACCTCATCCCCTATCACCAAGCAGCAGTCGAGATAGCCATGACATTCAAAGGATTCTTCCTAGAGCATGTACCTCGATCACAGAATCTGGAAGCTGATGCTCTAGCCAGTCTAGCTGCAGATTTAGCTACTCCTATAAGAAGGCAGAACTCGGTAATCCTTCTTAACAAAGATCTATTCTGTGTGAAGAACAACTCTCACATAGAATGCAGCTACGCTGTAAACACCGATCCTCCTGCGAGAGATTGGAAAAGTCCCTTCATAGATTTTGTGGCATACGGAATCTTATCGGAGGACCCCAAAGAGGTAGTATCCGTCAAGAGACGATCATTACGCTTCTACTTTGATGCGTCCTCACAATGCCTATATCGCCGGACCTACGACGGACTGCTATTGAGATGTCTCTCTAACGACGAAGCACAGCAGATTATCCGTGAAGCTCACGACGGCGTATGCGGAGCGCATCAACCCGGTCCTAAGATGCAGGATCGTATCAGGAGAATGGGCTATTACTGGCCGACTATGATCGCAGACGCAATCAAATATGCAAGACAATGCAGAGCCTGTCAGGTTCATGCAGACTTCATACATCAACCGTCCGAACATCTATATCCTACGATCGCGTCCTGGCCTTTCGAAGCATGGGATATGGATATCATTGGTCCTATTCACCCGTCTTCTTCCAGAGGTCACCAGTGCATACTGGCTATCACGGATTACTTCTCCAAATGGGCAGAGGTGATCCCTCTTGCTGAGGTAAAGGCGTCTAATGTGATCAGTTTTATCAAGCATCACGTCATTTATCGCTTTGGGATTCCCCGAAGGATAATTCACGACAATGGGCCGCAGTTCATCAGCCAGGCGTTTCATCGATTTTGCGATAAAAATCGGATACATAATATTGCCTCTACGACATATTATCCAGCTGCTAATGGTTTGGCGGAAGCTTTCAACAAAACCATTATCAAGCTCTTGAAGAAGTTCGTCTCTTCAAACAAGAGAGATTGGAATGAGAAGCTGGGCGAATGTCTCTGGGCATACCGCACAACGGTACGAACACCGACAGGTTGTACCCCATTCTCACTGGTCTACGGTAGCGAAGCAGTTCTCCCCATTGAAATCCAGATCCCGTCACTCAGAATAGCCGTGACTAACGAGCTGACTCAAGAAAAGAATGACCTTTTAAGGCTTCAAGAGCTAGAGGGATTAGACGAGAAATGCCTCCAAGCTCAACAGCGCATCGCGCTCTACCAAGCACACATTTTCAGAGCTTTCAATCATAAAGTAAAGGAAAGAGTGTTCAAAGTCGGCGAGCTAGTTTTGGCCGTAAGAAGGTCGATGATTCTTACTCACAGGAGTAAGGGCAAATTCCAGCCCAAATAGGAAGGTCCTTATGTGATCGAGACAACGTTCTCAAACGGCGCTTACAGGTTAGCCCAGCCTAACGGAGACCTGTTAATGGCTCCTATCAACGACAAATTCCTAAAGAGGTACTATGCTTAATCTTCTCTGCTCAAGTGGAAAATAGCGAAAACCTCAATTCTGACAAAACTACTTCCAAAACGAAACTAGTTGGGCTATATTCTATCATGTCCATATAACCTCTGAATAGATATGTTCGACTAATTTGGAAATGCAATACCTATCACGTCCATATTACCTCTGATAGTGTCTTGTCTACAAACTTTAGTCAAAGCATATTCTATCATGTCCGTATGACCTATGAATATATATGTCCCATCAAAGTATATTCTATCATGTCCGTATGACCTATGAATAGATATGTTCTACCAAAGCATATTCTATCATGTCCGTATGACCTCTGAATAAATATGTTCTGCTAAAGTTTACCAAGAGTCTATCACGTCCATACTACCTCTGATATCACTCTCGCCCAAACCTGTCATTTACATTCCGAAATGATGGGTCCACAAAGTCAGAAAAGAGTCGCTTTATTTATTCCCAAAAGGAGCAGAATTATACTAGAAAGCAAAAAGAAGAAAGAGTACATCATTGTGGGGGAGCAGTCAGATCGTGAATCAGCTTCGTCAGTGCAGCTATCCTCTCATTCCTACAAACCAAGGCATCAGCGCGAGCCCGCTCCAGCCGTGCCTCGTGGTTGCTCATCAAGGACAGTTCGGCCCTTGCCCGAAGGGAACCCGCACGGGCAGCTTCTGCACGCTCCAAATCCCGTCGCGCTGTGCTCAGTTGACCAGTCGCTACATCCAGACCTGCCAACGACTGGGAAGCCCACTCCTCTGCCTGAGCGAGCTTTTCTTTTAGCCTACGGGCCCTCTCTATATTCCCTTCATGCTCGGATTGGTACTTCGTCTGAAGATCAAGAGCCTCCTCCACGACAGCTTTTCTTTTATCCATCTCCAGCTTATGTGTTTTGGCGGATTTATCTAGGCTTTCCAGCTGTTGAGTAAACCGTGCTGTCATAAAGTCGTACCTGGCCTGGACCTCAGCTTCGATGCTTCCTCGAGTCAGCTGCAAGTATTCGTTAATGGGTTGCTCTAAACCATTAACCATCGTCTCCAGGGCATCAGCTACCCCGAAGTTGCCAAATTCCCTGATCGCCCCGATCGAAAACTGAGAAGCCTTCTTCAGACGCTCGAAGTCCAGATTCTTCGCCAATACCATTGATATCAGCGTTTTCAAGCTGGCATAGAAGAGGCTGGTATATTGATCGGTCAGCACGGCCAGATCCGATTGGACGCCAGGAGTGGCCGCGATGTTGGCGAGTCCGCCTCCAGGAATGATTGCAGACGATATGGCCATGGCCGTCGCCTCAACAGGTCGTGCGACCAAAGGGGATGCAACAACGACAGTCGAAGTCATCGACATACTCGTAGGAGGCGAGGTCACGATGACGGGCTCATCCTCCTCTCGAGATGTCGAAACTACTCGGGGCAAGCCGGCACCCGAAGATATTTCCTCCTCAAGGCCAGGCGCCTCCGCATCACAGCCAGAAGCCAAAGCCGAGCCAAAAAGTCCTTCAGCGCTCTCCTCTCCCTCTGCCCCTGAAAAGAGGATGAGAAAGTTAATAATTCACACGATGTATTTCTCTAAAAAGAAGGGCATAAAAAAATGACATTTACCCCCGGCCGACGGCATATACGTCGCATCTGCAACCTATACAGCTAAATCATTTCTTAATGAGGCTAGGCGAGCTGTTATACCTGGAGAAACGGGTCTGCTAACCGACACCGGCAGGTGGTCTTCCAGGTCCTCCTCAAAATCCAACCGAGGCTCATCAGCTGGAGTCTCGCCAGGTGCGCTCGCAGGCACGAAAGGGGTCTCTCCCAACGCTGATCCGGGTAGAGGTACATAAAATCTTATACTCAGCCCCGGAGGCGACTTCGTTCCACTACCTGAAGCAGTAGCAGCGATAGCAGCCTCCAGCTGAGACTCTCCGGCACCGCCAGCCGAAACTGAAGGCCCCTCTCTAAAAGGCGAGGAACCTCCGACCAAAGAGACATCCCCGACAGGGGAGACAGCAGGTTCCTCTCTAGGAGCCTCAATACCAGGAATCCGGAGAGGACGAGTAACCATCTTCTTCTTCCTCTTACGAGGGGAAGTCTGCTTCGAAGCGGGAGCTTTTCGCTTCACCGAGACTACCAAGGCCCCTGCAGCCAGAGGCACTTCACACCTCGGCACCGACACCAGAGGCTCGTCTGGAGTAACAGACTCCTCACCCTCGTCAGAAGAAACCGAAGGGACTTCAACTCTTCCCCCAGGCTTGGAAGAGGGCACCATAAAACTTTCACGCATGTCAAAATCGCGATGGAAGGTGTTGACCGCCACATAGAACTGGGTATACGAGTGGAGGATGCGCAGCTCCGTGGAGAGAGTAGTAAAGGGCACAGTAAAAATTGCCCCAGTGCAGCCCATGATAAAATATTGCCACCCTCTGGCTCCATCAATGAGTCCGCCTCTGGACCTGAAGCTGGTGACGGCATTGCCCACGTGCAACTGATCGTACCCAAATTGTCTGGCAAACCGACTGGGCAAGTAGGGCTCGAAGAAGCAATGATCTTTGCTTCTGTACAGCAAATGGGAGGGTCTGATGCAGACCAACCAATTGAAAGCTTCCGGAGAAAGATTGGTCTTCTCTCCACCTAAATCCTCAAGCCTAATCACCGATTGATTGCGGTGTACCGGGGGGACGATGCAGAGGAGATTCCAGCCGTGACTGAGGTTCAGTGCCAACCGACAGTCCAAAACTGTGTTCACATTCCAGGGAGAGTCCTTGTAGTTCAGCAGGAAACTACCCCCCGAGCTACTACCAGAGCCGGGAGACATCACCCGGGGGTTGTGGAGAATTAGCCATCCCATCAAGTACAGGTATAGTAGTTCTACCCTGGGAAAACTTTCACGCCGAGTTTCATCAGTGAGCAGCCCATCGGTCATGGCTCTCAGGCCAGCCTGTATACGGCACACCATGGCGAGGAGCAAGCCTAGTCTTGCCCCGAACACCAGACGCACTGCAGGCCACAGGATGTTCCGGTGAATGCGATCCGCAGATGCAGTGCCGGGCACTACTACTTGACGCAGCCATATGGAGAGGAAACCGGCCAGCTGGGCTTCCTTAGACAGAGGCCTGCGGCAGCGCCTCAGGTAACTGTAGGCCTTAGTGCCTTCAGGGTACTTCCCTACCCCGTCATTGAGAATCTGATCTGGAGCCTTAGCATCTTCCATAAGATCCTCGACGACCTGGGCGCTGAGCACGCCCAAACAGTTCACGGGCTCATCCTTGCCCCCCGAAACTTTCTCCGACTTGACGGCCCTGGCCCGGTGGAAGAAGAGGTAGGACATCCACTTAGTGGTGTGAGCCAAATCAGAAGGCTCATTGTAGAAAGCGGTGCACGCGAAGTATTGGCACATCAGCTCCTGATACACTTCCACCACCCGAGGGTCCGAGTCCCCCAACTCCCGGTTGGTGGGAACATACTCTTCATATAGGGTATCCTCCATCGGCAGTCTCGAGATCACTGCCATCTCATGGAGGGTCAATCCCGACTCCCCCAGTGGAGTGGCAAAAGTCCCGGTGAGCGAAATGTATCGCTCCATCAGTGCCAGAAACAGGTTAGCATTGGGAGGCAACCCAACACTGGTTGCACTCACGGCAGCATACAGTCTGATGCCCTCCAGTTCTCCCTGAAAGTGCTTCAAGGCCCAGTCAACTAGGCAAGCCCATCGGCGGTTGGTTGGGGTCATCCACCCGTTGCACCGAGGATTCTCCTTGGGGTATACCCCCCCTCGCCCCATAAAGTCATTGCAGAAAGTCGGCAATTGGACCGGCTGGATCACTAAACTATCTTCACTCGGGACACTGCCCGGGCACAGTCCCCTGAACATCATCATGAGGCCGGAAGGACGGCTGACAAACGACCCCTGGTCAGCTCCTTTCAAATGAAAGATCTTCCCCGGCTTGCCGTGAAGATCGGGAGTCAGCGTCCACGACATCCTCCTGGGATGAGTTGCATGGAAGAAGGCTGAGATGGGATAATCTCTCGGCATCGTTGGCAGATACAAAACCAAGTTCCCGGCAGGAAAAACCCAGGGTTCTCTCTTGGGCTTTGTTTGGGACTGTTTGTCGATCATGTCCCCAAAGAGAAAAGTCGGCTTTATGTACTGGTCCCCGTCTATGTGCGTCAGGGGCTCTCCGTTAATCATGTTCAACAGCGTCCGCTCGCCCTGAGCCGATATCAATATCTCCCTGCCTTCAGGATACTGGGGACCGGAGACAGGAAATGCCACGTGGGACAGATCCTCCAGATAGTTTGAGTGCAGCATCCCGACAGCGGAGCCCATCACCTCGGCCAGTGGGGACTCATGCAAGTTAACTACAAAAGTGCAAGAAGGATACGTCATTACAAATCTTGCAAACATAAAGAACCAAGAGACGACAGTCTGTGCTTTACGCCAAGACTGTACGAATTTGGTCATTTTACGCCGGAAGTCTCATCCAGGAGCGTAATTGGCGGTATACGGTCCGTGCTTTACGCCGGACTGCCAAAATTATAGTTATTACGCCGGAGGTTCCATCCGCAGGCATAAGGCTAAAATTTTATAGTATACACCAAGTTTTCGACAGCCAGAGCTGTTACGCTCAAAACTGCGAAAATATGGAGCTTCTACGCTGGCACATTAGGAATGTGGGCGTAAAAGATGAAAACGTCTCCGTGCATCATCTTCCTCAAAGAGGCTATCAGCACAGAAGACGACCTAGCGTGGTCACGTTCAACGTGTGCGAAGGATTTTTCGTCGTTCTTTGTCATTCCAAAGGCTCTACCTCTAAGGCCGGGAGCGCTGCTCGTCGGCGGGATACTTCGCTCAGAATGAAGTTCACCTAGCCCGACCGAAGACTCTCTCGTCGGAGCGGAAGAACGAGAAGAAGAACCTATACTCTTTCCCTTAGTGGAGGGGATTTGTTTCGACGCCATTTCTGAAGACTTGGAGTGCTCGGAGAAGGAACGAAGAAAAACTCGAATAGTCGAAGAGCTCTCTTTCGCAGAAGACGGATGAAAGGTTTTTCTCTCAACAACTTGGGATATATATAGAGTTCGGGTCGACTCCTCGAATCCTCGGACGGACTCCTCGAAACCCTAACCAAATCTCGCAATTAATATTTGGTTATGATTGGGTACTACGTCAGTCCACTACTCTCGAAAGGCGGACAGTCAGCAAATGCGAAAAGTGTTTTTCTTGCAAAGCAGATTCGTGGTTCTACGTCAAAGAGCTTTCTACGCTCGACAGCTACAGATCTACGTTTTTACGCTCGCAAGCTATAAGTCTATGGTTTTACGCCCGGATGCCTTTGCGCTCGGTAGCTTTTATGCTCGAGAGGCTACAAACCTACGACTTCATGCTCAGCAGATACAAAATCTATGGTCTCATGCTCGGAGGTGTTTAGTTTATGTTCGGAGGCAACAGATCCACAACCTTACGCTCGGAAGATTTCCTTTTCACAAGCTACAAATCTACAGTTCTACGTCAAAGAGCTTTCTACGCTCGACAGCTACAGATCTACGGTTTTACGCTCGCAAGCTATAAGTCTATGGTTTTACGCCCGGATGCCTTTGTGCTCGGTAGCTTTTACGCTCGAGAGGCTACAAACCTACGACTTCACGCTCAGAAGCTACAAATCTACGATTTCACGCTCGGTGGCTTTCCACGCTCGATAGGCTACGAACTCAGGATTTTCAGCCCATCTATATTACGGATCTCTGACTTTCCGCATATCCGAAACAGTTCTCATGGCGGTCGATTGCAGGAGTTCACACAGAAGATACTCCTTCTTGACCTCAAAATATCCCAAGTACCCGAAGCATACAAGAGTTCGACATTGAAAATCACTCTTCTTCGTGGGTCGATTGGAAGTTCATCCAGACTCCAGTCTGAATATTTTATCTACAGTTCAAGATGGCAACTCAGTTTGACAGCCACTTCTCAACCCTGTTCCAAGGGATTTTCGAGAAGTCATTCTTGAAGATGATGTCTGAACAACGAAGTCTGTTTATCAGAAACAACAGTTCAGAATTCTACGCGGTTCCTCATTCCTAAAGCAGCTTTCTGCGCGTCACTAGTTATGCGCAAAAGACAGGACAGGACCTAGCACTCTTTCTAAACAGAGTCGGCGTAAAGAATCAGACGTGTCGAAGCTACACATATTCAGACTTCACAGCAACGTATGGCAAAATGATCATATGCAGAGAAGAAGATGACTTTATTAAAGATTAAAATCACAATTACATATGAGGGAAATCCTGTCTACAGGGGGTTTTTCTTTATTTCTCGTGATTACATATGAGGGAAATCCCATCTACAAAGGATTTCCTCATCGTCATCTGAAGATCGCCCAGAGACTGTTCTGACAGGTTCTCGCCTGGGCGTCCATTTTTCATCCATCTTCTCCAGCAGTCAGTCAGTTCCCGCAAACTGGCTGACATGGCAATGATCAATGGCGGGAGGATACAGAGTTGGGGCTTGCATAAATTATGCAGGTCCCATGCTCCGTGCGCCATGGAGTTGAGGTTTTACACCCAACTCAATACGGGAGGACGGCTGTTACAGCTTGTCTTCTCTCTCATCCCCGAGAGTGTAACGAAAGAAGATACCGCTTGCAAGCAGTGTGGTCTAATGGGACCCTTTCTCTCTTCTGGATGAACCGCCATACAAAGTTGCTGATTATCCCGAGCAAGGGAGGCTAAGATATCCTTCCATGATCCATCGTTGTGGATGACGATTGCTCGAAGATGCCATCTTTTTCGGCTCCCTACATGCTGGAAGAACATGGTCTTCTTCTTCCTCAGGTCGGCCCGACGAACTCCGGCGATCATCTCGGTGTGGTGAAAGGAATGCGGGCAGAAAGGGTTAACTCCTCAGCCTTTTTTTATAGGCGAAAAAGATCACACCTACCCCCAATAACTCCGCCATAAAGACTGACCTGAAAGAACGCGTCAAACTTGACCGTTTTGGGCTCCATTCAGAAAGCGTTTCGAGTTACGAGGAACGGTTCATGCTTCATTCAAAGTGTTTCAAATTCCGAGGAATTTGAAAGCTTTGAAGGGGGTCTTGTAGAAGCATAAAAAATACGCCAGATGGCTATACGCAGCTTATTGCTGCGGGGCGGCGTAAAAAAAAGCATGACCTCAGAGCCGTCAGAGGACCATCCGCGTAAGTGTAGAGCGTCCAGGCTGCCTCAGCGCAAAACAGAGGGCTTCGTCGCCTATATGGCGTAAAACACATCCGCTTTTAATACAGCATTAAAGCGTACGAGGAACGCTTCGTGTTCTCTGAAGTGAACCTGTCATGTCCTTCAAATGAACCTGACGTCTGGACTTCTGACAAAGGGATACTGCTCGACTACCCAGGCGACGGCTATAATGATGGCACGACACTGCGACCCAGGCTGTCGTTTACTGCCTTTCCCTCTGAGAAAACCGCTTTTTCGCGTACAGAGGACTACGCCGCCTAGTTTTACACAGGCGGATGTGAGCTATTTACGCTCCGCGGAAGACAAACCGCCTGCCACGCCGAAAGCTGCACTTCGTACAGGGCTCGAGGCACAGCTCTGCATTTAATGCACAGAACGGTGACAGTTTCTCGAGGCACGTCTCTGCGATTGATGCACAGAAGAGCTGCAGACCTTCTGAATACGCCTCTACATTTAATGCGCGGGATGATGGCGGATCTCTGCATTTAATGCAGGGGATTTGATTTAATGTCACCAAACCGTCGTTTAGTGACATACCCTTCGCGTGTACTGCTTTCACGCATGCAAGGGGATACGCTGCCTTATTTTACACAGGTAGACGTGAGCTTCTTACGCTCCGCAGAAAACAAACCGCCTGCTACGTCAGCAGCTACTCTGCGTGCGGGGTTCGAGGCGCGTATCTACATTTAATGAGCAGAATAATGGCAAATCTTAAAGACAAGCATCTGCATTTAATGCACGGGATGGTGGCAGATCTCTGCATTAAATGCGAGGGATTTGATTATATCTTCTGCGTCTACTCGGCTAAGACGTCCACATCAGCGCTCTGGCACCTTACGCAACGGCTTCTACGTCCGTTCAGCTTCTGTGCTCACTCGGCTCCTACGCCCACTCGGCCTCTATGACCACTCGGCTTCTACGCCTACTTAGCTTCTATGCCTATTCGGCTTCTATGCCTACTTGGCTTCTATGCCATGGTGACAGACATTGGCTTTTACGCCAACCTCTTCTACACGAGGGAGACCTACCTGCGTGGCCTTTACGCCGTGATCTTCGTAGCAACAGTACGCGTTTTGTCCCTTAGTTGGACCCGCGTCACACGCTCATTCAAAGGATCATCTATACGCAGGCATTGGTTATTTTAACCATCGTATAAAAGGGTGATGTGTTGTCCACTCCTCGGTTTTTACAACAACTGAGTGGTCACTGTCACTAAAACTCTATAAATAGGGACCTCTATCAACAGAGGAATAGGTCGGGAAAAAAATTGACCAACGATCGGGCTTTTGAAAAGAAGATTGAACAAGGTCAAGTAAAACAAGGAGAGAAGAGATCGAGAGAGAGAGAGAGAAGAATCCGGAGCTCAGACAAAGGGTAGGTATCGGCGACTTTGGCATCGTGCATCCACCCTCTTTTGCAACCTTCGAAGCTGCTTCCCGTCTTCTACGGCACTTCTTCACCATCGTGTGGTCCAAGGGCTAAAGTGATCGACTGCAGATCAGACACCTATAGCAATATCTACCCAGATTAAATAAATTATACTACCACATCCTCGTATAGGATTAAATTATACAAGTTTGTTTGTAAACCAAAGAACACGGGTTTCGTGTGAACCCCCACCTGAATACATTTCATTCTTTCGTTTTCTACCACAAATATCAGTGTGGGAAGTACTTGAACTATGTGATTATGGTTTACATTGGGTAAGGCTAATGAAGATTAATGTGAATGTAGATTTTAAATGACTTTAGGTTGGGTTTAATGAGGTTAATATGTTTTTAGGGTTTATGTAGTATAGTAAGCATGTACCTTGTGTTTTATGAGGATGAGTTTGGATGTTGTACTTGGATGGAATTAGGGTGAATACAACTTGTGAGAATATTATTACGATATTGAGCACGTGACGATGATTGGAGAGGATGATCAAGGACTTGGGGATTCGACTTGTGATAAGTTGAGGAGATGTATTTGTGAAAGGTGGATTGTGGATTAGGGTTGGCTTCTACATAAATTATCATGATTTAATTAAGATATGTACTCGAGGAGAATAGGGTTTTGACCTTTGAGCAACTAATCAGGATGTATCGCACATGGTGGAAAAATGTTAGTTTATTTACGGAGAATTAAATCGAAGAGAATGTACCGATGACTAGTTGATTTGACTATCGTACCGATAGTCAACTGTGGTAAACCCCCCTAGTGTCTTGTCCCTGTGAGTCATAGCAGAGACTGAGTTTGAGTGTAGTTGTGTGTCGCATCCCTGCTTGACGTAGAATAGATTATTGATTCTGGTTTATATCTCATCTATAGGTACTGTGGGACCTGAGGACTTGGACGCGGTACCAGATCCCCGTCATCAGCAGCCGCACGCAGGCAAGTGTACCTTGCCTTCCTGTATTTTAGATTACAGATATTGTTGTTCTTTATTATACATTGTGCGCGTATTTATGTCGACATTCGATATTTCGCGTCCGGATCACAACCGGGTGCTGACGTTCGTCGTAACATCTTAGAATAATTGTTAGATGCTTTGTAGTACCTCGATGCACGTACCTGAGTATATCGATACCCCAGGACACACTCATACACTATGATCGTGCCAGATTCCTGTATCCTGATACTGACATCATGATCAGAGACTGGGACGACCTTAGGGTCGCGTCTGTTGAGTTACTTCCGTGTGTCGAGACTGTTTGATAGAGGTTCAGGTTCAGCGCACAATCGTTGACCGCTTGGGAAGGGGAAGACAGTTACTAGACGTTTGGGCTACTCTGTACGCGCTTATATATTTATGTAGTATTTTGTAGTGATTCCTGTATCTAGTGTAGTTGTATCACCCGTGTGACTCTTTGCCCGGAGCTGCGGTACGTGCCATGTGTTTCCGTGTCCGGAGCTACGGTTTTATTTTAGAAAGCCCACGCGTCGAACATTGTCTTTAAACTGAGTCACACTTGTTTGGTTATGATAGAGTACCCTGTCGTGCACTTGTACTTTCTGTTTACTTGGCATGCTGTATTTTTGTACCTTGTTACGTCCCTCTGAGGACCTGGTTCCCTGCCAGTTTTGCAGCATAGATGATTACGGAGCATTTGGAGTTGCTGTTGGAGTCACATGACTTTGCGAGCATGGTACCAGGTACTCACATCTTATCTACCGGCATTATGGTTATTTTACATTGATTATTCATCTGCTGTTGTAGCCTAGTTTTTATAGACTCATACTTCTTCTCGAGTCTATTCGAGTTAGTGTGTTATTAGGCGGCCGACTCTAGCACATATAGCTCTTTCTTGTATACTTTTGTACATTGTGGATTGAGACATAGAGGTTTACATTTATGGGATATCTAGTTAGTGCCCTTTATATTTTACAGCTTATACGTATTCGAGTCAGACCAGAGTCTGGTCGAATGCGTAGCTGGCGTGTCACGGATTCCTGGTCCTACATATTTTGGGACTGGGGCGTGACATATTTTTGTGGTGGCCCATGCAGGTCCGATTTAAATCGTCTTGGTCACCTGACTGTGCCAAGCGAGCCTGCAAATTAGGAATAGATGTTATGATTGTTGAATAGGATCTCAATCCATAATCGATTTTAAAACTCTTTGTATGTGATTATCGCCCTTGGACTTCTACTTTGCATTCGTTCAATCTTCGTCAATATCGCTATCCTTGTTTCTCGTCCCCTATTGTTCGGGGAGACGAATGCTTGTGACTGATGACTTCCTTCCAGAAGAAGATCGAAGACCAGACGACAGGAGACAGAATTCTTATACCTTTCTCGGAGAAGATTGTTACCTTATCAGGATAGATTGATGGGTTCTTTGGATTCTAGAACTAGTGTGGAAGGTTGGTAAGAGAGTTGGACCCAGTAGTACCCTACCCGTGCTTGAGGTAGCAGTGATCTTGGAAGTACTAAGAGCTGGAAGGATTGTTGATCATGACCTAGAATAATTTACGAAAATGCATAGCCTGATGATTGAAACTAGTGGTTGTATATGATAGCAATGCTAGGAACAATGATTATGAGCTAGAGGAGATGAAAATTTTAGGATCTCACTTGGGAGATAATAATCGGATTCCTGGAAATTCTAGTATGTGCTTGAGTGATACCATTATTGTACTATGCGACTTGGAGAGATAAATAACGAAAAAAAGAAACTCGAGGAATAAAAATTTTAGGGAAAATTTGAGGAGAAGAGAAATTATACTTAAGGCAGGGGAGAAAATTTTGTTTTAAAGGATTAGTGTGGTAAACAGAACAGGAGGATTTATTTTGAGGTTAAGTTTGGACGATGACACCGTCCTAGCATGAGTTGATTGAGCCAATACCACGCGACACTAGATTGTCGACGTAGTTGCATTTATATTTTTAGGCCACCAGGTTACCCTGAGTTGAGTTCAGGGAGCCCGGGAGTATGGTGCCCATCTACCTTAGGGGTATACAATGCAGGAGGTGCACCAGTGTACCACCATGTTATATCAGAGTTGAGGATGTTTTTCTAGAGGATCTTCTAGGCCTGCCACTTGACAGAGAGATAGAGTTTGTTAAAGAGTGGACTCCCAGAGCCGAGCCAGTTATCCTCTCGTCTTCAGACTAGCACCGATATAGTTGGTTGAGTTGAAGATCCATAGTAGAGGATCTCTTAGACAAGGATTTCAGTCGGGCTAGTGTTTCCCCATGGGAAGCAACTATCTTAACAGTGCCGAAGAAGGATGAGATAGTATACTTGTGTATCGATTACAGGGCGTTAAGGGCGGTAACGAATAAAGAACAAGTACCCTATGTCGCGCATCGATGATTTATTTGATTAGCTTAGCGGCGCATATGCATTCTCGAAGATCGCTCTCAGATCAAGTTATCACCAGATCAAGGTACGGGGAGAGGACATTCTGAAGACGGCTTTTCGGACGAAGTATGGACACTATGAGTTTCTAGTCATATTGTTTTAACCAACGTGCCAGTAGTATTTATGAGTTTAAGGAATAATATTTTCCACTAGTACTTGGATAAGTTCTTGGTGGTAATTATCGATGATATCTTAGTGTATTCTAAGGGCCAGAAAGAGCTCAACATGAGATAGAGGTACTGGCTAGAGTTGATGACAGATTATGATATCGAGTTGTAGTACCACCCTGGCAAGGCGAATGTCGTAGCAGATACCTTAAGCAGAAAGCCCATGGCATACTTTTTGACGACTCAGCGGCAATTGTTAGAGGATCTCCAGGAGCTTGGGATTGAGATTGTATTGCCAGGCATGGATGGACAGATCGCCAGTCTCGAGGTTCAGTCTACACTGATTGAGAGGATCAGGGCAGCCCTGTCTACAGATGCGAGATTTCGACGTCTACGAGAGAGGACAGAGGCCGGAATGCAAATAAGACTCATGATTCAGGAATACGGAACATTGAGGCATGGGAATCGCCTATACGTTCCAAGTGGTGAGCTACGCCAAGAGTTGATGACCGAGGTACATAGCTCGATTTATTCCATTCATCCTGGGGGTACGAAGATGTACCGAGACTTGAGGCAGCATTTCTGGTGGCATAGGATGAAGAGAGAAATTGCAAGATTCGTGGCAAAGTGTTTAGTTTGTCAGCAAGTCAAGGCTGAACATCAGAGGACTGCAGGATTATTGCAGTCACTTTCCATCCCCGAGTGGAAGTGGGAACACATTACCATGGACTTCGTCACAGGATTCCCGCAAAGCCCTAGCGGAAAGGATGCAGTTTGGGTTGTCGTAGACAGACTCACCAAGTCTGCACATTTCTTGCCCTTCAGAGTTGGGCAATCTACCGAGATATTAGCTGACTTGTATATGAGACAGATAGTACGACTACAAGGAGTGCCTGTCAGCATCATATCGGATCGTGATTCCAGATTCACGTCACATTTTTGGCGGAGTATGCAGGAGAGCCCAGGAACTCATCTCAAGTTCAGCATTGCATATCATCCACAGACTGATGGTCAGTCAGAGCGCACGATGCAGATATTAGAGGATATGTTGAGAGTGTTCATGATTGATTTTGGAGAATCTTGGGAGGACCACCTACACTTGGTGGAATTCTCCTACACTAACAGCTACCAGGCTAGCATACAGATGGCACCTTATGAGGCACTGTACGGCAGGAAATGTAGGTCGCCAGTTTGTTGGAGTGACGTGGGAGAGCGTCAGATACTAGGTCCAGAGTTGGTGACACAGACAGTGGAGAAGGTCAAGCAGATTCAGGGCCACCTGTGTGCAGCACAGGACTGACAGAAACACTGGGCAGATGCGCACCGCAGACCATTGGAGTTCAAGGAGGGTGACCATGTGTTTTTGAGGATATCGTCCACTCGTGGTACCATCAGATTCGGAGGCCGAGGCAAGCTGAGTCCGAGGTACATCGGGCCTTTTGACATTTTGGAACGAGTTGGCAAAGTGGCTTACCGTCTTGCATTACCTCCATCATTAGAGGGAGTACATGACGTATTTTACGTATCGCAGTTGAGGAGATATGTCGCAGACCCTAGCCACGTGCTGGATTATTCGGAGATTACAGTCGGGCCCAGTCTGTCTTACGTAGAGCAGCCAGTTGATATCCTCGATCACAGCGAGAAGACTTTGAGAGGGCAGACGATTCCACTGGTCAGAGTGGCATGGAAGCACCATTCACCAGGCGAGTCTACTTGGGAGCGCGAGGATTCTATTCGGCAGCGGCTTCCGTACTGATTTGAGGAGCAAGATACGAATTTGCGTACGACAATTTAATACTAGTTGTTTTTAAATTCTTTTAGCTATTATCGTGCCTTACTTTTAATTTCGGGGACGAAATTTTTCTAAGTTAGGAAGAATGTAAATCTCCTCGATTTATTCTATAGATAGTCGGATTTGGATTTGGAAAATTTTCAATTTAGCAGCAGATGTTGAGGTTTAGAGTGGAGTTAAGTTGTCTGGTATTTTAATTCTTTTAATTAAAATCCTTGGCGCGCCCTATCATTGCATAATTATTCGGAGCCCAATATCAGCCCATAAATTCTACCGGACTTTTGTACTTCTGACTTGACTCGCCAATTTAGGCACTGGACTTTTTTTTGTCACTCAAAATCATATTTTTGTTGTGCTCTAAATTAATTGCACAATTTTTCGAAAACCGTAATCTATATTTATTTCGTGTCGGACACCTGTGTCGTTACCCTAAATTTTGAGATACCAACTTAACCCGTTGAGCCGGACCAACTAAAAGGTCCAAGACTGACTCCAAGTCCCCACCATTTTTGGCCTTTGTGCCATTTCCGAATTTTGACCCTAAGTGCCCCCATTTAATTTAAAATTGTGGGACACTTTATTTCTATTTTAATCGAGGATACCCCTTTTCCCTAATCCTATTTTAATCCTTAATTAATCCCGATGGCCATTAAATTAAACCCGTGCCAAACCCCCAACACCCCCTCGCCATGCAAATTATCAACCGTATTTTTCTCCACAAATTTTGCGTCATTTTATGTGGTTGTGCAAATCCCCAAACTTTAGGAGCTAATTTGCAAATATGGCAACATGTGTCAAAACCTCATTGGTTTAAACCCAAATGGAGAAGCCCCCACCCATGACCGTTCAAAACCATACTCCACTCTCCTTTGTGAGCACACAACTTTTCTTCATGACACATCCAAGCCATCCATTCAATTTAGGATTCACCATCACCCTCCATCCAACACACCACTCCCCTATAAAACCATCACCTCACCATCACCCTCACAAACCCCAAGGCCGGCCCTAATCCCAATATTTGGGAAACCTCACCCCCTCTCTCTCTCCTCCTCCATATTTATATTTTCCATACACACTCCTCCTTCTTCAAAACTTCTTCTTCCTCCTTCATTCTTCTTCATCCTTGCTTCTCCCTGAAGGAGTTACTCCCGCCGGCCTGTTCCCCGACCGTCGGCCTGTACTTCCACGACCGCCCGCGGTGCAGTCCGGTCCAGCCCGCTCCGGCCGGTCCGGTCCAGCCGTCCCGCAGCAACTGTGCAGCGTTTCCTCCGTCGGCTGTGCGCTGACCGCTCCGGCAGTACAGCAGCACCCCGGATCCCTTGCATCCCCCCATCTCTCGAGTTCCCCTGTGGCCGACCCCGTGCCTGATCCGCAGCTGACTCCACAAGCAGCCCCCGCTCGCTCCGGTCGTGCCCGACGGCCGGTGCAGCCCCCTGACCGACCGATGTAGCAGCTCCCACCCCGATCCACTGTGTACTCCTTCCCGTCGGGCCGACTGTGCACGGCTCCAGCACAGTTCTCCACCCCCGCACTCCGGCGACTGACCGCCCTCGACTCTGGCCTCCTCCCTGTCCGACTCCTTCACCACCACCTTTAGTTTCCTTCACCACCACCTTTAGTTCCCCTCACCACCACCTTTAGTTTCCTTCACCACCACCATTAGCTTCCTTCACCACCACCATTACACCACCCCGCGGCCACCCTCCACCGGCCGTGCTCCGGCGTCATCGGCGAGGTCGACTCTCCCCTCTCTTGTCTTTAAATTCCAAAATTTTAATATCATTTTAAATAAGATTTATTTATATGTTTAGATGTGTGAGATGTTAGTTAGGGTGGTGTGTATATAATGTGGATATATATGGTCAGTGTGGTAAGTACTTGAACTATGTGATTAAGGTTTACATTGGGTAAGGCTAATGAAGATTAATGTGAATGTGGATTTTAAATGACTTGAGGTTGGGTTTAATGAGGTTAATATGTTTTTAGGGTTTATGTAGTATAGTAAGCATGTACCTTGTGTTTTATGAGGATGAGTTTGGATGTTGTACTTGGATGGAATTAGGGTGAATACAACTTGTGAGAATATTATTACGATATTGAGCACGTGACAATGATTGGAGAGGATGATCAAGGACTTGGGGATTCGACTTGTGATAAGTTGAGGAGATGTATTTGTGAAAGGTGGATTGTGGATTAGGCTTGGCTTCTACATAAATTATCACGATTTAATTAAGATATGTACTCGAGGAGAATAGGGTTTTGACCTTTGAGCAACTAATCAGGATGTATCGCACATGGTGGAAAAATGTTAGTTTATTTACGGAGAATTAAATCGAGGAGAATGTACCGATGACTAGTTGATTTGACTATCGTACCGATAGTCAACTGTGGTAAACCCCCCTAGTGTCTTGTCCCTGTGAGTCATAGCAGAGACTGAGTTTGAGTGTAGTTGTGTGTCGCATCCCTGCTTGACGTAGAATAGATTATTGATTCTGGTTTGTATCTCATCTCTAGGTACTGCGGGACCTGAGGACTTGGACGCGGTACCAGATCCCCGTCATCAGCAGCCGCACGTAGGCAAGTGTACCTTGCCTCCCTGTATTTCAGATTTCAGATATTGTTGTTCTTTATTGTATATTATGCGCGTATTTATGTCGACGTTCGATATTTCGCGTCCGGATCACAACCGGGTGGTGACGTTCGTCGTAACATCTTAGAATAATTGTTAGATGCTTTATAGTACCTTGATGCATGTACCTGAGTACATCGATACCCCAGGACACACTCATACACTGTGATCATGCCAGATTCCTGTATCCTGATACTGACATCATGACCAGAGACTGGGATGACCTTAGGGTCGCGTCTGTTGAGTTACTTCCGTGTGTCGAGACTGTTTGATAGAGGTTAAGGTTCATCGCACAATCATTGACCGCTTGGGAAGGGGAAGACAGTTACTAGACGTTTGGGCTACTCTGTACGCGCTTATATATTTATGTAGTATTTTGTAGTGATTCCTGTATCTAGTGTAGTTGTATCACCCGTGTGACTCTTTGCCCGGAGCTGCGGTACGTGCCGTGTGTTTCCGTGTCCAGAGCTACGGTTTTATTTTAGAAAGCCCACGCGTCGAACATTGTCTTTAAACTGAGTCACACTTGTTTGGTTATGATAGAGTACCCTGTCGTGCACTTGTACTTTCTGTTTACTTGGCATGCTGTATTTTTGTACCTTGTTACGTCCCTCTGAGGACCTGGTTCCCTGCCAGTTTTGTAGCATAGATGATTACGGAGCATTTGGAGTTGCTGTTGGAGTCGCATGACTTTGCGAGCATGGTACCAGGTACTCACATCTTATCTAACGGCATTATGGTTATTGTACATTGATTATTCATCTGCTGTTGTAGCCTAGTTTTTATAGACTCATACTTCTTCTCGAGTCTATTCGAGTTAGTGTGTTATTGGGCGGCCGACTCTAGCACATATAGCTCTTTCTTGTATACTTCTCTACATTGTGGATTGAGACATAGAGGTTTACATTTATGGGATATCTAGTTAGTGCCCTTTATATTTTACAGCTTATACGTATTCGAGTCAGACCAGAGTCTGGTCGAATGCGTAGCTGGCGTGTCACGAATTCCTGGTCCTACGTATTTTGGGACTGGGGCGTGACACCATCTCAACTTAGCATCCATACTTAATTCTAAGTATGCCAGCGATGTTAAGTCCACAAAAACCTATCACGTCCATATTACCTCAGATAGGGTTTGTCTTAAACTTATTTACTTGCACTTTTGTGCACAATAAGTAATAGGTCTACAACAGACATCAGTTCACATCCATATTACCTCTGGACTGTTGTCATAATATTCCTCTTCCCATCACAGACGTCATGATTGACAATACATGCGGTTTCGAACGTATGTCTTTCATAGACGGATTCTCAGGATACAATCAGATCAAGATGCATCCTGAAGACGAGAAGCATACTGCCTTCCGGACGCCATTGGGGGTATATTGCTATACGGTCATGCCCTTCGGATTGAAGAATGCCGGGGCTACGTACCAACGGGCTATGAGTAACATATTCCATGAGCATTTACGCAAGACAGTGGAATGTTACGTGGACGATGTAGCTGTCAAAAGTCGCCTTAAGGATAATCACATCCAAGACTTGAAGACAGTATTTGAGTTGATGCGCCAACATCAGCTCAAAATGAATCCTACAAAGTCCTTTCTGGGTGTATCTAGTGGCAAATTCCTAGGATTTGTCATTACCGCCAAAGGCATTCAAGTGGACCCTGATAAAGTCAAGGCCATCTTAGAAATGCGACCGCCCCATAATCTGAGGGAACTCAGGGGATTTCAAGGTCGTCTGGCTTATATCCGGAGATTCATATCCAACCTCTCTGGAAGATGTCAGCCTTTTTCTCGTCTCATGAAGAAAGATGTATCCTTCGTATGGGACGAAGCCTGTCAGCAAGCGTTTAACGATATCAAACGCTACCTCACTCATCCGCCAGTTCTGGTGCCTCCCGTCATAGGAAGACCATTCTTCCTATACGTTCGAGCGATGGACCATTCTCTGGGAGCTCTTCTCGCACAGAAGAACGATGTGGGACATGAACAGGATATCTACTATCTAAGTAGAATGATGATCGGAGCTGAGCACCGGTACAATCTAGTGGAGAAGAAATATTTGGCTCTGATGTTCGCTATTCAGAAGATGCGGCACTATGTCACCAGCCAGACTATCCATATCATATCCAGGATCAATCCTCTTTGGGTACTGATGAACAAGCCAAGTGTTCTTAACTCCCGACTCGCGACTTGGGCGATGTTATTAACACCATATGACATGGTATACGTCCCTCAGAAGTCCATCAAAGGCCAAGCATTGGCTGACTTCCTAGCTGCTCATCCGATCCCGGAAGCCTCCAAATTATACGAGGACATTCCCGACGAAGTTGCAGAATGTAATTCCGTAATGGAAAGTGACGCATGGCAACTATTCTTCGATGGCGCCTCCAGGACTGGTCCCAGGGGAAACGTAGTTTCAGGAGTAGGAATTGTCTTGGTTACTCCTGACAAACTCATCATCTACCGAGCATACTCTCTTAGCGAGCCCTGCTCCAACAATGTCGCAGAGTATAACGCTCTGCTAATCGGGCTCCAAGTCGCTAAAGAGCTGGGGGTCGAATCTCTTGAAGCTTTCGGTGATTCTCTGTTGATCGTCAATCAAGTCAGAGGAATATATGAAGTTCGGAATCCAGATCTCATCCCCTATCACCGAGCAACGGTCGAGATAGCCATGACATTCAAAGGGTTCTTCCTAGAGCATGTACCTCGATCTCAGAATCTGGAAGCTGATGCCCTAGCCAGTCTAGCTGCAGATTTAGCTACCCCTATAAGAAGACAGAATTCGGTAATCCTTCTTAACAGAGATTTATTCTGTGTGAAGAACAACTTTCACATAGAACGCAGCTACGTTGTGAACACCAATCCTCCTACGAGAGATTGGAAAAATCCCTTTATAGATTTTGTGGCATACGGAATCTTGTCGGAGGACCCTAAAGAAGCAGTATCCATCAAAAGATGATCATTACGCTTTTACTTCGATGCATCTTCATAATGCCTATATCGCTGGGCCTATGACGGACTGCTATTGAGATGTCTCTCCAATGACGAAGCACAGCAGATTATCCGTGAAGCTCACGACGGTGTATGCGGGGCGCATCAACCCGATCCTAAGTTCCAGGATCGTATCAGAAGAATGGGCTATTACTGGCCCACCATGATCGCAGACGCAATCAAGTATGCTAGACAATGTAGAGCCTGTCAGGTTTATGCAGACTTCATACATCAACCGTCTGAACATCTACATCCTACGGTTGCATCCTGGCCTTTCGAAGCATGGGGTATGGATATCATTGGTCCTATTCACCCGTCTTCTTCCAGAGGTTACCGGTTCATACTGGCCATCACGGATTATTTCTCCAAATGGGCAGAGGCAATCCCTCTTGCTGAGGTGAAGGCGTCTAATGTGATCAGCTTCATCAAGCATCACGTCATTTATCGCTTTGGGATTCACCGAAGGATAATCCATGACAATGGGCCTCAGTTCATCAGCCAAGCGTTTCATCGATTTTGTGATAAAAATCGGATAGAAAATATCGCCTCTACGGCGTATTATCCAGCTGCTAATGGTTTGGCGGAAGCCTTCAACAAAACTATTATCAAACTCTTGAAGAAGTTCATCTCTTCAAACAAGAGAGATTGGAACGAGAAGCTGGGAGAATGTCTCTGGGCATACCGCACAACGGTCCGAGCACCGACAGGTTGTATCCCATTCTCATTGGTCTACGGGAGTGAAGCAGTTCTTCCCATCGAAATTCAAATTCCGTCACTCAGGATAGCAGTCGCTAATGAGTTAACTCAGGAAAAGAATGACCTGCTAAGGCTTCAGGAGCTAGAAGGATTAGACGAGAAACGCCTTCAAGCTCAACAGAGCATCGCGCTCTACCAGGCACGCATTTCCAGAGCTTTCAATCAAAGAGTAAAGGAAAGAGTGTTCAAAGTTGGCAAGCTAGTCTTAGCTGTAAGAAGGCCGATGATTCTCACCCACAGGAGTAAGGGCAAATTCTAGCCCAAATGGGAAGGCCCTTATGTGGTCGAGACGACGTTCTCAAACGGCGCTTACAGGTTAGCCCAACCTAATGGAGACTTATTGATGGCTCCTATCAATAGCAAATTCCTGAAGAGGTACTACGCCTAACCTCCTTTGCTCAAATAGAGTATGGTAAAGATCTCATTCTGACAAAACTACTTCCAAAACGAAACTAGTCCAAGCATATTCTATCACGTCCATATAACCTCTGAATAGATATGTTCGACTAATTTGGAACTGCAAGACCTGTCATGTCCATATTACCTCTGATAGTGTTTTGTGTACAAACTTTAGTCAAAGCATATTCTATCATGTCCATATAACCTCTGAATAGATATGTTCTACTAAAGCATATTCTATCATGTCCGTATGACCTCTGAATAGATATGCCCTGCTAAAGTTTACCGAGAGTATATCACGTCCATACTACCTCTGATATAACTTTCACCCAAACCTGTCATTTATATTCCGAAATGATGGGTCCACAAAGTCAGATGAAAAAGCCTCTTTATTATTCCCAAAAAAGAGCAAAATTACATTTGCAAAGCAAAAGAAAAGTACATCATTAGGGGGGAGCGGTCAAATCGCGAATCTGCTGTGCCAGTGCAGCCATCCTCGCGTTCCTAGAGTCCAAAATGGTAGCTCGAGCTCGCTCCAACCTTGTCTCCTCATCATTCAAGCCGGATAAATCAGACAGAGCATGTGCAAGAGCGGCGTGCATGGCACTCGCATGTGCCAAGTTCTGTTAAGCCGCTTCCATTTGGCTCTGTAACACATGTACACCTGCGACTGAAGCACGAGACCACTCCTTTGCTAAAGCGAGCTTAGCCTCCAACTTGCGGACCCTCGCTTCATTTCCTTCATGTTCAGCCTTACTCTTGGCCAACTGGGGAACGACACACTCTAAGAGGGTGTGCTCGTCATTCATCTCCTTCTGCCGCGTCTCGATGGACCTGCTCAGAGCTTCCAACTCCCCCAGCCTTGCAGTCAAGGAGTCGTATTCAGCCTGGACCAGATCGTCAACGCTATCTTGGGATAGCTGCAGGTATTCGTTAATGGGTTGCTCTAAATCATTAACCACCTCCTCCAGGGCGTCAGCTACCCCAGTGTCGCCGAATTCCCTGACCGGCGCTATCGCAATCTGAGAGGACCTCTTCAAAGCCCTAAAGCTCAAGTTCTTCTCCAACACCCTGGATATGAGCATCTTCAGGGTGGTATAGAAAATACCGGTGTATTGCTCAGTCACCAGGGCTAGGTCTGAATGCATGCTGGGAGTGGCTACGATGTTGGCAAACCTCGCTCCAAGAACAACCGCAGACGATGTTGCCACGGCCGTCGCCTCAACAGGAGGTGCGACGAAAGATGAAGCGCCAACACCAGACGAGGTAACCAGCGTACTCGAAGGAGGCATTGTCGCAATGACAGGCTCGTGCTCTTGAGGTATCGGAATCTCGTCGGCAGGCGAGCCGACACCCGAAGATGTTTCCTCTTCAAAATCAGGCACCTCCGTATCGACGCCAGGACCTGACACAGAGCCGAAGGGCGCATATACATTGCCCTCCCCGAAGAGGTCGTCCCCTGAAAAGAAGACAAGAGGAAGTTAATATCAACATAATGTTAATTTTCCTAAAGAAGAGACATGAAAAGATGACATTTACCCATGGCCAATGGTGTATATGTCACGTCTGCGGCCAGTACAGCTAAATCATTTCTTAGTGATGCTAGGCAAGCTGTCATACCTGGAGAATGGGGTGCACTAACAAACACTGGGAGATGCTCTTCCAAGTCTTCGCCGAGATCCACTTGAGGCTCATCGGTTGGAATCTCGCTAGAAGTGCTGACAGGCACGGCAGGGGTCTCTCCCGATGCTGCTCCGGATAAAGGTATACCGAATCTTATACTCAGCCCCGGAGGTGACTTCGTTCCACTACCTGAAGCAGTAGCAGCGACAGCAGCCTCCAGCTGAGATTCTCTGGTACCGTCGGCCGAAACTATAGAAGGTCCCTCTCTAAAAGGCGAGGAACCTCCAATCAAAGAATCATCCCCAACATGGGGAGAAGCAGGCTCACTTCCAGGAGCCTCAATACCAGGAATTCGGAGAGGACGAGTAACAATCTTCTTCTTCCTCTTACGAGGGAAAGTCTCCTTCGGAGCAGGAGCCCTTCGTTTCCCAGAGATTACCAAATCCTCTGCAGGCGGAGGTTTTTAACCCCTCGGTACCGATACAAGAGGCTCATCCGGAGTAACGGACTCTTCACCCTCGGCAGAAGAAACCGAGGGGACTTCGACTCTTCCCCCAGGCTTGGAAGAGGGCACCCTAAAACTTCCATGCATATCAAAATCACGATGGAAGGTGTTGGTTGCCACATAGAACTGGGCATACGTATGGAGGATGCGCAACTCCGTGGAGAGTGTGGTGAAGGGCACAGTAAAAATTGCCCCAGTGCAGCCCATGATAAAATATCGCCATCCCCTCGCTCCATCGATGAGTCCACCTCTGGACCTGAAGCTGGTGACGGCGTTGCCCACGTGCAACTGATCATACCCAAACTGCCTGGCAAACCGACTAGGCAGGTAGGGTTCAAAGAAGCAGTGGTCTTCACTTCTGTACAGCAAGTGGGAAGGCCTAATGCAGACCAACCAATTGAAAGCCTCGGGAGAAAGAATGGTCTTCTCTCTACCTGAGTCCTCAAGCCTAATCCCCGATTGATTGTGATGAACAGAGGGGACAGTGCAAAGGAGCTTCTAGCTATGGCCGCAATTCAGCACCCGCCGACAGTCTAAAACTGTGAGCACGTTCCAGGAGGATTTCTTGTAATTCAGCAAGAAACTCCCCCCCAAGCTATTGCCGGAACTGGGAGACATCACCCGGGGGTTATAGAGAATTAACCATCCCATAAAATACAGGTATGGTAATTCCACCCGGGGAAAGCTTTCACGCCGAGCTTCATCGGCGAGCAGCGCCTCAGTCATCGCCCTCAGGCCAGCTTGTATGCGGCACACCATGGCAGGGAGCAAGCCCAGTCTCGCCCCGAACACCAGACGCACTGCGGGCCACAAGGTGTTGCGGTAAATACGATCCGCAGATGCGATGCCGGGTACCACCAGTCGGCGCAGCCATATAGAGAGGAAGCCAGCCAGTTGAGCTTCCTTGGACAGAGGCCTGCGACAATGCCTCAGATAATTGTAGGCCTTAGTACCTGCAGGATATCTTCCTATCCCTTCGTCGATGATCTGATCTGGAGCCCCGGCGTCTTCCATAAGATCATCGACTACCTGAGCATTAAGCACGCTCAGAGGATTCACAGGCTGATCCTTGCCCTCCAAAACTTTCTCCGGCTGAGCAGTCCTGGCCCGGTGAAAAAAGAGGTAGGACATCCATTTACTGGTGTGAGCCAAATCTGAAGGCTCAACATAGAAGGCGGTGCAAGCGAGGTAGTGGCACATCAGCTCCTGGTACACTTCCACTACCCGAGGGTCTGAATCCCCCAACTCCCGGTTCATGGGAACATACTCTTCATACGGAGTATCCCCCATCGGCAGTCTCGAGATCTCTGCCATCTCATGGAGGGCCAATCCCAACTCCCCCAGCGGAGTGGCGAAAGTCCCGGTGAGCGAAATATATCGCTCCATCAGTGCCAGAAATAGGTTGGGGTTAGGAGGTAACCCAACACTGGTGGCACTCACAGCTGCAAACAGACCGATGCTCTCCAACTCGATCTGAAAATTTTTCAGGGCCCAATCAACTAAGCGAGCCCATCGAAAATTTGTTCAACCCATTGCACCGAGGATTCACCTTATGGTATACTCCTCCGCGCCCCATGAAATCATTACAGAAGGTCGGCAATTGCATCGGCTGGAGCACTAAGCTGTCTTCACTCGGGACAGGGCCGGAAGGGCGGCTGACAAATAGGCCAGATCCTTTCTGGTAGAAGATCTTCCCTGGCCTACCGTGAAGATCGGGAGTCAGCGTCCACGACATCCTCCTGGGATGTGTAGCATGGAAGAATGCCGAGATTGGGATAATCTCTCGGCATCTTGGGCAGATTCAAGACCAAGCCCCCGGCAGGGAAAACCCAGAGTTCTTTCTTGGGCTTCGTCTGGGACTGCTTATCAATCATGTCCCCGAAGAGAAAAGCCGGCTTTATATACTGGTCCCCGTCTACGTACGTCAGGGGCTCTCCATTAATCATGTTCAGCAGCGTTCGCTCGCCCTGAGCCGATATCAAAATTTCCCTTCCTTCGGGATACTTGGGCCCGGAGATAGGAAATATCACATGCGACAGATCCTCCAGATAGTTGGAGTGCAGCATCCCGGCAGCAGAACCCATCACATCGGCTAGCGGAGACTCACCCAAGTTAACTGCAAGGGTGCAAGAAAAACACGTCAGTTTCTATACTAGACGTTACAATATTGCAACATGAAACAAAAAAATCAACAGTCTGTGCTTTTCGCCAAGCCTGTAAAAACTTGATCAATACGCTGGAATCCATTTCCTAAAAGCGTAAAAGTTCAAGGCCGGTAGTATACAGTCTGTGCTTTACGCCAGACTGCCAAAGTTCGAGATGTTACGCCGAAATTTTTATCCACAAGCGTAAAGCTCAAATTTTATAGTATACACCAAGTTTTCAGCAGTCAAAAGCTTTTACGCCCAACTGCGAAAATCTGGAGTTTTTACGTTGACACATTAGAAATGTAGGCGTAAAAGATGAAACGTCTCCGTGAATCATCTCCCTCAAAAAGGTTATCAGCACAGAAGACGACCTAGCGCGGTCACGTACAACGTGTGCGAAGGATTTTTCAAGTCTTTCTTTTTGTCCCAAAAACTCTACCTTTCAGGCCGGGTGCATTGCTCGTCGGCGGGACACTTTGCTCAGAATGAAGTTCGCCTTGCCCGACCGGAGGCACTCTCGCTTGAGCAGAAGAACGAGAAGAAGAATCAACCTTCTTTCCCTTAGAGGAGGAGGATTGCTTCGAGGCCATTATTGGAAACTTTGAAGACTCGGAGAAGAAACGAAGAAAGAAACTCGAACAGTCGAAGGCTTTCTTTCGCAGAAGACGGATAAAAAGTTTTCTCTCAGAAACTTGGGGGTATATATAGAGTTCGGATGGACTCCTCGAAACCCGAACCAAATCTCCTAATTAATATTCGGTTATGATTGGGTACTCCGTCAGCCTATTATTCTCGAAAGGCGGACAGTCAGCGAATTCGAAAAGTTTTTGTGCAAAGCAGATTCGTGGGTTCTACGCTAAGGAGCTTTCTACGCTCGACAGCTACAGATCTACGGTTTTACGCTCACAGGCTATAAGTCTATGGTTTTATGCCCGGATGCCTTTGTGCTCGGTAGCTTTTACGCTCGAGAGGCTACAAACCTACGACTTCACGCTCAGCAGCTACAAATCTATGATCTCACGCTCGGTGGCGTTTAGTTTACGCTCAGAAGCAACAGATCCACGACTTCACGCTCAGAAGATTTCCTTTTCACAGGCTACAGATCTACAGTTCTATGCTAAGGAGCTTTCTACGCTCGACAGCTACAAATCTACGGTTTTACGTTCACAGGCTATAAGTCTATGGTTTTATGCCCGGATGCCTTTATACTCAGTAAGCTTTTATGCTCGAGAGGCTACAAACCTACGACTTCACGCTCAGGAACTACAAGTCTATGATTTCACGCTCGGTGGCGTTTAGTTTACGCTCACGAGGCTACGAACTTATGATCTTATACTATGACTCTCCGCACATCTGAAAGATACGCAGGCCAGAGTACGCGTACATCTGAACGATTCTCAAGGCGGTCAATTGCAAAAATTCACACAGAAGATACTCCTCCTTGACCAGAAGATATCCCAAGTATCCGAAGCATACAGAGTTCAATATTAAAAATTACTCTTCTTCATGGGTCGATTCGAAATTCATCCAGGCCCCAGTCTGAATATTTTATCTACAGCTCAAGATGGCAACTCAGTTTGACAGCCATTTCTCGACCCTGTTCCAAGGGATTTTTCGAGAAATCATTCTTGAAGATGATGTCTGAACAAGAATTCTGTTTATCAGAAGCAGCAGTTCAGAATTTTACGCGATTCCTTATTCCTAACAGTAGGACAGTTCGAACACTCGAATGCTGAGCGGCTTTCTGCGCATCCTTAGCTATGCGTAAAAGACAGGACAGTACCTAGCACTCTTTCTAAAACAGAGTCGGCGTAAAGAATCAAACGTGTCAAAGCTACACATATTCAGACTTCATAGCAACGTATATGGCGAGATAATCATATGCACAGAAGAAGAAGACTTTATTAAAATTACAATCATGATTTGAGAGAAATTCAGTCTACAAGGGTTTTTTCTTTATTTTCATGGTTACATATGAGGGAAATCCCGTCTACAAATAATTTCCTCATCTTCATCGGAAGGCCACCCTCAGAATCTGTTCTACCAGGTTCTAGTATGGTGAAGATCTTCCTCTTCTTCCATGGCAGTTCATCGACTTCCACAGTCATGAACAAGAAGATGATTACTGGCGGAAGGATACAGAACTGGGCCTGTATCAAGTGCCCATCCTCCATATGCCATGACAGATCGAGTTGAGGTATTAAACCCAACTCGATACTCGAGGACAGAGCTAGTTTGTATGCTCTCGTCTACGAATGACAGGAGAAATTATAGCTTGCAAGCTGTGTGGTCCAATGCGACCCTTCCTCTCTCCTGGACGAACCGCCATACAAAGTTGCTGATTACCCCGAGCAAGGGAGGCTATGATATCCTTCCATAATCCATCGTTGCAGATGACACTTGCTCGAAGATGCCGTCTTTTTCGGCTCCTTACATGCTGGAAGAACATGATCTCCTTCTTTCTCAGGTCAACCCGACGAACTCCGGCGATCATTTCTGCGTGGTGAAAGGAAACGTGGGAAGAACAAGTTAACTCCTCAGCCTTTTTATAGGCAAAAGAGATCACACCAACTCCCAATAACTCCGCCATAAAGTCAGCCTTAAAAAAATGTGTCAGGCTTGACCGTTTTAGGCTCCATTCAGAAATGTTTCAAGTTACGAGGAACGGTTCATGCTTCATTCAAAGCGTTTCAAATTACGAGGAATTTAAAAGCTTTGAAGGGGGTCTTGTAGAAGCATGAAAAATACGCTGGATAACTCTACACAGCACGGTGATGCAGGGCAGCATAAACAATGGACCTCAGAGCCATCAAGCGTGCAACAGAGCTTTTTCGCTAAGCATAGCGTAAAATATAAGCTCAAAGGACCATCCGCATAATACAGTACGCCCAGGCCGCTTCAGCGTAAAGAAGGTGCTACATCGCCTCTATGGCGTAAAACTCATCCGCTTTCAATGCAGCATTAAAACGTACGAGGAACGCTTCGTATTTCCCGAATGAACCTGTCAAAACACGCAGTGAACCTGACGTCTGACTCCTGACAAAGAGTACTGCACGGTCACCCAGACGACGGCTGGAATAATGGCAGACCACTCGGGACGTGCCCCTGTATTTAATGTACAGGATGATGGCGGATCTCTGCATTTAATGCAGGGGATTTGATTAAATGTCACCGAACCATCGTTTAGTGACATCCCCTTTGTGTAAACTGCTTTTACGCATACAAGAGGATACGCTGCCTTATTTTACACAGGCAGACGTGAACTGTTTACGCTCCGCGGAAGACAAACAGACTGCCACGTCAAAAGCTGCTCTTCGTACAGGGCTCGAGGCACGTCTCTGCATTTTAATAGGGCAGAGTGATGGCAGACCTTCAAAACACGCCTCTGCAATTAATGCACAGGATGATGGCGGATCTCTGCATTTAATACAGGGGATTTGATCATATCCCCAAGAGCCGTAATTCCGGCTAAGGATCACTCAGGCTTCTACGCCTCCTCGGCTTCTGTGCCCGCTCGGCTTCTACGCCCATTTTGGCTTCTATGCCTACTCGGCCTCTACGCCCATTCGGCTTCTATGCCTACTTGGCTTCTACGCCATGGTGACAGACATTGGCTTCTACGCCAACCTCTTCTACACGAGGGATACCTACCTACGTGGCTTCTACGCCGTGATCTTCGCAGCAGTTATACGTGTTTTGTCCCTTAGTTGGACACGCATCAAACGCCCATTCAAAAGATTATCTATACGCGGGCAACGGTTATTTTAACCATCGTGTAAAAAGGTGCTGTACTTTCCACTACTCGGTTTCTAAACCGACTGAGTGGTCACTGTCACTAAAACTCTATAAATAGAGACCTCTATCAACAGAGGACAAGGTCAAACTTTTAAAAAAGAAAAACCTCAAAAGAGATCGAACCACAGGTCAAAAGATCGAGAAGAGAAGTGGAAGAGTCCTTGAGAGAGAAGAATCCAGAGCTCAGGCAAAGAGTAGTGATCGACGACTTTGGCATCGTGCATCCACCCTCTTTTGCAACCTTCGAAGCTGCTTTCCGTCTTCTACGGTACTTCTTCACCATCGTGTGGTCCAAGGGCTAAAGTGATCGACTGCAGATCAGACACCTATAGCAATATTTACCCAGATTTAAAAATTGTACTCGACATCCTCGTATAGGATTAATTGTACAAGCTTGTTTGTAAACCAAAGAAACGGGTTTCGTATAAACCCCGTCTTATATACATTCTTTCTTTCGTTTATCACCATAAACAATATGCAGTAGTTGCGTCTTTATTCTTTTGCGCATCATCCATTTCTGAAATAATGGGTTCTAAATCTATCAACACATAGTCAATATTGATGAGCTAAATATTTAGAGATATTTTACTCTTCTAGTTGTTGTAATGCTCTCCATCAAACTTCTCAAGTTTGTGAAAACTTATGTCAAGAAAACTTGTACGAGTTTCCATCTTCGTTGCTCGGATCTTTTTAGATTGTTATTGCCGGATTACAAAAATTATACATATATACATAAAAATCAAAAATTACAATTGATGCAACACTTTGCTCTTATGCAACCAGATTATAACTACTTTCTTCCAACCACAACTTATGCAGAAATTAATATTACAAACTGACTCTTTGAAACAATAAACTTGCAGCCATAAGTTGCTAGAAATAAAAAATCAATATTTATTTTGCAAACACAGGTGTTGTATTACCCCGCTCTGTGGTGCAGTAGCCTGGTTTGTGGGCTTGAAGGCTTAGCTGGACTTAGATTCATGTAGAAGAATTAGTCAAAGATATATGTGTTCGGTGTTATGCCTCACTATGAGCAGAGGCATTGTATTAGGTTCTGGGATTGCATAAGCTGGTTGGATTTTAATTGTGCGAGAAATTATAGGTTTGGAGTTGTGGTACAAAGTTCTTTGTGATCTAAACAAAATTGATTCATCATAAGATGGGTAGTTTTGATCCTTCTCTTCTTTACTTTAACACTTAATAAAATGATGTTACTAGTGTTTGATTCTTGCCATAAGATAATAATGCTAATTAGTAAAGAGAACTAAGTTAGATAAAAGAGAGTAATATTATTTCTTTTAACTTGGTAGTATACAACATGGAATTTTAGACTACTGATATAGACTTGTGTAATGTAGAACTGTGGTTACATTATCATATGGACTATAGTATTGTTGTATAGAATGTGGAATTTTGTTCTATTATTAGATTCATGGGGATATTATATTATTGTTGTAAACATGAACACTATTGTAGACCGTCGGATTGCCAAGTTAGAATCCATGGACTAGAAACTGAGTAAATATGGTAATCCATGGAGTGGAAAGAATAATGTGAGTGATGTCTCGAGAAAGTGTGGTAGTGGAAAAGATGATGTGTTATATAGTTATTTCAGTTTAGATACAACGCATATGTTTTATAGTTTAACTATTCACGTATTTGCATGGTCATTTGACAACTTTTGCACAAGGTTTGGGTTCTTCGAACGGTTGCTGAGCACAGGAACCGTATCAGTTTAGGGAGAATCATGTTAATAAGTATTCAGCACATGTATTTTGGGACATTCGGTGAGGCTAGCTACGCAAAATGATCATCGTCTTACCATGAATAGTCCAGGATGGCTTGTGGTGCTAGTGGCCATCATATAGTTAGGTTGTATTTTAATGCCAATCTGTTTGCAAGTTCTATCTGTAAACAGGGGCAAATTCATGGCACATTTATATTTTTTGAAGGTTAACAATTATCTTCTACACGGTCACACTTATGACACGTATATTATATATTATGAATGATAACATGGTTTGCATAGAAGGATGGTATGGTTGGGCAAGATTTGTTATGGCAAGCGACACATTTATATATGTTCCTATATGTATTGCTATTTATAAAATTGTTTACCATGTCACATGTATGCTTTATGTTTCTGCGTATAAATTATAACTGATCCTAAGACAAGATTAGAAAGATCATTTAATAACTTTGTATTTCTCACATGTTTACCGTGTTGGTTTAGTCGAGTTGGCTAGAGACCACTCACCAATTCACGATAATGTAGTGACCTCCCCAAGTTTTGTAGGTACAAGGAGTAGCTTGGATGGTTCTAAGACATCAAAGAGTTTGTTGGACGAGATGGAGCTTTTCATGCAGGGACATGATTTTTTGTTATAAATAACATAATGTATGAAATATTATTATTTGTATAGTTCTTGAGTTGTAATCCTTGTGGCATATTTTATTATATTAAGAGTGAGAGAGTGCTTTTAATCAAGTTTTTTGGCTTCGAACCATTGTAATTATGCTACAATATTATCAATAAAGAGAATTATTTTGTATTTCTTATGTCTATTCAATTTTTTTGCTGTAATGACTTTATTTCTAAGATGTTTCATCGACTGTGTTTGTGCTTGCCTTGTACAAGTGTAATTTAGACTATATTATACGGCATCACGTCCAGTGTCGATATTTGGTTCTGTGAAACCGGGACATGACAATTGCTACAAAAAGAAAGAACAAAAGAAAAAAATAGAAAGAACATATTCTCGCTGGGGTGATAAAGATCACTTTTGCTAAAAGCAAGATTTGACCATTTTCGTCGATATTCTCCAGGAACCAACAAGTTCAAAAAACAACTTTTGGAAGGTTCCTTGTCACCTTAATTATGGATCTCAAACTAGACGAATAGGCTACACTTTGTGGATCTTCTGCGGTTGCTGCTAACTCTTCTTTCGTAGCAATTTTTTTTGTCTCCCTTGAAAAGGTAGAGAAGAGAAGAGAAGAGAAGAGAATATATATATATATATATATATATATATATATATATATATATATATATATATATGGGTGGCAACAACCAAAATATATATATATATATATATATATATATATATATATATATATATATATATATATATATATATATATATATATATATATACGGGTAGCACCAGCCAAATTTCTAACAGCAACCACCCACTTAATCCGAGGATAATTCCTAGGATAAGGGGCGGTTACTAACCATTATCTCTAAATCCCAAAATGTAAGGATCGATTACAACATAAAATCTACTTAAACAGTCACTATGCATAATTTTTACGCCAACAACTACCACGCAAAAATGTGAGCAGCCTGTGCCCAATTATTTGCCACTATGCTGAAACATGTGCAACGCCACAACCTCTGGTGGAAATGCAACACCATGCAGCGTCCACGTGGGAATTCGTACGAGAATGAGTGTAATGATGAGCAAAAGCGTCATCTTATGCCTGATGGATACGTGCGAAGTGCGTCATTAAAGCATCACTTTGCACCATTTGCCCACGTCCTTGTTCAAATCATTAGGCCCCTTCGGAGCCTACATCCTAAGAATTTTTTTTAAAGAAATGAGTGACAAAAACATAAATGTTATTTGGAGGTCATGATCCTTATCCTCTAGAAAATATTCCATCATCTCAACCACATGGTTGGGTGCATTAATTATATTTTTCTGGAAATGTTGGTTGGGTGCATTAATTATATTTTTTGGACGATAAATCCTCAATAACACTAACTGAATTTAGGTAATAGTGTCATCATAAAATTAATGAAAGGATATTTATGAAAAAGTATACAATTAAGATTATTATTCTAATCTGAACCAACATAAGAATGGAAAATTTTAATTTTTTGAACTACATATTTCCAACCTAACCAAACATGGACATGTAAATGATGAATTCATTTTCCATGAAAAAAGAAATGGAAAGTGAATTCCTAGGAATACAAAACCTTCATCCAAACGCCACATAAAAAATCTTTATAAAAGTTAACAAAGTTTTATAATTTTGTCTCAATTTTGTCGATGTTATTTGAAGGAATATAAAATTGAAAAATGTTTAATTTATTGCGACTTCTATTTAGTTAGATAAATATTTTTAGTAATGAAAGATGCATTAGATAACAGGTCGACATGGGTTCGAGTGGGTCGAGTCGAGTTGTGGTCGACTTGGGTAGTTATGATAATCTAAACTAGACTTGTTAGTTCCTCAATTCCATGTCTTTGACCAAGATTCTATTCATAAAAACTTTGGACTTGGGTATTAAATCCTCTCTATAAGGAAAAATTATCTTACATAATTACTATAAGTTGTGTTTGGTTTGTATTTGTCATGCTTAGCTCTCAAAATCCTGGAGAAAACAGAAATGGACAAGAGTAACTACGTTGTTCAAGGTATTTATGAATGTTATATGTGGGTCACTGATATACAAACAGATAAAACATACAAATGAAAGAACTCTAGCATATGTCCGTGGAGTCATGACATGTTGGTTATGATGGAGGACTTCCGTGGAGATGGACACGGTTCAAATCCTCGTTTGGAAATTTGTTCCTAATCCGGTAAAAAGGACATCTAAAAAAATGAAAGGACTCCAGCATACGTCAGAAATGTTAAAAGTTTGAGTACATATGTCAACTATGAATCTATGTGCAACACAACTTGCACGAGAAGCTAAAGTGGAATAACTAGATAGGAAACTGCACTTGTTAAAAATGTGAAATGCACTAGTTAATTAAAAAGATGGTAGTTCTAGAGAAGTTGAATTTGAATCTCTTGCAACTAAGATATTGTATACCGGGTGCTGTCATTGGAAATGGAAGGGTTTGTAAGACATTTTGGACGATATGTGGTCCTAAAAAGAAAATTACATCATACAAACCCTCTTTTCCCTTATCTAGAAGAAAAAAATTCTATAAAATTTTTAAGTTAGGTTATAACATGTGTTTCTATCAGGTTAACGTGTGAATAAAAACAGCAGGGTGGACCAGAAGGGTTGGGTTATCCTTTTCGAAATTAATTTTGGTTGTTACTAAATTTTTGTTGTGGGTCTGTCTAGGAAGCTCAGCTGCGACTCCGACCTATTGTAGAATCACGCTGAGCCGTGTAGTGCCCCACTCCGTATTGGCACTATGTACAAGAGATATCGGTTTGCTGACTCAAAAAGAAAACCTTCTTGGAGAGCTCATTGTTGAACTAGAAGATGACTGATCTAGGTGAGTGGGCAGGACTTTATTCTCTGATTCTTGCACGCCTTAATAATGAATCTGAGTTTTTAAAATACTTGTTTGCTTAATAAGATAAGTTTGCATGGATGATGGAACGAGAACCTGCTTGCCTAAAAGAGATAGAACCATTGCCATGCTAAGTATAAGAAAGAAATATTGCATGCTAGTCACACTGACACAACTATCGAATGAACCTTGCCATGCTAAAAAAAGAAAGAGTATAACTGCATGCTTAACTTGAAGAGATAAAACCGTGCCATGCTTGCTTTTATTAAAAATCGTTCATATGTTTGCTTGTCGTCGTGTATATAATTGCTTGTTTGGGATGCAAAAACTTGATGGAATGTATGATTGTCTTGTTATAAGAGTAAATAGCTGGTCTTGTTAGAGAAGAGACTAGTAGCCCACCCTGATGTTCCGGTCCTACGGGATTTAGGGGGGTGCGGCTATTAGATAAGAGATGGATTGAAAGTGTGTATTGTCACATTGTGTTATAATTGTGATATGTTTGTTATCGAGGGAGCTTATGGGAGATGGAGGCTAAACGATAAGTTGGAAACTAATAGTGCATCCCGATGTTCCGGTCCTACGGGATCTAGGGGGTGTGGCTATTAGAATGGTGGATGAAGATTGATGGTGTGAGACTAATAGTGCATCATGAAGTTTTTGGTCCTACGGGATCTAGGGGGACGTGGCTATTAGATGGGTGGCGGTGCTTCTATTGGGAAGAGTTTGAGTTAGAGAAGTTAGCTTGTTCATGGAGATAGCTGCATTCAGGTAGTTATGGCGCATCCTAGGCTAGCCCTCTTGCATACCTAACTGTTTGATGCAGAGACGGACAGGGAAAGAGAACCTTATATATATGCATATGTTGCTAACTTGTATGTCTGCTGTAGGGATAACCGTTCGGCAAGGGATAAGAAACACAAAGAGTATATATATATATATATATATATATATATATATATATATATATAGCCTGCTTGTTCATGAACATGTGCATCTTAGAGTTTATCTGATAATATTTCATGCATTTGCATCGGTCGGACAATGGCTATTAGTGCAGAGCTGAACCTTGGTCACGGCTGCTATTTTGATCGTATTTTAGTAAAGAGCAACCATGAGTCACAACAGCTAATAGCATCAGATAAAATAGTCATTAGTTAGGTGGATTACCGCTACTGATCCTGAGTTTCTCAGGGACCGAAATCTTATAGATAGTTCCTCTTGTTTGCTTGATTGAATGATAGTCCATTAAATATTGCATTGTCCCTAGAGTCTTTGAGTATAGCTCACGAGACACGCTGCACACACCCTGATTGGTACATCATGCTTGAACTGGTTGCCTTGTATGCTTGGTTGTATTGAACTGATTTATGATTTCAAAGATGTTTCCAAAAGAAGTAATATGACTCCGTTCCTGTACTGCATGTAACGAACCTAGGTAAAACTAGAAAGATGACTAGTAATGTAATATTTTATAACATAATTACTTAGTATTGGTTTTAGTGAATGTTGCTTCTGTTCGTTGATTTTAGACTCACGAGTACTTTCTCCAAAGTGCTAACCCACCAACAGTTTGCTTGTTCGCATGTGCTGGATCGTCCAAGGAAGCGATAGCCGTGCCTCATCCCCAGGATCCAAAAATCTGGTTTTGATGCCTTGAGCCGTATCGATCATTTTGAGCTACTTTTGTATAGAGGGACATAATGTATGGAACGATGCCATTGTATTCAGAGAACCTCGTGCCTTGTGATTTACCCCGTATACTCAGATGGATTGTTGTTTGCAATACTGTCCCTCCGCTACGTACTCGATCGATTAGATGATAGCCACAACTTTAACGATGCATCGTGCGGGCTCAACCCTAGGCTCGCACGGTATCACGTCTCGATGGAAACGATCGTCCCACGGGAGCGCTGGCGTGGTGATTCGCGTCTAGCGGGGATGACCGATTACCTACGGAAGATCGGGACATGACAAGCCAGAGGACTTCCCTAAGTACAAAATGGTTGCCTAAGTCGAAGTGTTGTCGAACTTACTCCTGTACTGGTCCTACAAAACACCAACAAATTCTTGGAATAAATTATAAGGATGGAAAAAAGAAACCTGGTTCTTATGAAAAAAAGTGGAGTATGAAGAATGTCGTTGGTACCGTGCCTGAGTCTGAGAATGTTGTGAGGATGTGTAACTCAAGAGATTGTGCGAACTAAAATATCCATATTAGACCAGTAGACTTCCTATGACATGTGGGCTATACTTACAATTTTGGACAATATTATGGTCCTAAAATATAAAATATCATCCAACCCTCTACTTATAATAGACAGCAACTGCACAATTTTTTGTCCGTGGAGATGATCGGTGAAGTAAACGATAACCTTCCTGGTAATAAAGGATTATAAATAAATTGTGTCAATGACAGTTAATTCACACTTTTATAAGTTTTCCTCAGTACAATTTTTTATATGCTACTATGAGTTTATGAGCCCTTACATTTGATTATCATCTATAATCTTTATTATCCTTTCATATATATATCCTTGACATTACAAAATATTACGAGATATTAACATCAAAGATTACAATATCCAAATATGTCCTTAGCAGACGGTATAATCTAAGGTACTGTTTGTTTCGAGTTTTGGAGGCTTAAGAATAGATTTTGGATATCTTATCCATGTTTGGTAAGTCTGAAATTGGGATGGGGATGGGATACGGGGGATTTAGTTTTCTACAAATTGTGGAAAAGTAAAACACAAGGCTCCAATTGCGAATATTTTTTACTTTCCTAGAAACGTTAGTTAGATACATTAATTATAATTCTTTTGGACAAACACCTGCTGAATTTAAGTAACAATACTAGTAGCATCATAAAATTAATGAAATGATATTTGTGAAAAATTAAACAAATTAACATTTCCATTCTTGTCTAAACCAAGCATGGAAATGAAAAAAATTAAATTTTTCTAACAACATATTTCTAGCCTAACCAAACATAGGTACATGGACAGATATATACTAGGACATGTAGGGTCAACTAACCCTACTGATTTTGAAGTTTCTTTTTGTGAAGCTAGTCTGAACATACATCCTAGGATTTTAAAACATGTCAAGAAGAGTAGCAAGTCAGTAAAACCCATATTTAAATGCAAAGGTTGTTACAATATAAGAAAGCAATATACTTTATAGATTATTTTCGAGTGTTACAAAGCCACACTAAGGTGCAACTGTGTTTTTCATGCTTATTATCCTTACACTTTGGACCATATTTTCATTATCACTAAGATTCAAATAAAGAATTCAAATAGGCATCACTTAGGGGCGGACAACGGACGTAGAAATTTAAAAGAGGGGAGCAGTCTTAAATGTAACCCCCCCCCCCCCAAAAAAAAAAAAAATCACATATTAAAAACAAACATATTAAAGAGAGGGTCAGTCTCAAATGCAAAATAGCTACTTACAAGTGTAATTTTTTTTGGACTTTCTTTACATTTGATACTGACCACCATCTTTTAAATTTATGTATCTGCCCTGCATAGGTACGATGATATTGAATTCCTAAAAAAAATAGACAATAAGGAGAATCCCTAGGAATACCAAACTTTATTGCCACCTATGTTTAGGGACACTGTTCATTAGACCACTCAAGCTTGAGCTTAAACTTTGCAATATGCTTTCAAGCCGAAGATTCCTTCCTTAACACATTGTCGATAATGAAAGAGAAGTAAATCTACAATCGGAGTTACACATGGACACATGCAAGACTGTAGTCAGATCCAAAATTTTGGAAAAAAAAAATATTTCTGAAATATTTTATTATATATGTTATATTTTCTCATTTAAATTTAAAATATGCAACAATTAAATATTAAATAAAAATTTTAAAATTAATATTTTAGACTGTAAAGTTAGCGTATCATGGAAGTTATACAAAAAGTTCAAATCCCGTTAATTTTAGATGCCGGGTAAATCACTTAACTTTTTTTTCCGCTCATTTTTTTTTTGTACGTTATTCCTTCATTTCTATTATAAATAGACCACGTGTCATAGAGTACTGAGGTGCGATGCCTACGGTCTCTCCTGGCCGCGTTGCTGCTTCCTTGCGCACATAAGAATACGAAATCGAGAGTGAGAGAGAGAGGAAAAGGAAAGAGAAAGAGGAGGAGGAGGAGAAAAAGAAGCATCGCAGCTAGGATCTCTAAAGACCCATAGTGATCGATCCATCAAATTATAACAAGGAAGGAATTAAGATGGCGAATATCAACATAGAAGGGATCCTGAAGGCGCTCCCTAGCGGCGAGGGGCGGCACCCGAAGACGAAGATCGTGTGCACCCTAGGGCCGGTGTCCCGGTCGGTGGAGATGATCGAGAAGCTCCTCCGCGCCGGGATGAATGTGGCCAGGTTCAACTTCTCCCACGGTAGCCACGATTACCACCAGGAGACCCTCGATAACCTTCGTGCCGCAATGCTCAATACCCACATCCTCTGCGCCGTCATGCTCGACACCAAGGTCCCATCCCTCTCTCTAATTTACTCATGTATATTACCTTCCATATATGTGCCTAGTTGACACTAACATGCATGGCGACATCGACATGAACAAGGCATTACTTTTATATGGAAATTAATGCATAATATGGTTATATATATATATATATATACACACACACACACACATTCGAAAGTATCTCTCCAGAGCATCCCTGCTTATGTGGTAGCTGACGTGACACGTTAAATAACATTATGTGGTATCTAATATGGCATCAACATGTTAAATAGTATTAAATGACATATAATATGGAAACTGATATGACAAATTTTATCCCAAAAAATTAATCAACCAAATTTTTTAGTGTTAATTTTAGTGTTAATTTTATTTTTAAAATTTGTCATGTCAGCTGCCACATTAACCACCATGTCAGACTTCACACAATAAGAAATATTTTGGAGGGACACTTTGGAGGGATGAATAGCATAACTCTAAAAACATATCTATGTGCCTATCTTATAACGTTTTAAGTTTCATGCATCCTCTTGTTGGAATCCAAAATATGGAAAGTTTGGTTTCCTAAACAAAAATATCAAAGCTAGATTTTAAAATATAAGTTTTTATGCAATGAATTATACTAGAAAGTACCAAAAAAGTAAGCACGAACTACCCAAATTAAAATTAAAAAATACAAAAAAATACAAAAAATAAAAATTTACGTTCGTACATGGTAAGTATCCAGAAATACCCAAGGAGTACCATTACCTGGTAGAGTACACCTTCCAAAAGAGTACTCGTGCTTCATAGCACACGATAATAGGACGACGGTGACAAGAACACGAAAGAACATATTTTCTCATCACTACAAAAATACACTATTTTAGTAACGAAATTATCCATCGCTAAAATATATTTTTTTGCCGCTATTTAATTTTAGCGACGGATTAGCGACAAAAATGTTCCGTCAGAATAACTAACGTAGCTACGAAAATTCTGTCGCTAATCCGTCGCTACATCGATAGATTAGCGACGGATTGAGCGACATTAAACTAGCTACGGATCAACGACATACAAGTTATGTCGCTAAACTTTCTGACTACTTACCGACGGAATAGTGACGGATTATGTGAGCCAAAATTTGCCAAGTTTTCCAGAAGGTTTTGCACATTCAGGGCTCACAGAGTTCGTCGCTAATCCGTTACTCTTAGTGACGGATTAGCGACAGATTCTAATACATGTTTGGCACATTTGTGTGTATCAGACGTTTTAGCTACGAAATTGTCCGTCGCTGGGTAGTCGTTGTCCTGAGATATTTCGTCGAAAATTCGTCGCTGACTTGAGATTTTCCAGATATTTTGTCGCTATTACGTCGCCTGTCCGTCACTAAAGGTAATATTTTTCCCAGAAATCAATTTTTGCTGAGCATATACCTGTTATACATTCACCAATTTCCACACAAATAAATTTCACACAAGCAAATTTTACACAAACTAATAAAACCCACAAAAACATGTACAAATGTTATATATACATCGAAATAATAAAGTAGAGTAATCCAAACATGTACAAATAACTGTTATACAATCACACAAATTCAAATAAATACAATCAAGTCAAAAAGTACAACAAACTAAAAAAATCTCACAAACTCAAATAATCTATCAAGTTGACGGTGGAGGCGGAGGCGGAGGCGGCGACGGCTGTCGGCTAGCTATATACTGTGCCACAACCATAGCGATGATATTATGTAGATCATCAGGAGCAACGGCAGATGGAGCAGTAGCAAAAGCCGTCGAAGGAGCTGGAGGACCCATCGATGCCGTCGAAGGAGCTGGAGCCGTCGGAGTAGCTGGAGGACCCATCGATGCCGTCGGAGGAGTTGGAGCCATCGCAGGTGCTGTAGCATCACGACTGTTTATCAACTGTCGGATCAGCCCATGTAGCTCATGCACAGTCATCGTGAGCTTCTCCAGGGAAATCGTACCAGAAGGAATGTCGGAGCCGAACACTGATGGAGCTGGAGTAGCCGTCGGAGGTGCTCTAGAAAGAACCGACGGCATCGATACCAATGATCCGGTACCGTACACGTTGTCGCCTTTTCCTCTCCTGATAACTTGTACCCACCAATCGTTTCTCTCAGTCGGCATACTGCTCTCAGCGCCCCCCTCTAACGTCTTATACGTCTCCTATATTTATTTATATAAATAGGTTTAGAGTTAAGGATTTTAGAGTTATATGTGCTATATTTGATTTTAGTTAGAGTGTCATATTAGATACTAGATATCATAGTATATGTATATAATTTGAGTTATATTTGCTATATTTGATTTCCATGATATCTTAAAATAGGATATTAACCAAGGTTCAAAGTATTGGAATCAGAATCGGACCATTTCTCTGAGGTTTTAAGTAAATTGAATAAAATTATAATTTTAAGTATTTACAATATTTATAGTGTTGTTTCTTAAAATAGGATATTAACAAAGGTGCATAATTTTAAGTATTTACAGTATTATTTCTTAGTATTTTTGAAATTGAATGACCTAGAGTTGACCTAGTTTGACTGTTTTGACCTAGAAATCTAGAATCTAATTAAGTTATAAAAATAATCTAATTAAATTAATAAAATTTTATAAAGATAATTTACATATACTTTGGCAGACCGCTCATCTACGAGCTTTCCATCCTTCTTTCTTTTGTGGGTCCGTTGGAATTGCTGGAAAGTCGACGGTCTTGGAATTTTTCCCGGCTCTGCTGGCCTCATCGCACTGTAAAATTAAGAAATTAATAAATAATCAAAAAAATTAGAATTACAAAAAATTTGATCTAGCGAAATTTTTTAATACCAACCATTCGTCGAAAATGATCGACGGTCGGAATGGATCCACCAGTATGGAGACCACCCTGAGCATGGGCAACCTTTGCCTTCTCGCACTTGGCCTTGTAGGCCGGGGTGTCCATCTTTTTCTTCATCTCCTCCCAGTACTCCTCCTTCAGCCACTCCTGGCGGTGATCCGGTCCAAGTGACGCTAGCTCCTCCTGGTCATTGATCATATCTCTCAACCTCTTGTTGGCGACGGTCTTGTAGCACTTTCGGATATCATTATCTCTATGATCCGGCCACCAGTACAACCTTTGCAAATTAAAAAAATATTTTTTTATCATTGTAATGAAAAATATTATATATTATTATAAATAAAATTTATATACATACCCCGAGCTTCTCCAGCCAAGTGAATCATCGATCGAGAGGGATGTCGCTGAAGTTGATATAAGGGCCATCAAAGTAGCCCCGTATGATCTCCCCTAGATCATTCCCAGCCTTGATCGGGAAGAATCTAAAATAAGTAGACAATATACAATTAGAATAAAAAAATTACAAAATAAATGTGTGAATTGACAAATAAATGCTTACGTCGCTCCATCGGCCCATAGCTTGGGACGACAGATATTGGTTGGCCGCTCTGGTAGAGTAGGGGAGTCTACAAATCCTGGACGGCAGGCATATACTCCTTTGTCCATAAGAAGGCCTGGGGAAGAGCGAACGTGCAGATCGGAATAGGAAGAGGTTTTAAGAAAGCAGCCGTGTGTGTGGGGCCTGCTCCAATCCACGTCTCAATTCGCTTTCGTCATCATATGCGGTGGAATCCAGAAACTTGGGGTCTAAGCAATCTGACCTCACGGATGGAAATGGATTCAAACCCCCGGTACTCCTATTAATACTTTGGTTTTCAAGACCAACTCTTTCAACCGCTCTGTGGAAGCAACTAGTGGAGTAGCCGATATAGTAGTGCCGATAGTAGCTAGAGTAGAAGAAGGGATAGGAGTTGATAGCAATCCGGGAGATGTAGTAGCTCCTCCTACTAAAGAACGAGTATATGGCAGGGATAAACCATCTGCCGCATCTATGAACTCGTCCTTAGGTCATGTGCGAGAATCTGGGATAGCAGGCGTAGTGGACAGAGAATGCTGAGAAGATGATCCTCTCTAAACTTGTCGTCATCGTCGTCCTCATCCTCGTCCAGCCATACTATAGGTAAATCCACAGCAAATAAAAAAATGGTGTCATCAAACAGATAATCATAAAGTAATTGTGTGGTAAAATAAGTAAATACTAGTGTGATGATAAAATAAATAATAATCGTGTCATAAAATAATTAAATAAATATCCAAGCTAAGGCATATGTATGTACGTACTAATCTTCTTCATCTTCCGAATCGTCATCGTCTTTTGAATTATTTTTCGAATTGTCTTTATCTTCTACTTCTTCATTTTTATTTTCACTTCCACTATCACTATCACCTTCATCTTCCAATTCTTGTTCCTCGCTCGATACCTCTATATCAGAGTTATCCTCTATATGAGGTAAATCTTCTATCTCAATCTCTTTGTCAACTCTATCATCCTCTACGGTAACGTCAAACCCTATACCATCAATACCGGTCGAACTCATATATGCAAGTTGAGGCATGACCACCTCATCCTCTTCATATGATAGATCTCCAACATTATATATGTTTTTAGCTTTAGTTTTGTATACAACCCACGAATCATTATTATTGCATCGCCGACTAGGATAGCTCGTATAATACACTTGAACCGTTTGACTAGCCAACACAAATGGTTCAAAACCTATATATCTTTTTCCATATTTTATATCAACAAACCCAAACTGTTTGTCAATTTTCTATCCTTTCTTGGGTGTTGTGTCGAACCAATCACATTTAAATATCATAATTTTTGTCTCATAAGAGTAATCCAGCTTCACGACATCTCTTAGTACACCATAATAGTCGAATTCTGGATTAGCATCGTTGACTGAACCCCTCACACATACTCCAGAATTCTTTGTATAATTAGCCTCCTCATCGACAAATGATTGATTAATAGACATCAGTGGTTCTAAATTTGAAGCCATTGATGGTGTATCTATCCAACACTTTGCCCTCTTGCTTGGTTCGTTAGCTAATACTCGAAGTCGTTCGTTCTGTAAGTCTGTACCATGATGAAAAACCTGAAACATTACGTATCATATAGACATTAGACAAAGATTGGTATGAATTCTAAATTTAGAATGCTTAATATTTAGGATCCGTACATAATTATGGAACCACGATAAAAATTTTCTATCAACCTCTCTAGCAAGATCATCTTCATTAATATTAGGTCTCTCCATTTTTACCTCAGCTCTAAAAGTACTGTGATAGTAAGGAGAACAGTTAGAGCAATTTATTTCCAAGTATATATAAAATTAAAATATCTAGAAAAGATGTGTCGCTTACTTCTCAATATCTTGCATCTCTTTTATACCACTATTTAATAATATATACCGATGAGTGGCTTCAAACTCATCGTCTTCTAACCAACGTACTTTTGTAGCACTTGTAGGCTTCCCTTCCATATTGAAGATAGTGTGGATTACACTATTCGGGGTATTAATCCCACCGTCATTATTCCATGGGGGTTTATTATGATTTGTTCTGACATGAGTATCAAAGTAGATAGAGCAGTAGTTTGAAACCTTCTTAATGATATATGCTTCGCATATCAAAGCTTCTACATGAGCCTTATTGCCATCCTTCTTCTTTAGGTTGATGCCCCGAATAGTATAATACATATTGATAATATATTGAATCTTAGAATTATTTGAATAAATAAATTATTAGTATAAAGAATTTATACCTCTTAAATGGATACATCCATCGATAATAGACGAGAGCATCGACGCGTGCTTCGTATGCAAGATGGATCGACAAATGCTCTATACTATCAAAAAAACTGGAGAGAATCACACTTTCTAACTTACACAATGTCAATACAATCTTCTCCTCAAGTTCTATTATATGTTGCACCCTCAACTTGCTTGAACACAAATCTCTAAAGAATATAAATAATTCGGCCAACGGAGTCCATACTTGATGAGGCGACATCTTTCTCAGAGCAATAGGTAGTAACCTCTCCATACCTCTCCATAAATACATGACAATCATGACTCTTTATCCCTGTCAGCTTGCGTTCGTTGAGATAAACACATCTTGCCAGATTTGATACGTACCCGTCAGGAAATCTCAACTTTGAAATCCAGTTGCATATTATCAGTTAATCCTTCCTACTCAATGTAAATGACGCTGGGGGCTTAACCCAATTTCCGTTGCCACTTTGTTTTAGGTGCAAATCTGAATGCCTGCAAATAATTTTTAAGTCCTTTCTTGCTTTGACATTGTCTTTCATTTTTCCCTTGATATCCATCACTGTATTAAAGTTGTTGTCGAATACATTCTTTTCGATATGCAGACATCAAGATTGTGCCATATGAGATTATCCTTCCACTAAGGTAATTCCCAAAAGATACTCTTCTTCGTCCAATTATGCCTACATCCGAACCCTTCAAAGTGATCGACCGATATAGGATCTTCCATCGCAGTCGATAATCCATCTACCTCTTTCCAAACTTTGTCTCCTATTAGTCTCAACGGGGAAGGAGATAGTTCCTATTTACCAGCTCTAAAGGCATCTCTGTTCCTTCTCCACGGATGCGACACAGAAAGGAACTGACGATGACAATAAAAAAGTATGCTTTTTCTCTATTATGGAGATGGAATGCCTTACTCTTTTCTATACATATCGGACAAGACAAAGTACCATGAGTACTCCACCCCGATAACATCCCATATGCTAGAAAATCGTTGATGGTCCACATGAGAGAAGCTCTCATCTGAAAGTTTTTCTCCTTCGATATATCATATGTCCAAAACCGGAATTACCACAATTATTTCAACTCATCCACCAACGGCTGCAAGTAGATATCGATGTTCTTCTTTAGATTTTTTGGACCAGGTATGATAAGTGTCAAGAACATATAAGGAGTCTTCATACACATCCACGGTGGTAGATTATAAGGAGTCAAAATTATCGGCTAACAAGTGTACTGAGATTCCGACTATTCGAAAGGAGTAAATCCATCAGAACATAACCCAACTGGACATTCCTAGGCTCCGCAGCAAATTTAGGATGATACAGATCAAAATATTTCTATGCCTCTCCATCGAAAGGATGAGATAATTCTCCTTCATCCATCTTTCGTTCCTTGCTATGCCATGTCATGTGTTGTGCTATATTTGCGGATATATACATCCTCTGTAGTCTCTTTGTGATCGACAAAAACTGCATGTACATGTAGGTACATAATCTTGCTCGGGCAGTTGACTTTCTTTTGCCCTGAATTGACGTATACCGGTTCGCATGACAGAAAATGCATATATCTTTATCATTGTTCTCCTTGTAGTACAAAATACAACCACTTCTACAATAATCTACCTTTTCATAGCCTAATCTGAGTTTTTGTATTATCATCTTCGACTTGTAGAAGTTTTCAGGCAACTCCTTCGATTCTTTTGGCAACAACTCTCTAACAAACTTAATTATTCGGTCGTAGCATTCCTGCGGCAAGTTAAAATCAGACTTTAGGTTCAACAACCGCATCACCACCGACAGAACATAATGAGAATCACAATCCGGGTATAACGGAGTATAGATATTCTTGAACATATCATATAATTCTTTCGTATCAGGTTAGGATCCTCCGAATCAAAACTTGGATCGGCCGCATCAAATTCCAAGTCACGCGCTAGGTTTCACGGTTGATATTCAAAGTTATCTTCGAGAGTGGACTTTTCTACCTCCGTATTGAAGGAGAAATGATGATATTACGAAAACAAAGGTTCTTCTTGAGCCGTCTACTTCTTGTAGTTCGGTAAAAAATCCTTCTTGTAGAGATGCTCCCTCACGAGATCCATGAGAGGGGGGCTGGAGTGGGGGGGGTCAGGGGTGTCGAGGAGAGGGGGGCGGAGGGTCTGGGGTCGCGAGGAGGAGGAGAGGGGGTCGGAGGAGAGGGGGGTCGAGAGAGGGGGGCCGGAGTGGGGGGGTCAGGGGTGTCGAGGAGAGGGGGGCAGAGGGTTGGGGGTGGTGAGGAGGAGAGGGAGTCGGAGGAGAGGGGTCAGGGGTGAGAGGGGAGAAACAACCTCCGAAGGAGGAGGAGGAGGAGGAACTACCGTCGTTCATCGCTCGTCGTCGGGAAGCTGCCGCCAGAGGAGGAGGAGGAGAAGGGGTCGGAGGGTTGGGGGTAAGGGGTGAGAGAGGAGAGAGAGAATGTTTGGGGGGAAATAAAAATAAAATTGGAACATTAAATTTTAACGTTTGGCAGCGACGAAATTTTTCATCGTGGATAAAAAATCAACAGGGTTATCTCAACCTTGGCAGCGACGGAACATTGAATTTTAACCTTGGTGGTCAAGCTTCATAGGAGGCCTCCAAAGCCCCCTACTCACATTGGAGACAAATCTCGAGAAAGACGAACTAGGAGAGTATATAGTGACTCATTCTAATGCTCCGTCCCTAGATGATATAATTCCCCTGGAAAAGATCACCTACTGTATGAATAAAAGGGTTATCTTTGAACTACTCCGATATCGCTCACTTGAGTATATTGTACTCCCTAGCTGAGTTCCTACTTCATGATTCAAGCAAGGAGGAGGGAAGACGAACCCATCATCTTCGGCAGGGTTAAATGCCCCCGATCCTTCATCTTGGAGGAACAAGAGCCAGAATTCGATATCGACAAAATATAACTCTACCAGTTCAGTGGTCAAGCCAAACACCTCATCCAGAAGATGTGTTATGATCTTAAAATCAACTGAGGTCTGAATTATGGCAAAGGTCGACGACTGCCCTTGTTTCTCCCCGCTCCGGCAGGCAAGTCCGAGGACTACTACCATAAGACCAATAATGGTTTAGGGTATGTCATGGCTCCCACAACCCCTGAAGGCTCAGATGAAGAAGATGAGTTACACACTCACTCTTCAGAGTCTTCCCCTTGGGACTCCGATATCAGTATCGGGGAGATGCTCAAACAAATATTGGCTGCCAACATAGTATCAGCTGACCCTGAGGAAGACGACAAAGATCCTCCAGAACTCTTTGAAGCAGAATCGTGGCCCAACGCCTAGACGCACAATGGGAGATACGGTTCAAATAATGAGAACCTCTCACTGAGGACGAAGTCGTACAAGTCAATCTTGGCAAAGAATCCTCCCCTAAACCTATCTTCATCAGCAAGAGTCTAACGGATGAGGATCAGGAATCCCTGTTATAGTTCGTCAGAGAATACATTGATGTCTTTGCCTGGAGTTACGAAGACATGCTGAGACTGGACCCAAAAATCACAGTCCACAAACTCAATATTTTTTCGAACGCTAAACTTGTCAAGAAACAACAACGCGGTTCCATCCGGACATCATGAACTCCATTGAATTTGAAGTCAATAAACTAATAGCTAGTGGCTTCATCCGCGAAGAACAACATCCAGATTAGGTAGCCAATATCTTGCCCATCGTAAAAAAGAACTAGAAGATCCAGATCTGTATTGACTTCCTCGATCTAAATTCGGCCTGCCCTAAGGATGAGTTCCCTCTTTCGTTCACAGAAATAATGATCGACAACGCCTGTGGCTTCAAGCGCATGTACTTCATGGACGGATTCTCAGGCTACATTCAAATCAAGATATCTCGTGACAACGAGAAGCATACATCATTCAGAATATCGATAGGAGTATACTGCTACACATTTATGCCCATCGGCCAAAATAACGTCGGGGATACATACCAGCGAGCGATGAGAACCATCTTCTGTGAGCATCTACGCAAGACGACCGAGTCTTACATAGATGACATCGCCGTCAAGAGTCACTCCAAAGATGATCACCTCCGGGATTTGAAGACTGTGTTCGACCGAATGTGTACGCACCTTCTTAAGATAAATCCTACCAAATCATTCCTAGGAGTCTCCAGCAGAAAATTCCTGGGTTTCATCATAACTTCAAAGGGTATCCACGTGGACCCTGACAAGATTAAAGCAATCATTGAAATATACCTACCGAAGAACCTTAGAGAACTTTGTGGCCTTCAAGGAAGACTGGACTATATTAGGAGGTTCATATCAAACTACTCTGGACGTTGTCAGCCGTTCACTCAGCTTATGAAGAAGGGAGTCTCCTTTGTCTGGAATGAAGAATGCCAATGCGCTTTCGATGACATCATGGAATACCTCATGAGACCTCTAGTATTGGTAGCCCTAGTTATGGGAAAGCCCTTTCTGCTCTACGTACGAGCAATGGATCACTCTCTTGGCACTTTGCTAGCCCAGACAAGCGATGCAGGTCACGAGCAAGCTATCTACTATCTCAGTAGGATGATGGCCGACACAGAGTACCGGTATAACCCCATAGAGAAGGAGTTCCTTGCTCTAGTCTTCGTCATCAAAGACCCGGCATTACATGGAAGGGCAAACAATCTATATGATCTCACAAGTTAATCCCCTCAGGGTCCTCATGACAAAACTTGGAGTGCTCAACTATCGCCTAGCCATATGGGAAATACTGTTGTCACCATATGACATGGTATTCGTCCCACGGAAGACAGTCAAAGGTCAGGCGTTGGCAGATTTTCTTGCAGTCCATCTGGTATTAGAAATCTCGAAGCTCTACAAGGAGATCCCAAACGAGGTCGCAGACTCAAACCTGACCATAAGCGCAGAAGCCGTTTTGCAAATATTCTTCGACGGTGCTTCAAGAAAAGGGCTCAAAGGCGATATTGTCGATGGCGTCGGGATAGTACTGATCTCCCTACACGATCTGGTCATCAACTGCACCTACTCTCTCAATAAGCCGTGCTCCAATAATATGGCAGAGTATAACGCCCTCATCATTGGGCTCTAACTCGCCAAACAAGTAGGAGTGGACTACCTAGAAGCCTACGGCGATTCTAAGCTGATAGTCAATCAAGTCCGAGACAAGTACGAAGTCCAGAATGAATACCTACTCCCCTACCACCAAGCCGCGCTTGGAATAATCTCCACCTTCGAGGGATTCTTTATAAAGCACGTCCCTCGACTGTAAAATATTGAGGCTGATGTCCTGGCCGGCCTCGAAGCCTCTCTAGATGTTCCGGTTAATACTCATGAACTGACCACCGTGGTCGGTCAGGAGCTGGTCTTCCCGAAGAACAACCTCTATCATTTCCTGAGCTACTCAGTAGAGACAAGCACCGACTCTCAAGACTGGAGACTCCCATTCATTGACTACATAGTCTATAGAATTCTCTCCGAGAACCTGAAGGAAGCTACTTTTATTAGAAGACGTTCCCTCCGGTTCTATTACGATATTGCTACCAAAATGTTGTATCGCCGCTCCTATGATGGTCTTCTGCTATGATTCCTATCGAATGCAGAAGTGAAACAGGCTCTCAGCTAGGGCCCAAGCTACAGGACTGCCTCTGAAGAATGGATTACTATTGGCCGACAATGGTAACAGACGCCATTGACTATGCAAGGAAGTGCCAAATGTGTCAAATCCACGTAGACTTCATCCACCAACCCTCAGAGTTTCTACACTCGACTATTGCGTTCTGGCCGTTCGAAGCCTGGGGCATGGATATTATAGGGCCGATTAGTCCACCTTTATCTAAGGGACATCAGTTTATCCTTGCCATTACCGACTACTTCTCCAAGTGGGCGGAAGCCGTACCACTGGATAAAGTCAAGACATCAAACGTGATCAGCGTCGTCAAGCATCACGTCATATACCGCTTTGGCTCGCCACAAAGGATCATCCATGACAATGGTCCATAGTTTGCAAGTCATATTTTTTATCAGTTATGTAATAAGAACTGAATTTAGAATGTAGCCTCGACTGCCTACAACCCAACAACAAATGGTCTGGCAGAAGCCTTCAACAAGACCATCATAAAGCTCCTCAAGAAGTTTGTGTTATCCAACAAACATGACTGGAATAAGAAGCTGGGTGAATGCCTCTGGGCCTACGGCACAATGGTCCGGGCGCCAACTGGTAGCACGCTATTCTTCTTGGTCTACGGGAGCGAAGTGGTCCTCCCCTCGAGGTCCAAATTACCTCACTCTAATTAGCTCTCTCCAACCGGCTAACCGTCGATGAAAATCACCTTCGACGGCTACAAGAGTTAGAAGCACTGGACGAGAAATATCTCTTAGCCCAATAGCGCATTGAGCTGTAGCAAGCGTGTCTCTCGGGAGCCTTCAACAAACGGATGAAGAAGAGGACTTACCAAGTGGGTGACCTCGTCCTGACAGTAAGAAGGTCGATGGTTATGACCCACAAGACGGCCGGCAAGTTCCAACTCAAATGGGAAGGCCTGTTTATCGTAGAATCAGTATTCTCCAATGGTGCCTACCGATTGACGAAGCCCAATGATGACTTGATCATATGCCCATCAACGACAAGTTCCTAAAAAGGTACTACGTCTAAGGCTAGGCTGGTACTTTCCTATCTACATCAAAGACAACCAAGATGTACAGTATTTACACTCTTGGTTCTTTTTCCCCAGCAAGTGCCTATGTATGACCTTGCCTTTCCTATACAAATCATTGTAGAATCCATAATCGGTATTCAGGAGTCCTGGATACGCAACAGATAATGGATCCTCAAAAAGTTCCCTAGTGGAACAGTCCTCAGGTCCACTTGCACTCTCCCGTAGTGACCACTCAAACCAATCTCGTTAGGCGCTAGCCATGTCCACATTACCTCTGAGCTATCGTCCTGACGGTCTCCCCGACGGAGCAACCCTCAGGTCTATCTACATTCCCGGATAGACCACAATCAACAAATCACTCCTCAATAAATTTTTTGGACATTGGTTCATGTCATTATTACCTCTTAACTATCGTCCTAACATTTCTCCCCAGTCGTGTTTGCCATGTCCATATTACCTCTGAGAAAATCTTTCGGGTTTGGCTATCGATCATTACGTCCATATTTCCTCTGATATCGGTTGTCATATCAACTTATCATCTGTACTTAACCCTAAGTACGCCAGCTGTGCTAAGTCCACAAAACCTATCATAGGATTTTATCTTGAACTTATTACTTGCACTTTCGTGTGCAAGAAGTGATAGGTCCACCGAAAATTCTCCAGTGGGATATCCTAATGGTAGCAAACAGCCACGTCAATATTACCTCTGGATCGCTTCCTTTTTTTCCTTCTACAAAAAATATCGGGATCATACCTGTAGTGCCCCGCTCCGCGTCGGCACTATGTACAAGTGAGATGGCCTTGCTTGCTCCAACGGAAGTCTTCTCGGAGAGTTTCCGACCGATTAATCAAGGTGAGTGGACAGAACTGCATTCTTTGATTCTTGCACGACTTAATAATAAATCTGAGTTTTTGAATGCTTGCATGCTAAGAAGATTGTTTCATAAGAAGAATGATAGAACCGACTCAGTATGCTAATAAGAGAACTCACATAGCTTGTCATCGAAACGAATCTGCTGCCTAACTAAGAGAATATGTATGCTTGTCTAAAATGAGATAGAACCATTGCTATGCTAAGAAGATAGAACTGCATATTTACTTGATGTGATAATAGGCCCGTGCCATGCTAGTCTAAACTAAAAGATCGTTCATATGTTTGCTTGTCATCGTGTTCATATGGATTGTATTGAATACTTGTTTCGATATGAGAGTAATGCTTGTCTTGTGTGTGTGCTAGACTAGTAGCCCGCCTTGCATAAAGGTCCTACGGGATCTTGGGGGTGCGGCTATTAGGAATGTGATAAGAGGATATGAATGTGATATGTCATGTTGTGTGCTATTGTGAAAGAGACAAGAGATATGTGGGTGCTTGCGGTGGATGGAGGACAAAACGATGTGTAGGAGACTAATATCGCGCCCTGAGCTCGGGGCGAGGGTATTGGGATGGTGGATGGTGATGCGATGGGGGAGACTAATAGTGCGCCCTTGCTACAAGGTCCTTCGGGATTGAGGGGCGTGGCTATTAGAGGGAGGCGGCGCTTCTGTTGAGAAGAGTTGTGTCTGTACTTGGGTAGTTCATGGAGATAGCTGCATTCAGGTCGTTAGGGAGCATGCTAGGCTAGCCTTCTTGCATACCTAACTGTTTGATGCAGAGACGGACAGGGAACTAAAGAACGGTAAAAACACATATGTTTATGCAATTGTTGCTAACTTGTATGTCTGCTGCAGGGATAATCGTTCGGCCGTGGGTAAGAAATATCAGTTTATACATAAGCCTGCTTATTCATTTTGTCTGCATCGTAGAGACCACCTGTTAGCGCTTCATGCATTGCATTCGGTCGGACAATGGCTATTAGTGCAGAGCTGAACCTTGGCTACGGTTGCTTCGGTAGTAATGTGCAACCATGAGTCACAGCTGCTAATAGCATCAGATAAAGGAGTCATTGGTTAGCTGGATTACCGCTACCGATCCTGAGTTACTCGGGGACCGACCTCTGATTGATAGTTAACTTGTGTGCTTGATTGATAGTCCCTAAATGCTGCCTGTCCCTAGAATCCGTGCATATAGTTCACCAAACACGCTGCGCACACCCGAATAGGATTCCTCGTGCTTGAATTGGTTGCCTCGATTGATTGGTTGTTTGACTTACGTTTTCAAAGCATGTTTCCAAACACAGTAATATGACTCTGCTATAAAACTGCATGTAAAGAACCTAAGTAAAACTAGCAAGATCACTAGTAATGCAATGTTTTGCCACATGATTACTTAGTGTGGGTTTCAGGGGATGTAGCTTCTGTTCAGTTGCCTTATCTCACCAGTACTTGTATAAAGTGCTGATCCCCCAACAGTTGGCTTGTTCTCAGGTGCTCGTTCGTCTGAGGAAGCGATAGCCGTGCCTCATCCCAAGGAGCCGGAAATCTGGAGTCGATGCCTCGAGCTGCATCGAGTTTGTGCCTGCTTTGAGCTGCTTTCAGATAGAGGGACATAATGTATGGAACGGTATCATTGTAATCGAGAGAAGAGTGCTTGAGCGAATTGTAACCTCGGCCATGCGCCGCTTGTAACACTTTCGATTATCAATAAAAAGAGCTTGTTTATCATGTGCCATTGTGTTCTTTACTTTTCTGCAATGTTATGTGCCGCTGCTTCAGTATCGAATAGCTTACTTGCCCTTGTATCAAGCTTTGGCCTTGTGCAAGCGCATCTTAGGCTTGCACGGCATCACGCCCGTGCGAGGACGATCGGTTCCGTAGGGACCAAAGCGAGGACGAACGGCCCTGCGGGACCGGGGCGTGACAATACCTAACCTCTCGGTACGACTATTGATCGGCTTATGTATACGTCACCTATGAGCTTTCGTCCTCACCTCCTTTCCAGTAGGGTTTGCCATATCCTTCGCACCTTTGAGCAAACTTTCTGGGTTTGGCTATCGATCATCACGTCCACAGTACCTCTGATATCGACCGTCGTCTAAACTTATCATCTGTACTTAAATTTAAGTGCGCCATAGGTGTTAAGTCTACCAAACTTGCCACGTCCATATAACCTCTGACAAGGCCTATTTCGAACTTATTACTTGCACTCTCGTGTGCAAGAAGTAATAAGTCCACCAAAAATTCTCCAGTAGAAAATCCTTAAACGACTACGTTGTTGTACTACATCCACATCACCTCTAGTACAATACCCAAAAGTCCACAACATACAAAATTCTGAAAAAGGAGAGACTTTATTGATTAATATTCAAGATCATGAGTACATATGATAGAAATTCATTACATTCAAGGGTTTTTCATTAGTATTCAAGGTCATGAGTACATAGGATGGAAACATGTTTTAAGGATTTTCATGAAGTCTCGCTAAGTGTTGTTGTTGATACTGACACAAGTGGGCCCATCAGCAGAGCTCAATGCTTTTTGGATCATCCCTCTACAGTGCAAACCTCAATATATGAAAAAGAATCCATATTGATGGATAGCAAGAGAGGAGCAGGGGAAGACGCTCTACAACCAGGTGGGAAGACCGAAGATAGGAATGACAATTAATCCAAATCTTGTCATCGATGCTGCAAGCCCCCAGCCAGTAGCAAGCTGCATAGAGGAAAAAAATGCAGCTAGCACGCTGCATAAATAAGAATAGTCCCGCGTATGACGCAGGATGCTCATCCTCGTCTCCTGGGTCAGTTCTTGGTGAACCGTCCTCGTCTCCTGGATTAGTTCTTGATGAGAAACTGCCGCATAAGGGTGACATTCTCTTTGAATAACGGGTTCTATGATATCCTTCCATGCTCAATCCCGGGCACCACAAAAGGAGGTAAAACCTGCATAAAGGAGAACACATATCAGTTTCCAACGAAGATTGTAAAAAACGTACAACGATCGCATGACCACTTCTAAGTCACAGCTATGCGTAGGAGGGGACATCTCGAGATAGCCAAGAGCACACGCACGAGTAAAAGAAATTCTTATCCATGCGGCCAAGCCACGGATGGACTGATTCCTCATCCATGCGAGCAAGCCACAAATAGGCTCTGCGAGCATGTTACAGATGACTGCACGACTATGCGACAGGACTCTGTGAGGGTGGGTCCTGCATGTGTTCTAGGTAATTTCTTATCCACACTGCAAGGCCATGTACTTGTGTCTCTGTGTGTGATTTCGTGTCCCTGCCATTGCGATACACTCTTACCTCCAAGTAAAGTATCAAAATTAGGGGGCCAAGGATCAAGACTGCCCCTGACAAACTCCTTGCCAAGGAGAGTCGCAGCCGTCGGCATTCTTTAGAGGGAAGAAGAAACGAAGCAAAGAAATAAATTTCTCTCTCTCCTTATTGCCGTCTATTTTATAGGCTTCAAAGCCGCATGAAGAGATCGAGGCAATGAACCAAGTAGTTATGAGGATGAACCTGACACCTTGATTCGTGGGGTCCACCTTAATCTCCTTGGAAATTGATACCTTAAGCACGTATCAGGAGACGGTGCAAAATCCTAAGAAATACTCAAGGATCGAGCCGAATCCTTCTTTAAATGGAGATTTGACAGCCTAGAAACACTCATCTATGCGGCCCAACATCCATGCGGCCCAATTGCTCCCTGTCCATGCTTCTTATTCAAAGTATTTCAAACTTGTTAATTTGAAAACTTTGAAGGGGGCCTTGTAGAAGCATGGAAAATATGGATCCATGCATCCAACAACCATGCGCCCTAAAGTAAAGCTCAGAAGAGATCAGGTTGCAGATTCACCCTGCGGCCCAAAAATATGACATCCATGCATCCAAATCAGCCGAAGCAGCTTTGGCCACAAATGGACTTGACGTGGTATCCTGACAACAGGATCATCTCTGACACAAAATCCTGACAAAAAAGATTTTCAGAATGCCTCGAAGGACGTGAATACGCTAAACAAAAAAGTCTTACGTCAGTATAAACTTTACTCTTGATGGGTGTGCAACACCACATGTACAGCACAAAAAAGATCCAATACGTCCCAGACTCCATAAGTCCCATGCGTCTCTGGCCACATGTGTCCCAAACTCCATGTAGACCAAAATCTTGCTGTTACAACTGAAGTAATTCTTTTCAATCAGTGCGGACCATGTGTCAAGCTGACAAAGTCACGCACACAAAGGAAAAGAACCTCCAGGATCTCCAGCAATAGCAAAATGCTAACAAAATATCAATGTGGCAGCTTGCCCTGGATTCAACCCATACTATATGCCCACAGTTGCAACTGTATTCTGTTGAAGGAGCCCCCTGTGGACACCAAACAGAGGCACATGCGACACCTATAACCCATTAACATGATGGCTATAAATAAAAAAAACTTGGACATCCCAAAGGTCGATTTTTCTTTTTATTTCAGAGAAAGATAGAGAGAGAGATAGAGCATACCTCCCCCGGCCAGCTACATACGTGCACACAAGCTCGGAAGAGAGAAGAAATGAGGGCATCCTCATTCCCTCATTGGACCATCAACGGAGTAAAGAAGCCTCCACAATGCTCTTTGTCCATCATCACTACCCATATCAAAACATTGTACTTAGACTGTCTGCCTAGGTCCTCTTTATACTTTCTTTAGTTTGTTGATTAAATCAAGCTCTTTTAGACTTTCGAATTTAATGGCAAAAAATTTCGTCCTTAGAGGACCTAAAATTCTTCTTCCATGCCCGGTTCTATGAAGGAGGAATGGATATGACTATGACCTCTCTAATAGACATCATAGAAAAGAATCCATACTGATGGATAGCAAGGGAGCTTGCAACACAGAACTGAGCCTGTAGACCCAACTATGCTGTGTGAAAGAACGCGACTAGAAATCCCGGTTGGGATATCTAGCCCCATCTTTGCCACACCGATATACCGCCAGGATCCGACCCAAGATCCAGCCATCACATCCTGGCCGCATACGGGGAATAGCTACAGTAAGCTAGGTTGGAAGATCGTGGACAATCCTTCGGGTAATGTGCTTATCCATCACTAACAACAATAACTATGATATCCTTCGATGCTCCATCATTACCCAAGCAATCCGAGGCAATCCTTGTAAGACGAGCACAGACAAAATTATAATATTTGAAGACAAGTATCGAAAGAATCATGTGCCACTCGTTGATTCATGGCAAATCAGCTATCCATGCGCTCAGATGCCAAGTCCTGTACATATGTGTTTGTGGTAGAAAATGAAAGAATGAAAATGTATTCAAGACGGGGTTTATACGAAACCCGTGTTCTTTTGTTTACAAACAAACTTGTACAATGTAATCCTATACGAGGATGTGGGAGTACAATTTATTTAATCTGGGTAAATATTGCTATAGGTGTCTGATCTGCAGTCGATCACTTTAGCCCTTGGACCACACGATGATGAAGAAGTGCCGTAGAAGATAGGAAGCAGCTTCGAAGGTTGCAAAAGAGGGTGGATGCACGATGCCAAAGTCGTCGATCCCTACTCTTTGCCTGAGCTCCGGATTCCTCTCTCTCTTGATCTCTTCTCTCCTTGTTCGATCTTCCTTTTAAAGGTTCGACCTTAATTTTCTTTGACCTTTTCCTCTGTTGATAGAGGTCTCTATTTATAGAGTTTTAGTGACAGTGACCACTTAGTTGGTATAAAAACTGAGGAGTGGACAACACAGCACCCTTTTACACGACGGTTAAAGTAACAAATGCCTGCGTATGGATGATCTTTTGAATGAGCGTGTGACACGTGTCCAACTAAGGGACAAAATGCGCATTACTGCTACAAAGATCACGGCATAAAAGCCACGCAGGTAGGTATCCCTCGTGTAGAAGAAGTGGGCATAAAAGCCAATGTCTGTCACCATGGCATAGAAGCCAAGTAGGCATAGAAGCCGAGTAGGTGTAGAAGCCGAGTAGGCATAGAAGCCGAGTAGGCGTGGAAGCCGAGTGGTCATAGAGGCCGGGTGGGCGTAGGAGCCGAATGGGCGTAGAAGCCATGTGGACACAGAAGCTGAATGGGTGTAGAAGCCGTTGCGTAAGGTGTCGGAGCGCTGATGTGGACGTCTTAGCCGAAATTACGGCTTTTGAAGATATAATCAAATCCCTTGCATTAAATGCAGAGATCTGCCACCATCCTGTGTATTAAATGCAGATGCTTGTCTTTAAGATTTGCCATCATTCTGCGCATTAAATGTAGATACGCGTCTCAAATCCTGCACGTAGAGTAGCTGCTGACGTGGCAGGCTGTTTGTCTTCCGCGGAGCATAAGAAGTTCACGTCTGGCTGTGTAGAACTAGGCAACGTATCTCCTTTGCATGCGTAGGAGTAGTTTACGCAAAGGGGATGTCACTAAACGACGGTTCGGTGACATTTAATCAAATCCCCTGCATTAAATGCAGAGATCCGCCATCATCCTGCGCATTAAATACAGAGGCGTATTTTGAAGGTCTGCAGCTCTTCTGTGCATCAATCGCAGAGACGTGCCTCGAGAAACTGTCACCGCTCTGTGCATTAAATGCAGAGGTGTGCCTCGAGCCCTGTACGAAGTGCAGCTTTCGGCGTGGCAGGCAGTTTGTCTTCCGCGGAGCGTAAAACAGCTCACATCCGCCTGTGTAAATCCAGGCGGCGTAGTCCTCTGTATGCGAAAAAGCAGTTTACGCCAAGGGAATGGCAGTAAACGACAGCCTGGGTTGCAGTGTCGCGCCATCATTATAGCCGTCGCCTGGGTAGTCGAGCAGTATCCCTTTGTCAGAAGTCCAGACGTCAGGTTCATTGCAGGGTCTGACAGGTTTACTTCGGAGAACACGAAGCGTTCCTCGTACGCTTTAATACCGCATTGAAAGCGGATGTGTTTTTACGCTATATAGGCGACGAAGCCCTCCGTTTTGCGCTAAGGCGGCCTGGACGTACTGCATTACACGGATGGTCCTCGAGCTTTCTTTTTACGCTGTGCTTAGCCGAAAAGCTCTGTTGTTTGTTGATGGCTTCTGAGGTCATCCTTTTACGCCGCTGTGCATTACCATGCTGCTTGTAGCCATCCAGCGTATTTTTCATGCTTCTACAAGACCCCCTTCAAAGCTTTCAAATTCCTCGAAATTTGAAATGCTTTGAATGAAGCACGAACTGTTCCTCGTAACTCGAAACGCCTTCTGAATGGAGCCTGAAACGGTCAAGTTTTGACACGTTCTTTCAGGCCAGTCTTTATGGCGGAGTTATTGGTGGTAGGTGTGACTTCTCTCGCCTATAAAAAGGCCGAGGAGTTAACCTGTTCTTCCCATATTTCCTTCACCACGCAGAGATGATCGCCGGAGTTCGTCGGGTCGACCTGAGGAAGGAGAAGAACATGTTCTTCCAGCGTGTAAGGAGCCGAAAAAGATGACGTCTTCGAGCAAGTGTCATCTGCAATGATGGATCATGGAAGGATATCTTAGCCTCCCTTGCTCGGGATAATCAGCAACTTCATATGGCAGTTTGTCCGGCGAGAGAGTAAGGGTCATATTTGACCAGGCTGCTTGCAAGTGGCACCTTCTCCCGTTACCTCCGGGGACGAGAGCAGATAGACTAGCTCTGTCCGGGATCGAGTTGGGTAAAATATCCCAACAGGATCTGTCACGGCGCACGGAGCATGGGACCTGCATAATTTATGCAAGCCCCAACTCTGTATCCTCCCACCGTTGATCATTGCCATGTCAGTCAGTTTACGGGAACTGACTGACTGCTGGAGAAGATGGATGAAGAATTGACGCCCGTGCGAGAACCTGTCAGAACAGCTTCTGGGCGATCTTCAGACGATGATGAGGAAATCCTTTGTTGACGAAATTTCCCTCATATGTAATCACGAAAATGAAGAAAAACCCCCTGTAGACAGGATTTTCCTCATATGTAATTGTGATTTTAAACTTTAATAAAGTCGTCTTTCTTCTCTGCATATGATTATTTTGCCATACGTTGCTATGAAGTCTGAATATGTGTAGCTTCGACACGTCTGATTCTTTACGCCGACTCTGTTTAGAAAGAGTGTTAGGTCCTGTCCTGTCTTTTACGCATAACTAGTGATGCGTAGAAAGCTGCTTTAGGAATTAGGGAACCGCGTAGAACTCTAAACTGTCGTTTTTACTTCTGATGAACAGAATCCTTATTCAGACTTCGTCTTCAAGAATGATTTCTCGAAACTCCCTTGGAACAGGGCGAGAAATGGCTGTCAAAAACTGAGTCGCCACCTTGAACTGCAGACAAAATATTCAGATTGGATTCTGGATGAACTTCGAATCGACCCACGAAGAAGAGTGATTTTCAATGTTGAACTCTTGCATGCTTCGGGTACTTGGGATATTTTGAGGTCAAGAAGGAGTATCTTCTGTGTGAACTTCTGTAATCGACCGCCTTGGGGACTGTTCGGATATGCGGAAAGTCAGAGATCCGTAGTGTAGATGGGCTGAAAATCCTGAGTTCGTAGCCTATTGAGCGTAGAAAGCCACCGAGCGTGAAATCATAGATTTGTAGCTTCTGAGCGTGAAGTCGTAGGTTTGTAGTCTCTCGAGCGTAAAAGCTACCGAGCACAAAAGGCATCCGAGCGTAAAACCATAGACTCATAGCTTACTAGCGTAAAATCGTGGATCTGTAGCTGTCGAGCGTAAAAAATTCCTTAGCGTAGAACTGTAGATTTGTAGCCTGTGAAAAAGAAATCTTTCGAGCGTGAAATTGTGGATCTGTTGCCTCCGAGTGTAAACTAAACACCACCGAGCGTGAGACCATAGGTTTGTATCTGCTGAGCGTGAAGTCGTAGGTTTGTAGCCTCTCGAGCGTAAAAGCTACCGAGCACAAAAGGCATCCGGGCGTAAAACCATAGACTTATAGCTAGCGAGCGTAAAACCGTAGATCTGTAGCTGTCGAGCGTAGAAAGCTCCTTAGCGTAGAACCACGAATCTGCTTTGCACGAAAAACTCTTCGAATTTGCTGACTGTCCGTCTTTTGAGAGTAGTGGGCTGACGTAGTACCCAATATTAATTACGAGATTTGGTTAGGGTTTCGAGGAGTCCGTCCGAGGATTCAAGGAGTCGATCCGAACTCTATATATATCCCGAGCTTTTGAGAGAAAAACTTTTCATCCGTCTCTTGCGAAAGAGAGTCTTCGACTGTTCGAGTTTTTCTCCGTTCCTTCTCCGAGCACTCCGAGTCTTCAGAAATGGCGCCGAAACAAACCCCCTCCACTAAGGGAAAGAGTATAGGTTCTTCTTCTCATTCTTCTGTCCCAGCCAAAGAGTCTTCGGTCGGGCAAGGCGAACTTCATTCTGAGCAAAGTATCCCGCCGACGAGCAGCGCTCCCGGCCTTAGAGGTAGAGCCTTTGGGATGACAAAGAACGACAAAAAATCCTTCGCACACGTTGAACGTGACCACGCTAGGTCATCTTCTGTGCTGATAGCCTCTTTTGAGGAAGATGATGCACGGAGACGTTTTCATCTTCTACGTCCACATTTCTAATGTGCTAGCGTAAAAGCTCCATATTTTCCCAGTTTTGAGCGTAAAAGCTTTGACTGCCGAAAACTTGGTGTATACTATAAAATTTTAGTTTTTACGCCTGTGGAGGGAACCTCCGGCGTAATAACTAGAATTTTGGGCAATCTGGCGTAAAGCACGGACTGTATATTGCCAATTACGCTTCTGGATTGGACTTCCGGCGTAAAATGACCAAATTTGTACAGTCTTGGCGTAAAGCACAGACTGTCGTTTCTTGGTCCTCATGTTGCAAGATTTGTAATAACGTATTTTTCTTACACCTTTGCAGTTGATTTGCATAAGTCCCCACTGGCCGAGGTGATGGGTTCCGCTGCCGGGATGCTGCACTCGAACTATCTGGAGGATCTGTCCCACGTGGCATTTCCTATCTCCGGACCCCAGTATCCTGAAGGAAGGGAGATTCTGATATCGGCTCAGGGCGAGCGGACGCTGCTGAACATGATTAACGGCGAGCCCCTGACGTACATAGACGGGGACCAGTACATAAAGCCGGCTTTTCTCTTTGGGGACATGATTGACAAATGGTCCCAGACGAAGCCTAAGAGAGAACCCTGGGTTTTCCCTGCCGGGAACTTGGTTTTGTATCTGCCAACGATGCCGAGAGATTATCCCATCTCGGTCTTCTTCCATGCAACACATCCCAGGAGGATGTCGTGGACGCTGATGCCCGATCTTCACGGCAAGCCGGGGAAGATCTTTCATCTGAAAGGAGCTGACCAGGGGTCGTTTGTCAGCCGCCCTTCTGGCCTTGTGACGTCGTTTAGGGGGCTGTGCCCGGGCAGCGTCCCGAGCGAAGATAGTCTAGTGATCCAGCCGGTCCAGTTGCCGACTTTCTGCAATGATTTCATGGGGCGAGGGGGAGTATATCCCAAGGAGAATCCTCGGTGCAACGGGTGGATCACCCCAATAAACCGCCGATGGGCTTGCCTAGTTGACTGGGCCTTGAAGCATTGTCGGAGGGAGCTGGAGGGCATTGGACTGTATGCCGCTGTGAGTGCGACCAGTGTTGGGTTGCCTCCCAATCCTAACCTGTTTCTGGCATTGATGGAGCGATACATTTCGCTCACCGGGACTTTCGCCACTCCACTGGGGGAGTTGGGATTGGCCCTCCATGAGATGGCAGTGATCTCGAGGCTGCCGATGGGGGATACCCCATATGAAGAGTATGTTCCTACCAATCGGGAGTTGGGGGACTCGGACTCTCGGGTGGTGGAAGTGTATCAGGAGCTGATGTGCCACTACTTCGCGTGCACCACTTTTTATAACGAGCCTTCTGATTTGGCTCACACCACTAAGTGGACGTCCTACCTCTTTTTCCACCGGGCCAGGGCCGCCAAGCCGGAGAAAGTCTCGGGGGGCAAGGATGAGCCCGTGAACTGTTTGGGCGTGCTCAGTGCCCAGGTCGTCGAGGCTCTTATAGACGATGCCAAGGCTCCAGACCAGATTCTTGACGACGGGGTAGGAAAGTATCCTGAAGGCACTAAGGCCTATAGTTACTTGAGGCGTTGCCGCAGGCCTCTGTCTAAGGAAGCCCGGCTGGCTGGTTTCCTCTCCATATGGCTGCGTCGAGTGGTGGTGCCCGGCACTGCATCTTCGGACCGCATTCACCGGAACATCCTGTGGCCTGCAGTGCGTCTGTTGTTTGGGGCAAGACTGGGCTTGCTTCCCGCTATGGTGTGCCGTATACAGGCTGGCCTGAGAGCCATGACTGATGGGCTGCTCGCCGATGAGACTCGGCGTGAAAGCTTTCCTAGGGTAGAATTACCATACCTGTACTTGATGTGCTGGTTAATTCTCCACAACCCCCGGATGATGTCTTCCGGCTCTGGTAGTTGCTTGGGGGGTAGTTTCCTGCTGAACTACAAGGACTCTCCCTGGAATGTGAACACAGTTTTAGACTGTCGGTTGACACTGAACCTCAGTCACGACTGGAAGCTCCTCTGCATTGTCCCCTCGGTACATCGCAATTAATCGGGGATTAGGCTGGAGGATTTAGGTGGAGAGAAGACCAATCTTTCTCCGGAGGCTTTCAATTGGTTGGTCTGCATCAGACCCTCCCATCTGCTGTACAGAAGTGAAGATCATTGCTTCTTCGAGCCCTACTTGCCCAGTCGGTTTGCCAGGCAATTTGGGTATGACCAGTTGCACGTGGGCAACGTCGTCACCAGCTTCAGGTCCAGGGGCGGACTCATTGATAGAGCCAGAGGATGGCGATATTTCATCATGGGTTGCACTGGAGCAATCTTTACCGTGCCGGTCATTACACTCTCCACGGAGTTGCGCATCTTACACTCGTATGCCCAGTTCTATGTGGTGGTCAACACCTTCCATCGTGATTTTGACATACGTGGAAGTTTTAGGGTACCGTCTCCCACGCTTGGGGGAAGAGTCGAAGTCCCCTCGGTTTCTCCCGATGAGGGTGAGGAGTTCGCTACTCCGGATGAGCCGCTGGTGTCAGTGCCGAGGTGTGAAGTGCCTCCGCCTGCAGGGGCCTTGGTAGTCTCTGGGAAGCGAAGAGCTCCTGCTTCGAAGCAGACTTCTCCTCGCAAGAGGCAGAAGAAGATGGTTAGTCGTCCTCTCCGGATCCCTGGTATTGAGGCTCCTAGAGAGGAACCTATTGTCTCCCCTGTTGGGGATGTCTCTTTGATTAGAGGTTCCTCGCCTTTTAGAGAGGAACCCTCAGTTTCGGCTGGCGGTGTCGGAGAACTCCTGCTCGAGGCTGCCGTTGTTGCCACTGCCTCCGGTAGTGGAACGAAGTCGCCTCCGAGGCTGCGTATAAGATTTCATATACCTTTCTCTGGATCAGCGTCGGGAGAGAACCCCCGCGTGCCTATGAGCGCACCTGGCGGGATTCCAGGTGATGAGCCTCGGTTGGAACTTGAGGAGGACTTGGAAGACTACTTGCCGGAGTCGGTTAGCAGACCCCCCTCTCCAGGTATGACAGCTCGCCTAGCATCATTAAGAAATGATTTGGCTGTACAGGCCGCAGATGAGACGTATGTGCCGTCGGCCGGGGGTAAATATCGTCTTTTACGCCCTTCTTTTCGGAGAAATTAACACCGTATTGACATTAACTTTCTCGCCTTCTTTTCAGGGGCAGGTGTCCACGGGAAAGACAACGTTGAGGCGCCTTCTGGCTCTGCTTCGGCTCCTAGTGGTGATATGGGGGCGCGCGACCTCGAGGAGGAAATATCTTTGGGTGCCAGCTCGCCCTTAGTAGTTTCGGGATCTCAAGAGGAGGGTGAGCCTGTCATTGTGGCATCGCCTCCTGCGAATATGCCGATGACTTCGACTGTCATTATCGCATCTTCTTCGGTCGCGCCACCTGTTGAGGGGACGGCCGTGGCCACATCGTCTGCCATCACTCCTGGAGGCGGACTCGCCAATATTGTGGCCACTCCTGGCGTCCAATCGGATCTGGCTGCGCTGACCGATCAATATACCAGCCTCTTCTATGTCAGCTTGAAAACGCTGATATCAATGGTGTTGGCGAAGAATCTAGACTTCGAGCGTCTGAAGAAGGTCTCTCAGTTTTCGATCGGGCGATCAGGGAATTCGGCAATTCTGGGGTAGTTGACGCCCTGGAGGCGATGGTTAATGGTTTGGAGCAACCTATTAACGAATACTTACAACTGACCCGGGGCAGCATTGAAGCTGAGGTCCAGACCAGATATGACTTCATGACAGCGCGGCTTACTAAACAGCTGGACAGCCTCGATAAATCCCTCAAAACACATAAGCTGGAGATGGATAAAAGAAAAGCTGTCGTGGAGGAGGCTCTTGCTCTTCAGACGAAGTGCCAATCCGAGCATGATAGGAATGCAGCGAGGGCCCGCAGGTTGAAAGAAAAACTCGCTCAGGCAGAGGAGTGGGCTTCTCAGTCGCTGGCAGGTCTAGATGTAGCGACTGGTCGAATGAACGCAGCACGGCGGGATTTGGAGCGTGCAGAAGCTGCCCGTGCGGGTTCTCTTCGGGCAAGGGCCGAATTGTCCTTTATGAGCAACCACGAGGCACGGCTGGAGCGGGCCCGTGCTGATGCCTTGGTTTCCAGGAATGAGAGGATAGCTGTACTGGTGCAGCTGATTCGCGATCTGACCGCTCCCCCACAATGATGTACCCTTCCTTCTTTTTGCTTTCCAGTGTAATTCTGCTCTTTTTTTGGGAATAAATAAAGCGACTCTTTTCTGACTTTGTGGACCCATCATTTCGGAATGTAAATGACAGGTTTGGGCGAGAGTGATATCAGAGGTAGTATGGACGTGATAGACTCTCGGTAAACTTTAGCAGGACATATCTATTCATAGGTCATACGGACATGATAGAATATGCTTTGACTGAAGTTTGTAGACAAGACACTATCAGAGGTAATATGGACGTGATAGACTCTCGGTAAACTTTAGCAGGATATATCTATTCATAAGTCATACGGACATGATAGAATATGCTTTGACTGAAGTTTGTAGACAAGACACTATCAGAGGTAATATGGACGTGATAGGTATTGCATTTCCAAATTAGTCGAACATATCTATTCAGAGGTTATATGGACATGATAGAATACGACCCAACTAGTTTTGTTTTGGAAGTAGTTTTGTCAGAATTGAGGTTTTCGCTATATTCCACCTGAGCAGAGAAGATTAAGCATAGTACCTTTTCAGGAATTTGCCGTTGATAGGAGCCATTAACAGGTCTCCATTAGGCTGGGCTAACCTGTAAGCGCCGTTTGAGAACGTTGTCTCGATCACATAAGGGCCTTCCCATTTGGGCTGGAATTTGCCTTTACTCCTGTGAGTAAGAATCATTGGCCTTCTTACGGCTAAAACTAGCTCGCCGACTTTGAACACTCTTTCCTTTACTTTATGATTGAAAGCTCTGGAAATGCGTGCTTGGTAGAGCGCGATACGCTGTTGAGCTTGGAGGCGTTTCTCGTCTAATCCTTCTAGCTCCTGAAGCCTTAAAAGGTCATTATTTTCTTGAGTCAGCTCATTAGCCATGGCTATCCTGAGTGATGGGATCTGGATTTCAATGGGGAGAACTGCTTTGCTCCCGTAGACCAGTGAGAATGGGGTACAACATGTCGGTGTTCGTACCGTTATGCGGTATGCCCAGAGACATTCGCCCAGCTTCTCATTCCAATCTCTTTTGTTTGAAGAGACGAACTTCTTCAAGAGTTTGATAATGGTTTTGTTGAAAGCTTCCGCCAAATCATTAGCAGCTGGATAATACGCCGTAGAGGCAATATTATGTATCCGATTTTTATCGCAAAATTGATGAAACGCTTGGCTGATGAACTGAGGTCCATTGTCGTGAATTATCCTCTGGGGTACCCCGAAGCGATAAATGACGTGATGCTTGATGAAGCTGATCACATTAGACGCCTTTACCTCAGCAAGAGGGATCGCCTCTGCCCATTTGGAGAAGTAATCCGTGATGGCCAGGATGAACCGGTGACCTCTGGAAGAAGCCGGGTGAATAGGACCAATGACATCCATACCCCATGCTTCGAAAGGCCAGGATGCGACCGTAGGATGTAGATGTTCAGACGATTGATGTATGAAGTCTGCATGAACCTGACAGGCTCTATATTGTCTTGCATATATGATTGCATCTGCGATCAAAGTGGGCCAGTAATAGCCCATTCTCCTGATGCGATCATGTAGCTTAGGACCGGGTTGATGCGCCCCACATACGCCGTCGTGAGCTTCACGGATAATCAGTTATGCTTCGTCGTTAGAGAGACATCTCAATAGCAGTCCGTCGTAGGTCCGGCGATATAGGCATTGTGAAGATGCATCGAAGTAGAAGTGTGAAGATCGTCTTTTGATGGATACTGCTTCTTTAGGGTCCTCCGGCAGGATTCCGTATGCCACGAAATCTATAAAGGGACTCTTCCAATCTCTCCTGGGAGGATCGGTATGCACAGCATAGCTGCGTTCTATGTGAGAGTTGTTCTTCACACAGAATAAATCTCTATTAAGAAGGATTACCGAATTCTGCCTTCTTATAGGAGTAGCTAAATCCGCAGCTAGACTGGCTAGGGCGTCAGCTTCCAAATTCTGAGATCGAGGTACATGCTCCAGGAAGAACCCTTTGAATGTCATGGCTATCTCGACCGCTGCTTGGTGATAGGGGATGAGGTATGGATTCCGGACTTCATATATTCCCCTGACTTGATTGACTATAAGCAGAGAATCACCGAAAGCTTCCAGAGATTCGACCCCCAGCTCTTTAGCGACTTGGAGCCCGATTAGTAGAGCGTTTATACTCTGCGACGTTGTTGAAGCAGGGTTCGTTAAGAGAGTATGCTCGGTAGATGACGAGTTTGTCGGAAGTAACCAGGACGATTCCTACTCCTGAAACCATATTTCCCCTAGGACCAGTTCTGGAGGCACCGTCGAAGAATAGTTGCCATGCGCCACTTTCCATTGCGGAATTACATTCTGCAACTTCGTCAGGGATGTCCTCGTACAACTTGGAGGTCTCTGGGATCGGATGAGCAGCTAGGAAGTCGGCCAATGCTTGGCCTTTGATGGACTTCTGAGGGACGTACACCATATCATATGGTGTTAACAACATCGCCCAAGTCGCGAGTCGGGAGTTAAGAGCACTTGGCTTGCTCATCAGTACTCGAAGAGGGTTGATCCTGGAGATGATATGGATAGTCTGGCCTGTGACATAGTGTCGCGTCTTCTGGATAGCGAACATCAGAGCCAAGCATTCTTTCTCCGCTGGGTTGTACCGGTGTTCGACTCCGATCATCATTCTACTTAGATAGTAGATAGCCTGTTCATGCCCCACATCGTTCTTCTGCGCGAGAAGAGCTCCCAGAGAATGGTCCATTGCTCGAACGTACAGGAAGAATGGTCTTCCTATGACGGGAGGCACCAGAACTGGCGGATGAGTGAGGTAGCGTTTGATATCGTTAAACGCTTGCTGACAGGCTTCGTCCTATACGAAGGATACGCCTTTCTTCATGAGGCGAGAAAAAGGCTGACATCTCCCAGAGAGGTTGGATATGAATCTCTGGATATAAGCCAGACGACCTTGAAACCCCTTTAGTTCCCTCAGATTGTGGGGCGGTCGCATTTCTACGATGGCCTGGACTTTATCAGGGTCCACTTGGATGCCTTTGGCGGTAATGACAAATCCCAGGAATTTGCCGCTAGATACACCCAGAAAGGACTTTATGGGGTTCATCTTGAGTTGATGTTGGCGCATCAGCTCGAATACCGTCCTCAAGTCTTGAATGTGATCATTTTTGAGGCGGCTTTTGACAGCTATATCGTCTACGTAACATTCCACTGTTTTGCGTAAATGCTCATGGAATATGTTACTCATAGCTCGTTGGTATGTTGCCCCGGCGTTCTTTAATCCGAAGGGCATGACCGTATAGCAATATACCCCCAGTGGTGTTCGGAAGGCAGTATGCTTCTCGTCTTCAGGATGCATCTTGATCTGATTGTATCCTGAGAATCCGTCCATGAAAGACATGCGTTCAAAACCGCAGGTGTTGTCGATCATGATGTCTGTGATGGGAAGGGGGAACTCATCCTTGGGGCAGGCCGCATTCAGATCTCGGTAATCGATGCAGATACGTATTTTCCTACTTTTCTTCATGACCGGGACAACATTGGCGACCCAGTCGGGATATTGTTCTTCCCGGATGAAACCGCAGGCTACTAACTTCTTGATTTCGGCTTCAATGGCGTCCATCATATCCGAACGGAACCGGCGTTGGTGCTGCTTCACAGGCTTCGAATCGGTCAATATGTTAAGTTTATGGGTAGCCACCTTTGGATCAAGTCCTGGCATATCCTCATAATTCCACGCAAAGACGTCGATGTATTCTTTTATCAGTTGAATAACTTCTTCCCTTTCAGCTGGGGAAAGATTGTTACTGATAAATATCGGCCTTGGTGAGAGTTCATCCCCAACGTTGATCTGGATAACTTCATCTTCAGTGGGAGGTTCTCTCTGCTCGAAGCGGAACTCCCATTGTGTATCCATTTGTTGAGCCCAAGAGTCATTCTCAAACGGCTCAGATTCTGGTTCGTCTGCTTCGAAGGGATCTGTCACTACCATATTTACTGATAATGTTTGTTCGAGAGCATCAGGTGAGTCGGAGGGCGATGAGCCGCTCTGAGAAGAGGAAAAGATATCCTCGTCCAACTTAGAGGAGGTGGCATACCCTAACCCAAAACGGGTTTATTGATAGTCGGGATTGCCGAACAGTGGCGTTCGTCTGCCCTTCCCATAGTTGAGGCCTGGCTTCCGCTTCAAGTCGTAGCCCATGTTTTGTATGATCCTCAACGCCTGTGGGCTGTATCGGTGAACTTGCATTTTCCCAGTATCGTCATCGAAAGAATCTTCCTGGACAGTCGGTTGATTGCGCACGTGGCCGAAGACTATTGTACGCTGACTGCTACAGGTAGGCGGAACAAGGAAGATAGAGTCCTCATGCGGTCCATATGCCATGACGATATTGGATGATGATGCATCTTCCCACACGATCTCCCCCCATTTGACGGTTAGGGGATCTGAAGCCTGCTTACGACTCCTATCTTTGCGTCTCCGGATCAGATGTGTACGCAGGTCAGGAGGAGTCGCAGAAGAAGAAGGCGATGGCTTGTTCCTTCTGTTCCCATCAGTGGGCATGCGGAGGTTGGGAACCATGGTTCTCGCTGTGCCACCTGTGTACAACAGGTTGGCCATCTGGGTGGCGGATAACCCCCGGGGAGGGTGCCTTTGTGCAACTTGAGCTTGCTTTACGCCGAGGGACTTCGCCTGACGTAATTTGGAGATTTGCTCAGACTGGCGTAAAGCTGAAGAGGCCCTCAGTCGGCCATCGGCTTCTCGCATAATACGGAGGGTGGGCAGATTGTTCCCTTGCTGGCATAAAGGCCGAGGAGTTGAGTAGTCTGCCGCCTGCTTTCCCTTGCGTAGATTGCAGGGATCATCTGCTTTTCCGCGGAAGGCAGATGAATGTTTACGCGCCGAACGCGTTTGGAATTTCTGATTTGGCGCCAAGGCCTTATCAGAAATGTTGTCTATTCCGCCAGTGACGGGAGACTGTATTTCACGCGCAGGGCGCGGAGTGTACTTCTGGGTTAGCGCTGAGGCTTTGCCAGAAGTTTTGTCGGCCCTGTCAGAGACAGGCGACTGAATTTTACGTGCAGGGCACGGAGTATACTCCTGGGTTAGCGCTGAGGCTTTGCCAGAAGTTTTGTCGGCCCTGTCAGAGACAGGCGACTGAATTTTACATACAGGGCACGGAGGGAGCAGTGCTACAACCTCATTGGTCGGAAAGATCGGAGAGATCGGAGAGTCCACAGGAATGGTAGAGGATGTCTTGGGCATCCAGACCTTGTGCAGCTTCCTGTTGCCTTGGACGGAGAGAGGGTGAGAGCTACCCCCGGTTTGAAGCATGTCTTCGTAGGCAGACTGGTCGAATTGGACGACCAGTGTCTTCTTCACGGTTCCTATAGATACCGTATCGTGTTGAGCAATTACTTTCTCATCAGAAGAGAAAGATGTCCCCAGCAGAGTCGCCATCTTGTTTGTGGTAGAAAACGAAAGAATGAAAATGTATTCAAGACGGGGTTTATACGAAATCCGTGTTCTTTTGTTTACAAACAAACTTGTACAATATAATCCTATACGAGGATATGGGAGTACAATTTATTTAATCTGGGTAAATATTGCTATAGGTGTCTGATCTGCAGTCGATCACTTTAGCCCTTGGACCACACGATGATGAAGAAGTGCCGTAGAAGACAGGAAGCAGCTTCGAAGGTTACAAAAGAGGGTGGATGCACGATGCCAAAGTCGTCGATCCCTACTCTTTGCCTGAGCTCCGGATTCCTCTCTCTCTCTTGATCTCTTCTCTCCTTGTTCGATCTTCCTTTTAAAGGTTCGACCTTAATTTTCTTCGACCTTTTCCTCTGTTGATAGAGGTCTCTATTTATAGAGTTTTAGTGACAGTGACCACTTAGTTGGTGTAAAAACCGAGGAGTGGACAACACAGCACCCTTTTACACGACGGTTAAAGTAACCAATGCCTGCGTATGGATGATCTTTTGAATGAGCGTGTGACGCGTGTCCAACTAAGGGACAAAATGTGCATTACTGCTACGAAGATCACGGCATAAAATCCACGCAGGTAGGTATCCCTCGTGTAGAAGAAGTGGGCGTAAAAGCCAATGTCTGTCACCATGGCATAGAAGTCGAGTAGGCGTAGAAGCCGAGTAGGCGTGGAAGCCGAGTGGTCATAGAGGCCGGGTGGGCGTAGGAGCCGAATGGGCGTAGAAGCCATGTGGACACAGAAGCTGAATGGGCGTAGAAGCCGTTGCGTAAGGTGCCGGAGCGCTGATGTGGACGTCTTAGCCGGAATTACGGCTTTTGAAGATATAATCAAATCCCTTGCATTAAATGCAGAGATCTGCCACCATCCTGTGCATTAAATGTAGATGCTTGTCTTTAAGATTTGCCATCATTTTGCGCATTAAATGTAGATACACGTCTCGAATCCTGTACGTAGAGTAGCTGCTGACGTGGCAGGCTGTTTGTCTTTCGCGGAGCGTAAGAAGTTCACGTCTGGCTGTGTAGAACTAGGCAACGTATCTCCTTTGCATGCGTAGGAGTAGTTTACGCGAAGGGGATGTCACTAAACGACGGTTCTGTGATATTTAATCAAATCCCCTGCATTAAATGCAGAGATCCGCCATCATCCTGCGCATTAAATGCAGAGGCGTGTTTTGAAGGTCTGCAGCTCTTCTGTGCATCAATCGCAGAGACGTGCCTCGAGAAACTGTCACCGCTCTGTGCATTAAATGCAGAGGTGTGCCTCGAGCCCTGTACGAAGTACAGCTTTCAGCGTGGCAGGCGGTTTGTCTTCCGCGGAGCATAAAATAGCTCACATCCGCCTGTGTAAATCCAGGAGGCGTAGTCCTCTGTATGCGAAAAATCGGTTTACGCCAAGGGAATGGCAGTAAACGATAGCCTGGGTTGCAGTGTCGCGCCATCATTATAGCCGTCGCCTGGGTAGTCGAGCAGTATCCCTTTGTCAGAAGTCCAGACGTCAGGTTCATTGCAGGGTCTGACAGGTTCACTTCGGAGAACACGAAGCGTTCCTCGTATGCTTTAATACCGCATTGAAAGCGGATGTGTTTTTACGCCATATAGGCGACGAAGCCCTCCGTTTTGCGCTGAGGCGGCCTGGACGTACTGCATTACGCGGATGGTCCTCGAGCTTTCTTTTTACGCTGTGCTTAGCCGAAAAGCTCTGTTATTTGTTGATGGCTTCTGAGGTCATCCTTTTACGCCGCTGTGCATTACCATGCTGCTTGTAGCCATCCAGCGTATTTTTCATGCTTCTACAATATGCGCATAACTACTGTAGTGCACGCTTAACGAGTAAACACCCCGAGAAGGCAAATACACTCATATAGTGCGGTTACGCAAGGTTTCTCAACACATGCCTCAAATGAGTATACGTAGACAGAATCACCCATGCTAACAAGGAAGGACTCTGCTGTCAGTGCATTTTCATGTCGCAGCCTTTCGACAACGACCATGCACAACAAGCCAAGAAGAATGCCTGCGCATGAACGGATGATTTCTCGCCCATGCAAACAGATGGTGCCGAAGTATCCTCGTGCCCCAAGAATGAAAATCAGAAAGTTTCGCTCCTTACCTCCACCAACGGTAGCTCGATGGTCGACCATCAGAGGGAGGGGATCAACGAACCGCTCAACCGATCTTTCCGCACTCGGCTTTCATAGAGACATTAGGCGAGAAAGAAAGAACGCTATTCTTTCTCTTCCCCAGCCCTCTATTTATAAGCAAGATAGCCATTAATGGCTTCCGAGTTGTTATGCGTCAAAATTGAGGAGTAAATCTGACAATATGACATCAGCTAAGTAACCTCCTATGCGCCAAAAGGCTAGATGCGCCAAGTAGAAAAAAGTTTCACACATGCACTAAAGCAGCCCATGCGCCTATCACCTCCATGCTTCTGTTCAAAGTATTTCAAACTTAAATCTAATAAACTTTAAGTTTAGAAACTTTGAAGCGGGTCTTGTAGAAGCATATAAAATCTCTACCATGTGCCAACAGTAATCGAGAGCCATGCGCCGTATTGATCAAGACCCATGCGCCACAGTAATCCAGAGCCATGCGCCATCTACAACATAAGTAGTGTTCCTATGTACCAGCAGTGGCATGCGCCACTACAACCCCAGTGTTCCTATGCGCCAGTAGTGCTATGCGCCACTACTACCCATTGATCTCCATGCGCCTAGCAGACGAATTCTCAAGGTGAAATCAAAATTGGCATATGACACGTGTCATGAGTATTATGGGCATCAATAACCCCAAATCTTGAATTACCACGTGGGAGCCTATTGCAACATGAGCCACTATATGGCAGCATGAGATGCACATGTAATGCCTTCTCAAGGCTATAAATAGTGTTGGTGCTTTTTACTTTGCTTTGGGAGTTTTAGTCCCATATCAAAAAACTACCAATGCGTATATATCAATATATAGCTTTACTTAGTATTGGTATATGCACATGGGGTGGTGGCCCATGTGGGTTGAATTTCCTAGAGGGATTAAGTGTGAACCCCTTTATGACAATCTTAATTTTTTTACCACCTTTAGGAAGTTTTCTTTAGGAGCTACGACTCGGACTCAGACTCGGACTCGGGCTCAAGGGTGCAAAGTGGCACTTTGTTGGCGCACTTTGCACTTAGCATGTCAGCATCGTGGCATGGCGCTCATATGCTTATTTTATACGCGAGTTGCATGCATGATTGCTTGCTTGGGAACATGCTTTGTGGCGCTATGCGGCCAAGGAGCTATACGTCCAAGTGTTATGCGGCCACGTGCTGTGCGGCCAGTGAGCTTGTATGAGGGAGTCGTATATGGAGTGGAAAGGGTCAGCTGTTGGCGGCGCATGCAGCGCATGGTTACCCGTGCCATCCGGATTATGCGGCGTATGCTTAACGAGGGTGTCTGTGCACAGTGGCTGCTGCTTTCGACGCTTGGTGGCGTTTGACAGCGATGTCCTGTGCAGTATGACCGGCAGCGGCGGCGACGCATGCGGCTACTTCTACGATGCTGCATGGTATCGGATAGCGCATATGCGGCCTTGAGCTTTCTCAAGCCGCATATGTGCTATTCTCCTCTATATGTAGATGAGCTTCTCTTTCTTTCACAAATGAGAAAAATCGAGAGCAGTGGAGCGATATGGGGCAGCACTAAGCACTCTTCCACTAAGTGTTTCTGAGTGATCCGAAGGTGACCAAGAGTGTTCCAGAAGTTCTCGTGTGGACTTTCCGGATCCTGGGGGTAGTTCGTTGTATAGCGCAAATCTTGCCTTAACCTCCAGTGGTTTTGATCACCTCAACAAGGAGTTTCATTCTTTGTTTTTCTTTTCTTGTTCCCGTTTTTTCTTGTTGTAGCATCTGCGAACGTAAAGAGAAGAACGGTTTTATGATTTTTGTAGTATTTATATTTTTTTTGGGTTGTCAGTTTGTAACATGTTCGTGGTTTAGTGCTGCAGTAGAGTTGCATGTCACTGTAGAGACGCTCTCGAGTGACTCACAGTGCACCAACTTTTGTAGAAGACGAACTCTTGTGTGAGTCTTTACTTTGTGGACCTCCTCTACATTCATTTGGCTTTGGGACTAACAAATAGTTGTCGTCTCCCACACATAAAAGAGGACCACGACCATAAAAAAAAAGGAGAAAAGAGAGGAGAAGAAGACAGAAGCGCCGCAAGGGACACCCGTTGAGTCGTATACTCCGGCTCCCTGAAGCCTCGTCATCCTCCTTAGTCCGTGATCGTCAATGGAGTAAAGGAGCCGCTGCAGTGCTCGATCTCCACCGTCATACTTGTCCAAATTCTTATTTTTTTATTGTACTTAGACTCTACGTATTAGAGGTTCTTTTGTACTATTTGTCAATTTTCAATCAATAACAAAAAGTTCGTTCAACTTTATCTCGAGCGTTGATTTGGCGATGTCGACATGCTCATGTCTTGTGGACTAATTGGAAATTTCACAAAGCTATGTTGCACAGAGAGTGACACCATATGGATATGACACCACACAGACATACCAACACAGGCATCAACACATCTAAGCATTCTCCCAGTAGAATGGGGTCAACTATGGAGCATAAGAAAGCTGCAACACCATCATGACACACAATTTTGGCATATCTTAATGCATTTTGCCGTGTCTCTGTGTCGATCCAACATGTATGACAAATGCAACACAGGAACAACATTGGTTTTCTAGAGCGTGTTCTTTTGAGACATATATATATATATATTCCAAAATACAATAGGACACATCAGAGAGTCAGTATCTTGTCACTGTTGCTGTGTCCGTATTGAGTTGTATCAAAATCTTCACGTCTATTCAACATACATTTAAGGAATATCTAGGTACGATGAAAGCATACGTAAATAAATGATATATTTTTGGAGAATAAACAGTAGGAAATACTCCCCCTGTGTTTCATCAATAGTAATTAACAAAACATAGACCCAAGTACGAGGAGATAACAAGTAACAAAAGCGAAGAGATACAAGATACAAACTCTAAAGCGAAACCAATTGATCTGCGGTTGATGGAAGCTTGCCGCGGCTAGAACCCAAAACTTCCGCTCATAAAAGTCTGATGTATGTTGGGCTTCCTCTTTGCTTTCATACAAACGCTCCCTATTTGAAGATCCACTGCATAATTTTACCTAGGATCAAAGATGCTTAAACCTTTTGAATCTAGAATTAAGATATTCCTACATAGATGAAGATTGCATTGGGAGGAAACGATACGTGAGTGAGAAATGTGAGGTTAAACATCTAATGGATTTCGTTGACAAATTAAAGTTTTATTTGTTTCTACTTTTTTTTTTTTTTACTTAGGTATGATTCTTTTGTATCAACAAACTGACGAGTTTGTTGATCTCTGTTTCAATTAATTATTTGTTCAAAAGTGATTCGTAGATGAATGATTAAGAAATTTAACCTTAGTGATTTATTGAAGGTAGAAATTGTTAGAATAATAGACATATGTAATGGTAGGGACTTTAACACGGTCTCAGAGCAATTTTCTCTAACGTCCATTTTAAGTGGATTTTGTAAAAAGTCATACCACTGCTTGAATCAACTCTCTGCCTAAAAACGAGCTTGATTCTAGAGATTTGGTATATTGATACGGACTTTAAGAGAGAAATGATCGACATCACTATTGTTCCCTCTAATCTCTCTTGCAACTTGGGATTCTGCTTGTTATTAGCTCACAATTCTAACTGGAATGATGCCTCCTCTGCTTCCGTTCAAGAACATGGTTGCCTGAAATCTGCATCTGGCTAAGGTTGAATTTATACTTTGATTGTTCGCATTCAGAAGTTTTCTTCTGTGTACATTCGTTAATAGTCTTAGCCCTTTTATAAATTTATTTACATGTAAATATTACTTTTGAACTTCATTTTATCAGCTGAAACAAACACTAGTTTCTACATGAAAGAATATATAAATATTTTAGTATTAATTGGCTTCTTATTCGTCTTTGTAAACATACTTTTGTTCTTTAAATTAGGTGACATCACCCAAATCTTAGCTATTAAAATTTAGAAGTTAAAATTAGGGTTATTTAGTAATATGGTCGCATATATATATATGGAAATTAGGGTTTGGATCTCCAAAGTATCCGGTGTTAGACTTTGGGTCTCAAAATCACTGTTTACTAGCCTACGTGAACATTGATTTTGAGATCCAAAGTCTAATACCGAATACTTTGGAGACCCAAATCCTAATTTTAACAGACTCTATTACTAAATAACTCTTAAAATTAATACTACTTTCACAGAAGAAGTCTGATACAGGTGATTTTTGTTTTCTTGTGAAGTTAGTAGTATTACTTGAATGTAAATTAAGGTGTGTTGTATATTGCTGTATGAAACATTATTGGTAGTCTCTTTTCTTCTCTTATAACATGAAGTCACATGTATCTGGCTATAGTAAGCAAGCTTATGGCGTTTGGTAACTAATATGTTGGGAAACAACTTGATACACAAATTTGCTGCTTATGTCCTTGCAGTATGTTCTTGTTTGTAATAGGTAGTTCTTAAATTTGTCGAATATTTTTGTGGATCACTTCTTAATTTAGGACTCCTCTGCATTTGATTGTATAAGCCTTCATGATGATGATGACCTGATTTAAGGTTGGTTATGTTGCAGATAGCAGACAGGCTGAAGTTATATCTAAACTTTATTGCCATTGATCTTTGCATCTCATTTATTTTTCCGTGACTTTTGCTATCACAGGGACCTGAGATTCGAACTGGCTTCCTGAAAGACGGAAAACCTGTTGAACTGAAGGAGGGTCAAGAAATCACTGTGAGCACTGATTACGACATCAAGGGTGACGGGAATACCATTTCTATGAGCTACAAGAAGCTTCCTGTGAATTTGAAGCCCGGAAGTACAATCTTGTGTTCAGATGGCACCATAACCCTGACTGTTCTGTCATGCGATCCGGGTGCCGGAACGGTGAGATGCCGCTGCGAGAACACCGCAATGCTAGGTGAGAGGAAGAATGTTAATCTGCCCGGTGTCGTGGTTGATCTACCCACTCTTACTGAGAAGGATAAGGAAGACATCTTGGGTTGGGGTGTTCCCAACAATATCGATATAATTGCTCTCTCCTTTGTTCGGAAGGGCTCTGATCTTGTTAATGTTCGAGAGGTTCTTGGCCCTCATGCAAAGCGCATAAAACTGATGTCTAAGGTACTTCTCTTCGATGCGTTGTTGTATATTATCTCTACTAGTATAAGGCGGCTTGAAAACAGTTCAAATTTGTGCCGTCTAAGCCGTTTGTAAATCCTCCATTAATTATTTAAAAAAAACTAATTGTTTAACTAAGCTAATATGATCTAATTCTAATTAGACATCTCCTACTCAAGTGGTTAAGGTGGGAGTCATTTTTCTTGGTTGTCTGACTTCAATTCTTAGGAACAACGATATATATAATAAAATCATATTTACTATTTTTCAACAATTTTTTTACGCGGGCGCGTAGAACCTTACTAGTTGTTATGTAATGCTAATAAATTTTAATTCTATTAAATTGTCATTCTTCATAACAATGATGTACTGTTTTCTATTGCTTGAACTGTTGCTACGATCAAATATACAAGTAAGCAACAGGCATATACTGTTCATGATGCTCAATGTTCTTTATTGTGTATCTGAAGAGAAAGATGGTGTATCTTCATACTGACTTACCCAAGCATCAATTAGTTGCAAATTAGCACTTCTGCAGTAACAAATCTAATCTACTATATAATAAAAAAGAAGGTAAATTTTAAAGACATGCATGCATATAAAATAGGCAGTTTGAAAAATAATAGTTAATAAAACATATATGTAAAGAAGGCAGAGGAGTAAAAGAGGAGAGAAAATAAAGCATACATACATGCAAAGTAGTACTTAAAGTTGTTGATTTAATTTTTGGAATGAAAATGGTGGAGGAGTAGACTTTTTGAAAGTTAGCAAGAGTCATATTTGTTACTTTGATTGTGGTTTTTGCAGGTTGAGAACCAGGAGGGTGTGATGAACTTGGACGAAATATTGAGGGAGACGGACGCCTTCATGGTGGCCCGTGGCGACCTTGGGATGGAGATTCCGGTCGAGAAGATCTTCCTTGCCCAGAAAATGATGATCTACAAATGCAACCTCGCAGGGAAGCCCGTAGTCACCGCCACTCAGATGCTCGAGTCCATGATCAAGTCCCCTCGCCCGACGCGTGCCGAGGCCACCGACGTTGCCAATGCCGTCCTCGACGGCACCGACTGTGTCATGCTCAGCGGGGAGAGCGCAGCCGGCGCCTACCCCGAGATTGCTGTCAGGACCATGGCCAAGATATGCATGGAGGCCGAGTCCTCCCTCGACTACGGCGCCATCTTCAAGCAAATGACACGGTGTGCTCCGCTGCCGATGAGCCCCCTCGAGAGCCTCGCGTCGACAGCCGTCCGTACTGCCAACAAGTCGAAGGCGGCGCTGATCGTCGTACTGACGCGCGGCGGGACCAGTGCCAAGCTTGTGGCGAAGTACCGGTCGCACGTCCCCATCCTTTCGGTGATTGTCCCGGTGGTGACGACTGATTCTTTCGGCTGGGAGGTGAGCGACGAGACGCCAGCGAGGCACAGCCTGATCCATAGGGGGCTTATCCCGCTTCTTGCGGAGGGTTCGGCCAGGGCTACTGACGCCGAGTCCACCGAGGAGATATTAGAGGTCGCCCTCAAGTCGGCAGTGCAGAGGAAGCTCTGCAAGCAGGGTGACGCGATCGTTGTGCTGCACCGAATCGGTATCGCGTCAGTTATCAAGCTTTGTAGCGTGAAGTGATCGATTCAACCGCAAGGGAAGAGGAATTGCGTTTTTCTTTCTTATGATAACTTGTTTTTCCTTTTTTACTCGCGAATTTCCCGAGCCCTGCAGTTATCTGTGGCCAATAATCAGTTGGAATTGGAGCCAGGACTCCAATAGTGATGCCATTATCTCTGTACAGAGGTGACATTCTTGTTATGTTAAATCTCCCCTTTTAAAATAGATTTGATGTGGAGAGAAAACATTGAAGTCATCTGATACTTGTAGAAGGTCACTCAACCGGCCAACATCATATTTCAAATAGGATCATATATATATGCGTGACGTCCGATCATGAGTTCCTGCGAGGACAGGAGCACCTAAAACTAAGTCTCCTAAGGAACTAGCCTAAGCCCTATAACAAAACCAAACATTTGATGAGGAACTTATATACCACAAATCCATTCGCATTGTCTTATTTGAATCTCTCTCAATCCCAAGAAAGAGAGCATATTCAAATACCATGATAGCATATGACTGAGTCACACTTTCTCATATTTCATGCATAGATGCGCCTAAAGTTTGGTGAATGACTACTATTTGTTCAACTAAGTTGACGGTGCTGCATATGGTTGAATTTGAGGAGAAGATTGTCTTGACAATTTACAAATTAGAGAAAGCCTTCACTTCTTGCTTTTTCGACAGTATGTAGCATCTGCCGATTCATCTACCATACGAAGCGCGTGTCGGTGGACCTGTTCAGTATCGATGGATGTATCCATTTGAAATACGAAATATCAATATAATATCCATTTTATTATTTAACAAATTAAGTGGATGTTGTGCTCTAAATGTGTTCTAAGTAATGTGTCTTTCTTGGTAACTACATCATCTTAAGAAGAAAGTCAGTAACAAGGCTCATATAGAGGTTTCGATATGCGAAGCAGATATTATCGAGGAGGTCTCAAACTTCTGCTTAATTTATTTCGATATTCATTTCTAGACAAATCGAAATAAAGTTCCAAGGGATGACGAAGACATGGGAGATGCACGATACAATGGAGGCTTGTCGATATTCAATAAGAGGGCAAGCCTATTGGTGCTAGTAAGAAACGGCGGTTGGGTGACAATGAGTTGGAAACAGCTCATTGATATGTATTGTTAAATTATAACATTCAAAAAGTGAGAGATTTGGAGATGTAAGTGATTAGACTTTGATCGTTTTCTCTAATATTGTCAATGAAATATACTAACTCTATTTCTTCTTACCTCTCAGCGTATTTAGAGATGAAGTGAAAATGAGTACACCTAATATTAATGAGGAGGAACTCCAAGGAGAGGTCGATTGTAACTTTACACCATGGCCGTTTAGCAAATATTTAAGCAACTCATATAACATGTTAAATATACTGTTGCTATATAATTTATGTAGATGTCACTACTAACATATCTACTATCGATGTGTGATTACAGATTTTCTTGTCCGAAACTACACTCATAAATGAGAGCCTTCGTTATTTGACATTGTGACCGATTAAGGAAGCAATGACTTGTCCAGGCTATGTCACTAATGGCTTCAAGTTTAAAATAACTCAGAATCCTATAAATATTGAATTTTTTGCCAACGTCTTGAATACAAAGAATTCTGATGTTTGTATAAGAGGGACTATCTATGATGACGAGCCAGGCTTTGACTATTATGGTGTGCTTCGAGATATTATATAATTGCAATACCCAGTTCCATATGACATGAATATTGTGATGTTCAAATGTGATTGGTTCGACACAACACAAAATCAAGGATGAAAAATTAATAAAAAATTGGATTTGTCAATATAAATCATCAAAGGAGATATAGAGGATCCGATTCATTTTTATAGCGAGTCAAGATATTCAAGTATACTATACAAGTTACCCAAGGCGTCGTAGAGATGAATATTACTAGTGGATGGTATGTAAGACTAAAGCTAAAAATACATTCTGTAACACCCCGTTCTGCACAAGCAGACTGCCGATTCAAACGACAAAAGTACAATGTTCCGACCCGCTTTGCTCAGGCGAGAATACTCGTTTGAGGCAAAGGATATCCAAACTTGTCCCTACAGGAGTTCGGTTTAGGCTTTCAGAGGCTCGTTTGACGTATCGCTCAACCGAGGCGAATCATTGCTAAGGTGGGTGGCTACGGTGAACTTGTCTTTGCTTAGCCAGCACACATAAAATATAGAAGGCTACATGCTAGTCGCTAGGTGAATCACCCCCTGCATGCTAATAAGAATACAACGCACCTAGCTAAGGGAATAATCCCAACTCATATTGCTTGTGCTAGAACATGGAAATGAAATATTGCTTATATTCAGACCCTCGCATTCTACCCTATATCATGTCGCTCGGAAAGTCCCTTACAGTTTCACCTCTAGGTTTACCTTCGGGCCCGAGCCAACATGTTTGCTAAAGTTCCTTAGAAATGCATGCTTGCTTGCTTGCTTGCTAATGTCTAACATGATTTGCATTGTTCATGCATTCTAGTTAGCCAGGAGACTATCAAATAGCTCTTCTGTACAATTGAACCTGCAAGTATCCGGGACCGTTGGGTCACCAAGGCAATCCCCAAACCAGGGGCATGCATCAAGGCAAGTAAATACTGAACGAGAATCCTATCACATTGTAACTGAATGATAATCACATCAAGTTTACATCTGAACGAGAATCACGTCACGTAAAGAAAGAATCCCAGCTCGTGGAGCAAACGCTCGGTTCAGAACAAGAATTATGGATTATCATATCAAGTTATGGATTTGGAAAGACCCTGACCTGTCATGCCCCGGACCCGCCCGGGCCGCCGCTCCGCCTTGCCCCGCCCCCGTATAGCCGGTTTATCGAGCCGGACACGAATCACCGCGCCTCGACGCGCCGGACGCGAATCACCGTGCCCGTCCCGCAGGTGCGAGGAAGGGGTTTAGTGTGGCCCGCACGAGTGTATCGGGGACGTGATATCGTGCGAGCCTGGGGTTGCGCCCGTACAAAGCCAATCGTTTAAGTTGATAGTTGGCTATCATCGCATCAATCGAGTAAGCAGCAGAAAGGGACTTGTTGCAATGCAATAAATTTAGCCAACTGAGTGTTCGAAACTATCGAGGCAACTTGGGTTCCTTTATGCAAAGGCATTCGTTCGTTCCATACATTATGCCCCCTTATACGATAGCATCTCGGGACAACAATCGAAACCAGGATTCCGGATCTTAGGGACTGTGGCACGCCTATCGCTTCCTCGGACGATCCAGTACCTTCAAGCAAGTAAACTGTTGGTGGGTCAGCACTTTATACAAGTACTAGTGAGATAAAATAATTGAACAGAAGCAAGCATTCACTAAAACCAAGTACTAAGTAATCATGTTATAAAATATTACATTACTAGTGATCTTTCAAGTTTTACCTAGGTTCGTTCATGTAGTTCTAGCAGAGTCATATTACATTGTTTGGAAACATGTTTGGAAATAGAGTTTCATATGCGATAAATAAGCAAGCAAGCTGTTCGTTCATGTTTCAGGGTGTGCGCAACGTGTCTCGTGGGACTCGAGGGTCAAATGCATCACTAGACACACATGTACAATCTTAGGGGCGGTCCTCTATCCAAGCCAACACAATGACTTAGCTATATGCAGGGCGGTCCCCGAGTATCTCAGGATTGGCAGCTGGTTGTACAGCATACCAATGACTCATTTATCTGATGCTAGAGGCAGATGTGACTCATGGTTGCTTTGCACTATCTCTGTAGCAGCCGTGACACATGCAGTTTAGCTCTCCACCAATAGCCATTGTCCGACCGTATGCGAATAAAATAAACTCTAGTATGCAGATGAGACGAACCATTAGAACAGTTATCGTTGTTACGGGGCAATCCGACTTATCACTTGAACACATTCAAGCACAATATGGTTCTCTCGAAGCATAGACGATAGTGAACATGTTCATGCACTCTAGGCAAGCATTTCAGGATTCTCGTTTAGCAGACTTATTATTTCAAAGACAAGCTAGGTGAGTTCGTTCATTAACATGCAAGGCAGGTTCTATCATTCTCTTATAAAAATATTGCAAGCAAAAACTCAGGTTATTATTAAGGCGTGCAAGAATCAGAGAACGAAGTTCTGCCCACTCACCTGATATGTAATGCCATTTCTGTCACGCCCCGGACCCGCCCGGGCCACCGCTCCGCCTTGCCCCGCCCCTGTATAGCCGATTTAGGGGCAACAATCGAAACCAGGATTCTGGGTCTTAGGGACTGTGGTACGCCTATCGCTCCCTCGGACGATCCAGTACCTGCAAGCAAGTAAACTGTTGGTGGGTCAGTACTTTATACAAGTACTAGTGAGATAAAACAACTGAACAGAAATAAGCATTCACTAAAACCAAGCACTAAGTAATCATGTTATAAAATATTACATTACTAGTGATCTTTCTAGTTTTACCTAGGTTCGTTTCATGCAGTTCTAGCAGAGTCATATTACATTATTTGGAAACATGTTTGGAAACAGAGTTTCATATACGATAAATAAGCAAGTAAGCCGTTCATTCATGTTTCAGGATGTGCGCAGCATGTCTCGAATAAGCAAGTAAGCCGTTCATTCATGTTTCAGGATGTGCGCAGCATGTCTCGTGGGACTCGAGGGTCAAATGCATCGCTAGACACACATGCACATTCTTAGGGGCAGTCCTCTATCCAAGCCAACACAATGACTTAGCTATATGCAGGGCGGTCCCCAAGTATCTCAGGATCGGCAGCTGGTTGTACAGCATACCAATGACTCATTCATCTGATACTAGAGGCAGCTGTGACTCATGGTTGCTTTCCACTATCTCTGTAGCAGCTGTGACATATGCAGTTCAGCTCTCCACCAATAGCCATTGTCCGACCGCATGCGAATGCATAGAACACTATCAAATAAACTCTACTATGCAGATAAGACGAACCATCAGAACAGTTATCATTGTTGCAGGGCAATCCGACTTATCAGTTGAACACATTCAGGCACAATATGGTTCTCTCGAAGCATAGACGATAGTGAACATGTTCATGCACTCTAGGCAAGCATTTCAGGATTCTTGTTTAGTAGACTTATCGTTTCGAAGAAAAGCTAGGTGAGTTCGTTCATTAACATGTAAGGCAGGTTCTATCATTCTCTTATGAAAACATTGCAAGCAAAAACTCAGGTTTTTATTAAGGCGTGCAAGAATCAGAGAACGAAGTTCTGTCCACTCACCTGATATATAATACTGACGCAGAGCGGGGCATTACATGAACTGCATATCGCGGACAACTTGGAAACAAGGTCATTAGGTTCCATGGACGGTATTCGGGGCACCGAGGCCGATCCGATCCGGATGGAACTTCACGATAGTCTCACGTGCGGACGGAATGGCGTGTAGTGCCTCACGTGCTTCATTGCATACCATCCTCGTTCTTCGACTATGACTAGTCCTTTATGGCTATGCCAGCGACAAACATTCATATAGATAAGTCATCATCGCTTAGCGGCTATCCGCGTGCGAGTCTTTGCATTGCATCAAAAGAACAGCTGAATACCTGAACGATCATGATATAGCACCTCCCGTGTTTGCATATGCTATTGCCTTAATTTTCATATATGCTACTCGTACTTGAATTAACTTGGTTTGCCTTGGACAGGGAAGGTAAATGGTAAGTTGGTAAGTCTCGCCGTGTTTCCTCTTATATCGTACGGCGCACAGCCATACGAGTTAGGCCATTCAATATGCCATAAAAATGATCATAAGGCAACTAGAAAGACAACATAATAGTTAGTGTACTGAACCTATATTACGTGTTTGGATTTGTCGAGCGGGCGAGTAGCCTCCCCACCAGTGCATTCAATGTACTGATAACCCACCAGATCGTTTGCAGGGTGCGGAAGAACCTCGTTCGGTGCAGATGCCTCCTTCGTGCGTACTAAGGCGTGGAGTTCACTCTGGATCCTTGGAGCGTTGCATCCGGAACATAAGCACATATCCAAGACATAATATTAGAATATTGCCTGAACATCTCCTGTACAATTATTCCACAATTGTAGCCACTTGGCACGCTTTTATTGTTTTAGAGAGAGAGGCCTGAGCGACTTGTAATCTCGGCTATACACCGCCTGTAACACTTGTTTATATCAATAAAGAGTTGCTTTACTTCTACTTGTGTTATTCAATGCTTCTGTTATATTCTCGACTCAGTGAACTTGTTACCAAATCGCCTATGTGTTTATGATTTCGCTGCACTCGGATAATCTGTGTGACTCTGTGGCTTAGAACTCTTACCGCCAGCCAATGAACCACGGCCTTGTACGGACGTGGCTCATGCTTATGCGACATCATGCCCGGATGGGTCAAAGTGATTATTCCATGGGAACACTGGCGCGATGATTCTCGCCTAGCGGGGACGACCAATTTAGCCTGTGGGAGATCGGGGCATGACAAGTTGGTATCAGAGCCTGGCTTATACGCCTTTGGAATTCATTTCAATTATCTCAGTTTCGAAAGCTCATTCGTGGGTTATGTGCACGCTCTCTCTCAATGTCCCAAATGGAATGTTCCAATAATGAGTCTAAATACTTTCAAAAAGTGTATTAGAATAATGTGATTGTTTGTATGAAATTATGATGCTAAGGACTTTGTGCCAACCTGTGCAAAACCCTTAAGATTTTCGCAAGTAACTTGTCCGATTTTACTATCTCTAAGTTTGGTTTAATGCATTTGTTTGAGAGACGCCATAAACTTGTGCATGATCGAAGACTCAAGAAGATCTGAAACTCGAGTGCTAAGACCTCGCTATCGCCGAGTTGGTGAAATGCATGTGTTTGAGGGGCACTTCAAATATGTGTATGATCCAGACTCGCGATATGCTGATCTCGAATGCTAGTGCAAGTGAATATCCAAATGAACAAGTACAACGACTTGTATAGGTTTTCCTCAGCCTTAGATCGTTAATCAAGATTGCTACGCTTGGGATAGGTTCCATAATGCATTAGAATGGCTTGTCCTCAGTAAGTCTCGAGGACGAGACTTTTGGGTCAACAGTAAAAGAAGATGTCATAGATAATATGGAGGTCGAAGCTATTGTCGAGAAAAATAGAGGGGAGAAAGAGGTTGATATGCAAAAGTTAGCTCACAACCAGATAATAGACCTTGTCCACGACCAGAAAGATGACTCCGAAGAAGAAGAAGAAGATGATGACGACGACGATGATGATGATGATGGCAACTACGACGACAATGACGATAATGAGGATGAGGATGAAGTAGATGATGATCAAGATGAAGATGGTGCCGAAACGGTGAGATGCCGCTGCGAGAACACTGCAATGCTAGGTGAGAGAAAGAATGTTAATCTGCCCGGTGTCGTGGTTGATCTACCCACTCTTACTAAGAAGGATAAGGAAGACATCTTGGGTTGGGGTGTTCCCAACAATATTGATATAATTGCTCTCTTCTTTGTTCGGAAGGGCTCTGATATTGTTAATGTTCGAGAGGTTCTTGGCCCTCATGCAAAGCGCATAAAACTATTGTCTAAGGTACTTCTCTTCAATGCGTTATTGTATATTATCTCTACTAGTGTAAGGCGGCTTGAAACAGTTCAAATTTGTGCCGTCTAACTAAGCTAATATGATCTAATTCTAATTAGACATCTCCAACTCAAGTGGTTAAGTTGGGAGTCATTTTTCTTCGTTGTCTGACTTTAATTCTTAGGGACAACGATATATATAATAATTCATATTTACTATTTTTTAACAATTCTTTTACGCGCGTAGAACCTTACTAGTTGTTATGTAATGCTAATAAATTTTAATTCTATTAAATTGTCATTCTTCATAACAATGATATACTATTTTCTATCGCTTGAACTGTTCGCTATGATCAAATATACAAGTAAGCAACAGACATATACTGTTCATGATGCTCAATGTTCTTTATTGTGTATCTAAAGAGAAAGATGGTGTATTTTCATACTGACTTACCCAAGCATCAATTAATTGCAAATTATCACTTCTGCAGTAACAAATCTAATCTACTATATAATAAATAAAGTAAAATTTTAAAGACATGCATGCATACAAAGTAGTCAGTTTGAGAAATGATAGTTAATAAAGCATGCATGTAAAGAAGACGGGTTGTTGATTAAATTTTTGGAATGAAAATGGTGAAGAAGTAGACTTTTTGAAAGTTAGCAAGAGTCATATTTGTTACTTTTATTTGATTGTTGTTTTTGCAGGTTGAGAACCAGGAGGGTGTGATGAACTTGGACGAAATATTGAGGGAGACGGACGCCTTCATGGTGGCCCGTGGCAACCTTGGGATGGAGATTCAGGTCGAGAAGATCTTCCTTGCCCAAAAAATGATGATCTACAAATGCAACCTCGCAGGAAAGCCCGTAGTCACCGCCACTCAGATGCTCGAGTCCATGATCAAGTCCCCTCGCCCGACGCGTGCCGAGGCCACCGACGTTGCCAATGCTGTCCTCGACGGCACCGACTGTGTCATGCTCAGCGGGGAGAGCGCAACCGGCGCCTATCCTGAGATTGCTGTCAGGACCATGGCCAAGATATGCATGGAGGCCGAGTCCTCCCTCGACTACGGCGCCATCTTCAAGCAAATGACACGGTGTGCTCCGCTGCCGATGAGCCCCTTCGAGAGCCTCGTATTGACAGCCGTCCGTACTGCCAACAAGTCGAAGGCGGCGCTGATCGTCGTACTGACGCACGGCGGGACCGGTGCCAAGCTTGTGGCGAAGTACCGGTCGCACGTCCCCATCCTTTCGGTGATTGTCCCGGTGGTGACGACTGATTCTTTCAGCTGGGAGGTGGCGAAGTAAGCAGCATAAAGGGACTTGTTGCAATGCAATACATTTAGCCAACTGAGTGTTCGGGACTATCGAGGCAACTTGGGTTCCTTTATGCAAAGGCATTCGTTCGTTTCATACATTATGCCCCTTTATACGATAGCATCTCGGAGCAACAATCGAAACCAGGATTCCGGGTCTTAGGGACTGTGGCACGCCTATCGCTCCCTCAGACGATCCAGTACCAGCAAGCAAGTAAACTGTTGGTGGGTCAGCACTTTATACAAGTACTGGTGAGATAAAACAACTGAACCGAAACAAGCATTCACTAAAACCAAGCACTAAGTAATCATGTTATAAAATATTACATTACTAGTAATCTTTCAAGTTTTACCTAGGTTCGTTTCATGCAGTTCTAGCAAAGTCATATTACATTATTTGGAAACATGTTTGGAAATAGAGTTTCATATGCGATAAATAATCAAGCAAGTCGTTCGTTTATGTTTCAGGGTGTGCGCAACGTGTCTCGTGGGACTCGAGGGTCAAATGCATCGCTAGACACACATGCACAATCTTAGGGGCAGTCCTCTATCCAAGCCATCACAATGAATTAGCTATATGCAGGGCAATCCCCGAGTATCTCATGATCGACAGCTGGTTGTACAGCATACCAATGACTCATTCATCTGATGCTAGAGGCAGCTGTGACTCATGGTTGCTTTCCACTATCTCTGTAGCAGCCGTGACACATGTAGTTCAGCTCTCCACCAATAGCCATTGTCCGACCGCATACGAATGCATGGAATACTATAAAATAAACTCTAGTATGCAGACGAGACGAACCATCAAAACAGATATCGTTATTGCGGGGCAATCCGACTTATCACTTGAACACATTCTGGCATAATATGGTTCTCTCGAACCATTGACGATAGTGAACATGTTCATCCACTCTAGGCAAGCGTTTTAGGATTCTCGTTTAGCAGACTTATCATTTCAAAGACAAGCTAGGTGAGTTCGTTCATTAACATGCAAGGCAGGTTCTATCATTCTCTTATGAAAACATTGCAAGCAAAAACTCAGGTTATTATTAAGGCATACAAGAATCATAGAACGAAGTTTTGCCCACTCACCTGATATGTAGTGCCGTTTCGGTCACGCCCCAGACCCGCCCGGGCCGCCGCTCCGTCTTGCCCCGCCCCCGTATAGCCGGTTTATCGAGCCGGGCACGAATTACCGCGCCTCGGCGCATCGGACGCGAATCACCGCGCCCGTCTCGCGGGTACGAGGAAGGGGTTTAGTGTGGCCCATACGATTGTATCGGGGACGTGATGTCGTGCGAGCCTGGGGTTGCGCCCGTACAAGGCCAATCGTTTAAGTTGATAGTTGGCTATCATCGCATCAATCGAGTAAGCAGCAGAAAGGGACTTGTTGCAATGCAATACATTTAGCCAACTGAGTGTTCGGGACTATCGAGGCAACTTGTGTTCCTTTATGCCAAGGTATTCGTTCGTTCCATACATTATGCCCCCTTATACGATAGCATCTTGGGGCAACAATCGAAACCAGGATTCTGGGTCTTAGGGACTGTGGCACGCCTATCGCTCCCTCGGACGATCCAGTACCTGCAAGCAAGTAAACTGTTGGTGGGTCAGCACTTTATACAAGTACTGGTGAGATAAAATAACTGAACAAAAACAAGCATTCACTAAAACCAATCACTAAGTAATCATGTTATAAAACATTACATTACTAGTAATCTTTCTAGTTTTACCTAGGTTCGTTTCATGCAGTTCTAGCAGAGTCATATTACATTGTTTGGAAACATGTTTGGAAATAGAGTTTCATATACGGTAAATAAGCAAACAAGTCGTTCGTTCATGTTTCAGGGTGTGCGCAGCATGTCTCGTGGGACTCGAGGGTCAAATGCATCGCTAGACACACATGCACAATCTTAGGGGCAGTCCTCTATCCAAGCCAATAAAATGACTTAGCTATATGCAGGGCGGTCCTCGAGTATCTCAGGATCGGCAGCTGGTTGTACATCATACCAATGACTCATTCATCTGATGCTAGAGGCAGCTGTGACTCATGGTTGCTTTCTACTATCTCTGTAGCAGCCGTGACACATACAGTTCAGCTCTCCACCAATAGCCATTGTTCGACCGCATGCTAATGCATGGAACACTATCAAATAAACTCTAGTATGCAAACGAGACAAACCATCAGAACAGTTATCGTTGTTGCGAGGCAATCCGACTTATCACTTGAACATATTCAGGCACAACATGGTTCTCTCGAAGCATAGACGATAATGAACATGTTCATGCACTCTAGGCAAGCGTTTCAGGATTCTCGTTTAGCAGACTTATCGTTTCATAGACAAGCTAGGTGAGTTCGTTCATTAACATGCAAGGCAGGTTCTATCATTCTCTTATGAAAACATTGCAAGCAAAAACTCAGGTTATTATTAAGGCGTGCAAGAATCAAAGAACGAAGTTCTACCCACTCACCTGATACATAATGTCGACGCGGAGCGGGGCATTACATACTTACCAACCAACAAAAAGTTTTGTCCTCGAAACTTCAAGGATAAACTCCTCGATATTTCGAGCAACGATAGTGCCATCCCTCGTCGTACTCAATTGAAATAGTAAAGCAATTCAAGTTCAGAAAATATTTGCACTTTGAGAATATCTATGGACTTATTGTATGGAACGCTCTATTGCAATACCATATCGATATAACTCAGAGTCATAGCAACAGATTTGGGCCAGAAGATCGATTCTGCTCTGATACCATTCTGTCATGCCCCGGACCCGCCCGGGCCGCCGCTCCGCCTTGCCCCGTCCCCGTATAGCCGATTTATCGAGCCGGGCACGAATCACCGCGCCTCGGCACGCCGGACGCGAATAACTGCGCCCATCCCGCGGGTGTGAGGAAGGGGTTTAGTGTGGCCCGCACGAGTGTATCGGGGATGTGTGTTTGATAATAAATGAAAGAAATAAAACTAGGTTTATACGAAATCCTTTCTTTGGTTTACAAACAAGAAGTACAATTAATCCTATACGAGGATGTTAAGTACAAAATTTAATCTGGGTAAATATTGCTATAGGAGTCTGATCTGCGGTCGATCACTTTGTCCCTTGGACCACACAATGATGAAGAAGTGTTGTAAAAGAAGGAATAGCTTCAAAGATTGCAAGAGGGAGTGGATGCTTGATGCCAAAATCGTCGATCACTACTCTCTGTCTATGCTCTGGATTCTTCTCTCTCAAAAATCAATTTTTGACCCTTCGACCTCAATTCTTCGACCTTGGACCTCCGTGGACGGAGGTCTCTATTTATAGAGTTTTAGTGACAGTAACCGTCCAGTCAGCGTAGAAGCCGGACAGTGGAGAGTGTGGCACTTTTTACGCGGCGATTACAATAACTTCCACCCAAGTATAAATGATCTTCTGAATCTGCGTGTGACGCGTGTCCCATTATGAGGTAACGCATATAACTGCTGCGAAGATCACGGCATGCAAGCCACGTAGGTAACTGCCCCTCGCATAGAAAAGGTTGGCGTAGAAGCCAATAACTGTCACCATGGCGTAGAAGCCAAATAGTTGTCAAGTTGGCGTAGAAGCCAAGTTGGCGTAGAAGCCTGATGTTGTATGGATAGGTAGCTAGTGTAAAAGATAGCCGATCCTCCTTCCTTGACTGAGGTCTTAAGCTAATTCTGGACCAAATAGCCTTATCACACACCAATACAAATATAGCCTGAGTTGGCGTATTCCGGGGAGATAGCATACGGCGTACTCCTATAGTTGAAAATAGCTAGGTCGGTGTATTTCAAGGAGATAGCGTACAGCGTGCTCCTATAGCTGAAAATAGCCTGATGACGTAATATGCAGAGGTGATGATGTGGACGTATTAGTCATAATTATGTCTCACCCAGTCTTTAAAAATAAAACCAAATCTCGTGCATTAAATGCAGAGATCTGTCCCCATCACGCGCATTAACTGCAGAGACGTACCTCGAGCTTTGTACGAAGAGCAGCTTTTAACGTGGTGGTTTGTTTCGTCTTCTGCTGAGCGTAAAAGCTCACATCTGCCTGTATAAAACTAGGCAGCGTATTCTCTTGAATGCGTAAAAGTAATTTGTATCAAGAAAATGTCACTAAACGATGGTCTGGGTCTCTGTGCCAAATCATCATTACAGCCGTCGTTTGGATATTTGTGCAGTACTCTTTGTCAGGAGTCAGGTTTATTGCATGATCTGACAGGTTCATTCGAGGAATACAAAGAGTTCCCCGTATAACTTCCTACTGTATTAAAAGCGAGTAGATTTTACGCCGAAGGGGCGATGTAACAACCTTTTTTTTACGCTGAAGCAGTCTGAAAATATTGCATTATGCGGGTTGTTCTGGAGCTATATTTTATGCTGTACTTAGCGGTGAAGCTCTGCTGTATGCCGATGGCTCTAAAGTCATGTCTTACGCCACACAGCACTGAAATACTACGTATAACTCTGCAGCATATTTTTTATGCTTCTACAAGATCCCCTTCAAAGTTTTTAAATTTCTCGTAATTTGAAACACTTTGAATGAAGCATGAAACGGTCAAGTCTGACTCGTTCCTCGAGGCTGATTTCTTAGCGGATTTTTAGGAGTTTGTTGGGATTCGGTGTGTTCTCTTTTGCCTATATAAAGGCTGATGAGTTAACCTGTTCTTCCCATATTTCCTTCACCACACAGAGATGATTGCCGAACTTTGTCAGGTCGACTTGAGGAAGAAGAAGATCATTTTCTTCCAGCATGTAAGGAGCCAAAAAAGAAGGCATCTTCGAGCAAATGTCCTCTGTAACAATGGATCGTGGAAGGATATCATAGCTTTCTTTGCTCGGGATGATCAGCAATTTCATATGGCGATTCGTCCAGGAGAGAGAAAGGGTCACATTCGACCACACAGCTTGCAAGCTGTATTTTCTCCCGTTACGATGGTAGACGAGGGCAGACAAACTGACCCTGTCTTCCAATATTGAGTTGGGTCTGAATCCCAACTCAATCTATTATGGCGTACGGAGGGTGGGATCTTGAATAATTTATACAAGCCCAGTTCTGTACCCTCCCGCCATTAATTATTTTCTTGTTAATCGGCCGCGAAAACCGATTAACTGCTGAAGAAGATGGAAAAAAGATCTCCACCAATATGAGAACCTGGCAGAACAAATTCTCGGCGTAATCTTTAAATAAAAATGAGAAAACCTTGGTAGAAAAAGGATTTTCATCATATGTAATCATGAAGATGAAAAACCCTTTGTAAAGTGGATTTCCATCATATGTAATCATGATTAATAAAATTGTCTTCTTTTACGCATATGATGATTTGCCATATTTTTTGCTGTGATGAAGTCTGAATATGTGTAGCTTTGACACGTCTGAATAACTTTACGTCGACTCTGATAAAAATAGTGTTTGGTCTCGTCCCGTCTTTTACGCATAACTGAAGACGCGTAGAAAGCTGGTTAACATTTAAGTCGAATATCCGAACTGCCATGCTGTTTTGAACAATGAGTCGCGTAGAATTCTGAACTGTCACTTCTCTGATAAGAAGAATTCTTGTTTCAGACCATCATCTTCAAGAATGATTTCCCAAAAATTCCTTAAAAATAGGGCAAAAAATGGCTGTCAAAACTGACCATGCATGAACTGTAGAGAAAATATTCTGACTGGATTTTGGATGAACTTCCAATTGACCCAAGAAGAAGAGTCATTTTCAATGCTGAACTCTGTATGTATTGGGTACTTGGGATGATTTGAGGCCAAGAAGGAGCATCTTCTGCATGAACCCTTGTAGTTTACCATCATAAGAATTGTTCAGATATACGCATACTCTGGCCTGCGTATTTTAAGATATGTGGAAAGTCATAGATCCGTAATGTAGATGAGAATAAAATCATAGGTTTGTAGCCTCTCGAGCGTAAAAACTGCTGAGCATAAAAGCATTCGGGTGTAAAACCGTAGATTTATAGCCTCTGAGAAGAAAACTTTCGAGCGTGAAGTCGTAAATTTGTAGCCTCTCGAGCGTAAAAAGCTTCTGAGCGTGAAATCATAGATTTGTAGCCTCTGAGCGTGAAATCGTAGGTTTGTAGCCTCTTAAGCGTAAAAGCTACTGAGCGTAAAAGCATCCGGGCATAAAACCATAGCCTTATAGCCTCTGAGCGTAAAACCATAGATTTGTGGCTTCTCGAGCGTAAAAGCTCCTTAGCGTAAAACCGTTGATTTGCTCTGCGCGAAATTTTTTGAATCCGCTGACTGTCCGTCTTCCCTAAATAATAGGCTGACATGGTCCCCAATCATAACCGAATATTAAATATCAGATTTGGTTAGGGATTCGAAGAGTTTATTAGAACTCTATAAATACCCCAAGGCCTTCAGAGAAGAAACTCTTCATCTGTCTTTTGCGAAAGAAAAGCCTTCGTCTCTTTGAGAACTCTTCTTCATTTCTTCTCTGAGCACTCTGAGTTTTTAGCAATGGCACCGAAACAACCTTCCACCGCTAAGGGAAAGAAAGCTGCCTCCTCTTCTCGCTCCTCTGCTCAAGCACGAGCGACTCCCATCGGGCTGAGCGAACCTCGCTCTGAACGAAGTATCCCACCGTCAAGCTGTGCACCAGGCATCATAGGTAAAGCTTTCGGGACGACAAAAATGAAGAAAATCCTTCGCACACGTTGTACGTGAACGCGCTAGATCATCTTCTGTGCTGAGAGCCTCTTCGAGGAAGATGATGCACAGAGATGTTTTATCATTTACGCCCACATTCCTAATGTGTCAGCGTAAAAACTCCATATTTTCTCAGTCGGGCGTAAAAGCTTTGACTGTCAAAATTTGGCGTATACTACAAATTTTGGGTGTTACGCTCTGGATGAAAATTCTAGCGTAACAACTCAAATTTTGGCAGTCTGGCATAAAACACAGACTGTCAGATTTTTGTGTATACTGCTAATCTTAAATTTTACACCTAGGAAATAGGTTCCAGCATAAAAACTCAAGTTTTTACAGTCTTGGCATAAAAGCACAGACTGTTGATCTTTGGCATAAGCTGCAAGACTGTAATGTCTAGTATAGAAACTGACATGTTCTTCTTGTATTTTGTAGTTGATAGTAGCCATTGCCAAATTTTCATTAGGCTTGGCTAATCTGTAAGCGTCATTTGTAATCATATAAGGGTCCTCCACTTCTTTATGATTGTTTGCGCGAATTTTAGACATCATACCAGAGGTAATATGAACGTAGTACGATACCGTATTTGTAGAGAATATCCCACTGGGGGATTTTTAGTGGACCCATTACTTTTTGCGCACATTAGTACAAGTAATAAGTTTGAGACAAATCCTGACAGAGGCAATATGACTCTGTGGGGATGAATAGAGATTGACTCTTTCTTCACTGGGAAAATAAGGATAGTTCAGAGGTAATATGGACATGAACCTTTCATTTTCCATTGCGGGCATTCCACAGGAGAATTTTTTGTGGACCTATTACTTCTTGTGCACGAGAGTGCAAGTAATAAGTTTAGGACAAGCTCTGCCAGAGGTAATATGGAAATGGCAGTTTTTGTGGACTCAACACTACTGGCATACTTAGAGTTAAATACGGGTGCTAAGTTGAGACAACAACCGATGTCAGAGGTAATATGGACATGATAATCGATAGTCAAAAACTCAGAAAGTTTGTTCAGAGGTAATATGAACATGACATACTTTTGAGTTGTGACTCCATTGGGGATGGAGGTATATATCTGCTCAAAGGTAATATGAACATGGCATACTTTTCTGGACTCAACACCACTGGTGTACTTAGAGTTAAGTATGGGTGTTAAGTTGAGATGACAACCGATATCAGAGGTAATATGGACATGATAATCGATGGCCAAACCAGGAAGGTTTGTTCAGAGGTAATATGAACATGACAAACTCAGCGGAGAAAATAAAGAAATGTTTGGACAATAGTTCAGAGGTAATATGGACTTGAACTCATGTCCGAAAAATTCACTGTGGAGTAATTTTCTGAGTGGGGATAGACCTGAAGAATCTGCTGGGGAAACTTTAGGGACTCATCATCCGGTATTTTCTTGAGGGAGCAAATTGTTACGTTTAGAGTAAAATCAATTTGCAGTGATTGTCCCCTTGTTTACAGATGCAAGGTGATGACTTTGGCATCGATCAACTCTTAGATTCTCCTTTCCAGTACATAGCACGCCCTTGTAGGGTGATGAATGTACCGATGAAAGAAATAATAATCTGAGTCATCGACTTTGCCAGCCCTCTCAGGATATCTGATGTTGGGTAGCTGAAGTTTGTTTTCCTTCATCAATATATTGAAGATTTCCATGATGTTATCATCATTGAAGGAGAAAGTCCCTTTTAGCCTTCGGGTTCCCGATGCCTGAGTTTTACGGTCTTCTGGGAAGATCGTCATCGTTGCATCATCTTCGGACTCAGAGGAAATTCTACCCCCAGCTTTGGATGCTGCCCTACTTTGTCGAGGTAGGCTACCCCCAAATATGTCGTGGCATTTGTCCACAGAAGTTGATTTAGAAAGACTTGCCTCTAGTATTACAGGATCAGTCTCTAGAGGTTTGGAGTTTGCAAGAGATGCAGTGTACCCCAACCCAAAACGAGTTTGTTGACAGTAAGAATTACCATGCAACGGTGTTTGTCTGCCTTTTCCATGGTTGAGGCCTTGTTTCAACTTCAAATCATAACCCATGCTTTGTATAATCTTTAAAGCTTATGGGCTATATCTATGGATTTGTATTTTTCTAGCATCTTACTCGCGAGATTCTTCTTGTACAACTGGTCTATTCCGCATTCGACCGAAGATTATTTGATGCTGGTCGTCACGAGTTGGTGGAACAATAAAGACAGAATCTTCATGTGGCCCATATATCATGACGACCTTAGATGTTGACGTATCTTCCCACATGATCTCCCCACACTTGGTAGTCAGGGGAACTGAATCTTGATTATGACTCCTGTCTTCGCATTTCTGGGTTAAGAAATTATACAAGTCAGGAGGATTAACAGTAGAAGAAGAGGAAGAAGGCATGTTACTCCTGTTTACATCAGTTGGAATGCAGATATTGGGAACCATAACTCTCCTCCTGCCACCCATATACAGCAGTTCAGCCATATGAGTAGCAGATGATCCCCGAGGAGCGTGTCTATCCGCAAACTGGGCCTTCTTTACGCCGAGAGGTTTATCCTGGCGTAATTTGGAACTCTGCTCAAGTTGGCGTAAAACTGAGGAAGTCCTCACTCGGCCATCAGCTTCTCGTGTAATCTGGAGAGCGGGCAGATTCTTCTCTTGATGGCGTAAAGGCCGAGAGGTCGGGAAATCTGCCATTTATTTTTCCTTGCGTAGATTACAGGGACCATCTGCTTTTTCATGGAGGGAAGATGCATTTTTACGTGCGGAGCGCGTTTGAGATTTCTGACTTGGCGCTGAGGCCTTGTCAGAAACTACGTCTGCCCCGTCAGCGACAGAAGACGAGTTTTTACGCGCGGTGCGCGATATATACTTCTGGATTGGCGCTGAGACATTGTCAGAAGTTTTGTCTACCCCATCAGCGAAGGAAGACTGAATTTTACGCGCAAGGTGCGGAGGGAGCGATGCTACAACCTCGTTGGTCGGAGAGAGAGAGTCGGCAGGAATGGTAGGGGATGTCTGAGGCATCCACACCTTACGCAGTTTTCTGTTGTCTTAGACAGAGAGGGAGTGAGAGCTACCCCCTGCTCGAAGCATGTCTTCGTAGGCTGACTGGTCGAATTGGACGACCAAGGTCTTCTTCATTGATCCTACTGATACAGCATCTTATTGAGCAATTGCTTTCTCGTCAAATGAGAAAGAGGTCCCCAGCATAGTCGCCATCTTGTGTTTGATAATAAACGAAAGAAATAAAACTAGGTTTATACGAAACCCTTTCTTTAGTTTATAAACAAGAAGTACAATTAATCCTATATGAGAATGTTAAGTACAAAATTTAATCTGGGTAAATATTGCTATAGGAGTCTGATCTGCGGTCGATCAATTTGTCCCTTGGATCCCACGATGATGAAGAAGTGTTGTAGAAGAAGGAATAGCTTCAAAGATTGCAAGAGGGAGTGGATGCTCAATGACAAAATCGTCGATCACTATACTCTGTCTATGCTCTGGATTTTTCTCTCTCAAAAATCAATTTCTGACCCTTCAAACTCAATTCTTCGACCTTGGACCTCCGTGGACGGAGGTCTCTATTTATAGAGTTTTAGTGACAGTAACCGTCCAGTCGGCGTAGAAGCCGGACAGTGGAGAATGTGTCACTTTTTACGCAGCGGTTACAATAATTGCCACCCACGTATAAATGATCTTCTGAATCTGTGTGTGACGCGTGTCCCATTATGAGGTAACGCGTATAACTGCTGCAAAGATTACGGCATGCAAGCCACGTAAGTAACTGCCCCTCGCGTAGAAAAGGTTGGCGTAGAAGCCAATAACTATCACCATGGCGTAGAAGCCAAATAGTTGTCAAGTTGGCGTAGAAGCAAAGTAGGCGTATAAGCCAGGTAGGCGTAGAAGCCTGATGCTGCATGGATAGGTGGCTAGCATAAAAGATAGCCGATCCTTCTTTCTTGACTGAGGTCTTGAGCTAATTCTGGACCAAATAGCCTTATCACGCACCAATACAAATATAGCCTGAGTTGGCGTATTCCGAGGAGATAGCATACGACGTACTCCTATAGTTGAAAATAGCCAGGTCGACGTATTTCAAGGAGATAGCGTACAGCGTGCTTCTATAGCTAAAAATAGCCTGATGACGTAATATACAGAGGTGATGATATGGACGTATTAGTCATAATTATGGCTCACCCAGTCTTTGAAAATAGAACCAAATCGTGTGCATTAAATGCAGAGATCTGCCCCCATCACGCGCATTAACTGCAGAGACGTGCCTCGAGCTCTGTACGAAGAGCAGCTTTTGACGTGGCGGTTTGTTTTGTCTTCTGCTGAGCATAAAAGCTCACATCTGCCTGTATAAAACTAGGCAGCGTATTCCCTTGAATGCGTAAAAGCAATTTGTATCAAGGAAATGTCACTAAACGACGGTCTGGGTCTCTGTGCCGAATCATCATTACAGTCGTCGTCTGGATATTTGTACAGTACTCTTTGTCAGGAGTCAGTTTTACTGCATGATCTGACAGGTTCATTCGAGGAATACGAAGAGTTTCCCATACAACTTTCCACTGCATTAAAAGCGAGTAGGTTTTACGCCAAAGGGGCGATGTAACAACCCTTTTTTTAACGTCGAAGCAGTCTGGAAATACTGCATTATGCGGGTTGTTCTGAAGCTATATTTTATGCTGTACTTAGAGGTGAAGCTCTGCTGTACGCCGATGGCTATAAAGTCATGTCTTACGCCACACAGCAATAAAATACTACGTATAACTCTGCAGCGTATTTTTCATGCTTCTACAACGTGATGCCGTGCAAGCCTGGGGTTACGTCCGCACAAGGCCAATCGTTTAAGTTGATAGTTGGCTATCATCGCATCAATCGAGTAAGCAGCGGAAAGGGACTTGTTGCAATGTAATGCATTTAGCCAACTGAGTATTCGGGACTATCGAGGCAACTTGGGTTCCTTTATGCAAAGGCATTCGTTCGTTCCATACATTATGCCCCTTATATGATAGCATCTCGGGGCAACAATCGAAACCAGAATTCTGGGTCTTAGGGACTGTGGCACGCCTATCGCTCCCTCGGACGATCCAGTACCTGCAATCAAGTAAACTGTTGGCAGATCAGCACTTTATACAAGTACTGGTGAGATAAAATAACTGAACAGAAACAAGCATTCACTAAAACCAATCACTAAGTAATTATGTTATAAAATATTACATTACTAGTGATCTTTCTAGTTTTACCTAGGTTCGTTTCATGCAGTTCTAGCAGAGTCATATTATATTTTTTGGAAACATGTTTGGAAACAGAGTTTCATATGCGATAAATAAGCAAGCAAGCCATTCGTTCATGTTTCAGGGTGTACGCAGCGTGTCTCGTAGGACTCGAGGGTCAAATGCATCGCTAGACACACATGCACAATCTTAGGGGCAGTCCTCTATCCAAGCCAACACAATGACTTAGCTATATGCAGGGCGGTCCCCGAGAATCTCAGGATCGGCAGCTGGTTGTACAGCATACCAATGACTCATTCATCTGATGCTAGAGGCAGCTGTGACTCATGGTTGCTTTCTACTATCTCTGTAGCAGTCGTGACACATGCAGTTCAGCTCTCCACCAACAGCCATTGTCCGACCGCATGCGAATGCATAGAACACTATCAAATAAACTCTAGTATGTAGACAAGACGAACCATCATAACAGTTATCGTTGTTGTGGGGCAATCTGACTTATTACTTGAACACATTCAGGCACAATATGGTTCTCTCGAAGCATAGACGATAGTGAACATGTTCATGCACTATAGGCAAGTATTTCAGGATTCTCGTTTAGCAGACTTATCGTTTCAAAGACAAGCTAGGTGAGTTCGTTTATTAACATACAAGGCAGGTTCTATCATTCTCTTATGAAAATATTGCAAGCAAAAACTCAGGTTATTATTAAGGCGTACAAGAATCAGATAACGAAGTTCTGCCCACTCACTTGATACATAATGTCGGTGCGGAGCGGGGTATTACATGACCTGCATGTCGCGGACAACTTGGAAACAAGGTCATTAGGTTCCATGGACGGTTTTCGGGGCACCGGGGCCGATCCGATCCGGATGGAACTTTACGATAGTCTCACGTGCGGACGGGATGGCGTATAGCACCTCACGTGCTTCGTTGTATACCATCCTCGTTCTTCGACTATAACTCGTCCTTTCTGGCTATGCCAGCGACAAACGTTCATATAGATAAGTCATCATCGCTTAGCGGCTATCCGCGTGCGAGTCATTGCATTACATTGCATCAAAAGAACAGCTGAACACCTGAACGATCATGATATAGCACCTCCCATGTTTGCATATGCTATTGCCTTAATTTTCATATATGCTGCTCGTACTTGAATTAACTTGGTTTTTCTTGGACGGGGAAGGTAAATGGTAAGTTGGTAAGTCTCGTCATGTTTCCTCTTATATCGTACGATGCACAGCCACACGAGTTAGGCCATTCAATATACCATAAAACTGATCATAAGGCAACTAGAAAGATAACTTAATAGTTGGTGCACGGAACCTATATTACATGTTTGGATTTGTCGAGCGGGCGAGTAGCCTCCCCACCAGTGCATTCAATGTACTGATAACCCACCAGATCGTTTGCAGGAGGAGAACCTCGTTCGGTACGGATGCCTCCTTCATGCGTGCTAAGGCGTGGAGTTCACTCTGGAGCCTTGGAGTATTGCGTCCGGAACATAAGCACATATACAAGACATAATATTGGAATGTTGCCTGAATATCGCCTGTACAATCGTTCCATAATTGTAGCCACTTGGCACGCTTTTATTGTTTCAGAGAGAGAGAGAGGTTTGAGCGACTTGTAATCTCGGCTATACACCGCCTGTAACACTTGTTTATATCAATAAAGAGTTGCTTTACTTCTAATTGTGTTATTCAATGCTTCCGCTATATTGTCGACTCAGCGAACTTGTTACCAAATCTCCTATGTGTTTATGATTCCGCTGCACTCGAACAATCTGTACGACTCTGTGGCTTAGAATTCTTACCGCCAGCTAATAAACTACAGCCTTGTACGGGCGTGGCTCACGCTCGTGCGGCATCACGCCCGGATGGGTCAAAGCGATCGTTCTACGGGAGCACTGGCACGGTAATTCTTGCCTAGCGGGGACGGCCGATTTAGCCTGTAGGAGATCGGGACGTGACAAGTTGGTATCAGAGCCTGGCTTATATACCTTTGGACTTTATTTCGATTATCTCAGTCTAAATAGTTTCAAAAAGTGCATTAGAATAATGTGATTGTTTGTATAAAATTATGATGCTAAGGCCTTTGTACCAACCTGTGCAAAACCCTTGAGATTTTTGTAAGTAGCTTGTCCGATTTCACTATCTCTAAGTTTGGTTGAATGTATTTGTTTGAGGGACGCCTTAAACTTGTGCACGATCCAAGACTCAAGAAGATGTGAAAATCGAGTGCTAAGACCTCGCTATCGCCGAGTTGGTGAAATAAATGTGTTTGAGGCGCACTTCAAATATGTGTATGATCCAGACTCGCGATATGCTGATCTCGAATGCTAGTACAAGTGAATATCCAAATGAACAAGTACAACGACTTGTATAGGTTTGCCTCAGCCTTAGATCGTTAATCAAGATTGCTGCGCTTGGGATAGGTTCCATAATGCGTTAGTATGACTTGTCCTCAGTAAGTCTCGAGGACGAGACTTTTTCTGAGTTGGGTATAATGTAACACCCCATTCTGCTCAAGCAGACTGCCGATTCAAATGGCAAAAGTGCAATGTCCCAACCCGCTTTGCTCAGGCGAGAATACTCGTTTGAGGCAAAGGATATCCAAACTTGTCCCTACAGGAGTTTGGCTTAGGCTTTCAGAGGCTCGCTTGACGTATCGCTCAACCGAGGCAAATCATCGCTAAGGTGGGTGGCTACGGTGAACTTGTCTTTGCTTAGCCAGCACACATAAAATATGGAACGATACATGCTAGTCGTTAGATGAATCACCCCCTACATGCTAATAAGAATACAACGCACCTAGATAATGGAATAATCCCAACTCATATTGCTTGTGCTAGAACATGGAAATAAAATATTGCTTATATTCAGACCCTCGCATGCTAACCTAGATCATGTCGCTTGGCAAGTCCCTTACGGTTTCACCTCTAGGTTTACCTTCAGGCCCGAGACAACGTATTTGCTAAAGTTCCTTAGAAACGCATGCTTGCTTTCTTGCTAATGTCTAATGTGATTCGTATTGTGCATGCATTCTAGTTAGCCAGGAGACTATCAAATAGCTCTTCTGTGTAATTGAACCTACAAGTATCCGGGACCGTTGGGTCACCAAGGCAATCCCCGAACCAGGGGCATGCATCAAGGCAAGTGAATACTGAATGAGAATCCTGTCATGTTGCAACTGAATGATAATCACATCAAGTTTATATCTGAACGAGAATCATGTCACGTAAAGAAAGAATCCCAGCTCGTAGAGAAAACGCTCGGTTCAGAACAAGAATCATGGATTATCATATCAAGTTATGGATTTGGAAAGACCCTGACCTGCATGTCGTGGATAACTTGGAAACAAGGTCATTAGGTTCCACGGACGATTTTTGGGGCACCGGGGCCGATCCGATCCGGATGAAACTTCAAGATAGTCTCACGTGCGGACGGGATGGCGTGTAGCGCCTCACGTGCTTTGTTGCATACCATCCTCATTCATCGACTATAACTCATCCTTTATGGCTATGCCAGCGACAAATATTTATATAGATAAGTCATCATCGCTTAGCGGCTATCCATGTGCGAGTCATTGTATTGCATCAAAAGAACAGTTGAACACTTGAACGATCATGATATAGCACCTATCGTGTTTGCATATGCTATTGCCTTAATTTTTATATATGCTGCTCGTGCTTGAATTAACTTAGTTTGCCTTGGACATGGAAGGTAAATGGTAAGTTGGTAAGTCTCGCCGTGTTTTCTCTTATATCGCACGGCGCACTGCCACACGAGTTAGGCCATTCAATATGCCATAAAACTGATCCTAAGGCAAATAGAACGATAACATAATAGTTGGTGCACGGAACCTATATTACGTGTTTGGATTTGTCGAGCGGGTGAGTAGCCTCTCCACCAGTGCATTCAATGTACTGATAACCCACCAGATAGTTTGCAGGGTGCAGGAGAACCTCGTTCGGTGCGGATGCCTCCTTCGTGCGTGCTAAGGCGAGGAGTTCACTCTGGAGCCTTGGAGCGTTACGTCCGGAACAGAAGCATATATACAAGACATAATGTTGGAACATTGCCTAAATATCGCCTGTACAATTATTCCACAATTGTAGCCACTTGGCACGCTTTTATTATTTCAGAGAGAGAGGCTTGAGCGACTTGTTATCTCGGCTATACTCCATCCGTAACACTTGTTTATATTAATAAAGAGTTGCTTTACTTCTACTTGTGTTATTTAATACTTCCGCTATATTTTTGACTCAGTAAATTTATTACCAAATCGCCTATGCGTTTATGATTCCGCTGCACTCGGACAATCTGTGCGACTCTGTGGCTTAGAACTCTTACCGCCAGCCAATGAACCACAGCCTTGCATGGGTGTGGCTCACGCTCGTGCGACATCACGCCCGGATGGGTCAAAGCGATTGTTCCGCGGGAGCACTAGTGCGGTGATTCTCGCCTAGCGGGGACGGCCGATTTAGCCTGCGAGAGATCGGGGCATGACAAGTTGGTATCAGAGCCTGGCTTATACGCCTTTGGACTTTATTTCGATTATCTTAGTTTTGAAAGCTCATTCGTGGTTTATGTGCACGATCTCTCTCAATGTCCCAAATAGAATGTTCCAACAATGAGTCTAAATACTTTCAAAAAGTGTATTAGAATAATGTGATTGCTTGTATCAAATTGTGATGCTAAGGCCTTTGTGCCAACCTGTGTAAAACCCTTAAGATTTTCGCAAGTAGCTTATCCGATTTCACTATCTCTAAGTTTGGTGGAATGCATTTGTTTGAGGGACGCCTTGAACTTGTGCACGATCCAAGACTCAAGAAGATGTGAAACTCGAGTGCTAAGACCTCGCTATCGCCGAGTTGGTAAAATGTATGTGTTTAAGGGGCAATTCAAATATGTGTACGATCCAGACTCGCGATGTGCTAATCTCTAATGCTAATGCAAGTGAATATCCAAATGAACAAGTATAACTACTTGTATAGGTTTGCCTCAGCCTTAGATCGTTAATCAAGATTGCTACGCTTGGGATAGGTTCCATAATGCGTTAGTATGGCTTGTCCTCAGTAAGTCTCGAGAACGAGACTTTTTCTGAGTTGAGTATGATATAACACCCCGTTCTGCTCAAGCAGACTGCCGATTCAAACGACAAAAGTGCAATATCCCGACCCACTTTGCTCAGGCAAAAATACTCGTTTGAGGAAAAGGATATCCAAACTTGTCCCTACAGGAGTTTGGCTTAGGCTTTCAGAGGCTCGCTTGACGTATCGCTCAACTGAGGTGAATCATCGCTAAGGTGGGTGGCTACGGTGAACTTGTCTTTACTTAGCCAACACACATAAAATATGGAACGATACATGCTAGTCGCTAGGTGAATCACCCTCTGTAAGCTAATAAGAATACAACGCACCTAGCTAAGGGAATAATTCTAACTCATATTGCTTGTGCTAGAACATGGAAATAAAATATTGCTTATATTCAGACCCTCACATGCTACCTTAGATCATGTCGCTCGGAAAGTCCCTTACGATTTTACCTCTCGGTTTACCTTCGGGCCCGAACCAACGTGTTTGCTAAAGTTCCTTAGAAACGCATGCTTGCTTGCTTACTAATGTCTAACGTGATTCGTATTGTGCATGCATTCTACTTAGCCGGGAGACTATCAAATAGCTCTTCTGTACAATTGAACCTGCAAGTATCCGGGACCGTTGGGTCACCAAGGCAATCCCCGAACCAGGGGCATGCATCAAGGCAAGTGAATACTGAACGAGAATCCTGCCACGTTGTAACTGAATGATAATCATATCAAGTTTACATCTGAATGAGAATCATATCACATAAAGAAAGAATCCCAGCTCGTGGAGCAAACGCTCGGTTCAGAACAAGAATCATGGATTATCATATCAAGTTATGGATTTAGAAAGACCCTGACCTGCATGTCGTGGACTACTTGGAAACAAGGTCATTAGGTTCCACGGACGATTTTTGGGGCACCGGGGCCAATCCTATCCAGATGGAACTTCAAGATAGTCTCACGTACGGACGGGATGGCGTGTAGCGCCTCACGTGCTTCGTTGCATACCATCCTCATTCATCGACTATAACTCGTCCTTTATGGCTATGCCAGCGACAAACGTTCATATAGATAAGTCATCATCGCTTAGCGGCTATCCATGTGCGAGTCATTGCATTGCATCAAAAGAACTGTTGAACACCTGAACGATCATGATATAGCACCTCTCGAGTTTGCATATGCTATTGCCTTTATTTTTATATATGCTGCTCGTGCTTGAATTAACTTAGTTTGCCTTGGACAGGGAAGGTACATGGTAAGTTGGTAAGTCTCGCCGTATTTTCTCTTATATCGCACGGTGCACTGCCACACGAGTTAGGCCATTCAATATGCCATAAAACTGATCCTAAGGCAAATAAAACGACAACATAATAGTTGGTGCACGGAACCTATATTACGTGTTTGGATTTGTCGAGCGGGTGAGTAGCCTCTCCACCAGTGCATTCAATGTACTGATAACCCACCAGATAGTTTGCAGGGTGCAGGAGAACCTCGTTCGGTGCGGATGCCTCCTTCGTGCGTGCTAAGGCGAGGAGTTCACTCTGGAGCCTTGGAGCGTTGCGTCCGGAACAGAAGCACATATACAAGACATAATATTGGAACATTGCCTAAACATCGCCTGTACAATTATTCCACAATTGTAGCCACTTGGCACATTTTTATTATTTCAGAGACAGAGGCTTGAGCGACTTGTTATCTCGGCTATACTCCACCTGTAACACTTGTTTATATTAATAAAGAGTTGCTTTACTTCTACTTGTGTTATTTAGTGCTTTCGCTATATTGTCGACTCAGTAAACTTTTTACCAAATCGCCTATGTGTTTATGATTCTGCTGCACTCGGACAATCTGTGCGACTCTGTGGCTTAGAACTCTTACCGCCAGCCAATGAACCACGGCCTTGCACGGGTGTCACTCACGCTCGTGCGATATCACGCCCGAATGGGTCAAAGCGATTGTTCCACGGGAGCACTGGCGCGGTGATTCTCGCCTAGCAGGGACGGCCGATTTAGCCTACGAGAGATCGGGACATGACAAGTTGGTATCAGAGCCTGGCTTATACGCCTTTGGACTTCATTTCGATTATCTCAATTTTGAAAGCTCATTCGTGGGTTATGTGCACGCTCTCTCTCAATGTCCCAAATGGAATATTCAAACAATGTGTCTAAATACTTTCAAAAAGTGCATTAGAATAATGTGATTGCTTGTATCAAATTGTGATGCTAAGGCCTTTGTACCAACCTGTATAAAACCCTTGAGATTTTTGCAAGTAGCTTATCCGATTTCACTATCTCTAAGTTTGGTGGAATGCATTTGTTTGAGGGACGCCTTGAACTTGTACATGATCCAAGACTCAAGAAGATGTGAAACTCGAGTGCTAAGACCTCGCTATCGCCGAGTTGGTGAAATGTATGTGTTTAAGGGGCAATTCAAATATGTGTACGATCCAGACTCGCGATGTGCTAATCTCTAATGCTAGTGCAAGTAAATATCCAAATTAACAAGTATACTTGTATAGGTTTGCCTTAGCCTTAGATCATTAATCAAGATTGCTATGCTTGGGATAGGTTCCATAATGCGTTAGTATGGCTTGTCCTCAGTAAGTCTCGAGAACGAGACTTTTTCTGAGTTGAGTATGATATAACACCCCGTTTTGCTCAAGCAGACTGCCGATTCAAACGACAAAAGTGCAATATTCTGACCCGCTTTGCTCAGGCGAGAATACTCGTTTGAGGCAAAGGATATCCAAACTTGTCCCTACAGGAGTTTGGCTTAGGCTTTCAAAGGCTCGCTTGACGTATCGCTCAACCGAGGCGAATCATCGCTAAGGTGGATGGCTACGGTGAACTTGTCTTTGCTTAGCCAACACACATAAAATATGAAACGATACATGCTAGTCGCTAGGTGAATCACCCCATGTATGCTAATAAGAATACAACGCACCTAGCTAAGGGAATAATTCTAACTCATATTGCTTGTGCTAGAACATGGAAATAAAATATTACTTATATTCAGACCCTCACATGCTACCCTAGATCATGTCGCTCGGAAAGTCCCTTATGGTTTTACCTCTCAGTTTACCTTCGGGCCCGAACCAACGTGTTTGCTAAAGTTCCTTAGAAACGCATGCTTGCTTGCTTACTAATGTCTACCGTGATTCGTATTATGCATGCATTCTAGTTAGCCGGGAGATTATCAAATAGCTCTTCTGTACAATTGAACCTGCAAGTATCCGGGACCGTTGGGTCACCAAGGCAATCCCCGAACCAGGGGCATGCATCAAGGCAAGTGAATACTGAACGAGAATCCTGTCATGTTGCAACTGAATGATAATCATATCAATTTTACATCTGAACGAGAATCATATCACCTAAAGAAAGAATCCCAGATCGTGGAGCAAACGCTCGGTTCAGAACAAGAATCATGGATTATCATATCAAGTTATGGATTTAGAAAGACCCTGACCTACATGTCGCGGACAACTTGAAAACAAGGTCATTAGGTTCCACGGACGATTTTTGGGGCACCGGGGCCGATCCGATCCGGATGGAACAACACGATAGTCTCACGTGCGAACAGGATGGCGTGTAGCGCCTTACGTGCTTTATTGCATACCATCCTCGTTCATCGACTATAACTCGTCCTTTATGGCTATGCCAGTGACAAACGTTCATATAGATAAGTCATCCTCGCTTAGCGGCTATCCGCGTGCGAGTCATTGGATTGCATCAAAAGAATAACTGAACACCTGAACGATCATGATATAGCACCTCTCATGTTTGCATATGCTATTGCCTTGATTTTTATATATGCTGCTCATGCTTGAATTAACTTGGTTTGCCTTGGACAGGGAAGGTAAATGGTAAGTTGATAAGTCTCGTCGTGTTTTCTCTTATATCGTACGGCGCACTGCCACACGAGTTAGACCATTCAATATGCCATAAAACTCATCCTAAGGCAACTAGAAAGACAACATAATAGTTGGTGCACGGAACCTATATTATGTGTTGAGATTTGTCGAGCGGGCGAGTAGCCTCCCCACCAGTGCATTTAATGTGCTGATAACCCACCAGATCGTTTGCAGGGTGCGGGAGAACCTCGTTCGGTGCAGATGCCTCCTTCGTGCGTGCTAAGGCGTAGAGTTCACTCTGGAGCCTTGGAGCGTTGCGTCCGGAACAGAAGAACAAATACAAGACATAATGTTAGAACGTTGCCTGAACATCGCCTGTACAATCATTCCACAATTGTAGCCTATAAACACCCTAATTTTCAGAATAATTTTAATATAAAATTTTCCCGAATTTTTTGGTATTTTTCTGGATGAAGAACCAAGGTAATTGGGAGTTAAAGATTTTTAAATGCAGTTAATTAGTGTTAAAATATTATGGAAATAATATATTATGATGCAAAATAGAAAACCGGACATGTGGTATTTTTCGGTGAATTTATTGGACTCCGGAGACGCGTTTAAAGCCTTAAAAACTAATGGATTGCTAAACCGAACCTAAATCCAAACTAAACCGAACCAAACCAAATCAAACCAACCCTGCCTGAACCGAACCCAGCATAGCGGTTTGGGTCGGGTTGGATCTGAGCCAAACCTGACCCGGACCCAAAAAACAATTGGGAAGCCCTAGCCGCCGGAATTCTTGTAGCAAAGTATAAATCCCCTCCTTGGCGTGCGTGCCAGCCGCAAACCTAGAAATTCGCGACGCCGCCATCGACCTCTCCCTCGATCAGCAGCCCGCTCCGACCAACTCCACCCACCACCGCCCTGATCTGAACCCTAATGCCCCCGTACCCGTCGCTCCACTCCAGACCCCGACTCGGCTCCGCCACAGCGGACGAACCTCGTCGACCCCTAACTCCCCAGGCCGCCGCACTCCCCAGCCCCCTCGACATCTTCCTCCCCTCACCCCATCACCGCCTCCGCCCAGTCCTCTCCGGCACCGTTGTCGGCCAAGCCCACTCCATCAGAATCCACCCAGCCCCGCTCGTCCCTCGCCGAACTACAGCCCGCGTGAACCCACTCCGGCCCGCGTGAGACTCCGGCCGACTTTGCAGAAGCCGCCGCCTAGTCGACCTCGTCGACCCCGAGACCGACCCCCTCCGGCGAAGCCTCCATCGCTATCACGATCGGAGTCCTATCCTGGATGCACAGGATACAGCAACTCTATCGCAGGACACGAAGTTGACCCTCGGACACGTGGAATTCAGCATTCACGGAGCCCTGTTCAGGTACCGTTTCTCTCACCTCGTAACTCCATTTTAGTTTCCTTCAGTTGCTACGCGTAGACTGTATAACCCTCTCAGTGCCCGTACAACTCGTTCGGTGCATCGCATCCTGTGGTGATCGTATACCGCGATCCAAAAACAGGAAAACGCATGCCCTATTTTACCCCGAAACTGAGTGTGCCCCGCCAAATGGGACAACTTGGTAGCACGCGGTCTTTACCGAAATGTGCGCGACGTTGATACGGACGTGTGAGATTTTGCAAAAGTCAATTCGGATGTGCGTGCACACCGGAATCAACGCATATCCGCTGATAACGCCCCGTATCCGTCCATTCTGGAACATGCTGTAACTTTGTGTACACACGTCAGATCGAGACAAAACTTACGCCATCAGACTCGTAGCAATACGCTGGTCCTGTGACCCAAGTTTGGTCCGATTCTGAGAACATTGACAAAATCGCGTATCGTGGGCCCCACCGGCGTTACTTGACGGACGATTTTGTGATCGGCTCATCGAAATTCAATTCTGGAAGTTCTGTTGGGTTCGTATCATCGTTCCTGACTTGTAGACACAGAGTTTAAGGAAATTGGAGACCTTTGACCCTAACACGCTTTTTGGTGCAAAGTGGCCCACATATGGATCCCGCTTTGGCCCGGAAATGTCATTTCTGCCCCTGTGTCCAAATTAGACTTAAGGACAGGCGTTTCTAGCTATTTGACATCTTCTGCGATGGTTGGTGATGTTTATTACAGCTTTTGGAGGAGTACCCACATGATTCACTAATACCGGGACGACTGTTGATATTCAAACATCAGGCAAGTGTACCTTGCCAAACTCTACAGTATTGTTACATATTTTTTCTTGCTTTATTATATTGCTGTGCATGCTTAACCTAGGACCGTGTGACATACTTAGCGTCCGATTATTAGTCGGGTGCCAACACCGTACGCGGTATTGGGTATTGTCATCTAGAGATGGACATTCGTGACACTTTATATTCTCGTACTTGTCTTACCAAGTACACTTTGACCTAGGACACTTGACACTGTTCATGAGACAGGATATTCCCAACATATTCGTGATGATTCTGTATAGGATACAGGACTTGACAGAAATACTATATTCATAGATACATATGACTTGTTGCATTAGCTATGATCCCGCTTGACATGGACATGAGACGTTATCGTCATGATATGCGTGGTTACATTGGGTGGGAAGAGACACACAGGCTACAGGCTATTTTCTATATATATCTACTACTATTGTGAGGTCGTAGACTCTCGTAGCAGAGCTTGGCACATTACGTGTTATTACCACTACCGGCTCCCCGACACAGAGCTTGTAGTGGCTCAGCCTGAGTACTCGTGCTGCTCTCACTTGCATTTTCACTTAGATGGTTACTTATTTGCCCTATTTATTTCATTATCTGCTGTACTGCATTTATTTTGGCATGAGCTTTCTTGTACCTTGCTATGTCCCCTGAGGACCTGGATCCGGATTATGTCCCTAGGATTTGAGGACGAGATCTATCCCGAGGTATACGGGACCGCAGCAGGAGCTGATCTAGGAGCTGTACCGCCATCCGAGGATGAGGTGGTAGTAGAAGACTTCTCCTGAGCATCCATGTTCACGCTTAGTATTTATTTATTTATTTCAGCCATTTATTTCTGGTCTGTTGAACCATTGTATCAGATATTTATCGGGTTGTTCCCTGAAGCACTTTGTGAGACTAGCTGATGATTTACATTCCTTATTTATTCTGTGGATCATATTATATATATCTTGTGTGGATGAGATTAGTTGTTCCATGTAGTCGTAGACTTGATTTTACAGCTTAAGTATGTCCTGATGGATCCATTAAATTAGGTTTGTCCATCGGTGCGTACTGCTGGCCATTGCCACGTGTCTAGTCCCTCGGTATTTTGGGACTGGGGCGTGACATAGTTTTTGTGGTGGCCCATGCAGGTCTACGACTAAATTGTTTGGTTTTAACTTAGGGACTGAACCAGCCTGCCCTAAGGATAGGATAAGTTCTAAGATCTCATCCATTATTTAACCCATTGTTGAACTCTATATCGAACTCGAAATTGTTACTTGATTTGCATCCTGTGTTGATTCCTCTGTGCGTTCTTACAGTTTATCTTCTGATTGCAGAGTAATGGATCCCCGGAACGGAGATGAGATCCCTTTGGATACACCACACGATGCTGTGGTTACTTATACAAATGGAGTGACTCCAGGGAATGGAGGACAAGCATCGCAGAGCGATCAAACCGGTCAGCCTAATCCAAGGTTCCGGAGAGATGACATCCCACCTCCACCACAGTTCACTCCGCAGATGTCAGTTTTCCCGCCAAGGCAAGCCATGGACGGGCAACAGATGTTCCAGATGATGTATGCCCTGATGCAAGCCCAGCAATAGATTCAACAAGAGGCACATCGACAGGAGGCAGAGTATCTGAGAACTAGCCTGGTATCCGTATTGGAGCAGGCAAATCTACCTACGAGGCGAACAGCGACGGGATCTATCACCGATTTTTGTTATCTCAAGCCTCGCACATTTTCTGGTAAAGAAGGGCCAACAGAAGTTCATGAATGGCTCACAAACATACAGCATCAGTTGGAAGCCGCTAAACTTCCGAGAGAGAAGTGGATGACTGCAGTCAGAATGCAGTTAACTGAGAATGCACATCACTGGTGGTTAGCAGAAGAAAGGAGGCTCGGACAGGACCGAGTCACATGGGAAGAGTTCTCCAGACTCTTCCAAGAGATGTACATTCCAGCAGTTGCACGGTCAGAGCTCAGAGACAAGTTCAACCGCCTTATCCAAGGCAATATGACAGTGGAAGAATACAACGCAGAATTTATTCGCCTAAGTCGCTTCGCTTCGACATTGATCTCGACCGAGGAAGAGAAAGCTGAGAGGTTCTTTGACGGACTGAAGTTCGAGCTCCAGAGATTGATTGGATCGGTCGTACCTACATCTTATACTGATGTCCTTGTAGCAGCACGACGCATGGAGCGCGTCACTAGAAGGGAGTCGAATCTGAAGAGGCCAAACACATCAGCACTATCCAAGACAGCACCTGGAGATTCTGCAAAACGATTCCAGAGGTGTATACCAGAGAGAGCAGCACACAGGGCCATATCTCTTCCTACCTGTCACTACTGCGGCAAGGTAGGACACATTAAGAGAGAGTGCAGGCGTAAGTTGGGACTATGCCTACTTTGTAGATCAGACCAGCATCTATCCAGAGACTGCACTAAACATAGAGAGGGAGCACCGAGACTAGCCTTGCCTGTACCACGACCAGCTTATCCAGCAGTAGGAGCACAACAGACAGGAGTTGGAGGCGTCAGGCCACCAGCCCGAGGAGGAAATCAGCAGAGACCACCCCTGGCACCACAGGCAGCTCTATTTCAGCAGGCTCAGCAGCAGAGAGGTCCAGCTCAGGGACGAGGCCAGGCATTCACATTAGCTGTTGAGGAGGAAGCTACTGCGGGCGAGGTCATCGCAGGTACTATTTTAGTAGCTTCATTACCAGCTGTAGCATTATTTGATTCTGGAGTATCGCATTCATTTATAGCAGCTAGCTTTGTAGTCACCCATAGAGTAGCTACCGCACCCCTTCCGAAGATGAAGAGAATTCTTATGGGAGGTGGAATTATTCCGGTTAGTGACGTCTGTAGATCATGTTCTGTAGTAGTTTGTGGAAGAGAAATGCGAGCTCAATTCCTAATCTTTTCCATGCCAGATTATGATGTTGTACTTGGTATGGACTAGTTAAATCAGTACCATGCGACTCTTGATTGCCGACTTGGGCGGGTTATATTTAGACCGCCTGGACATCCAGAATTTGAGTTTCTTCGAGGAGCAGTAGAGCAAGGAGTTCAGCCTACTCTTAGGGTACTATCTGTAGAAAGGGAGACAGGTCACCCAAGAGTCATATCAGAATTTGTGGATGTATTTCCTGATGATCTTCCAGGTTTACCACCTGATCGGGAAATAGAATTCATAATAGACTTAACTCCCAGAGCAGAGCCTATCACTTCATCAGTATATCGGCTAGTACCTAAGGAGTTACTGGAGTTGAAAGAACAGGTTGATAATCTTCTGGAGAAGGGTTTCATTCGGCCCAGTGTTTCACCTTGGGGAGCACCCATTTTATTCGTGCCGAAGAAGGATGGAACAGTACGACTATGCATTGACTACCGGACACTAAATGCTGTGACCATCAAGAACAGGTATCCCTTACCATGCATTGATAATCTATTTGATCAATTGAGTGGTGCTAGGGTATTCTCGAAGATTGACCTTAGATCCGGCTACCATCAGATCAAAGTAAGGAAGGAGGACATATTGAAGACAGCTTTCAGGATCAAGTATGGACATTATGAGTTCTTGGTAATGCCGTTTGGTTTAACCAACGTGCCAGCAGTATTTATGAGTTTAATGAACAGGGTCTTTCATCAATTCTTAGATAAATTTATGGTTGTGTTCATTGACAACATCCTCATATATTCCAAGAGCCACGAAGAGCACGAGAAGTATCTCAGAATCGTGTTGGAGACCTTGAGACAGGAGAAGTTATATGCCAAACTCAGTAAGTGTGAGTTTTGTATGGACAAAGTGCCTTTCTTGGGACATATTATTTCAGGAGAAGGACTTTCAGTGGATCCAGAGAAAGTTGCAGCAATAGAGACTTGGCCTACACCCACATCAGTTGTAGAGGTAAGAAGTTTTCTCGGACTTGCGGGATATTACCGAAGGTTTGTAGAAAATTTCTCGAGGATTGCAGAACCGATGACGAAGATGACACGTAAATACCAGGAGTTTATATGGACAGAAGACTGCCAGAAGGCTTTTGAAGAATTGAAGAGAAGATTAACAACAACACCTGTCTTGACTCTTCCTTCGGGGTCAGGAGGTTTTGTTGTTTACAGTGATGCATCAGGCAGTGGATTAGGATGTATTTTGATGCAACATGGCAAAGTCATTGCCTATGCATTGAGACAGTTGAAAGTCCACGAGAAGAACTACCCAACACACGATCTGGAGCTAGTAGCAGTTATATTTGCATTGAAGATTTGGAGGCACTACCTTTATGGGGAGAAGGTAGACATCTTTACAGATCACAAGAGTCTGAAGTATGTATATACTCAGAAGGAGCTCAACATGAGGCAGAGACGTTGGCTGGAATTGATGGTAGATTTTGATATAGATCTGCAGTATCATCCGGGAAAGGCGAATGTCGTAGCAGACGCACTCAGCAGAAAGCCTACGGCTTATTTCTTGACGATGTAGCCCAAGTTATTGAGAGATCTACAGGAGCTTCAGATAGAGGTTGTTTTACCAGGACAGAATGGCTTGCTGGCTAATCTTGAAGTTAAGTCATCACCCGTAGAGAAGATTAAAGAGGCATTGCCCACCGATGCTAGATTTCGAAGACTGAAGGAGAGGACGAAAGCCGGCATGCAGACAGGACTTCGCATACACGAAGACGGGACATTGAGGTTTGGAAATCGCCTGTATGTTCCAAATAGAGAATTGAGACAGGAGTTAATGACTGAAGCACATAACTCTATGTATTCTGTTCACCCAGGAGGAACCAAGATGTACCGAGACTTGAGACAGTATTACTGGTGGCATGGAATGAAAAGGGAGATTGCAAGATTTGTGGCTAAATGTTTAGTCTGTCAGCAGGTAAAGGCCGAGCATCAGAGGACTGCAGGTATGTTACAGCCGCTTCCTATACCAGAATGGAAGTGGGAACATATCACGATAGATTTTGTCACAGGATTTTCAAGGAGCCATAGCGGAAGAGATGCAGTATGGGTTATCGTGGATAGACTCACTAAATAGGCACACTTCTTGCCATTTAGAGTTGGACAGTCCACAGAGGTACTAGCCGACATGTATATGCGACAAATTGTCAGATTATATGGAGTGCCGGTTAGTATTATATCGGATTGAGATTCGAGATTTATATCTCATTTTTGGCGAAGCATGCAAGATAGTCTGGGCACCATACTCAAATTCAGCACAGCTTACCACCCACAGACAGATGGTCAATCGGAGCGCACGATTTAGATCTTGGAGGATATGTTACGATCGTGTATGCTAGACTTTGGAGGATCTTGGGAAGATTATTTGCACTTAATGGAGTTCTCCTACAACAACAGTTATCAGGCCAGCATTCAGATGGCACCATTCGAGGCATTATACGGAAGGAAGTGCAGATCGCCTATATGTTGGAGTGACATTGGTGAACGTCAAATACTGGATCCAGAATTGGTAAGACAATAGAGAAGGTGAAACAGATTCAGAATCATCTTCGAGCAGCTCAGGACAGACAGAAGCATTGGGCAGATACGCACAGGCGTCCCCTAGAGTTTAAAGAAGGAGAGCACGTGTTCTTGAGGATTTCGCCCACTCGAGGTACTATTAGATTCGGGAGCAGAGGCAAGTTGAGCCCAAGGTATATTGGGCCCTTTAATATTCTAGAGCGCATTGGTGAGGTGGCTATCGTCTTGCATTACCACCATCCTTAGAGGGAGTGCATGACGTATTCCATGTCTCACAGCTGAGAAGGTACGTGACCGACCCCAGTCACGTAGTCGATTATTCAGAGATCGCAGTGGGCTCAAGCTTGAGATATAAAGAACAACTAATTGGCATCCTCGACGTCTGTGAGAAGACATTGCTGGGACAGACAATCAGACTGGTTCGTGTACCTTGGAAACATCATTCTTCTGGCGAATCAACTTGGGAACGAGAAGATAGTACGCGCCAGCGTTACCCCCATTTATTCACAGAGGTAGTTAGTATCTGAGCAACCTTGTATTTTTATAGTTTTTCCTATAGTAGCTTATTCTTTGATTGCGAGGACACAATCCTCTTAAGGGGGTAGATTGTAAATACCCTAATTTTTAGAATAATTTTAATATAAAAATTTTCCAGATTTTTTGGTATTTTTCTGGATGAAGAACCAAGGTAATTAGGAGTTAAAGATTTTTAAATGCAGTTAATTGGTGTTAAAATATTATGAAAATAATATATTATGATGCAAAATGGAAAACCGGACATGTGGTATTTTTCTGTGAATTTATTGGACTCCGGAGACGCGTTTAAAGCCTTAAAAACTAATGGATTGCTAAACCGAACCTAAACCCAAACTAAACCAAACCAAACCAAATCAAACCAACCCTGCCTGAATCGAACCCAACATAGCGGGTTGGGTCGGGTCGGAACCGAGCCAAACCTGACCCGGACCCGAAAACCAATTGGGAAGCCCTAGCCGCCGGAATTCCTGTAGTAGGGTATAAATCCCCTCATTGGCGTGCGTGCCAGCCACAAACCTAGAAATCTGCGGCGTCGCCATCGACCTCTCCCTCGATCAGCAGCCCGCTCCGACCAACCCCACCCACCACCGCCCTGATCTGAACCCTAACGCCGCCCGTACCCGCCGCTCCACTCCAGACCCCGACTCGGCTCCGCCACAGCGGACGAACCTCGTCGACCCCTAACTCCCCAGGCCGCCGCACTCCCCAGCCCCCTCGACATCTTCCTTCACTCACCCCATCACCGCCTCCGCCCAGTCCTCTCCGGCGCCGTCGTCGGCCAAGCTCACTCCATCAGAGTCCACCCAGCCCCGCTCGTCCCTCGCCGAACTACAGCCCGCGTGAACCCACTCCGGCCCGCGTGAGACTCCGGCCGACTTTGCAGAAGCCGCCACCTAGTCGACCTCGCCGACCCCGAGACCGACCCCCTCCGACGAAGCCCCCATCGCTGTCACGATCGGAGTCCTAGCCTGGATGCACAGGACACAGCAACTCGATCGCAGGACACGAAGTTGACCCTCGGACACGTAGAATTCAGCGTTCACGGAGCCCTGTTCAGGTACCGTTTTCTCTTACCTCGTAACTCCATTTTAGTTTTCGTATATTGCTATGCGTAGACTGTATAACCCTCTCGGTGCCCGTATAACTCGTTCGGTGCATCGCGTCCTGTGGTGATCGTACACCGCGATCCAAAAACAGGAAAATCCATGCCCTGTTTTACCCAGGAACTGAGTGCGCCCCGCCAAACAGGACGACTTGGTCGCACGCGGTCTTTACCAAAATGTGCGCGACGTTGATACAGAAGTATGGGATTTTGCAGAAGTCGATTCGGATGTGCGTGCACACCGGAATCAACGCGTATCCGCTGACAACGCCCCGTATCCGTCCATTCTGGAATACGCTGTAACTTTGTGTACACACATCGGATCGAGATGAAACTTGCTCCATCAGACTCGTAGCAATACGCTGGTCCTGTGACCCAAGTTTGGACCGATTCTGAGAACATTGACAAAATTGCGTATCGTGGGCCCCACCGGCTCCACTTGACGGGCGATTTTGTGATCGGCTCATCGAAATCCAATTCTGGAAGTTCCGTTGGGTTCGTATCATCGTTCCTAACTTGTAGACACAGAGTTTGAGGAAATTGGAGACCTTTGACCCTGACATGCTTTTCGGTGCAAAGTGGCCCACATGTGGACCTCGCTTTGGCCCAAAAATGTTATTTCTGCCCCTGTGTCCAAATTGGACTTAAGGACAGGCGTTTCTAGCTATTTGACATCTTCTGAGACGGTTGGTGATATTTATTACAGCTTTTGGAGGAGTACCCACATGATTCACTAATACCGGGACGACTGTTGATATTCAAACATCAGGCAAGTGTACCTTGCCAAACTCTGCAGTATTGTTACATATATTTCCTTGCTTCATTATATTGCTGTGCATACTTAACCTAGGACCGTGTGACATACTTAGCGTCCGATTATTAGTCGGGTGCCAACACCGTTCGCGGTGTTGGGTATTGTCATCTAGAGATGGACATTCGTGACACTTTATATTCTCGTACTTGTCTTACCAAGTACACTTTGACCCAGAATACTTGACACTGTTCATGAGATAGGATATTCCCGAGATATTCGTGGTGATTCTGTATAGGATACAGGACTTGACATTGATACTATATTCATAGATACATATGACTTGTTGTATTAGCTATGATCCCGCTTGACATGGACATGAGATGTTATGGTCATGATATACGTAGTTACATTGGGTGGGGAGAGACACACAGGCTACAGGCTATTTTCTATATATATCTACTACTATTGTGAGGCCGTAGACTCTCGTAGCAGAGCTAGGCACATTACGTGTTATTACCACTACCGGCTCCCCGACACATAACTTGTAGTGGCTCAGCCTGAGTACTCGTGCTGCTCTCACTTGTATTTTCACTTAGATGGTTACCTATTTGCCCTATTTATTTCATTATCTACTGCACTGCATTTATTTTGGCATGAGCTTTCTTGTACCTTTCTATGTCCCCTGAGGACCTGGATCCGGATTATGTCCCCAGGATTTGAGGACGAGATCTATCCCAAGGTATACGGGACCGCAGCAGGAGCTGATCCAGGAGCTGTACCGCCATCCGAGGACGAGGTGGTAGCAGAAGACTTCTCCTGAGCATCCATGTTCATGCTCAGTATTTATTTATTTATTTCAGTCATTTATTTCTGGTCTGTTGAACCATTGTATCAGATATTTATCGGGTTGTTCCCCGAAGCACTTTGTGAGACTAGCTAATGATTCACATTCCTTATTTATTCTGTGGATCATATTATATATATCTTGTGTGGATGAGATTAGTTGTGCCATGTAGTCGTAGACTTGATTTTACAGCTTAAGTATGTCCTGATGGATCCATTAAATTGGGTTTGTCCATCGGTGCGTACTGCTGGCCATTGCCACGTGTCTAGTCCCTCGGTATTTTGGGACTGGGGCGTGACATAGCCACTTGGCACACTTTTATTGTTTCAGAGAGAGGCTTGAGCGACTTGTAATCTCAGATTTACGCCGCCTGTAATACTTGTTTATATCAATAAAGAGTTTCTTTACTTCTACGTGTGTTATTCAATGATTTCGCTATATTGTCGACTCAGTAAACTTGTTACCAAATCGCCAATGCGTTTATGATTCCGCTGCACTCGAATAATCTATGCGACTCTATGGCTTAGAACTCTTATCACCAGCCAATGAACCACGGTCTTGCACGGGCGTGGCTCACGCTCGTGCGGCATCACGTCCGGATGGGTCAAAGCGATCGTTCCACTGGAGCGCTGGCGTGGTGATTCTCGTCTAGCGGGGACGGCCGATTTAGTCTGCGGGAGATCGGGGCGTGACACATTCAATGTTAGAGATCCAGCATGCCAGGAGGATCAGGTCGAAGAGCCTCAATGTTTGGGTCAATAGTAAAAGAAGACGTCGTGGATAATATGGAGTTCGAAGCTATTATCGAGAAAAATAGAGGGAAGAAAAAGGTTGATATGCAAAAGTTAGCTCACAACCAGATAATAGACCTTGTCCACGACCAGAAAGATGACTCCGAAGAAGAAGAAGAAGATGATGACGACGACGATGATGATGATGGCAACGATGACAACAATGACGATAATGAGGATGAGGATGAAGTAGATGATGATCAAGATAAAGATTAGCTGCTTAGTCTATGATACATGCTATTTTTGGATATACTTTTATTTTTTAGCTACTTAGTCTATGATATATGTTATGTTTGATGATTAAATTTTTGCTCAGTTTTCATAGCTATTTTTAATATACTTTTATCTCTTAGATGTCTATTATGCATAATGTTTTTCTAGTTCTATTTTTAGATATATATTATTTTTGTAGTTCTATTTACTTGATGTCTATTATACATGCTTTTATATATATGAATATCATAGATGGCTGGTGGTCGTGGTCATGATCGTGATCAATGTGGTCGTGGTCTTGGTTGTCGTGGTGATATTATATTATCCGAGGATGGATTATCTCCTCGATCACGAGACCCGCTACTCCCTCGTTGGTCGCAGGCATATCCACTATTCCATCGGCTATAGGCACCTCCACTCTGTCATTTGTTTCATACCCCACCATTTCAGCATCAATATCCATACCCTCGTCATCATCTGATGTATATCCCGCCACCCTATCGTTTGTTCGTCCGCTAGATTCTTCGGTACATGATAGGTCCTGAAGCATCCAGACTTAGAGTACGATGCTAGTGGTCAATATATTTACTGACCGGGTTGTTCTCCGACACCACCAGAGAGGCCAAAGGGGTAGTTCAGACATAAGCTTTGTCCTTTTTCTTAATGTTTCGTAGGCATGTTGAGAAGCTTGTAATGGAGGGGGAGATCCCTCTAGTGTCAACTTTGCCGATGTTTTTGAGTACACGCACAAGAGGAGGAAGGACGACACCTACACGGACGAAAAGGCCAACAAGACTGCTGTAAGTACTAGAATTTATATTATAAGTTAGAATAACATTAAATATTATAATTTATATTATAAGTTAGAATAATATTATGTATTAGAATTTATAGTATAAGTTAAAATATTTGAAATAATGCAGATTAGTTTTAACACATAGGATATTAAGCACGAGTCATTATACATTATGCGTTCCACTCTCTACAGATTGAGACAACCACTCCGGCCACTTAGGATAGGGTAGTCGAGAGTGTCATCGAGTCTTCGCCCATGACCACATCCTCTCCCATGTTTGCTCAAACCAACGATTTTTTTATAAAGGCTGTTGGTGGGAGAGGGAAGGGCGAACACATCTACGACACCGACTCTTTGGCATCGCAGATATCGGTGGTCTAGTGACCTCTATCATGCCGCAATCTTCTGCAGGAGCGATTGCCCCTGCTGGACATGAATTACCGTGCCAACGCTCCCGCAGGACGATGGTTCCTATCAGGATGCGATGCCGCACAAGCCCTGAGTTGCGTCCGTGTAAGGCAAATACCGAAACGGCCGTTGATAACTAATTCGCAGAGTCGTCATAGCAGAAACATAGAATAAACATAAGTATTGAATCCAAAATAAGCTCTTTATTGATATAAAGTATATATTATAAGTGACGCTAGGCCGAGATTAAAAGTCGCTCGTGCTCTCTCTCTATAATGAATATACCCTTAGGCTTACAACTGAATCAAATACTCTAGATGATGATGTTCCCATATATTACATCTCATATATGTGAGCTCCAAGTCCGTACGCCATGCTCTAAGATACCAAGTGTGGTCCTGCACCTCGATGCGTCAAGCGATCTCTGAATCCATACGATTTTTCCCTACACCCTGTATGCAATCTGGTTGGGTATCAGTACATTGAATGCACTAGTAGGGAGGCCTCTCGCCCACACCACAAAAAAGCATATTCATTAGTTATATGCACCGACTGGTTATGTTGTCTTTCTAGTTTTTTCTTAGGATCAGTTTTATGACAATATAATGAAAATAATACCCGTGTCTAAATCAAGAGTGTCATACTGTAATCAAATGAGTTTATCTTACCCTTTTCTTACCATTCGGCCTTTCCTGTCATACGTAGCAATATAATCAATAATCTACTAAGTAGAGAAGAACATCTATTCAATTCAAGTGCTATGTTTGTGTCTTTGCCTCAGATATGTTTTACTCGCTTTATGTTATATACCGTACATCCATTATAAATGTGCAAATTGCCGTGCAATTATACTCCTCCATGTTACTCCTCTTCTGAATGCGGATCGCCGCTATGCATGCATGACTTACCTATATGAAGCTCACTGGCTCTTTTAGCCATATTAGACACATTTTCTTGGATGGAAAGACTGTCTTCTCAGCTCGGTTGCGAGCCTTACTGGGCATCCAGAACCATCCGATGAGTCGGCTGTCTTTCCAGGTCTGTAACAAGCCTTGCTGGATGACCATCACTCGCCTGCTAGTACTTCAGCTAGCATATTACCAAGACTACACTGTCATCGTCCTCCCGGGCCTTCTCAGCTCGGTTGCGAGCCTTACTGGGCATCCCGAACCATCCGTTGAGTCGGTTGTCTTTCCAAGTCGGTAGCAAGCCTTACTTGACGTCCAACACTCGCCTGTTAGTACTTTAATTAGCATATTACCAGGACTACACTTTCATAGTCCTCCCGGGCCAACAAGATTTAGATGCCTCAACAATCGTCTCAAGGACTCTTTCTCTACCTAGTACGCAACCAGTTGTCCGTTACCATGCAACTACTTCACCACTTTCAATCCTAGTCGAGAACTTCCTTCTCGGTTTCTCTTATCCAAGGACTCCAGCTCGGTTGATTCTTCTCTGCCCAGCTCCCTGATCAAAAATTGCCTCGGTGATCTGTATATCCCAAGTACTCTCTCTTTTTTCCTCTTCTTGACTCAGAACGACTACTTGATAGTCTTTTTCGTCTATGTATACAATATGATTATACTTTATCCCGTGTCACATTCTGTGCAGTGCCGTACATTAATTTTGTAACGAGATATACTTCATGGCATAACATATGAAACTACTCCATTTGGATCGATACTCTAAGTTACGCACTAGCAAGGTAGAGTTTCCATATTCTATACACAATGATGAAGCGGGATTATTTCCTTAGCTATGTACGATCATCTCTTTTTATTAGCATGCGAAGGTTATCGCTTAGAAACTAGAATGTATCATTCCTTTTCTTAAGTGTGCAGCTAAGCAGGGACAGGTTCACCGAGGCCACCCACCTTAGCGATGAATCACATCGGCCGAGCGAGACCCCGAGTGTGCCTCTGAAAAGTCTAAGTCTGAACTCCATTTGAAGGTTCAAGTATGAATGCATTTGCATCGAACGAGTCATCTAGCTGAGCAAGGTAAGACGATTCTCTACACTTGTGTCGTTTGAATCGGCCTTCCGGGTTGAGCGGAGCGGGTCTTTACAACCTCCACCATCGGTGCCTTTTTTCTACTCTATCTTTGAAAGTCACCAAGAAGATAAATCAGTTTGTTATAACAATGACCACATTGCAGGCTAATGTGGCGGTGATACAGGAGTCTATTAGCACCATGTAGGCTACTAATGTGGCTAGTCTTTCTGGTGGCTCTGCTCCTTCTGTTGTTGTCCCAAACACTCATGACACCACGACGTCTGGTCCTTTCATTGCTTTTCTTCCTCTCGTTACTGCTTCTGCTCCTATCCTATCTTCTGCTGCATTGACAATGATCTTGAGTTTATTGTCATCGGAGGCGTTCAATTCACTATCATCTGATATAGTGAATGTAATTCTTTCGGACGTCTTCGATCGTTTGCGCTACTAGAAACCACCGCCAGATCTGTGATTTGTATTTGTATTTGTATTTGTATTTGATATTTGTATTATTTTGTGATGTGTGTGTGTGTGTGTATATATATATATATAATCCCAGTAGTTATGGATGTTGTGTATCTACTCTACGTAGTTTTGGACATGTGGATTTGAGATTTATATTTTTGTGCTGCTTATATATCTTTCATGGATTAGTTATGTCTTCTGTGTGGTTCTAGGGTGCTTTTTTGACGTTGAAGGTCCGGTTGGACGACAATTCTACGACGTGTTGCGCTGGGTGGTTGATATACTGTGATTGACAAGTTATATATAGTGCGTATGTGCTGTGATTAATGCATTTCAAATTATTATTTTTGTAGTTTTATGCATCTTAGCAATAGCTATGCGTTATCTTGGCAACGTACATAATCGTCGCTAAATGAGAATTCTCAGATGAGTGACGACTTAGTGATGATCATCGACGGTTATGCGACTGATTGGCAATATTTTGTCAAGACACTAATCCATCGCCAATAGAGTATCAGACATTGGTTTCAGTATCCGAAACTCAATATTTGTCGTCGGTACATCGCCAAGTAGATGCCATGTATGACGTTATTCCGTTGCTGATCAGTCATTTTTTTCCAATGAACAGATAGTCGTTATTCTGCCGGCCACCAAAACACCGGTATTGATATCCGTCGTTGGGTTGTCAGAGGTGCGTCGCTAAAAAGATTGTCGCCAGGTCGTCAGAAAGTCATCGAAGGTTCGACTGTTCGGCGACTGAAAAATCATAGCAACAAGATGTTTACCGACATCCTAAAGTTGTCACGTATAAGTCGCCATGCCGTCGCTATTTTCAATTAGCGGTATTTGGGCGACGGATAAAAGCATGTATTTTTGTAGTATATCAACTAAGACTTGTTCCACCAGTACAATATCAAAGTTCCATTACGTAAACTTAATCATTTAACGTAAATATGCCGACATACTCATGGAGGCATGCTTCAATTTTGTTGCGGTCTTTATTATAGCAGGCAATGCCCTTGAACACTTTCAAATTCACACACACATACATATATATAAAAGCAAATCTATAAAACTTGTTCATATATCCCTAGATATGATCATACAGTAAACATTGTACTCTTCTTCCTATTACATCCATAGAACATAATTAGTAGTAGCAAAACCATGCCACTTATTTTACTTAGACACATCCCTTGCTAGCTAGCTCCTTACCTCTTGCACACTACACCGTAACCATTGCTCAAATTCCCAGTGCAGTCCAGTGTCGAAGCGGCTGCGGTGTCGACGTTCTACACCACGGGAGAAACCTCCTGCGAGAAGATGCAGTACTTGCACTCGGTCGAGAGCAACGACTCGGTGGCGTAGCGGTCCTCTCCGCTCATGATCGGCATTGGAACTCCCCTCTTCACCGGGTTCCTGAAGTCCGGCCTGTACGTTTGTCCGAGCACCCCCTCCACCTTATCCGAAAGCGAGAAGAACTTGAACTGGACCTCGAGGTGCGCAAAGGAGTTGTGGGCGGGGATCCCGTAGCGGTGGACTCGAGCATCCTCTTTCGTGACGGGGACGGCGGTGGCCATTATCTCGAACACCTTCGGAAGCGTGACGACGACGCTGTTAACTCTGGCGATGCGCTCCACCTGGAAGCCCCCGGCGGACCAGGCGGCGAGGTGTCCCTCGTCGAGGACGACGGGCTGGTCGTCGTAGGTGGCGGAGAGGCGGTCGACGCTGGGGTCCCAGAAGGCGGTGTGCTCCGCGGAGAGGGTGAAGGAGTGGCGGCCGAACCGGATGCCGAGGGACTGGATCCAGGTGAAGTCGCGGGTCCGTCCGGCGGGGCGGATGCCGATGAAGCGTGCGTTGATGTGGATGCTGGAGTCGGAGACGAGGGTGAAGTGCCTGCCGGCCTTCCCGTGGAAATAGAACATTATGCCGTCGCCGCCCACGAAACGAGGGTCGTAGCATGCCGCGCCATTGCCTTCGCAGTTCGGCTTGCGGGCTACAAGAGTTGAAGATTAGTTAGTACTAATGAAAGTTTATTCGTCTTTTGTTACAAAATGTACAAACTGAGCGTCACAAATAAAAGATACATTTTATATGCATACCTCCATGAGTACATTAAATAAAATAATATTTTACTTAAAATGTATATTTATCAATGTAAAATATCTATTTATTGCTGATCGATGTGAATATTTATATAAAATATATATTTATAGATGTATTATTATGTACACATGTTAATATATTCCTATATTTTTACTACTTACTTTTGCAGATGCCTGGTTCGCAAGTGGGTTTGGTGCAGTCGATGGAGCATGCCTTCTCCTTAGGGTTGGCAGGCTTCATCTGTGGGCACTGTTGCGGGCATGCCAAAGCCTTGCCGAAGCAGGGGGATTTGGGGTCGAAGCAGGTGGTTGTCTCCGGCGGGAACACCTTCCCTTTCACCGCGAACGGTGGCGGTGGGGCACCACCGATCGTCGGCGGGTTGTCGTAGCCGGCTTGGGCATTGCCTGTGGCCAGCTGGGTGGCGAGAAGCATAGCCAGGAGGACTAGAGGGCTGACGAACCTCATAGAGTTCATCATGTTTTTATGCTTATAGTTGCACCACAAGTGAACACTCTTCACTCCAGTGCCAGTGTGAGTGGTATTGAGTGGAGAGCGAACTGCATTTATAGGGATCTTGAAGACCCTAAAATCTTGATCTAAATGAAAGTCAAATTGGATTGAGATTTTCATAATCATCGTGATTCGAGTAGAATTAATAGAGTCATGTGGTTGTGATAGTTTCTTTCTAGTCCTATAATGTAGTTTTAAGAGGATCCGTTTCGAGGAGCACGTGATTAAGTAATTAAGAACTTGGACTCAGTTGTCCGGTGTGTTTGGTATTCTTGCTGCTTCCTGAGTTGTTGAGATAACATACTTGTTTTAGAATTTATATTTCATTACAATGTTAATGGAGTCAAAATTCTTTATAGGACTGTATATACTTGTATATTCTAACAATCAATTCTACTAGAATGCATCAAACAATTGAGTCTAAAATAGTCTAAAATCAGGATCAGCTCCAGCATTTTGGAGGTTCTAGACAAGTCCTATAAATGAGGTCTCATTTCTCCATATAATTTTTTTATTATAAATTCAGCAAATCTAATAAATCTAAAATACAATATAATTAGTCTTTGAATAAACATAAATTTTTACCACTATTCAATAAATTAAGCAACTCCAAGCTCCAAATTTATTTAAAAAATGAAACCAAATAACACTAAACTAAATCTAAGAAGAAACAGATCCTACTCTTCTTGGTTTTTTATGTACAAAATTGTCAATTAAATCGTTGTGATTAAGTTTAGCAGTCATTTTTTTTAATAGACAACGTAGCCAAGCCGTTCAATCTATCTTGTGACATAGTTGATCGGAGATTTTTTTTTTATCAACTTCAGCTTGGAGAAACTTCTTTCGGCAGTAGCTAGTGTAACTGGTATAGTCAATATTATTCTATAAGCTATCAAAGCATTAGGAAAACCAAGACGCAATATTTTGATATACTCCAACACTTTAATTGGTTTGGTTAACCACTCTAGTAATGTTTTTCTCAACAACTGCCATTCTGAAAATAGTTTAAGCGCATCAATATCAGAATCATCTCCATTTTCAAAAAATCCTCAAGTGTAGCACATGAACGCTTTAAACTCTCATCTTCTGCAGCTTTCAATTTGCTCAAGTTAAATAAAAATCCAAAAATGTCTTCATATTTTTGAAAGTACTCAAATCTTGTCTTGAGTGAAGAAAAATAATTATTAATTATTATTATAAAATAATTAACCGGAAAAGATTCTCCAGTCTCATGTATTAGTTCATTCCTAGCACTCTCATAAAAAAAAAACTTCTTTTTGTGACGAATACGACTTTCACGAAAAGTGGGTTCAACCTCCATTTTCAAAGTAATCTTTTCAACTTCACTTTTTGCAATTTCAAATCCGGTATTCCTGTACTCTTCAAAAATAATAATAATGAGATATTGCAAGAGATTTATTCATTCCTCAATATTCATTTCTTTTTCTTGGAGAATCTTGATAACTTTATTTACTTTATGCAAAATTTTGAACCAAATCACCATGCCAACGAGGAAATCAAACTTTCAAAGTTCATAATTTGCTAAAGACCCAGCTCACATGTTGTAGTCGCATCAACACTATATTCTACTAGATGAAGCAATGCATATATTATTTGAGGAGCTTAAAATCTTACCGCTTTTACACTAGCAACACGACTTTTCCAGCGTGTATCCGACCATGATTTTGGTGTAAAATATTTTCCATTGCGACCCTTGACATAAGATTTGAAATCTCACCGCTTTGCTGAACTAGAGAATAATTTATAAATCAATTGTATCACTACCAAAAAAAAAAGATTTAGCTTGAACATATGTCACGACCCGCACCCGGTGTATGGGTACAAGTCAGAAACAACGTCCAGCCTACGTCGCAGAATCAGCGGTAGAACGTTGTTTGGATAATCTATCTAACAATATAATGAACCACCAATAATGATAATATACTCAATCACAGATCTAAGATAGAATGAGCACGAATCAAATAAAGAATATAAAGGTCACAATACAACTCATGAGCCTAAAATAAAATATCAATGAGTCTGAAAGAAATAACAAAATAAGCTGGAGACAAATCCAGTACAAAGAATACTAGGAAGCTACTAAACTCGGGTCATCTGTTTCAGTTGGGATAAGTCCCTCCTGAACCAGGGTCTCAGACTCTAGACCCACAACATCCTGAGGTCCATAATGTGTAGGGTACCAGTCCTCAGTATCATCTGGAAAAAATATATCCAGTCAAGAAAGGAGCAGAGTACATCTCTAACACCAGTTCTAATCAATGATAAAAACTATGTAACATTAAATAGATGTGAATATACAAGATGCACAATAGATACGAGAGATATATATATATAATAAGGAAATGCTGGAATAAATACAATAATGAGCAATACCTCAATGAACAAGAATACTAATGTCCAAGTGTATGAGTACTAGCTTTAACATATGATCGGCTTGAAAACTTGATACAAGATATATGGCCTAGCTAATCATACGTGCGGTGTATGATTAACACTATTCAATGCAAGACTTGATGCAAGGAGGATATGATCATATATCTACACTAAAATACTCCCCACCCTCGACTGGTATAATAGATCCAACCATGGTACGCTATGGCATGAGATTCCCCAAGAAGATAGCTAGTCTTCCCGAGAATCAGTGTCTGTACATGTACAAGATAATCAATGAAACAAGGCTTGCACAAGATACACCATATACCAAGTAATAACATCTCATGACGAGATCTGGATATACCAATCCGTGTAACCATCGTGTCAAGAGAACAAGGATAACTACACTAGATACAATGAACATAGAGGATATCATAAATGAAAAACTATCAGAGAATGTACTCGCCTGAAGTCCAATAAATAGTCTCACAGATTTCTGACATGGTGTCTCGAAGACCTAGATATGGAATACAACATCAATACAAGGTTTTGGCAAGAGAATAATTTAAACTAATCAATTTCTAGGTTAATAAGTCAATTCAAAGTCAAAAGTCAAACTATGGTCAACTATGATCAACTATAGTCAAACTATGGTTAACTATGGTCAACTACCTATTTCTAGGTTGCACAAGCCTAACACAAAAATATTGGGTCAAGATACTAAAGTCTAAGCCACAAAACCCATATCTTAAATATTAGGATACCATATCTCCAGATACGTGAATCCAAGGTAAATATCAATAAATATATATATATCAACAATTATTAATAATATAGAATCACAATTACAACATTAAATAGGTACCGTGGTTTTGAACCAACTTGGTATCTCAACAATAATTCACAAACTTGATACCCAAACCCAATATTTTGGGTATTCCTAATTACCTTGGTTCTTACCTTGGTATCACAAAGTAATACCCAATACCTTGTTTATGATAACTACCCATAAATATATATATAATACATATACTATAATAAAATTAGCAATTAAGAATACATTTATATCTATAATAAATACCAATATATATATATATATATATATATATAATTTGTCAACTGTCACTAAAAACTGTGCTGAAAACCTGATATTCTGATACGCTGCCCCTTTGGTGACGGTTCTGACCGTTGCTAAATCTGCCGTCGCTGCTGCTGCTGACTGTTCCACTATTGTTGCTGCTTTGGTGACGGTTTATAGCCGTCACCAATCTACTGTCTCCGCTGCTGCTAGTGTTCCCGTTGCTGCTGCTGTTTTGGTGACAGTTACTGCTGCTGTCACCATTGGCTGTTGTTGCTGCTACAGCGGCTGTTGTTGCTGCTTTGGTGACGGCGGCTATCACCATTAGCTGCTGTCGCTATAAGTATATATATATATATATATATATATATATATATATATATACCAAATAATAACTATACATACCCCTCCCTAGTATTATGTACATAATTACGATATAGTAACATGCACACACATACATATTAATATATATAGATAACTATACATATATGCATATGTATATATAATCATATAACATCCATATATAAATATAAATACCCATTTAAATATACATATATATAGACCTATGCTACAATATATATATACTAACACAATAATACATAGTTACCATATAGTATCATATATATACATAGTTACAACTATATAGAATATATATACTAAACACATATAATAATAACATACATATATGTAGTACAACATATATACATATAGTACATACATAATACATAGATCTAAGACACAAGAGGCATAATTATATATACCATAATATATATATATAAATATCTATATGTATATGTACAAATACATTCTCCATGAATTAAGAATACAAGAAATAGATCTACATATAATTTGCACAAATATATGGAGAGTATCACACCGTATCCCACTAGATCTAGGATACGCATGTGACACGAGTCTACCAGATATCTAAATGTACCCCGAAGGACACGAACAAGTCACATATATTATTTATAAATAATACGAAGAGTCAAATATAGATCTACATGTCCGTGTCAAAATATGACATATACAAAGTCCCGTGTCGTAGGAAAAAATCTCCAAATCAACACGTATCACCAAATTATTGGGATACGACCTACACGTACCCAATTGTGGATACGACACTATCCTAAAACACACAAGCACATGCCAAATTGATCTATAGGATCAATTGACACACACAACAATTATCAATCTCGAAATTCTCCCAAAATTGACACAAAAAGTACCATAACTTTCTCAATAGGCCTCCTATGAACACAAAATAAAATCCTATCGGTAGCCTATGCATATGGGTTGATTTTCCATGGTTAAATCTCAGATTTAGAACCTAATTTAAGGAAAAAAACTGAATTGTACCTATTGGGAGATGGATTCCCAATAAAATCTCCAACTGAGATGAAATTGGCTCCAACTTGTAGATCCTTGCTCCTCTTTATAGATCCTTGATTCTTTCTTCTAGATCCTTGCTCCACTAGCCTCCAATGGTGATTTAGGAAGGAATTGGGATGCAATTTGGTAGGGAAATAAAGTGAGAATGAAGGAATTTTATTGAGGGAAATTCTAGATCTAGTTTTGAAATGAAAAGAGGAGAGAGAAATAATTTCTCCCCTCTATTTAGGCCGGTCCCCTTTCCCCTTCCTCAAGCTATCATGTAATTTCCAATATACCCCTTGGGGCCTCTCATGAATAAATAATTAAGGAGGGAAGCTTCTAGTCTAATGGTTTAATTAATTTAATCCATCTCCTTAACAATGGGCCTTCTAAATGGGCTAAGTTCTAACCAATTAATTTATGTTGGTCCATGAGTCTAACTAAACTAGTTAGTCCACTAACACAAGTCCAAAATAACTAACTAACATCTAACAACAATTAAATAATACAACAATTAATTATTTATCATGCATAATATTTAATTAAATATAAATTTACTAAAATACCTTTTCCTAGAAAATATGGTAGTGACAAGTCTACACTCCTTAAAATAATTTCGTCCTCGAAATTCAAAGACGAAAACTACCCTCAGAAAATCACAAAACAGAACTAAAGAATCATAACTAACTATGAAAGAACACAACAGTGAACAGAACATAACTAGAAAATAACATACCTCAAGGCACAAACAAATATGGATAACGCTCTCGCATTTCATCCTCTCTCTCCCAGGTAGACTCCCCCGGAGAGTGATACCTCCATGCGATGCGCACCAAAGGAATAGTCTGGTTTCTCAGCACCTTCTCTCTCCAATCCAGAATCTCAACTGGCTGCTCTGGATAGCTAAGAGTGGGGCCCACCTCTATCTCCGAGTGATCCAACACATGACTAGGATCTGCCACGTATCATCTCAACTGCAACACGTAAAACATGTTGTGCACTCCCTCAAATGCAGGTGGAACTCTAGTCTATAAACAACTGCACCGATCCTCTCTAGAATAGTGAAAGGTCCGATGAATCGCGGACTAAGCTTTCTGTCTCCACCGAAGCGAATCGTACCTCGTGTCGGAGAAATCCTCAGAAACACCAAACCACCCACCTAAAACAAAATACCACCTTAAGAACTTAATCTATAACAAAAAACCAATAACAAGCACAAAATAAAAACTAAACTATACCTCGAACTCCAAAGGTCTTCGGTGGCTATTGGTCCAATGTCGCTGTCTGTCCTGCGCCACACGAAGTCTATCTCTGATCAACTGAACCTTCTCTGCTGCATCCACAACCATCTCTGGCCCAAGCAAAACTCCCTCTCCAATATCGTCCCAAGACAAGGGAGTACGACACCTCCGACCGTACAGAGCTTCAAAAGGTGACATCTCTATACTAGCCTGGTAACTGTTGTTGTAAGCAAACTCTACCAAATGGAGATGGTCCTCCCAAGAACCCCCGAAATCTAGTACACAAGTGCGCAACATATCCTCGAGAGTCTGAATAGTCCTCTTCGACTGCCCATCTTTCTGGGGATGATATGCAGTACTGAACTTGAGCTGAGTGCCCAAACTCTCCTGCAAACTCTTCCAGAAATGAGAAGTAAAATGACTATCCCGATCCGAGACTATGTTGACGGGAACTCCATGTATCCTAACGATCTGCCTCACATACATCTCTGCCAACTTCTTCATAGACAAACTCACCTTGAAAGGCAAAAAGTGGGCCGACTTGGTCAACCTATCAACGATGACCCAAATCGCGTCCTTCCCTCCTGGAGACCGTGGAAGTCCGGACACAAAATCTATAGTAATGTGCTCCCACTTCCACTCTGGAATGGATAATGGCTGAAGTAAACCTCCTGCCCTCTGCCTCTTGGCTTTCACCTGCTGGCATACCAAGCATCTGGATACAAACTGTGTCACTTTCCTCTTCATGCCATACCACCACACACTCTCTCGTATATCCCGATACATCTTGTTGGCACCTGGTTGCATGGAATGCTGAGAGCGATGCGCTTCCTGCAATACCTCCTCACGCAGCTCTTCACTAGGCACACACAATCTAACTCCATGCCTCAAAGATCCATCCTCAGCAATAGTAAAATCATCTTCCAATCCTGCTCTCACCTGAGCTCTGGTACTCCTTAGTGATACATCCTCATACTGTGCTGCCTTGATCCTGTCTATCAAATCTGAATGTATCTGTAATTCCCATATCTGCATAGCACAACCAGGAACTATCACCTCGATGCCCAAGCTCTCCAAGTCCTCCAACAAATATCAATTCTGTGTCAAGAACATAGCTACCAGATACCTACTCAAAGCATCGGCAACTACATTAGCTTTCCCAGGATGATATTGCAAAGATATATCAAAATCCTTCATCAGTGCCAACCACCGACGCTGCCTCATGTTCAACTTCTTCTGCGTGAAAATATTCTTCAAGCTTTTGTGGTCTGTAAAGATCTCCACACGCTCTCCGTACAAATAATATTTCCACAACTTCAGGGCGAAGATGACTGCTAACAACTCTAAATCATAGGTAGGATAGTTCTTTTCATGAGGACGCAATTGCCTGGATGCAAAGGTAATCACTTTTCCATTCTGCTGAAGAATACAACCCAAACCTTTCCCCGATGCATCACTATAAATAGTAAAACCTCCAGATCCTGATGGCAACATCAAAATAGGAGCAGACGTCAACCTCCTCTTCAACTCCTCAAAAGTAACCTGGAAATCCTCCATCCAAACAAACTCTATATCCTTCCTGGTGAGTCTGGTCATCGGCTCGGCAATCCTCGAAAAATCTTTTACAAACTTCCTGTAGTAGCTTGCCAATCCCAAGAAACTCCTGATCTCTGCTACTGAACTCGGGGTCTTCCAAGATTCCACTGCTGCGATCTTCTTCGGATCCACTAAAATACCATCACAGTCACAACATGCCCCAAGAATTCTACCTTGTCCAGGAAAAACTCACACTTGGATAACTTCCTATACAACTTCTCCTTCCTCAACATATCCAACACAATCCTCAAATGCTCCTCGTGCTCCTCCGGTGTCTTCGAGTATATGAGTATGTCGTCGATGAACACCACCACGAACTTGTCAAGGTACTAGTGGAACACTTTGTTCATCAAGTTCATAAATACCGTTAGTGCATTAGTCAAACCAAACGGCATCACCATAAACTCGTACTGACTATACCGAGTTCTAAAAGCAGTCTTCGGTATGTCCTCCGGCTTCACCTTCACCTGATGGTAGCCTGATCTCAAGTCTATCTTAGAAAATACCTTGGCTCCACTCAACTGATCGAACAGATCATCAATCCATGGCAAAGGATACTTATTCTTAATAGTGAGATTATTCAAAGTCCTGTAATCAATGTACATGCGCACCGATCCATCCTTCTTCGGTACAAACAATACCGGGCTCCCCACGGTGAAGAACTCGATCTGATAAACCCTTTATCCTGCAATTCATTTACCTGCTTCTTTAGCTCGGCCAGCTCAATGTTGTTTACTCTATAGACATGTTATGAAATTGGTTCTGTACCTGGCACCAAGTCTATAGAAAATTCAACATCTCGATCTGGCGGCAAATTTGCCAATTCCTCAGGAAATACATCCAAGAACTCTGCTATCAACGGATGCGGCAACTCCTTGTCTTCCACTATAGCTCCACAAATAATGCCTTCTTCCTACTAAGTCTTTAACCCAGGTGACTTAGATGGTCATGCTAGAGCATAAACATATTCATCTTGGCCGAAATAGGGTCAATCACGTGATGGGCCTTTATGGCACGAATGGTCATAGGATATAAACAATTCAGGATGGGGGTTATATTTTTACTATAAGCTTCTAGTTGCATGCAATGGAAGTTATGCATACTCCACTTCATTTTCATTAGTGGTTTCATCATGATAGTTTTTTTGTTCGATGTCCTTAAAAATCAACGATGTTATGCTACAATGGAAAGAATATAAGACCTCTTTAATGGTAAATTTGGTACTATTAGACAACATGAATTGGTCGATATCATGCTCCACTATCACATCTAATATGGTATCAAATTATTGAGCTTAGGTATAAAGATAAAAATATTTTTGATCATAGAGAATAGTATGCATAGTCACACTATCAACATGGCATCTTTTCCACTTTCCATACCCAAGTACAAATTAATGGAATTATTCGCATGCAAAAATTTTAATTCAATTAATTATTTAAAAGAAATTATCAAACAACAAAATAAAATAAAAATTATATTATGCAAACTCTAACTCTTTATTTCGAAAATAAATTTTTAAAGAGAATATCTAAAAAAAATTGGCACATCAGGGCCTTTTATGTCAAATCTTCCATCGTTAGTGAAAGAAGTACGACATGTATGAGATAAATGGTTTATTCTATCACAATGGTAGCACAAGTTGGAAGAAGAAGTCTTCCTGTCACTACCCGATTCTAGAAAATAGGGTTATTTTTTTTTATTTTTTATTTGGTAAATTGTGTATTGTATATAATTAATTATATTTATATTTAATTAGTGATTGTATTATTTTAAATGATTGTTTTAGGGTTTTGGCTAGCCTGGACCCATGTTCGACCCAACCCACACCCTTGTGAGACCTATTTTTGGGTTTTAGAATATTTATTATATTTTTAGTGGGTTAGTTGGAGAGATTTGGAGTTAGTTTGAGTGCTTTTGGAACCCAAAACCCAAACCCAAGTGAGATGAGGGCATTTTGGACATTTGGAGAATTTGGAAACCTACTTTACCACTTGGCCGGCCTATTCCCAGCCCCATTCCCGCACACCACAGCAGCCCCTCCTCATTTCCTTCTTCTTCTTTTTCACTTCTTCTTCTTCTCCACTTCTTCCTTCTTCTTCTTTCCTTCTTCCAAGTAAGTTCTCTCCATTTTTCTTCCTTCCTTCTTCCATTTCTTCTTCTTTATGTGAACCCTAACCTTATGATTTTCCCTAACCTAGGTGTTTAGAGCCTAGACTTAGTGTGGAGGCTAGATTTGGAGGCTTGGAGCTTGAGGGAGGTGATTTCAAGTGGATTGGAGACTTTGGCCTTGGGATTCCAACTCCCAAGAGATAAACCCTAACTTTTCCCTTGCTAATTACTCTTATATAGTGTAATTAGTGGTTTAGAACCTTCCTAGACCCTAAGTCTACCCGTGGGAGGAAGTTGGAACTAGTTTGGTTGTGTTTGGAGACTTTGACACTAGGTTTTGTGTCAATTTCGGGTAAAATCCGAGATTGGCCCAATTTTGGGTGATGCCCTAGGTTAGGTGGCCCTAGGTAGATGTTTTCGGGTGTCTTGAGGGGTAGTGCGCATCTCCGTTCGGACACGGGAAGTCGTGTCACGGAGAAACGGGCGTTTTAGGCGTTTTCGGGGTTTTCGTCGTCGCCGATTCTAAGTGCGTGTACGTTTTTGCCACGGGCCTAGAATCGACGCGTTAGCATTTTTTCTAGGATCTAGACATCGTTTAGAACCCGTGGATAAATTTTGGACCGATTCCGAGTTGGTTTGATGTGCGTTTCAGGAGGTTTTCCGAACCGCACACCGCGTGTTCGTCGAAATGACCGAACGGCCATTTCGACTTGGTTTCCTAGTTTCGGGCTCGTGCGCGCGTTGGGTTAGCTTCGGGGAGTGTGTGCTAGAATTTTTGGGTTATATTTTAAATATATATAGGTGTTCGTGTGCGTAGGGGTGGTTGTGTGCGTGTTGGGGAGTGTTATTGTGTGTTGTGTTGTGTTGTGTTGCTTGTGTTTATATATATATATATATATATATATATATATATATATATATATATATGTATGAGTCTATATATATTTATAGATATGTGTTGTATGTATACATATTTGTGTGTGTATATACCTATATTTGTGTGTGTATGTGTATCTATGTGAGTGTGTATATATATATATATATATATATATATATATATATATATATATATATATATATATATATATATATATATATATGTTTGAGTGTGTGTGTGTGTATATGTATATATATATGTATATATATATATATATATACATATATATATATATGTTTGAGTGTGTGTGTGTGTATATGTATATATATATGTATATATATATATATATATATACATATATATATACATATACACACACACACACTCAAACATATATATATATATATATATATATATATATATATATATATATATATATATATATATATATATATATGTTTGAGTGTGTGTGTGTGTGTATATGTATATATATATGTATATATATATATATATATGTATATATATATATATATATATGTATATATATATATATATATATATATATATATATATATATATATATATATATATCTCTATGTGTATGTGTATATATATAAATATGAGTTTGTGTGCGTATATATATATATATGTAAGTGTATATATATATATATATATATATATATATATATATATATATATATATATAAATATGTGCGTGTATATGTATGTTTGTGTGTGTGTGTATTATATACATAAGTGTTTGTGAGAGTGTATATATATATGTATGTTAGTGTGTGTGTGTGTATATATATATATATATATATATATATGTATATATATATATATATATATATATATATATATATATATATATATATATATATATATATATATATATATATGTATATATGTGTGTCTGTGTATGTGATTGAGTGTGTGGGTGTGCGTGTGTGTGTGCGTGTCGCAACGAGGTTGTGCAGCGAGGCAGCGCAGCGTGGTAGCTCCAGCAGGCAGCGCCACAGCGTACAGCGCGCTGCTGTGCAGCGCACACAGCAGCTGCAGCAGCAGCAGCAACATCTTAAGCAGCAGCAGCAGCATCTTAAACAGCAGCAGCATTTTAAGCAGCAGCAGCAGCAGTACGAGCTGCAGCAGCAGCAGATGTTCGCAGCAGCAGCTAGGCAGGCATTGGCGTAGCGAGGGGGGTGTGAGAGAGATATAGATAGATAGTTATAGAGATATAGATAGATAGTTAAATAGATAGATAGATAGTTAGATAAATATATAGCTAGTTAGATAAATAGATAGTTAGATAGATACGTAGATAGATAGATAGATAGATAGATAGATAGGTATGTGGATAGATAAATATATCTATGGATAGATAGGTAGTTATCTATCTATATGTATAGATATATATACATATAGTTATATAGAGGTATAGATATTAGATAGTTATATATACATATTTGAGAGTGGGTGTAAGATATATATGTATGTGTTTGTGAATATATATATATATATATATATATATATATATATATATATATATATATATATATATATGTTAGATATATTTTAGCCTAGATTATAGCTAGATATATATATATATCTATTTGCATAAATAGCTAGTTAGAGGGGTATTAGAGAGGTATCTCAATACCTCGAGATATCCAAGGTATTGAGTTTCGAGCGGGGTATTTGAGCAATAGCCTAGGAATAGTATTGGAGTAATTTTTATATGTGTATGTGTATATATTTACGCGTGCTAGCATAGGTTTTAGCGGGTTTAGGCGGGGTGCGTGGCCTAGGTCGAGGTATCGGATACCGAGGGTATCCCAGTATCTCGAGGAGGCGAGTTTGAGAGTTTGCTAGCTTAATGAGCTAGTTTTGACCTAGAATTTCAGGGGCACCCTAGTTTGACCTAGCTTTGACCATAATTGTCCCCGTTGACCGTAAAAGTCAACATTTGACCTAGTTTGAACCTAGAGTTGACTTTTTGGACCCTGGGTTGACTTTTTGACCCGAATTTCACCGGTTTGACCCGTTCGACCTAGAATATCCCCAGAAACCTGTTTTTAATTATTTTATATCAGTTTAAATCCTTAGAACCCTGTTTAATTCTTGCTTTTTACAATAGGTTCTTGCGACACCGGTCCGAATCTCGATCCTCATCAGTTGCTCAGGACATCAGGCGAGTACCTACCTCTGATAGTTTCTATTTCATGATAGCATTTATATCACCTGTTCTAGAACTGTAATACTTGATTCTTACACATTATTACACAAGCTGGTACTAGTGGATCTCGTCATGAGATGCTATCCCCCTTACCTTGTTCAGCGGGTACTCTATCACGTGTATTTTATTATGTGCTTCGGGTATTGATTCGCATGTGCTATCATATGCTTCTTGTGCTCTCTCCTTCATGTGCGCGAGCTACTTATCATGTACGTAGCGTGTTGTGGTTGGATCCAATTGTATTAGTGGGGAGGGGAGTAGGAGTTGGTTATATGATCAAAGCCAAACAGTATTTATATGTATGTCGGTTATGCAACTCATGCATAACGGAGTTATTATAGTATTTTTCATGTGCAACCTAAGCCGATCACATAACAAACTTGTGCTCAAGGCACTTAGCTAGTATTCATGTTTTTTCACATGCAGTTACTTCTCTACTTGTATTGTTCTCCAGTTTATATTGCAGCTACTTTATCTGCTCCAGCATGTATTTATTTCATGTGCATCTTGTATACTTTTATATTGCTCGTCATATACACCTTACCATGCATTTAGAGTTCCTTTCAGAGTTATGTACTTCGCTCCAGTCCTGACTGGGCATATTATTTCCAGAGGATCCTGAGAATTATTGCCCGACGTTCTACTGGCCGGGTGTTGACGAGTGCTGTGACCCCGAGACTGAGGAGGAGCCCTGCGAGGAAACGCCGATAGCGCCCTAGTTAGCTAGGTGGGTTTCTTGGGATGTTCCCAGTTGATTATGTTGGATGATTGTACTTATTCTTTGTTGCCTGTGAGATGTTGTAGATATTATGGCCTTGGACTGTATATTTTGGATATTGTCTTGCTCTTTGGTTCTGGTTTTCTTTTGATATCATATCGTGCTTTTACTCTTCTCCTAGTTATTGTGATTGAGAGATTATATATATTGCGTGGTTGCCCTCCTTTTGGAGAGGATATTGATAGGTTTTGTGTGATAGATGGTTGACCTAGAACGAACCTTACAACGTTCTACCGCCGATTCTGCGGCGTAGGCTGGACGTACCCATGACTCATGCCCAATTTTTTGGGTGCGGGTCATGACACGTTTTTGGTGGTGGCCCATGCAGGTCTAGTTTTTAGGTTTACCTGCAATAGGATATAGGATATAGGTTGAGAGAGAGTGTGCTCAATCACAACTAGGACCTTTCCTGATTTCTCTTGCTACCTTTAATTTTCCTGAAATTGTTTCTTTTGCAATATTATTGTCCTTTTTGATGATATCGTTTCTTTCACTGTATTGACTTCTTTTGATCTGTGTTCAGGATGCCTCCGAAGACACGGTCTCAGCGCACCGTTCCAACAGCTGTCACCGAGAGGTCTGCCACCTCTCGTCCTGCTCAACTTTCGGCAGCCGCTACCGCTCCAGTCGCCACTCCTGCGGTTTAGAGAGCGTATGTTTCTCTCAGAGATCCTCTCACTCCCATCGATCTGAGAGTCACCCCAGTTGTTCCGGTGGTACCCTCCTCCACCACCGCCTGCACCAGTTGATGCTACGCAGTTGTTCGCGTTCTTCCGAGAGATAATGGACGTACAGCACCGCCAGGTGGATGTTATGAGGATGGGCATTGAGAATGCTCATCAGGTGGCTATGACAGCAGTGGACAGAGTGGCTCAGATCCAGCCACAGGCAGAGCAGGCTCAGCATCCTAGGACGGGCACTATTATCGACTTTCAGAGGAAGCGGCCCAAGGAGTTCCGGGGTACCGAGGGGATCCTGTATGTGGATGACTGGATCGAGCACATCGAGGGCATCTTCAGGCTGGCGATGATCCCAACCAGCATGTAGATCGAGGCAGCGGGCAGCCAGATGTTCGACCTTGCCCTTACTTGGTACCGTACAGATACGCGAATAGTAGTACCGGGACTGACTTGGGAGGCTTTCAAGAAGCTTTTCAAGGAGAAGTTCTTCCCGGATGTGGATCTCAGTGCTTTGGAGAGCCAGTTTGAGGAGCTCGTCCAGGGGAGCATGCTAGTGGATGAGTATACAGCAGAGTTCTGTCGTTTGGGCAGATTTGCTGAGGGTTTATCTGAGGCAGCAAAGGCGTGGAAGTTCCGCAAGGGTTTGGTCATGGCGGTCAAGTCCTTGACTAGGAGTGACCGCGAGGCGACCTTCGAGAAGATTGTGAGCGACGCTCAGAGGGCTGAGGATGACCTGGAGCTGAAGACCAAGAGGAGCAGAGACGCTTTCGGAGCAGGCAGCAGTGCAGGCTGTAAACCCCCTCGACCAGATTCCAGTATTTTAGGATTATTTTTAACAATTTAGGATTTTTGGCAATATTTTTATTAATTATCCTATTGACTTGTGCACCTGTCCATCACCGAATTATTTGGAGCTTTACCTTGACTGTTATTGTCACGACCCGCACCCAGAAGTTCGGGCACGAGTACGTGGGTACGTCCAGCCTACGCCGCAGAGTCGGCGGTAGTACGCTGTCTAGGTTAATCCAAAGTTACTAACTAGCTCATTCACAACAACATAGGCAAGATAATAATGAGAAATGAAACTTAAGATTGCAACTGAAAGTAAATGTGACAACAGATTCAAATGTTTAAGTACAGAAATTCCAAAATGAAATCGGGGACAAACCCGATTAAATAAGATAAGAAACAGAAATGAAAGATAGCTACTACTAGCTACTCAGCAGCAGGGGTCTCCTGGGTGGGTTCTGGCTCCTCATAGGTATCATCAGTACCCTCATAAGGACCATAATAGGTAGGGGCAAGATCCTCATCATCGCCTAAATCCACAGATCCAGTCAGGAAAGGAGCAAAGTACACAGTGCACAACAATGTTAAACTAAATATTTATGACAATTAAACATTGAATATCATGTTAAGGAACTGCATAAAGAATGTTAACATTTCAGAGTCAAAACTATAAACCGGAATATGAGAAAACAGAAGTAAATGAGCAGGAAATGAAGCTACAACAGTCAGCAAGAAATATAACATGACTAGAAACTTTCTGTATGAAACTTGTGTTTGTTTTTAGAATACTTAGTTGGCATGTAGGGGTTTATAAGGCTAATCCGGCCGTCATAAACGGCTATTATTCACGAATAATCGAGATCCGGCTGATGGACAGTCGTGTACCAACAGCTATTATTCACGACAAGGGGAAGGGTAAACTACATGCCTTTCAGTATTCTCCCACCCGACATGATAACAAGACATGAATTCCAAATATTCAAGACATGAAAATATAGTATTCTAACACTACGTGTAATCAGCAAGAGTACTAGTAAAACAGGAAATTAATTATCACAATATATAGATTTAACTTGAAGTGCAGGTACTTGCCTGTTGTTTGGATCTGTTTAATTTGGTTCTTGGGAGAAATTTCCACAGATGAGTCCAAAAGCTGAAATAGACATTACCATCATGCTCAGAAGATGTCAAATAGCTAGAAACGCCTGTCTTTGGGTCCAATTTGGAGACAAGGGCAAAAACGGCAGTTTCGGGTCAAAACGGGGTCCGCCGTTGGGCCCGCTTTGCACCGAAAAATGTGTCCGGGTCAAAAGTCTCCAAATTCACCAAACTTAGTGCCAACAGGTCAAGAACGCTGATACGAACCCAACGGAACTTCCAGATTTGGATTCCTATGAGCCGAACACAAAATCGCCCGTCGAGCGGGGCCTGTGGGGCCCACGACACGCGATTTCGTCAACGTTCTCAGAATCGAACCAAACTTGACCCACAGGACCAGCGTATCGCTACGAGTCCGATGGCGCAAGTTTTGTCTCGATCTGACGAGTGTGCACGAAGTTAGGGCGAATTGCCGAAAAGGCGGATACGGAGCGATGTCCGCGGATACGCGTTGATTCCGGTGTGCACGCACACCCGAATCAGCTTCCGCGAAGTCTCACACGTCCGTATCGACGCTGCGCACGTGTCTGTGAAGACCGCGCGCGACCAAGTCGTCCCGTTTGGCGGGACGTACTCGATTCCGGGGTGAAACAGGGTCTGGTTTTTTCTGTTTTTGGATCGCGGTGTGCGATCACCACAGGACGCGGTGCCCCGAACAGTTTGTCCGGACACCGAGAGGGTCACACAGGCTTCACAACGCAATTTGCAGAATTGAAAACGGAGCTACGAGGCGAAAGTTACATGTACCTGAAGGGGACCTGAAAACAGGGTCGAACTGTGTCCGTGTCGTGTCCGACACGACGACACAAAACAGCAGAAATAGGGTTAGGGTTTTGGGGACTCTGGACGGCGGAGGGGCGGAGATCGGTGGCCGGAGGGCTTGGGGGGTTAGGGTTTAAATAGAGAGAGCGGAGGCTGAGGCGGCCGGTGGAGCGGCGTGGAAGGCGGAGGAGGTGGTCGTGGCGTCGTGGGCGAGGTCGCCGGAGGACGTGGCGGGCGGAGCGGAGCCGGACGCGGCGGCTCCGCCGGAGAACCCGGTCGCAGGGGGAGAGGGTCGCAGCGGGTCGGGCGGGTGGCTCGCGGGTCGGGTCTGACCCGACCCGACCCGACCCGGCAAGAACGGGCGGATGGGCTGGGCTGGGCTTCGGCCCACTGGGCCGGGCCGGCCCAGAAGAAATAAAATTAAAATTAAAAATAATATAAATAATAAATATAATATTAATAATAAAACAGTTAATTTAATTAATTAATTAGAAAATTGTTTTTAGGTATTTAAAAATAGTTCTGGGGCCCAGAAAAATCCAGAAAAAATACCCTAAGTCCAGTTTTCCATTTTACACCCAAAAATGTTATTTTCATAATATTTTAATATTATTTATTGCCAATTAAAAATCATTTATTAATTGAAAAGATGATTTTAATTACAGAAAAATTCACAGAAAATTCCAGAAAATTGGGAAAAATCCAAGATTTAATAATTTGAGAAATTAGGGGGTTTACAACCTACCCAACTTACAAAAATTTCGTCCTCGAAATTTAAGAATAACAGGGCACGAAAAGAAAAGGCCGAAAAATAAAAATACACCTCAGGGTTCAAAAAGATAGGGGTATCGCTCTCTAATCTCGTCTTCTCGCTCCCAGGTGGATTCGCCGGGAGAATGGTGCTTCCAAGCTACGCGAACCAGGGAGATGACCTGGTTCCGTAGAACTTTCTCCGAGCGATCCAGGATCTCCACGGGTTGCTCTTGGTAAGTCAAACTTGGGCCTACTTCGAGCTCTGAGTGATCCAAAATGTGGCTGGGGTCTGACACATACTTCCTCAGCTGCGACACGTGGAAGACGTTATGAACTCCTTCCAGAGAGGGTGGCAATGCCAGACGGTATGCCACTTCTCCGATTTTCTCCTGAATGCCAAAAGGTCCAATGAATCTTGGGCTGAGTTTTCCACTCCTTCCGAACCTAATGGTGCCACGTGTCGGAGAAATCTTTAAGAATACCAGTTCTCCAACCTTTAATAAAGTCACAATCAAGTCTTAGTTCCATAAGCAAAAATATTTAAATTGACTTGAATTTTATTAATTACCTCAAATTCCAAGGGCCTTCGGTGGCTATTTGCCCAATGTCGTTGCCTGTCTTGAGCCACTCGAAGTCTGTCCCTTATTTGCTTTACCTTCTCAGCTGAATCGATCACCATCTCTGGTCCCAGTAGGGCTCTTTCTCCTACGTCGTCCCATGATAGCGGGGTACGACATCTTCGGCCATACAGGGCTTCAAATGGAGTCATCTCGATACTGGCTTGGTAGCTGTTATTATAAGAGAACTCCACCAGATGTAAATAGTCTTCCCAGGATCCTCCAAAATCCAGAACACATGTACGGAGCATATCTTCAAGTGTCTGGATTGTACGTTCCGATTGTCCATCGGTTTGGGGATGATAAGCTGTGCTGAATTTGAGTTGAGTCCCCAAGCTGGCTTGTAAGCTCTTCCAGAAGTGAGAGGTGAATCTTGAATCTCTGTCGGAGACAATACTTACTGGAACTCCATGCAGCCTAACAATATGTCTGATATATAACTCTGCCAGCTTCTCTGTAGATAGCCCTACTTTGAAAGGTAGAAAATGTGCAGACTTGGTCAGTCTATCTACTATCACCCAAATTGCATCCTTTCCACTAGGTGTCCTTGGAAGTCCGGAAACAAAATCCATTGTGATATGTTCCCACTTCCACTCCGGAATGGGTAGTGGTTGAAGCAATCCTCCAGGTCGTTGTCTTTCAGCCTTAACTTGCTGGCACACTAAACAACGAGATACGAACCTGGCTACTTCTCTTTTCATGCCATGCCACCAAACATGCGTCCTCAGGTCCTTGTACATCTTGTTGGCTCCTGGATGTATAGAGTACTACGATCTGTGCGCCTCTTGCAGAACTTCTTCTCTTATGTCTCCTTGAGGTACACATAATCTATCGCCATGCCTCAGTGATCCATCTTCATGAATTCTGAACTCTTCTACTAATCCAGCTTGTACTTGACCTCGAAGGCTTCGCAGGCCTTCGTCTTGAAACTGAGTCTCCTTGATCTTGTCCATTAGAGTAGACTGAATCTGCAAGTTCATCATTTGGCCCTCTTTTCCTGGGATAATTACTTCAATACCTAAACTTTCCAAGTCCTCCAGCAGGTGTCTGTCCATAGTCAAGTACATCGCCATAGGATACCTGCTTAGAGCATCAGCAACTACATTTGCCTTCCCAGGGTGATATTGAAGAGTGATATCAAAGTCTTTCATTAGTTCCAGCCACCTTCTTTGCCTCATGTTTAGCTCTTTCTGAGTGAAGATGTATTTTAGACTCTTATGGTCTGTAAATATTTCCACCCTTTCTCCATAAAGGTAATGCTTCCAAAGTTTAAGAGCAAAAATGACAGCTGTCAATTCTAAATCATGGGTTGGATAATTCTTTTCATGTGGTCGAAGCTGTCTAGAGGCATATGCTATTACTTTTTTATTCTGCTCCAATACACAACCTAGACCTTTTCCAGAAGCATCACTATAAATAGCGAAACCTTCGGTTCCAGAAGGTAAGGTCAGAATAGGGGCAGAAGTCAATCTTTTCTTCAATTCCTCAAAAGCACGCTGACATTCATCAGTCCAGGTGAACTCTTCATCTTTTCTTGTTAATTTTGTCATGGGCTCCGCAATTCTAGCAAAGTCCTTCACAAACTTCCGATAGTAGCCAGCTAGTCCCAGGAAACTTCTAATCTCAGCTACAGAGTCTGGAGTGGGCCAGGATTCTACTGCAGCTATCTTCTTAGGGTCTATTGCTATTCCATCTCCAGTCACAACATGTCCCAAGAATTCTACTTTGTCTAGGAAGAAAGCACATTTAGACAATTTTCCATAAAGCTTTTCCTTCCTCAAAGTCTCCAATGCTAACCTCAAATGTTCTTCATGTTCTTCGGGGGTCTTGGAGTAGATCAAAATATCATCAATGAAGACCACTACAAATTTGTCTAGGTATGGCTGGAAAACTCTGTTCATCAAGTTCATAAAAACTGCTGGAGCATTCGTCAACCCGAACGGCATCACTAAGAATTCGTAATGTCCGTTCCGGGTATTGAAAGCAGTTTTAGGGATGTCTTCTTTCCTTACCCTTACTTGGTGGTAACCAGACCTCAAATCAATCTTTGAAAAGACCCGAGCTCCACTCAACTGATCAAATAAGTCATCTATCCTGGGCAGGGGATACTTATTCTTAATTGTTAAGGCATTTAAGGCCCTATAGTCAATACACATTCTGGATGTTCCGTCCTTCTTGGGCACAAATAGTACTGGGGCTCCCCAAGGTGAGACACTAGACCTAATGAAACCTTTGTCTTCTAGCTCTTTGATTTGTTCATTTAGTTCTATTATCTCATTCTTGTTGATTCTGTAGGGGTTCTGAGATACTGGTGCTGCTCCTGGTACTAAGTCAATGGAGAATTCAACTTCTCGGTCTGGGGGTAAGCCTGGGAGATCCTCAGGGAAGACATCAAGGTATTCAGAGATGATAGGTGGCAATTCTTCTGTTACTAGGGCTCCACAAATTATGTTATTACCCATTTCTCTAGAACCTCTAGCAAATTCAAATTCTGGCTTGCCAGGGGGTCTGAAGATTACACTGCCTCTGTGACAGTCTATTGTGGCATGATGTTGACTTAACCAATCCATACCCAGTATAATGTCAAAACTGGGCACTGGCATTACAAGTAGTCTAGCATACAGGTCTCTTCCATATAATGTGATAGGACAATTGTTACAAGCATCACTAACCGGAATGATTCCTCCACCGGTAATGATCTTATAACAATTCCTAAGGGGTTTAGTAATTAAGTTGTGCTTCATAAGGAATTCTACTGACATGAATGAATGTGAAGCTCCAGAGTCAAATAAAGTAATAGCTGGTATTGAATTTATAAGCACAGAACCTGTGATCACGTCAGCTGTGGCTTCCGCTTCTTCCAGAGTCATTGTATAAGCACGGCCTTGCTGCGGTGCACCCCTCTGTTGTTGCTGTTGGTGCTGAGCAAAGCGTTATTGTTGAGTTGGAAGCGGAGGTCCCCTCTGTTGTGCTGCTGGGGCCCTGGTCTGGGCTGGAGCCTTTGGTGCAGCTGGACGTCCTTGAGCAACAGGACAGTCCCTCAATTGATGTGCTGGGGAACCACAATAGAGGCAAGCACCTAGCCTCTTTCTACAGTCTTGCCAAGTGTGGCCTGGTTTTTGGCAATAGTTGCAAGGGGGAGCTCGTTGGTTCTGTCCTTGAGCCTGGGGTGCTGGAGCTCGAGGGGGAGGACGCTGATTTTGCTGCGGGGCCCTCTGCTGTTGTTGTTGTTGAAAAGGGCGTTTGTTGGGTCCCGCATTTCCGGTATCTCTTTCTCGCTTCAGTTTGTGCCCCATGTCTCTCTCGACTCCTTGTGCCACGCTCAGGATTTCTTCATAGGTGCGAGCTCGGCTGGTGGTGACAGCAAGGTGGATATCCGGAGATAGCCCCTTCTTGAATCTTCGGGCTCTGTCCTCCGGGGTACGAACCATGTACTCCGCAAAGTGGCTTAACCTGCTAAATTCAGCAGTATATTCATCAACAGTCATGTTACCTTGTTCCAGTCTCTCGAATTGGCTTTCGAGAGCTTTCCGAGCCACTTCGGGATAAAATTTCTCCTTGAATAGCCTCTTGAAGTCCTCCCAGGTGACGTCAGGAGCAGATAGTTGGGGTTCATCTCTGAACCAGGTTCGAGCAATGTCGAACAGTTGCAGGCTTGCGGACTCCACTTTGAGGTCATCAGGGACCCGGGCAGTCTTCAGGAGTCTCTCGACATTCTCTATCCATTCATCGGCATAGAGAATGCCCTCAGTTCCATAGAATTCCAGAGGCCTAAGGTTCTTGAAGTCTTTGGCACTTCCTGGCCTCTTGAGTGGCGACTCCTGGGGCTTAATAGCTTCTGAGAGGCTGGTCCGCAGAAGTGCAGTCTGTTCTTTCTGGGATTCCACCAATCCCTGGAATACTCCAAGTAGTTGTGCCCCATCCAGCATAACTGCCGGAACAGATGGAGGCGGTGGGAGTGCAAGAGTCTCGGGCACATTCTGCTCAGCTGGTTCTGATGTGCCTCCTACTGTGTTCCTGGTCTGGACCATTCTGAAAGATTAAGGGATAGGAAGATCAGAATAGAAATACTTGGAAATCAAAGGCGATAGAAAAAAATTGAGCAGCAATGATATCAAGAATTGAAATAAGGACGCTATACTGTGAATGAGCTTTTCCTAGAATCCTCAATTTTATTCCATACCCTGTCCTAGGGTATTACCCTATTTTAGGATAGAACCTGCATGGGCCACCATAAAAATGTGTCACGACCCGCACCCGGAAGTTCGGGCACGAGTACGTGGGTACGTCCAGCCTACGCCGCAGAGTCGGCGGTAGTACGCTGTCTAGGTTAATCCAAAGTTACTAACTAGCTCATTCACAACAACATAGGCAAGATAATAATGAGAAATGAAACTTAAGATTGCAACTGAAAGTAAATGTGACAACAGATTCAAATGTTTAAGTACAGAAATTCCAAAATAAAATCGGGGACAAACCCGATTAAATAAGATAAGAAACAGAAATGAAAGATAGCTACTACTAGCTACTCAGCAGCAGGGGTCTCCTGGGTGGGTTCTGGCTCCTCATAGGTGTCATCAGTACCCTCATAAGGACCATAATAGGTAGGGGCAAGATCCTCATCATCGCCTAAATCCACAGATCCAGTCAGGAAAGGAGCAAAGTACACAGTGCACAACAATGTTAAACTAAATATTTATGACAATTAAATATTGAATATCATGTTAAGGAACTGCATAAAGAATGTTAACATTTCAGAGTCAAAACTATAAACCGGAATATGAGAAAACAGAAGTAAATGAGCAGGAAATGAAGCTACAACAGTCAGCAAGAAATATAACATGACTAGAAACTTTCTGTATGAAACTTGTGTTTGTTTTTAGAATACTTAGTTGGCATGTAGGGGTTTATAAGGCTAATCCGGCCGTCATAAACGGCTATTATTCACGAATAATCAAGATCCGGCTGATGGACAGTCGTGTACCAACAGCTATTATTCACGACAAGGGGAAGGGTAAACTACATGCCTTTCAGTATTCTCCCACCCGACATGATAACAAGACATAAATTCCAAATATTCAAGACATGAAAATATAGTATTCTAACACTACGTGTAATCAGCAAGAGTACTAGTAAAACAGGAAATTAATTATCACAATATATAGATTTAACTTGAAGTGCAGGTACTTGCCTGTTGTTTGGATCGTTTAATTTGGTTCTTGGAAGAAATTTCCACAGATGAGTCCAAAAGCTGAAATAGACATTACCATCATGCTCAGAAGATGTCAAATAGCTAGAAACGCCTGTCCTTGGGTCCAATTTGGAGACAAGGGCAAAAACGGCAGTTTCGGGTCAAAACGGGGTCCGCCGTTGGGCCCGCTTTGCACCGAAAAATGTGTCCGGGTCAAAAGTCTCCAAATTCACCAAACTTAGTGCCAACAGGTCAGGAACGCTGATACGAACCCAACGGAACTTCCAGATTTGGATTCCGATGAGCCGAACACAAAATCGCCCGTCGAGCGGGGCCTTTGGGGCCCACGACACGCGATTTCGTCAACGTTCTCAGAATCGAACCAAACTTGACCCACAGGACCAGCGTATCGCTACGAGTCCGATGGCGCAAGTTTCGTCTCGATCTGACGAGTGTGCACGAAGTTAGGGCAAATTGCCGAAAAGGCGGATACGGAGCGATGTCCGCGGATACGCGTTGATTCCGGTGTGCACGCACACCCGAATCAGCTTCTGCGAAGTCTCACACGTCCGTATCGACGCTGCGCACGTGTCTGTGAAGACCGCGCGCGACCAAGTCGTCCCGTTTGGCGGGACGTACTCGGTTCCGGGGTGAAACAGGGTCTGGTTTTTCCTGTTTTTGGATCGCGGTGTGCGATCACCACAGGACGCGGTGCCCCGAACAGTTTATCCGGACACCGAGAGGGTCACACAGGCTTCACAACGCAATTTGCAGAATTGAAAACGGAGCTACGAGGCGAAAGTTACATGTACCTGAAGGGGACCTGAAAACAGGGTCGAACTGTGTCCGTGTCGTGTCCGACACGACGACACAAAACAGCAGAAATAGGGTTAGGGTTTTGGGGACTCTGGACGGCGGAGGGGCGGAGATCGGTGGCCGGAGGGCTTGGGGGGTTAGGGTTTAAATAGAGAGAGCGGAGGCTGAGGCGGCCGGTGGAGCGGCGTGGAAGGCGGAGGAGGTGGTCGTGGCGTCGTGGGCGAGGTCGCCGGAGGACGTGGCGGGCGGAGCGGAGCCGGACGCGGCGGCTCCGCCGGAGAACCCGGTCGCAGGGGGAGAGGGTCGCAGCGGGTCGGGCGGGTGGCTCGCGGGTCGGGTCTGACCCGACCCGACCCGGCAAGAACGGGCGGATGGGCTGGGCTGGGCTTCGGCCCACTGGGCCGGGCCGGCCCAGAAGAAATAAAATTAAAATTAAAAATAATATAAATAATAAATATAATATTAATAATAAAACAGTTAATTTAATTAATTAATCAGAAAATTGTTTTTAGGTATTTAAAAATAGTTCTGGGGCCCAGAAAAATCCAGAAAAAATACCCTAAGTCCAGTTTTCCATTTTACACCCAAAAATATTATTTTCATGATATTTTAATATTATTTATTGCCAATTAAAAATCATTTATTAATTGAAAAGATGATTTTAATTACAGAAAAATTCACAGAAAATTCCAGAAAATTGGGAAAAATCCAAGATTTAATAATTTGAGAAATTAGGGGGTTTACAGTTATCCCCTAACAAAGTTCACGTACCTCTCCTAGACATGCTAGTCTATTTTTCTGTACTTTGTGCAACTCCCAGATACGTTACTTTGAGCCTCGTATGAGACGCACAAATATCGTCACCAACGTACGTATTTAAATTCCCAGACCTGTACCCATCCCTGTTCCAATAGAGATTTGAGGCCCAACATGCACCTATTTTGCCCAGACAAAAATACGATAATATTCTACACTGAGTATACTACATTTAGTGTATTGACACCGCAAGAAAATTATGACCATACCTGCCTCTAAATAATTGGAGAACACCGTGCGCAGTATTTATTAATTAATAAATATGATTGCCCGTGTTACCCAAGAAAACCAGGCCCAGACCCTGCCCAGGCTCACCCCCACCCCCTCAGGACCCTCACACAGTTTTTTCCTTCAATTCTGTGAATTTTAGTATTTTTAGGAATCAGATGTTTTCCCAGACAATTTCGTAAATTGCATAAATTCCCAAAATAGGGCCTTTATACAATTTATAAAACTACAGGGACTGTTCTGCAAATTTGCAGTACGAGGTGTCACCTCCTCATTGGCCGGTGAACCTGCACCGTCCATTTGGAGGTGGGATCCACCCGAAAATATCCCAAAAATATCTTGTAAATATCTCAAGATATTTTACTTAAAATATCTATATAATTTTTCTATAAAAGAAAAAGAAATAAAAAATAAAATCAAAACTAAAAAAAACCTAACCCTAAGCAGCCGCTGGCTACCCCCCCCCCCCCTCGCCGGAGCGGCTACCCCCCCTCGCCGAAGCGGCGACCCGACCCTTCGCCGGATCGGCAACCCGACCCCTCCCAGCGGCGAGCCTCCCCCTTGCCCGCGGTGAGCCTCCCCCCCAACTGGCCCCGACCCTCTCTCTTCCTCCGGCCCCCATCTCCACCGCCACCCCCATCACAGCCCGCCTCCACCGCCGACGTCGGCCCCCGCCCTTCTCGACCTCCTCCTCTCTCTTCCTCCTCCACTTTCCCCCCCACGAGCCCCCTTCCCGACCTCCTCCTCCTCCTCCTCTTCTCCTTCCCCCCCCCCCCCCGAGCCCCTTTCCCCGACCCCCCTCGACCTCCACCCCCTCGGCCACTCCCCGTCCGGCCAGCGCCCAGCCGTCCTCCGCCTGACGACTCCCCAGCTCCACCCGACCTCCTTCCTGACTTTCTCCCCCACGATCCCGAGCAGCACCTCAAACCACCATGTCCACCACCCATCACCACCACATGTCTTCCTCCGGCGACGTCCTGAGCCACCACGGCGAAGCCTCGGCGAGTCCCCGCTGAACTCTGAAAGGACACAGTGACCAGGACACAGCACAGCAGCCCGGACACGTCCAGGACACAAATCCTGTGTCGAATCGACACACAGATACGGGAAATTAAGTTTCCACGGAGCCATGTTCAGGTTACCCGTTTTATCTTCTCGTAATTTTGTTTTTAATTCCGTCAGTTGTGACATGTAGGCTATGTAACCATCTCGATGCCCGTGCAACCCGCTCGGAGCATCGCGTCCAGTGGCGATCGCGAACCGCGATCCAAATACAGGAAAAATAATAACCCGATTCACACCAGAACTGAGTATGCCCCGCCAAACGGGACGACTTGATCGCACGCGGTCTTTACCAAAATGTGCGCGCCGTTGATACGGACGTACGAGATTTCGTAGAAGTTGATTTGGATGTACGTGCACACCAGAATCAACGCGTATCCGCCGACAACGTCCCGTATCCGCCTGTTTTGGAACACGCTGCAACTTTGTGTACACGCATCGGATCAAAACGAAACTTGCGCCATCGGACTTGTAGCAATACGCTGGTCCTATGATCCAAGTTTGGTTCGATTCTGAGAACGTTGACAAAATCCCGTATTGTGGGTCCCACAGGCTCTACTTGACGGGCGATTTTGTGATCGGCACATCGAAATTCAGTTCTGGACATTCCGTTGGGTTCGTATCGACGTTCTGGACTTGTTGACACTAAGTTTGGTAAATTTGGAGACCTTTGACACTGACACATTTTTTGGTGCAAAGCGGCCCACATGTGGACCCCGCTTTAACCAGAAACTGTCATTTTTGCCCCTGTGTCCAAATTGGACTTAAGGACAGGCATTTCTAGCTATTTAATATTTTCTGAGACTGTTAGTGATATTTATTTTAGTATCCGGAGACGTTTATTCTGAGGTTATAGTTCCTGACACTTGATACTTGACATCTGGACGTTACATATTTGCAGCTCTCTTGCCAGGCAAGTATACCTTGCCTTGTTGTACTGTTTAAATTTAGTTATTGTTAGTTACATGTTTATTTATTATATAAATGTGCGCGTCCGAGCAGACTCGGGTGCAGTCAACGAAGGCGTTGACGTTAGGAGTAGTATCTGACTTAGTGTCTAGTAGACCCACCTAAAGTTGTGAAGTTATTGATATAACTTCCCAGGCCTTGACACGTATCATTACACATCGCAGAGTGAGTTCATGTAGGGACGCGTGCCTCATGCGCGACTGGCCATCAGTGTGAGCAACACGTGTAGCGGTATGTAGCTCAGTTGTTTATTTCATAGAGACTTGCATCATAGTATGAGATGTCCACGTCATTTTTACGATTTGTACATCTACATTGGGCGGGAAAGACATCTAGTAGGCGTATGGGACCCCCCCTGATATATACTCAAGTTACCATGCTCTTCGGAGATGGGGATTACGGTATATATAGCGAGTTACCATACTCTTCGGAGATGGGGTATTCCTGTTACCATGCTTCTCGGAGATGGGGTAGTGGTTTTTCTTGTTCCCGTTATCATGCTCCGAGGAGGATGGGGTATTCCTGTTACTCGTGCGTCCGGGAGCATATGACACATATACTAGCCAGTCAGGACGATTGGTGAATTACGTCAGCATATGTCAGGCCTACACATCCCCATGCGTACTACAAGGTCTTTAAATTGTATTCACTTAGATGGTTAGCACACCCCAGTTATTTATTCAGTATTTACATACATGGCATGTTGTTTTTCTGTATCTTGTTATGTCCCTCTGAGGACCTGGTCCCTTTCCAGGCGTAGATGTTCATGAGTATTCACAGGAGCGCAAATCCGGACAGGCTACTTATATTTCGAGGAGATCTTAGAGCCTCGTGATTGTCAGATGTTGTTCTTATATGGTGTGTATCTGGTTCCTTTTTATATTCTATTTCGGCAGTAGATTTATTTCCATCTGACTGTCATTCTTAGATATCTGTATTGAGATCTAGTTACATGGTTATTAGTTATTCATATGTTTATGTGATTTCTGTGGATGAGATTTAGATATTACCCTATGACTTGTGATCAGTTTTACCACTTATGAATTATTGTTCATTATACAGCGTACGCTCGTATATATGGTTTCCATATATTAGAGTTGCCATATATACAGGCGACTGGCATGCTTACGTGTCATAGTCCTACGTATTTTGGGACTGGGACGTGACATATTTTTAGTGGTGGCCCATGCAGGTCAGAGCATATTGTCTCGGTTTCGTTACTGTACCGAGCAAGCCTGCACCTAGGATTAGAGGATAGGATCTCATCCATAATTGACTATGACTTATCTTTCTTCCAGTCTGTCCTACTTACACAAATACATCCTCCTTGATTCATGTGCTTCCCTGATAATTCCTCGAGTATAGCCCCTGCTAGAATATAGAAATCCCTGTTGATAGGATGATAATTAGAGTAGTATTCCTATTAAGAATACAACTAGGGCTTTAACACATCCCTAAGTTTAGGATACCAAATGAACCCTAGTCTTCCATATTACCTAATAAACCCTAGCATCACTACCTATAGATTAACTTACCATCATCCCTTGATGTATTTATGTATGACTTGAGTGTAGTAAAAATACTACTAGGATTAGTTAGAAAATTGACCATAGTGTTGACCCTAGTCTTGAGGAACCAATAGAAATCCAAGGTTGAATACTAGGACTAAACCTCATCCAAAGTTTGGATAAACCCAGTTTTACGCCAGAGACCCTTTACCCTTGTTAGCATAAAACCCATTTGACCGTTGTTGGCATAAGAGCCAAACAACTGCCTAGTTGGCGTAAAAGCTAAATGACCCTCTTATTGGCGTAGAAACCTAATTGTTCAGAAGCTTGTCCCCTTTATGACAACTGCTACCCACGTTCTCTTAGTCTTCTTTATCCTGCGTCATGCAAGCCACATAGGTAACTGCCCTGCGTAAACCTGACGATTCATGACTAATAGATAACCAGCGTAGAGTAACCTGATTAGGCATAAAAAAATATAATGATAGGATATGAGCGTATTGTTACAGCTTTAGCTTTCCCCAGGCATAACCCAATCTTGTGCATTAGAGGCAGAGATACGCCTTGAGCCTTGTGCAAAAAGAAACAGCTTTTGACGGGACATCTGGTTTTGTCTTACCTCAAGCGTATATGGCTTGTATCTATTAAGTCACTTAAACGACAACCTGGATCCCCGTGCGAATCATCATCACAACCGCCCTCTTGATCATTGTACAAGTACTTTTGTCAGATAGCAGGATTCACTAATTTTGACTGACAAACTCATGAGTTTCTCGTACAATTTTATGCTGCAACGTATGCTAGACTTTACGCAGGAGATTTTACGCGCGTACTTATCACGTTGGCAGATTTTATGCAAACCTTTTAGGCAAACTTTACGCAGACAGACTTTTATACAGACTTTACGGCCCGCTAAGTTTAGGCGCAGATTTTTAGCGTAAAACTTTTACGCTCAGACTTTTACCCAGACTTTTACGCAGACTGTTACGCACATACTTTTTACGCGGACAGCTCTGATATCCCTACTTTACGCGGACTTTCTTGAAATCTCTGTTTTAGGCGGACAACCTATAGTGTATATTAAGATTGTAGAACTTCAAAGGCCATGCTTCTTTTGGGTCAACTAGCGACTTAGACAAGGAATTAGAATTATAACTGTAGAGATTGTAGAGTCTTGTCTTTTTGTGAATTTGAATTGTTTTTATAATTTCTCATATCATAATCTAGCGTACTTATATTTACTATACTACCTTGACTTATACTGCTATTATAGCCTAGTTTTACAAGCTTATTCTTTATCAAACTTGTTCATAATATATGTATTATTGGAGTACTACACTAATATATTTTAGAATCAGTGTATTACGGTCTGATCAACCATGGTGCACTTGGTTCGCCCTTCGCATAACTACTTTACGTGGATTGAGATATATAGTAATTAGTAGACAGATGTACTTGCCCTCTAGATATGTCTGAGCATATCATATCAGTTACCTAACTGTGCTGATACGAATATGTGAATAGGAATTACCAAAATAGGATTTCAATCCATAACTGCCTTGACAATTCCCATTTGAACTCTTTAAATGCCTTGAATCCCCACACTTCAAAATCTATTATCTCCCCCTTGAACTCTTGATTATTGCTTTCCGTCTTCCCTTATTTCGAAAAGACAAAACCTCGTACTTAGTATAAATACGAATAGTGTACTGTTTCTGTAGCCATTTCTGTTTGTTTCTTGGGTAATTACCAAACCCTATTATTAAACTTGATTTCAGTATATAAATTGTGCTACCTTTAGATGACCCTTCGCTACCTACCTACGTTTTATTGCGTTCCTGATACGTGCATCCCTATGGCAGCATAAAATTTTTGCCTCGTAACTTGGGTCAAGTTCAGAACTCAAATGTTACGATAAAAAAATGTATCATTTTGCTGACAGGGGTCTAAATGGATTTTACCTGAATAAGCAATTGACTGACTCCTGAATGAATAGCAGCACCTATGACTAGGTTGACTTGTAAGGATCCATAATTCCTATGGACCGACTCACCAAGACATCACATTTCTTACCTTTAGAGTTGGCCAGTCTGTAGAAGCTTTAGCTAACATATATATGAGACAAATCGTAAGATTTCATGGCATACCAGTCAGCATTGTACCAGACAAGGATTCGCGTGACCAGAGTTGGTGGTCAATACCGTAGAGACAGTTAAGTAAATACAAGAACACTGGCGAGCAGTGCAAGACAGACAGAAGCAGTTGGCAGACCGTCATCATCGTCCCTTGGAATTCAAAGAGGACGATCATGTCATCTTGAGGATATCACCTACTAGAGGAATCATTAGATTCGGAGGACACAGCAAGTTGAGTCCAAGGTATATTGTACCATTGACGTGCTGTAAAGAGTAGGAGTAGTGGCATATCAACTTGCGCTACCACCTTTATTTGAGGGAGTACTTGATGTATTCCACGTATCGCAACTCAGGCGATATGTGACAGATAGCAGTCATGTTCTCAACCATTCGGAGATCACCATTAGGCCGAGCATGTCGTATCAAGAGCAACCCATGAGAATCCTTGATCATCGAGAAAAAGGTATTGAGGAATCAGTCTATTCCCTTGGTCCACGTAGCATGGAAGCATGGCGCGCCAGGAGAATCTACTTGGAAGCGTGTGGACGATATACGTAAACATTTTTCGAACCTATTCGTAAACCAAGATATAAATTACTTTGTTAAATTATGTCTTGTGCCGTCTTTGACTTCTACCGTGGCTTAGTTTTAATTTCGAGGACAAAATTTTTATAAGTTGGGTAGATTGTAAACTCTCTCGACCAGATTCCAGTATTTTAGGATTATTTTTAACAATTTAGGATTTTTGGCAATATTTTAATTAATTATCCTATTGACTTGTGCACCTGTCCATCACCAAATTATTTGGAGCTTTACCTTGACTGTTATCCCCGAACAAAGTTCACGTACCTCTCCTAGACATGCTAGTCTATTTTCCTGCACTTTGTGCAACTCCCAGATACGTTACTTTGAGCCTCGTATGAGACGCACAAATATCGTCACCAACGTACGTATTTAAATTCCCAGACCTGTACCCATCCCGGTTCCAACAGAGATTTGAGGCCCAACATGCACCTGTTTTGCCCAGACAAAAATACGATAATATTCTACACTGAGTATACTACATTTAGTGTATTGACACCGCAAGAAAATTATGACCATACCTGCCTCTAAATAATTGGAGAATACCGTGCGCAGTATTTATTAATTAATAAATACGATTGCCCGTATTACCCAAGAAAACCAGGCCCAGACCCTGCCCAGGCTCACCCCTACCCCCTCAGGACCCTCACACAGCTTTTTCCTTCAATTCTGTGAATTTTAGTATTTTTAGGAATCGGGTGTTTTCCCAGACAATTTCGTAAATTGCACAAATTCCCAAAATAGGGCCTTTAAGCAATTTATGAAACTACAGGGACTGTTCTGCAAATTTGCAGTACGAGGTGTCACCTCCTCATTGGCCGGTGAACCTGCACCGTCCATTTGGAGGCGGGACCCACCCGAAAATATCCCGAAAATATCTTATAAATATCTCAAGATATTTTACTTAAAATATCTATATAATTTTTCTATAAAAGAAAAAGAAATAAAAAATAAAATCAAAACTAAAAAAAACCTAACCCTAAGCAGCCGCTGGCTACCCCCCCCTCGACGGAAAGGCTACCCCCCCTCGCCGGAGCGGCGACCCGACCCCTCGCCGGAGCGGCAACCCGACCCCTCCCCGCGGCGAGCCTTCCCCCCCGAGCTGGCCCCGGCCCTCTCTCTTCCTCCGGCCCCCATCTCCACCGCCACCCCCATCACAGCCCGCCTCCACCGCCATCGTCGGCCCCCGCCCTTCTCGACCTCCTCTCTCTTTCTCCTACACATTCCCCCCCACGAGCCCCCTTCCCGACCTCCTCCTCCTCCTCCTCTTCTCCTTTTCCCCCCCCCGAGCCCCTTTCCCAGACCCCCCTCGACCTCCACCCCCTCGGCCACTCCCCGTCCGGCCGCCCTTCGCCTGACGACTCCCCAGCTCCACCCGACCTCCTTCCTGACTTCCTCCCCCACGATCCCGAGCAGCACCTCAAACCACCATGTCCACCACCCATCACCACCACATGTCTTCCTCCGACGATGTCCTGAGCCGCCACGGCGAAGACTCGGCGAGTCCCCGCTGAACTCTGACCGGACACAGTGACCTCACAGCACAGTAGCCCGGACACATCCAGGACACAAATCCTGTATCGAATCGACACACGGACACGGGAAATTCAGTTTCCATGGAGCCCTGTTCAGGTAACCCGTTCTATCTCCTCGTAATTTCATTTTTAATTCCGTCAGTTGTGACACGTAGGCTATGTAACCATCTCGATGCCCGTGCAACCCGCTCGGAGCATCGCGTCCTGTGGCGATCGCGAACCGCGATCCAAATACAGGAAAAACAACGACCCGATCCACACCGAAACTGAGTACGCCCCGCCAAACGGGATGACTTGGTCGCACGCGGTCTTTACCAAAATGTGCGCGCCGTTGATACGACGTGCGAAATTTTGCAGAAGTTGATTTGGATGTGCGTGCACACCAGAATCAACGCGTATCCGCCGACAACGTCCCGTATCCGCCTGTTCTGGAACATGCTGCAACTTTGTGTACACGCGTCAGATCAAAATGAAACTTGCGCCATCGGACTCGTAGCAATACGCTGGTCCTATGATCCAAGTTTGGTTCGATTCTGAGAACGTTGACAAAATCCCGTATCGAGGGCCCTATAGGCTCCACTTGACGGACGATTTTGTGATCGGCACATCAGAATCCAGTTCTGGACATTCCGTTGGATTCGTATCGACATTCTGGACTTGTTGACACTAAGTTTGGCAAATTTGGAGACCTTTGACCCTGACACGTTTTTCGGTGCAAAGCGGCCCACATGTGGACCCCGCTTTAACCAGAAACTGTCATTTTTGCCCCTGTGTCCAAATTGGACTTAAGGACAGGCGTTTTTAGCTATTTAATATTTTTTGAGACTGTTAGTGATGTTTATTTCAGTATCCGGAGACGTTCATTCTGAGGTCATAGTTTCTGACACTTGATACTTGACATCTGGACGTTACATATTTGCAGCTCTCTTGCCAGGCAAGTATACCTTGCCTTATTGTACTGTTTAAATTTAGTTATTGTTAGTTACATGTTTATTTATTATATAAATGTGCGCGTCCGAGCAGACTCGGGTGCAGTCAACGAAGGCGTTGACGTTAGGAGTAGTATCTGACTTAGTGTCTAGTAGACCCACATAAAGTTGTGAAGTTATTGATATAACTTCCCAGGCCTTGACACGTATCATTATACGTCACAGAGTGAGTTCATGTATGGACGCGTGCCTCATGCGCGACTGGCCATCAGTGTGAGCAACACATGTAGCGGTATGTAGCTCAGTTGTTTATTTCATAGAGACTTGCATCATAGTATGAGATGTCCACGTCGTTTTTACGATTTGTACATCTACATTGGGCGGGAAAGACATCTAGTAGGCGTATGGGATACCCCCCCTGATATATACTCAAGTTACCATGCTCTTCAGAGATGGGGATTACGGTATATATAGCGAGTTACCATACTCTTCGGAGATGGGGTATTCCTGTTACCATGCTTCTCGGAGATGGGGTAGTGGTTTTTCTTGTTCCCGTTACCATGCTCCGAGGAGGATGGGGTATTCCTGTTACCCGTGCGTCCGGGGGCATATGACACATATACTAGCCAGTCATGACGATTGGTAAATTACGTCAGCATATATCAGGCCTACACATCCCCATGCGTACTACAAGGTCTTTAAATTGCATTCACTTAGATGGTTAGCACACCCCAGTTATTTATTCAGTATTTACATACATGGCATGTTGTTTTTCTGTATCTTGTTATGTCCCTCTGAGGACCTGGTCCCTTTCCAGGCGTAGATGTTCATGAGTATTCACAGGAGCGCAGATCCGGACAGGCTACTTATATTTCGAGGAGATCTTAGAGCCTCGTGATTGTCAGATGTTGTTCTTATATGGTGTGTATCTGGTTCCTTTTTATATTCTATTTCGGAAGTAAATTTATTTCCATCTGACTGTCATTCTTAGATATCTGTATTGAGATCTAGTTACATGATTATTGGTTATTCATATGTTTATGTGATTTCTGTGGATGAGATTTAGATATTACCCTGTGACTTGTGATCAGTTTTACCACTTATGAATTATTGTTCATTATACAGCGTACGCTCGTATATATGGTTTCCATATATTGGAGTTGCCATATATACAGGCGGCTGGCATGCTTACGTGTCCTAGTCCTACGTATTTTGGGACTGGGGCGTGACACAGGCCAAGCCAAGAGACCATTCCAGCAGACCCAGCAGCACCAGGGTCAGGGTCGTGCGCCCTTCCGGTAGTCGCCCCAGCAGCAGAGACAGGGACAGCAGCAGGGTCAGAGGTAACCCATTATTTGCCCTTTCTGTAGGAAGCCAGGGCACGGATGGGACATATGCAGAAAGAGGCTGGACAGATGTTTGTTGTGTGGCGCCGCAGATCACCAGCTGAAGGATTATCCTTCAGCACTTGCTCGTACAACTCAGGGCGGAGGAGCCGCCTAGAGGGGACCAGCCAGAGCACTTGCAGCACAGCAGAGAGGACAGCCTTTACAGACTCAGCAGCAGAGGTTTGCTCAGCACCAGCATCAGCACCGAGGAGGACAGCAAGGGCAAGCTTTTGCCCTGACCGTAGACGAGGCCGAGCCCGTTGGTGATGTTATCTCAGGTTCTGTTCTTCTTGATTCCATTCCAGCACTTGCTTTATTTGATTCTGGTGCTTCCTATAGCTTTGTGTCTGTATCTTTTGCTGTTAGACACCATCTTGTTGCTGAACCTTTAGCTAGACTCTACAAGATCATGACCGGGGGTGGTATCATCCTAGTCAGTGATGTCTACAGAGACCGGAGAGTTACCTTGGGAGGCCGGGAGTTGAGTGTGTGCCTACTCGTAATGCCACTTCCGAGCTACGACATTGTACTCAGGATGGATTGGCTGAGTACGCATTGTGCTAGTATAGATTGTCGTGGAGGCAGAGTGTTGTTTAGTCCACCGGGTGAGCCAGAGTTTCAGTTTGCCAGAGGAGCAGCGGAGCAGACCGAGGGAGTCTTCTGTGGAGCCCTGGTGGTAGAGCCGAGGTTGCTACATCCACTGATAGAGGAGTACATAGATGTCTTTCCGGAGGAGTTGCCAGGGTTACCTCCGAACAGAGATGTGGAGTTCTCTATAGACTTGGTGCCAGGCGCGAAGCCGATATCCCAGCACGTCTATAGAGTCAGCAACAGTGAGCTGATAGAGTTGAAGAAGCAGGTGGATGAGCTTCAAGACAAGGGATTTATCAGATCTACTTCTTCTCCGTGGGGTGCTCCGGTACTTTTTTTGCCGAAGAAGGATGGGTCGATACGGATGTGTATCGGCTACAGGGCTCTGAACAACCTCACAATCAAGAACAAGTATCCGCTGCCGCGTATTGATGATCTTTTTGACCAGTTGAGCGAAGCGAGGGTATTTTCCAGGATTGATCTGAGGACAGGCTACCACCAGGTGAAGGTCAGGAAGGAGGATATTACAAAGCCAGCTTTTCGGACCAGATATGGACAGTATGAGTTCATGGTGATGCCGTTTGGGTTGACTAATGCCCCGGCAGTGTTCATGAATCTGATGAACAAGGTGTTCTATCAGCATCTGGACAGGTTTGTGGTGGTGTTTATAGATGATATCTTGGTGTATTCGAAGACCCCAGAGGAGCACGAGGAGCATCAGAGGATAGTGCTGGAGACTCTCAGGAAGGAGAAGCTTTATGGAAAGCTTTCGAAGTGTGAGTTCTTCCTTGACAAGGTTGAATTCCTTGGTCATGTGGTGACTGGAGAGGGGATCTCGGTGGATCCGAGGAAGATTATGGCAGTTGAGGCATGGAGTGCTCCGAGTTCAGTAGCCGAGGTCAGGAGTTTCCTGGGGCTGGCAGGTTACTACAGGAGATTTGTCCAGAATTTTTCCCGGATTGCAGAGACGTTGTCCAGGCTGACTCGGAAGTACGTGGAGTTTGTTTGGTCAGAGGAGTGCCAGATCACCTTTGATGACCTGAAGACGAGGTTGATGACAGATCCAGTGTTGACGTTGCCATCAGGTTCTGGAGTTTTCACTATCTATAGTGATGCATCGGGGAAGGGACTGGGTTGTGTGTTGTAGCAGAATAGGAGGGTGATTGCCTATGCTTCCAGGCAATTACGTCCTCATGAGAAGAACTACCCTACCCACGATTTGGAGTTGGCAGCGGTTATCTTTGCTCTGAAGTTGTAGAAATACTATTTATACGGAGAGCGTGTGGAGATCTTTACAGACCACAAGAGCTTGAAGTATGTGTTTACCCAAAAAGAGCTGAACATGATGCAGAGGAGATGGTTGGAGTTGATGAAAGACTTCGACATATTATTGCAGTACCATCCAGGGAAGGCGAACGTAGTTGCGGATGCGTTGAGCAGGTATCCGGTAGCTATGTGCCTGACTACAGATCATTATCTTCTGGCAGATCTAGAGAGCTTGGGCATTGAGGTGATAGTGCCTGTAGTTGAGATGCAGATGTGGGGACTGCAGATTCAGTCAGAGTTGGTAGACCGGATCAGGGCTACACTGTTTGAGGATGAGTTCCTGAGGAACATCAGGACGCAGGTTCAGATTGGTTTATCAGATGACTTCACCATTGCTGATGATGGTTCATTGCGGCACGGTACCAGGTTGTGTCTGCCGAGTAGGTCGTTGCACGAGGAGGTTCTTCAGGAGGCGCATCGGTCCCAGTATTCTATGTATCCAGGTGCTAACAAGATGTATAGAGATCTGAGAGAGCATGTATGGTGGTACGGGATGAAGCGGGAGGTAGCACGCTTCGTATTCCGATGCTTAGTGTGCCAGCAGGTGAAGGCAGAGAGGCAGAGGCCATGAGGTTTGCTCCAGCCGTTACCCATTCCGGAGTGGAAATGGGAGCATGTGACCATGGATTTTGTTTCTGGACTTCCCGCGATTTGGGTCATCGTGGACAGGTTGACCAAATCGGCCAACTTTCTACCATTTAAAGTGGGTACATCTACAGAGAGACTAGCAGAGATATATGTGCACCAGATAGTCAGACTGCATAGAGTTTCTGTGAGCATAGTATCAGACCGGGATAGTCGCTTTACTTCGTATTTCTGGAGGAGTCTGCAGGCTAGCTTGGGCACCCAGCTCAAGTTTAGTAGCGCATATCACCCACAGACAGATGGTCAGTCAGAGAGGACCATTCAGACACTTGAGGACATGCTTCACACTTGTGTTTTGGATTTCAGAGGCTCTTGGGAGGATCACTTGCACTTGATAGAGTTTGCTTACAACAACAGCTACCAAGCCAGTATCGAGATGTCACTATTCAAGGTGTTGTATGGACGGAGGTGTCGCACTCTGTTATCATGGGATGATATAGGAGAGAGAGCTTTGCTTGGCCCAGAGATGGTGGTTGATGCAGCGGAGAAGGTCAAGCTCATTAGAGATAGACTTCGGGTGGCGCAGGACAGGCAGCGGCATTGGGCTGATAGCCACCGGAGACCTTTGGAGTTCGAGGTATAGCTTAGAATCTAGATTTTATTTTTGTGTTTGCTTGTGATTGCTTGTTTTAGACTAAGTACAGAGACCTTGTTTGTGCTAGGTTGGAGATCTGGTGTTCCTGAGGATTTCTCCGACGCGGGACACTATTTGCTTCGGTGGAGGCGGGAAGCTTAGCACATGTTTCGTCGGACCCTTCAGCATCCTTGAGAGGGTCGGTACCGTGGTGTATAAGCTTGAGTTGCCGCCTACGCTGAAGGGAGTTCATGATGTGTTCCACGTGTCGCAGTTGAGACGGTACGTGGCGGATCTCAGTCACGTATTGGATCACTCAGAGATCGTGGTGGGCTCTACTCTTAGCTATCTAGAGCAGCCGATGGAGATTCTGGATCGACGGGAGAAGGTGTTGAGGAACCAGACTATTCCCTCGGTTCGCGTCGCGTGGAGGCATCACTCTCCAGGTGAGTCGACCTGGGAGAGGGAGGATGAAATGCGCGAGCGATACCCCTATCTTTTCGAGCCCTGAGGTATGGTTCTTTCCTTGCATTCCTGTCCTAGTTTCGTCTTTTAATTTCGAGGACAAAATTATTTTAAGGAGGGTAGGCTTGTCACTACCCGATTCTAGAAAATAGGGTTATTTTTTATTTTTTATTTGGTAAATTGTGTATTGTATATAATTAATTATATTTATATTTAATTAGTGATTGTATTATTTTTAAATGATTGTTTTAGGGTTTTGGCTAGCCTGGACCCATGTCAGACCCTAGTGGACCCATGTCCGACCCAACCCACACCCTTGTGAGACCTATTTTTGGGTTTTAGAATATTTATTATATTTTTAGTGGGTTAGTTGGAGAGATTTGGAGTTAGTTTGAGTGCTTTTGGAACCCGAAACCCAAACCCAAGTGAGAGGAGGGCATTTTGGACATTTGGAGACTTTGGAAACCTACTTTACCACTTGGCCGGCCTATTCCCAGCCCCATTCCCGCACACCACAGCAGCCCCTCCCTATTTCCTTCTTCTTCTTCTTCTTCTTCTTCTTCTTCTTCTTCTTCTTCCCCACTTCTTCTTTCTTCTTCTTTCTTCTTCTTTTTTTCTTCCAAGTAAGTTCTCTCCATTTTTCTTCCTTTTTTCTTCCATTCCTTCTTCTTTATGTGAACCCTAACCTTATGATTTTCCCTAACCTAGGTGTTTAGAGCCTAGACTTAGTGTGGAGGCTAGATTTGGAGGGTTGGAACTTGAGGGAGATAATTTCAAGTGGATTGGAGACTTTGGCCTTGGAATTCCAACTTCCAAGAGGTAAACCCTAACTTTTCCCTTGCTAATTACCCTTATGTAGTGTAATTAGTAGTTTAGAACCTTCCTAGACCCTAAGCCTACCCGTGGGAGGAAGTTGGAACTAGTTTGGTTGTGTTTGGAGACTTTGACACTAGGTTTTATGTCAATTTCGGGTGAAATCCGAGATTGGCCCAATTTTGGGTGATGCCCTAGGTTAGACGGACCTTGGTAGACGATTTTGGGTGTCTTGAGGGGTAGTGCGTGTCTCCGTTCGAACACGGGAAGTCGTGTCGCGAAAAAATGGGCGTTTCGGGCGTTTTTGGAGTTTTTGTCGTCGCCAATTCTAAGTGCGTGCGCATTTTTGCCACGGGCCTAGAATCGACGCATTAGTATTTTTTCTAGGATCTAGACATCGTTTAGAACCCGTGGGTAAATTTTGGGCCAATTCCGGGTTGGTTTGGTGTGCGTTTCAGGAGTTTTTCCGAACCGCACACCGCGTGTTCGTCGAAATGACCGAACAGCCATTTCGACTTGGTTTCCTAGTTTTGGGCTCGTGCGCGCATTGGGTTAGCTTCAGAGAGTGTGTGCTAGATTCTCGAATTATATTATATATATATATAGGTGTTCGTGTGCGAAGGGGTGGTTGTGTGAGTGTTGGTGAGTGTTGTTGTGTTTTGTGTTGTGTTGCTTGTGTTTATATATATATATATATATATATATATATATATATATATATATGAGTCTATATATATTTATAGATATGTGTTGTATGTATACATATTTGTGTGTGTATATACCTATATTTGTGTGTGTATGTGTATCTATATGAGCGTGTATATATATATATATATATATATATATATATGTTTGAGTGTGTGTGTGTGTGTATATGTATATAAATATATATCTATGTGTATGTGTATGTGTATGTGTATATATATATATATATATATATATATATATATATATATATATATATGTTAGTGTGTGTATATATATATATATATATATAGTGGTATATATATATATGTATATATATATGTGTGTCTGTGTGTGTGATTGAGTGTATGGGTGTGCGTGTGTATGTGCGTGTAGCAGCGAGGTTGTGCAGCGAGGCAGCGCAGCGTGGCACCTCCAGTAGGCAGCGCCGCAGCGCACAGCGCGCTGCTGTGCAGCGTGCACAGCAGCAGCAGCAGCAACAACATCTTAAGCAGCAGCAGCAGCATCTTAAGCAGCAACAGCATTTTAAGCAGCAGCAGCAGTAGTACAAGCAACAGCAGCAGCTGCAGCAGCAGCAGATGTTCGCAGCAGCAGCTAGGCAGGCATTGGCGTAGCGAGGGGGGTGTGAGAGAGATATAGATAGATAGTTATAGAGATATAGATAGATAGATAGTTAGATAAATATATAGCTAGTTAGATAAATAGATAGTTAGATAGATACGTAGATAGATAGATAGATAGGTAGGTGGATAGATAGATATATCTATAGATAGATAGGTAGTTATCTATCTATATGTATAGATATATATACATATAGCTATATAGAGGTATAGATATTAGATAGTTATATATACATATTTGAGAGTGGGTGTAAGGTATATATGTATGTGTTTGTGAATATATATATATATATGCATATAGATATGTAGGTATGTATATATATATGTTAGATATATTTTAGCCTAGATTATAGCTAAATATATATATATATATTTGCATAAATAGCTAGTTAGAGGGGTATTAGAGAGGTATCTCAATACCTTGAGATATCAATGTATCTCAATACCTCGAGATATCCAAGGTATTGAGTTTCGAGCGGGATATTTGAGCAATAGCCTAGGAATAGTATTGAAGTGATTTTTATATGTATATGTGTATATATTTACGCGTGCTAGCATAGGTTTTAGCGGGTTTAGGCGGGGTGCATGGCCTAGGTTGAGGTATCGGATACCGAGGGTATCCCGGTATCTCGAGGAGGCGAGTTTGAGAGTTTACTAGCTTAATGAGCTAGTTTTGACCTAGAATTTCGGGGGCACCCTAGTTTGACCTAGCTTTGACCATAATTATCCCCGTTGACCGTAAAAGTCAACGCTTGACCTAGTTTTGACCTAGAGTTGACTTTTTAGACCACAAGTTGACTTTTTGACCCAAATTTTACCGGTTTGACCCGTTCGACCTAGAATATCCCTAGAAGCCTATTATTAATTATTTTATATCAGTTTAAATCCTTAGAACCCTGTTTAATTCTTGCTTTTCGTAATAGGTTCTTGCGACACCGGTCCGGATCTCGATCCTCATCAGTTGCTCAGGACATCAGGCGAGTACCTACCTCTGATAGTTTCCATTTCATGATAGCGTTTATATCACCTGTTCTAGAACTGTAATACTTGATTCTGACACATTGTTACATGAGCTGGTACTAGTGGATCTCGTCATGAGATGCTATCCCCCTTACCGTGTTCAGCGGGTACTCTATCACGTGTATTTCATCATGTGCTTCGGGTATTGATTCTCATGTGCTATCATGTGCTTTTTGTGCTCTCGCCTTCATGTGCGCGAGCTGCTTATCATGTACGTAGCGTGTTGTAGTTGGATCCAATGGTATTATTGGGGGAGGGGAGTAGGAGTTGGTTATGTGATCAAAGCCAAACAGTATTCATGTGTATGTCGATTATGCAACTCACGCATAACGGAGTTATCGTAGTATTTTTTATGTGCAACCTAAGCCGATCACATAACGAACTTGTGCTCAAGGTACTTAGCTAGTATTCATGTTTTCTCACATGCAGTTACTTTTCTACTTGTATTGTTCTCCAGTTTATATTGCAGCTACTTTATCTGCTCCAGCATGTATTTATTTCCTGTGTATCTTGTATACTTTTCTATTGCTCTTTATATACACCTTACCATGCATTTGGAGTTGCTTTCAGAGTTATGTACTTCGCTCCAGTCCTGACTGGGCATATTTTTTCCAGAGGATCCTGAGGATTATTATCCGACGTTCTACGGGCTGGGTGTTGACGAGTGTTGTGACCCCGAGACTAAGGAGGAGCCCTGCGAGGAGACGCCGATAGCGCCCTAGTTAGCTAGGTGGGTTTCCTGGGATATTTCCGATATTTCCAGTTGATTATGTTGGATGATTGTACTTATTCTTTGTTGCCTGTGAGATATTGTAGATATTATGGCCTTGGACTGTATATTTTGGATATTGTCTTGCTCTTTGGTTCTGGTTTCCTTTTGATATCATATCGTGCTTTTACTCTTCCCCTAGTTATTGTGATTAAGAGATTATATATATTGCGTGGTTGCCCTCCTTTTGGAGAGGATATTGATAGGTTTTGTGTGATAGATGGTTGACCTAGAACGAACCTTACAGCGTTCTACCGCCGATTCTGCGGCGTAGGCTGGACGTACCCATGACTCATGCCCGATTTTTCGGGTGCGGGTCATGACACTTCCTCTTATTGAAGTTTTCAGCCTTGGGATCCAAATATGCTTGCTTTGGGACTTGGTTTCCATTGGGTGGGTATTGATTCCTACCCCTTTCTGTAAGCTTGCCTCCTTTTTCGTATCTTGCTAGTCAGCTGTTAGATATTGTGGTATATTATCCACCTATAAGGATTGCAGTATCTGGCATTAATGCTATTGTCGACCCAGTATCTACCCCATCAGAGTACCGGGAGTGTTACTCATATTGTTATCGACCCGATGACCATTTCAGAGGGCCACTATTGACTGTTACTATATATATATATATATATATATATATATATATATATATATATATATATATATATATATATATAGTACCACTTCTGCATTGCACGATTAACGAATCCTTATATTACATCCTGGAATAACCTAGATATTTATATAGCAAGCCATATGAACTATTTTGTCATTCTATTAAACCATTAATTTTATACTATATTTACTTTTCTTTAGTCTTAGGATTGTATGCTATCTCGACATAGTACTAAAACTCTTGTCCTTGTTTGGTGTGGGGGTGGATTGCTGCCTCGATAATATAATATAAGTTCATTCTTTGACACTTGTTACTATGTACTTATTACTGATTGTGTTTCTTCATTAATTACTCATACTTTCTTGTAGTACTTATTAGGGGTTTACCTATCTAGTTTTGTTTGACCAAATATAGTAGCATACCCCAAAAATCTACTAACTTTTTATTCCAATGGTGCTTACCAGGGGAAAAATGATCAAAGGGCTTGAGTGGGTTCCTTCTTCACCACTCATGATTTTATTTAGCTTCTTTTGAGGCGTTTAGCCACCGAGCACTTGTTTAGCCTATGTATTCGGGAAATCTACTCCCCAACCATTTTTGACAACATGATTGTATCTATATTCAGACTGCAACTAATGATATAATCATGTATGAATTGGTAATGTATTAGCTTATGTTTTATATAGCTAATTTAATGATCACTTTGATAAAGCATCATGAATGCCTTACCGCTTTAACTTATATGTTTTATACTACTTCTTGTTTGATTGATTAAAATATATCATGTTCTTTGAGACCATAAGAGACTTGTATTATACTATATACCCTCTTTTCTAGGGACAACCATGATTGTATTATGGGGTACAGGCATATAACATAGTGCATAACTGGTCAAGTCATACCCCTATTCTTTATATTTTGGTACTCGAGCCTGAAATGAACTTTATGTTGGAGGAGACGATATAAAAAAGGCACATTGAATGCGATAAAATCAACCCTCAAAACCAAGTAATCAGGTTCAGCCTTCCACTTGTTGTTTTTGACTTACTTTTTGTCGCGGTTATGCTGTCAAGTACAGGATTGCACGCGTGAGTGTCTTACCGGCAGTGCTCAATGGAATCTTTGGATTCGTGATGGAGTGGGTTTACTGGGATGACATCCAATCTCGGACGATGGCAGGGCGCGTGACCTGCACACATGTGCGGGTCTAGGCACAAGCATTAGTCAATATGGTAGTTGAGCGTAGGTGGTAAAAAATTGGTAGGTGGAGATCGCAAGGAAAATAATTTCGACAAGGGAAGATGTGGTATGCATGATAAGTAAGGGGTGGGGATTTGAAGATCGATCGAAATCATTTGAATAGGATTTTGGTTTATGACGATTGATAGGATTTGTTGAGTTTTAATATTATGTATAGAATTGAATTCTGCATGATTTGATTTGAATAGATTGGATAAAAAATTATTTTAATTAGATTCAATTTTTTTAATAGGATTAGGTTGAATGAGGATTAATTGAGCATTAAGTTTTGAATTATTGAATTCAAACTGGGTTGGTTTACCACGTTAATGCTTTTATGGATTTGGCTTGATTATAAGCTCTATAGAACTGGGGGAAGGAATATTAGCTAGGAAAAGTTAATATATAGAATAACATTAGAAGTACTTATGATTGATTATATAGTATTTAGGATTAAATCTTATGAGTTTAGCAAAATTAAATTAGCATTATAAACTCTTCAGAATTAACCAATTCAAGCTTAACTTGCAACGGTATTCTAATTAGCTACAAAATCATAGGAAGCTATATCAGGGTATGATATATATTCAGAAATTATAGGAGGTTTACATTCACATGCAAATAGTAAATTTGAAACACAAAGGTTTTTATCCATATAACAAGGCTAGACCTCTGCCAATAGGCTAAGTACGATGTCAAATAAATGGCTCAGGCATATCCATTCATTCGATGAGGCTGCAACGAGGCTACAACTTCAGGCATATGCATCTAGCATATCTGTTCGTATGGCAAGGCTAAAACTTTTCAAAATTTTAGTATTGCTTATAACAAATCTAATGTTGGAGCAATGCTAGCCTTATGGTGAAGCTATGACCAGTACCAATTATTATCTTTTCTTCTAATGAAGCTAATGCTACGATGACTCCAGCCTTACTGTGAGGCTATGACCTATGCCAATTTTAGCTTTTCTTTCAACGAATCTAATGGTACGACTACATTAGCCTTTCAATGAAGTTATGACCTCTGCCATAAATTAATTATCTTTATTTTTGGCGAAGTTAATGTTGTGACAATGCTAGCCTTACGACGAGTCTATGTGTCATGACCCGCACCCGAAATTGGGGCACGAGTACGCGGGTACGTCCAGCCTACGCCGCAGCATCGGCGGTAGAACGCTGTCAAGGTCAAGATACTATCTAAGCAATCTCACACGAGCATCCAATCTCCATAAGGAGGCACGGATGACACAAATAAATGAACAACATAGTCAATCACATAACTACAGCACGATAAGATATCGAAGAAATAAAGTAAAGTACAATACAAGTCTGATGTAATAATCTAACTCAACAATATCCATGTCTCATCAAAGTATGCCGGAGACAAATTCGGTACAAATAGTCTACTAAAAGAACTAACTAGAAAACTAGTGATTCCGGCTAGACCTCTCGGAATCATAACTGAACTACCAAGTCCAAGTCAGCAGCTACTCATCATATGGTCCATAAAGTGTTGGATACCGGTCCTCTAAGGCATAGTCTGGAAAAATATTTTCAGTCAGGAAGGAGCAAAGTACATCTCAAATAACAGTTCCATTTAATTGATAAGGACTATAAAGCAATAAACAGATGATGCTATATACTGAGAGAAGATAGTGAATAAATTGAATGGCAAAATAAAGAGACAGGCAATATAGGCAATGTGATACAGTCAGTACATATATGGAATGAAAAGAAACAAGGTACAATATCATATACGGGTGATGTAGTATATGATCTAAAATAGAGACTGTAATCTATTCTAAGTGTTTGAAATAGCAGTTTCAAAATATGATCGGCTTGGGAACATATACGATAGCTATATGGACTGGCTAATCATATATGAGGAGCATGATTAACACTTACATTGTTTTATACTTGCATAATAAGGATATGATCATATTTCTCACTAACTACTTTCCCGCCCCCAACTAGTACTGTGGATCCAATCATGACACGTCACGATACACGAGTAATATCGAATATATCATGTACGATATCTAATATCAATGTCGTATACAATGTCAAAACGATAACCATGTAACATCTCATGACTAAAGATCCAATCTTTATACTTGTTCGTGTAGCACAGTGTCAAGGATCAGATGTTATATTTCTAGATACTGGAGTTATAGAAGTTATCAAACAATTGGAAATTATCAGAGAATGTACTTGCCTTGGGTCCTTAGCTGGTAATACCAATGTCCTGTCCCAGAGTATCGCCTGGATGAACCAACAGTCCTATAGACATATCATAAATATAACATTTGTATCAGATGCTATACTAACACAATCATATACATCGAACTCAGGGCCGTGCCAGGTATAGCACTAGTCAACTAGGGTTAAGTGCGTCAAGTTGCACGGGCGTCGCGTCTGTGATTGCTGTGAATCCAGACAGTTGGTGATACGGGTCTTGCCAATACGTGAGTGTACGCGTGACATCCAACTAACAGTTCACAGGGTCATAGGTCATGTGTAAGGACGGGGTATCCGTATTTACACTCGGTTACCTAGAACATTCACCAATTAAACAATAATTAAAAATAATTCATATATATATATATATAGGGTTATACCAAAATTACGTACAAAAATATGTATAAGTGTATACCAATAATAAAATTATATAACATATATACATACGTTTAAAAATATACATTCAACCAATATTTATACGTATACTAGGAATTTATATATATACTGAATTTATATACGTTTATATATATATATATATATATACCAAAATAATACGTTTACATATACGTACATATGTATATATATACATACCAATATAATATATATATGCCAAAATATGTTTTACCAACATATACTATATACATATATATCTACATTTATATACCAAATAATATATATGTATATGTATATACATATATCAAAAATACGTACTAAAAAACGTACTATCATATAATATTTAATACTAAAACATACATTAACATATATTATATGTATACGGATATATTAAAACACATATATATTTAATATGTATTTATACTAAAATACATTTTTAATACACATACACACACAAGTACACATACACATATACGTATATACGTATTTATATATACATATATATAAAGAAGGAGGGAAGAGGCTCACGGTGGTGGTGGTTCGTGGCGAGCGTGGTGGTCGGCCGGGCTTGGCCGGAGTTGGGTGAGCTCGGCCGGGAGATATGCTGGAGAAGGCCGGGAAGATGAAATGCGGGTGACAGGAGTAGGGTGGCTGCCGGACTGCGGAGGTGACAGCTCTCCGGATCGAGGGTGGTGGAGTGATGGAATAGGTCGTGGTGGGGATGATGTGAAGTGGCCAGGGAAACTCGTCGGGGCGGAGTTGCTGAGGTGGGGGAGACTCGGCGTAGGGAGGAGGAAAGGAATGATGGCACGGTGGTGGTGGTGCCAGGGGGAGCTCGACCGGAGGGAGGAGCTCGGGATGAACTTGGCCGCCGGGGAAGTAGCTCAGGCCGGCGGGGAGATGCAGCGGGGATGCGCTGAGGATCTCGTCGGGAATTAATGACGAGGGTGGTGATGAGTCGGAGCTCAGGTGGCGTTGTGAGGAGTTGGCCGGAGTACAGGGAGGGTGGCCGGTTTACAGCAGCGGGAGGAGGAAAACTGGGAAGCTCGCCGGAGTAAGGTGGCTACGAGCTGAGGGGTGAAAAGTGGTGGTGGAATATGTATCCCCCCCCTCTTTCAATAAATTCAAAAAAGAAGAAGGAGAAGAAGAAGGAAAGAAGAAGAAGAAAAGAGAAGAAGAAAGGAAAAAATTTAGAATGAAAGAGGGGGCTACAGTTGGGGCTTGTGAGGAGGTGGGGGGCTTCCCTAGGTTTGGGGATTAGGGTTTTCTTGGGAAGGATAAGTGATGGGACATTAAATAGGGAGAGGGTGTGTGGGAATGAATGGTGAGGAAGCACCCATTGAATGGATGGTCAGGATTTAACATGGAGGAGTTTCTTCATGTAAGGATGAGGGTTGTTGACTAGTCAACATTAGGGCTTCTCCATTGGTTTGAACCAATGGGGTGTTGACACCTAATACAATATTTGCAAAATAGCCCCCTTAAATTTGGGTATTTGCATAGACACATAAAATGATGAAAATTTGGTGGGCGATTTGGTGTTTGGTGTTTTGTAGGGTGAGGGGGCATTGTATGTTTGGTATGGGCTTAATTAGTGGGGTACTGGGATTAAATCGGGATTTACAGAATCAGTCAAAATGGTATCCTCAATTTAATTATAAATAAATGCAAGCTGTGTTCTAAACTTAATTAGGAGTACATGGGACCAAAATTAGGTCGGATCACAAATATCATTAGTGAAGAAGACTCAGAATAGAATATTACCCTAATTTGGGTTGCACGAAAAATATGTCAAGATTGCCTCCAATTTCGATTGGAACTCACAACGATACAAAGTTGGAATTTATTTAGGAATTAAATAAACCTCCGCGATGAATATTGTGCGGCTAAAATGAAGCACAATAGAGCATAATTATGAGTTGCAAAAAGGTCAGAATGGAAGGTAGGCATGTCTAGGACAAGGTTGTAAAATTTGTTGGAAGGCAAAAGCCAGTGTAGCGGTCCAAATATCGAAGCAACGGTAAGGCGCAACAATTAAATAAATTACGGTAATTAATTACTACCTCCAATCAATTAAACTCTAAATAAAACAATTAAATACATTATCCCATAATTGAGTCAGGTGTTCGTCTAGTGGGCTTCTAGGTCAAGTCTACCAGCTCGAACATTAATGAACACTGTATATAATATAATATATTTAAGTACACATCTCACACAATTATTTAATTTAAATACACCTATCATGAAATCATTTAATATAAATACCATAATATTAATTATGTATAAAAGTCGACAATACCCCTGTTTTTGGAATGTGGTAGTAACAAGTCTACCCTCCTTAAAAGAATTTTGTCCTCAAAATTTAAAATCCTCATAGTAGTATTTACTCACACACATTATTATTTTCCATCAAAATTTAAATTCATCTACCCACATAATCCTGAAATAATCTACCTTGTCATTTCACGATTTTCAAAAATTCTGAAATTATTGTATTCCTGAAAAATCCTCGAAATAAAATCAGTTTCCATTTTCCTCACAATTTCCTCCAAATTTTTAAGTTAAAAATTAAATACTCGAATTTAATATCTACTCCTCAAATTTAATTTCAATTAATGCAATAAAATTGAAATCTTGTCCCAAAAAGTTTGAATTCAAATACTAATCCATCAATGATCTTATTCCTTGGTTTCCTTTTTCCTCAAAATACTCGACAACGCGATACCTATGGATTCTTCAAATGCAACGTCCATAATATAAAATTTTAAAATTTATAACTTATAGTCAAATAAATATAATGATAATCTCCCTAATTTCCTCAAGTTTTTAATGATAAATTATATCGTAATCTATAACCATCAATCCTACCATATTAAATTCTTAACCTCTCATTTAAATTAATATTTATCCTCGAATTTTAATGATAATTTAATCATATCTCAATCTTGATAAAATCAATAATTTATCAACTCTGAAATATTAAATTCTTAACTCTTTATTTAAATCCTCCAAAATTTTAAGCATCTTGTTTCTCTTATCAAGTTATAACCTCTTCATAAATCTACTATGGTCAACCCCAATAATCATGGTCTAAGAAAAATTATACCTACAGTCATGCAATCTAAGAAAAATATGCACGGTCATGGTATCTTTTGTCATGGTATTGCAGTCTCTGTCAGGGTGTACTACTAACTACATTCTAACAAGAAATCATGCATACAAACTACGGTACTGTAGAATCAGTCAATCAGAAGACGAAAAAAAAACATAAGGAAAGAAAAGAAGAAACCTGCTAACATATTTCTTGTAGTATCTTCTGTCTCTAACATACACTTAACTCTGGCATATTCACTAACTAATTCCTATTCTTGTACACTGATATCCATATCAGCTAATCATTAGTCCACAAGACATCTATGAATACATACTCATTGTATATACCTGTCTATTGATACCTAAATCTGATACGAAGAATCTTTAATATACCCATGGTTTAATAATGCATCCAAGGTTTGATACCTGTATCCCTTTAGTACCATAGTTTCTACTACAAGTACACCCACTGCTAGTTCTCTTTCCTATTATAATTGTTCATACTAGTTGTTCTTATCACTCAAATGCACACCAAGGGCAACACACCATACTAAGTACTGTTCTTTCTAATACAACTCTAGAGGGACACCCAAGTTTGTTTGCAGTGACATCTCAATCATGCCCAAGTCAACAGATCCTTACGTATGCACTTCATCCACTCATATACTATTATACATTTCTTACCCAATGTAAAAATTAATCCTCAAAATAAGATCATCAAAGTTTAACTTCTTGAACAATTCAAAATAAATGCATATACTTCCTCAAAAGTTAAATACTCAATATCGAAATAAAATTTTAATCACTTCTAAAATCTTTATAGCCTTGACCATGTTTATTGAATCAAATTGAGTCCTCAAACATTTTAATAACATAAAATCTCAACTCCTTAAAATTCTTAAAAATTGTAATTCATTCCCACTCTTCAAACGATAAAATTGAATCCACAAGTATACATATAAATACTCACAGTCTCTAATACTCAAGGTGCACACTAATACACCAATTATTTACAACCTCAACTGCGTACGAAAATTATAATGCCCGAATTATTTGCACTATTACTTCCAAATGATCATCATTACTGATACTCTTTCTCCTCTATCTATAGTGCCAATACTAACTATAATACACCTATCATAGAACTATTACTACAAGGCACTACGTTATGGGTTAACTCTAGATTAATGCCTACTGCTCACATGTCCAACTAGGAAACACTTACAAACTCACAACCAATACTCAGTCAATACTAATACTCAAGTCACAGACATAATTACAAGTCACTAATTATCATACTTAACAAGGAATCCTCAAGGAAAGTTGAGGACTGAAGGTATTTCTACTGCTAGCAAACAAAAGAACGATGGAATAAAGTCCTGTAATAACAGAAATAGATAAGTGTTGAGATGATACTTTAAGAACCAATTTAAGATACAACCTGATAATCATACACGTCTGTCCAAAATCATGACATTTAGAATCCTCGCCACGCCAGTAAGCATAGATGCGATAAACGACAGGTTCCGTAACTAAAGTATGCAACCCTATAATCATGTCATCTAGAATCTTCGTCACGCCAACCGGTATGGCTGCGAGAGACTCTAAGTTTCATAACTACAGTATGTACATCCAAGTTAGGTTCCTACGTTCTCGTCACGACAGCTAGTATGGCTGCGATAAACTCTATGTTCCATAACCAAAGTAGACGTTTTACCTTTCTCACTGTCCTCATCAACATACGTCATCAGGTGATACCATAAATTTTAGCCCGTAAAATTCATCTTGATATAAAATTAACTCAACAACGATACCAAGAATTAAATTTAAAAACTGGTCAACAAGAATCAAACTTAATATCAAGGAGTGAGGACGGACGGAAACAAGGGCGAAAGAATTAAATTGGAATTCATAATGAGATTCTCAAGGGTCATCCCAGGAATCTCTCAAGAATTTTGTGATTGAGTATCCACTCTCATTCTAGTATCCTGTATCCTATATTCTATAGCAGGCACGCAGTAGTACAACTATGAGGTCGCACTACCACGACATCGCACAACTTGCGAAGTCTGGCCTGCATGGGCCACCACTAAAAACGTATCACGACCCGCACCCGGAATTGGGGCACGAGTACGCGGGTACGTCCAGCCTACGCCGCAGCATCGATGGTAGAACGCTGTCAAGGTCAAGATACTATCTAAGCAATCTCACACGAGCATCCAATCTCCATAAGGAGGCACTGATGACACAAATAAATGAACAACATACTCAATCACATAACTACAGCACGATAAGATATCGAAGAAATAAAGTAAAGTATAACACAAGTCTAATGTAATAATCTAACTCAATAATATCCATGTCTCATCAAAGTATGCCGGAGACAAATCCGGTACAAATAGTCTACTAAAAGAACTAACTAGAAAACTAGTGATTCCGGCTAGACCTCCCGGAATCACAACTGAACTACCAAGTCCAAGTCTGCAGCTACTCACCATATGGTCAATAAAGTGTTGGATATCGGTCCTCTAAGGCATAGTCTGAAAAAATATTTCTAGACAGGAAGGAGCAAAGTACATCTCAAATAACAGTTCCATTTAATTGATAAGGACTATAAAGCAATAAACAGATGATACTATATATTGAGAGAAGACAGTGAATAAATGCAATGGCAAAATAAAGAGACAGACAATATAGGCAATGTGATACAGTCAGTACATATATGGAATGAAAAGAAACAAGGTACAATATCATATACGGGTGATATAGTATATGATCTAAAATAGAGAACTGTAATCTATTCTAAGTGTTTGAAATAGCAGTTTCGAAATATGATCGGCTTGGGAACATGTACGATAGCTATATGGACTGGCTAATCATATATGAGGAGCATGATTAACACTTACATTGTTCTATACTTGCATAATTAGGATATGATCACATTTCTCACTAACTACTTCCCCGCCCCCAACTAGAACTGTGGATCCAATCATGACACGTCACGATACACGAGCAATGTCGAATATATCATGTACGATATCTAATATCAATATCAAATATCAATATCGTGTACAATGTCAAAACGATAACCATATAACATCTCATGACTAAAGATCCAATATATATACTAGTCCATGTAGCACAGTATCAAGGATCAGATGTAACATTTCTAGATACTGGAGTTATAGAAGTTATCAAATAATTGAAAATTATCAGAGAATATACTTGCCCTGGGTCCTTAGCTGGTAATACCAATGTCCTGTCCCAGAGTATCGCCTGGATGAACCAACAGTCCTATAGAGATATCATAAATATAATATTTGTATCAGATGCTATACTAACACAATCATATACATCGAACTCAGGGCCGTGCCAGGTATGGCACTAGTCAACTAGGGTTAAGTGCGTCAAGTTGCACGGGCGTCGCGTCTGTGATTGCTGTGAATCCAGACAGTCGGTGATACGGGTCTTGCCAATACGTGAGTGTACGCGTGGTAGCCAACTAACAGTTCACAGGGTCATAGGTCATGTGTAAGGACGGGGTATCCGTATTTACACTCGGTTACCTAGAACATTCACCAATTAAACAATAATTAAAAATAATACATATATATATATATATATAGGGTTATACCAAAATTACGTACAAAAATATGTATAAGTGTATACCAATAATAGAATTATATAACATATATACATACGTTTAAAAATATACATTCAACCAATATTTATACATATACTAGGAATTTATATATATACTAAATTTATATTTATATATATATATATATATATATATATATATACATATATATATATACCAAAATAATACGTTTATATATACGTACATATGTATATATATAATTACCAATATAATATATATATACGCTATATTTATATATATGCCAAAATATGTTTTATCAACATATACTATATACATATATATCAACATTTATATACCAAATAATATATATGTATATGTATATACATATATCAAAAATATGTACTAAAATATGTACTATCATATAATATTTAATACTAAAACATACATTAACATATATTATATGTATACGGATATATTAATACACATATTTATTTAATACGTATTTATACTAAAATATATTTTTAATACACATACACACACAAATACACATACACATATACGTATATACATATTTATATATACATATATATAAAGAAGGAGGGAAGAGGCTCACGGTGGGGGTAGTTCGTGGCGAGCGTGGTGGTCGGTCGGGCTTGGCCGGAGTTGGGTGAGCTCGGCCAGGAGAGATGCTGGAGAAGGCCGAGAAGATGAACTGCGGGGTGATGCTCGACGCCGGGCTGAGGAGGAGAAGTGGCTGCGGGGGTGTGTGACCGGAGTAGGGTGGCTGCCGGACTGCGGAGGTGACAGCTCGCCGGATCGAGGGTGGTGGAGTGATGGAATAGGTCGTGGTGGGGATGATGTGAAGTGGCTGAGGAAACTCGCCGGGCCGGAGTTGCTGAGGTGGGGGAGACTCGGCATAGGGAGGAGGAAAGGAATGATGGCACGGTGGTGGTGGTGCCAGGGGGAGCTCGACCGAAGAAAGGAGCTCAGGATGAACTTGGCCGCCGGGGAAGGAGCTCAGGCCGGCGGGGAGATGCAGCGGGGATGAGCGGAGGATCTCGTCGGGAATTGATGACGAGGGTGGTGGTGAGTCGGAGCTCAGGTGGCGTTGTAGGGAGTTGGCCGGAGTACAGGGAGGGTGGCCGGTTTACAGCAGCGGGAGGAGGAAAACTGGGAAGCTCGCCGGAGTAAGGTGGCTACGAGTTGAAGGGTGAACAATGGTGGTAGAATATGTATCCCCCCTTTCAATAAATTCAAAAAAGAAGAAGGAGAAGAAGAAGGGAAGAAGAAGAAGAAAAGAGAAGAAGAAAGGAAAAAATTTAGAATGAAAGAGGGGGCTACGGTTGGGGCTTGTGAGGAGGTGGGGGGCTTCCCTAGGTTTGGGGATTAGGGTTTTCTTGGGAAGGGTGAGTGATGGGACTTTAAATAGGGAGAGGGTGTATGGGAATGAATGGTGAGGATGCACCCATTGAATAGATGGTCAGGATTTAACATGGAGGAGTTTCTTTATGTAAGGATGAGGGTTGTTGACTAGTCAACATTAGGGCTTCTCCATTGGTTTGAACCAATGGGGTGTTGACACCTAATGCAATATTTGTAAAATAGCCCCCTTAAATTTGGGTATTTCGACAGACACATAAAATGATGAAAATTTGGTGGACGATTTGGTGTTTGGTGTTTTGTAGGGTGAGGGGGCGTTGTGTGTTTGGTATGGGCTTAATTAGTGGGGTACTGGGATTAAATCGGGATTTACGGAATCAGTCAAAATGGTATCCTTAATTTAATTAAAAATAAATGCAAGTTGTGTTCTAAAATTAATTAGGAGTACGTGGGGCCAAAATTAGGTCGGGTCACAAATATCAATAGTGAAGAAGACTCAGAACAAAATATTACCCTAATTTGGGTCGCACAAAAAATAGGTCAAGATTGCCTCCAATTTTGATTGGAACGCACAAAGATACAAAGTTAAAATTTATTTAGGAATTAAATAAACGTCCATAACGAATATTGTGCGACTAAAATGAAGCACAAGAGAGCATAATTATGAGTTGCAAAAAGGTCAGAATGGAAGGTAGGCATGTCTAGGGCAAGGTTGTGAAATTTGTTGGAAGGCAAAAGCCAGGGTAGCACTCCAAATATCTAAGCAACGGTAAGGCACAACAATTAAATAAATTATGGTAATTATTTACTAACTCCAATCAATTAAACTCTAAATAAAACAATTAAATACATAATCCCATAATTCGGTCAGGTGTTCGTCTAGTAGGCTTCTAGGTCAAGTCTACCAGCTCAAACATTAATGAACACTATATATAATATAATATATTTAAGTACACATCTCACATAATTATTTAATTTAAATACACCTATCATGAAATCATTTAATATAATTACCATAATATTAATAATGTATAAAAGTCAAAAATACCCCTATTTTTGGAATGTGGTAGTGTAACTATGACCACTGCCAATTATTAGCTTTGCTTTCGACAAAAAATAATGTTACAACGATGCTAGGCTTTCGAGCTATACCTTGCGGCCAAGATATGCATGTTGTTAACCTCACCTACAACAAAGTTGGGCCTTAACCAATCCTTAGGTCTCTTACGGTGAAGCATTATTATATAAGATTATTTCCTGATTGACATAATAAGACTAGATATCCTATCTAACTGAAACCAAATGATAATTTTATAAAGAGATTATTGATAAGATACAAATGCACCTATAACTAATTGTTGGCTCACTTTTAACTAAAAACTCTCAACTTTTTAAATTGTCCAACTTGATATCTTATGCCTTAATATTATACTTTTAAATACCCTCAACTATAATTAGACAGCTTAATACCCTAATGGTATTAAAAAAATTCATAAATAATAAAAATACCTAGTTTTATTAGCAATATATAATTGAAATAAGTTTTAATTACTAATTTATTATATAATTTTTTTTTATCTCTCTCTCTCTCTCTCGGAAAATCTCTTTTTCTTCTTCTTCTTTCAAGGGAGGGCATCAACAACCACCAACCCTCTCATCCCTCTCTTCTATCTCACTCTCTCCCTACTCGTCTATCTCTCTTGCTCAACCATCTCTTTCTCATATCCCGTAGCTCCACTAAGCAAGAGTCATTGCTCCTCTTTCCTGCTCCGCCACCAACCTTGAGTTCTCCAACTGCATTGGCCTTCGCCACCATCATCGCCTCTAGCTCTATCTCATCTAACAAAAAGCTTACCACTACTATTTCACCACCATCTGCTTTTCCAACGACGCACTACTAGAATAAGTCAAATTAGCGACGTCTGAAAATATCGCTAAATGACATAAAAATGTCTCTAAAAAATTTTAGCGACTTAATTAGCGATGTTTCAGTGACGTCGTATTTTAGCTAGTCGCTGACAGGAAAAATATCGCAAAACTTCGCAATAGCGACGTTTACTAACGATATTTAGGCATCGCTAATTTTTTTCACAATAGCGGCGTTAACAACGTTCCATCGCTAAATCAACGATGTGTCATTTGTCGATAAACGTTGCTAATTTTTTCTATTTAGCGACGTTTTATAAGATATTTAGCGCCGTTTAGCTGACCTGGTAAATACTGCCATGTCAGCCATTTAGCGACGTATTTATCGACGTTGGTAAACGTCGCTAAACATCGCTAAATTACAAAAAAATGTAAAAAATCTGAAATAAATGTATGGTTATAGTTTGTCATATAATTTGTCATATATCCTTTTAATATCATAGTTCATAAAAATAGACAGACCCGGAGCAACCCTCCATTTATCCTTCGGTGGAACACTCAATACCGGTAAATTCACATAATTTAAAATGAATAATAATATAAAATTTAAAAAAAAATGACACATTGGAATTACAAATCGAGTCTTAAGAAAATCCCGTCGTAAAGAATGCAATAAATATCCACACAACTGAGTGCCAGCAATAAAGTCTAAAAGCCTCAATAAATGTATAATATTCATAAATGACCCAATATCATGGGTCAAAACATAAACAACCAGTAAACTATCCTACTTAGGACTATTGCGGATCTGGAGGAGGATGAGAACCGACGCGCATCAGGGATAAGAATAACTCATACTACTCTCGTAAAATTGACACCGATATCGATGAAGAAGGTAGTGACATCTGCGGAGTCGATGTCGATGAAGGTGCACTAGGGGGTCGTATCTGCTCCAACACTGCAAGTCGATAATTATATGAATCAATGGTAGATAGCAGCCTCGTACTTCTAGCAGCCATTGAATCCTGCATCATTGTCAGTATTATTATTATTAGTAGTAATAATAATAATGTTAATAAATAGAATAGAAAAAGAAAGAAAAAGAAATAGAAAAGAAAAGAAAGAAAAAGGAAATAGAATTAAATCAAAACCCTAAACCCTAAACCCCTTAAACTACCCAAACCCGCCTAATCCCTACCCAAACCCGATAAGACTAAAACCCAGCAGCAGCCAAACGAGACCCCCCCGTGCGGAAATTCGACCCCTCTTCTGTTCATTCTCTACCTATATATATATATATATATATATATATATATAATAACTTGTTCCAAACCCTAACCCTAATCTATCTCCACTCTAATCCACCGTCGCCGACCCCCGGAGCTACCGCCGTCGTCGGAGCAGCCGTCCAGCACCACCGCGTCCGCCGTCCACGACCACGCCACGCGCATACACAGCAGAAATTCACAGCAACCTACCCATGTTCACGTCCGGATTCCCGCCTCCTCGCTCAACCAAATCCAACCCGTCTTCACCGGTATGTTCACGACCTATCCCTCTTTCAACTCTGTGTATTAGTTTACTTCAGACATCGAGTAACCCTAGGTGAAAATTGAGACCAAGTTGGAGAAAAATGACCACTTTTATTCTCAGAAAAACTGTTGTAACCATCAATGTTTACGGACTCGTACCTTCCACCACAGAGATCCGAACTTAGTTTTTCTTCTTGATATGGAAAGAACACCTAACCGAGATTATTTTTTTGTCAATTACATTATTTTATTTGATGCTGCATGCTGAATTAAATTAGGTTGAAAATCACTAAAAACTTGTTTTTCCAATTTCTAAAATTTACGATACGGAGCGCGCCCTGCCAAACGGGACCGCTCCGTCGCGTACCAATTGCACCGAAAGGCGCGTATGGTATGTACATATGTGTGGGCTTTTGCGGAAACTAATTCGGATGCGTGTGAGCGTCGAAATCACCCCGTATCCGTGAAAAGGCCCCGTATCGCGACTTTTGTAAAATACTACACCATTTAGTGTACGCTCGTCAGAATGCGATAAAACTTGTGCCATTGGACTCATGGTATCGTGCTGGTCCTGTGACCTGTAAAACCCCCTTCCTAGAAAATCGTATAAACCCTTTTATTTATTAATTATTAATTAAATTGTAGTAATTAGGTCCAAATAGGAGAAATATATTTTTAATAATTTTTATGTTAGGTGTTCGGGCCCTTAGAGGACTTATGGGACCATCAGGAATTTTTCGGAATTTATTCCATGTAGGAGATCCCTTGAGCTGTTGCTAGCCTAACGATGTGCAATACCCTATTATATAAATTTTCTTATGAGTATATATATATGTATATGTATATACAAATATATATATAGGTATATATATTTTATAAATAAAAAAAAGAAAGAAAAAGAATTTATTAATATAATAAGTATAATAATATAATAATATAATAATGTTAATAATAATACAATTACTCTTCCCTTTAGTTTAGCTACCAAACACTTGCTGAATTCTAAGTCGTCCAAAGCAACTTAGAATTCATTGCTTCATTCACGCGGCCAGGAACCCTTCGGCCACTTTTTTTTTTCTTTTTTCATTAACCCATAAACCGAACACTTCCCCCTCTCTTAATATATAGGATATATATATATATATATATAGTTAGCTTCCCAAAACCCTAACCTAAATTCTCAGACTTCCTCTTCCCATCTAGAGCCGTCACCACAGCCAGAGAAGCCTCCCCAAGCCATCCAATCATCCCGTCGACGCCGACATCGCGAACTGCAGTCTCCCACTCGAGGCACCTTCGCTCCGGCGCGATTTCCCGTTGACTCGCTCGACCAAACGCTGTTCCGTTTTCATAGGTATGATCTTCCCTCAACCCTCTCCAATATTTGTTTTATAGTCAACCTCGGAAAACGTGTGCCCCTAGGTGAAAAACAGCGTCCAAAGTTGGACGAACAGACAGAATTCTGCAATCGCAGAATTCCACATTGACCACCAATGTTGCCGAGTTCGTATCTCCCACCACAGAGATCCGAATTCGGTGATTCTTTTTGATACCTGTAGATTAGATGACCTAGTTTATTTTCTGTATTATAACTTTGTGCTATTAGTCGCTGTGGACAGAAATATATTCGTCACAAAACTGCGCGCACCCACTTTTTCCGGTTTTCCAAAAGTTGGAGATCGGAGCGCGCCCCGCCAAACGGGACCGCCCCGCCGTGTGCCAAGTGTACCAAATGGTGCACACAGCATAACGGGACACGTGAAAATTCGTGGGGACTGATTCGGACACGTGTGCGCGCCGGAATCAGACCGTATCCGCGGACACATTTCGTGTCGCCACTTTTGTGGAACTCGCGAGTATTTTGTGCACGATTGTCAGATTGCGACGAAACTTGCGCCACTGGACTCGTGGTAACGCGCTGGTCCTGTGACCCAAATTTCACGCATTTCTGAGACGGTTGACCAGATCGCCAATTGGCGGGTCCTACAGTTGACTTTTTGGACCAAATTTTGTTCGGCTCATCGGAATCTAAATTTGGACATACCGTTGGGTTCGTATTGACATTTAGAGTTGTTTGACCCATAGTTTGTCCCATTTAGAGACTGTTACCCTCGGCACGCTTTTCGGTGCAAAGTGGGCCACACGTGGACCCCACTTTTGCCCGAAATTACCGTTTTGCCCCTGTGTCCAAATTGGACGAAAGGGATGTGCTTTTTAGCTATTTTGCTTATTCCAGAAACGTTGGTGATGTTTATTTCAGCATCCGGAGACGTTTGTTCGGAGTCCTTAGTTCCAGGTTCAGTGTCCTTGACATTTGGGCGCGTACACTTTACAGATTTCTTGCCAGGCAAGTATACCTTGCCATTGTACTGTTATTTATATTCCATATGTTGCATGCATCTTTATTTTCTGTCTTTAGTTCATATATTTTAATTGTTATTTAAAATGTGCGCGACGGTGACGTCGCAATATGTTTTTATTTATGTATTGCATTGACCCTGTTCATGAGACTACCCCATTATCATATAGTATCATTAGGTTCATTTGGCCGTGACACATATTTTTACACGAGTTGTGAGTCTCATATAGATCACGGACGCGCGTATTGACTGATCATCGGTACGTGTGGGACGTGCGTTAGGGATAACTGCTGTTAGAAACTTTGCATGCTAGTAGACTTGGCAGTTATTAGAGGTCCATGGACATAGCTTATTATAGTATGGTGGTCCCATCCTTGTCCTTGTTTGGTTGCAGGATTGGGCTAGGGTACTAAGAATAGGCTATGGACCGAATCGTGTCATTGATGTGACATGCTTAGAGCATGGGGTGGGGAGAACAACAAGTACCGCATTTGAGCTCCTTTACACTTTTTCTCCTGTACGCCCGGATTCTCCGCTGGAGATACGGGCCATGATGACCACTATATATTATGTACTATCAGGCGGGCCACCGGCGTTCAAAAGACGACGTGCCTTGTAGGCCCCTGGATCTTCAAAAGAGAACTATGCCAAATCCCAGTTTTCAGCCAGATAGCTCACTTGTGGGGAAAGTTGTTCTTAACTGCATTCACTTTAGATGGTTAGGCGACCCATTGGATATTTATTTCAGTACTTTATTGGCATGTGTTTAAGTATACTTGTTATGTCCCTCTGAGGACCTGGTCCGCTGCCAGGTGTACCTGTTCTTGAGTGTTTGCAGGAGCACAGATGTGGAAGGATATAGATGCTTCGTGGATGTCTTCTCTTCGAGCCGTGATTGGTAGCTGGTACTTATTGTTTGAGTGAGTTGTACTTATATTGTATTTATATTTCCCATTCGAGTTGGTAGTGGATTTGTTTCCATCCAACTATCATCTTTAGATACTTCTGTTGAGATCTAGTTTCATAGATACTGGTTATTTATTTCTATATGATTTTGGTGGATGAGATTTAGATTTTATCCTGTGACTTGTGACATATGTTTATACCACTTGTGGATTTTGTATTCATATTACAGCGTACGTATGGATTTGGTTTCCATATATTGGAGTTGCCATATCCATGCGGCTGGCATGCTTACGTGTTCCTAGTCCTACGTATTTGGGACTGGGGCGTGACATGACCCAAGTTTCAATTCTGAGACAGTTGACCAAACCGCCTATTTGTGGGCCCCACGGTTGACTTTTTGGGCATATTTGTGTTCGGTTCACCGGAATCCAAAATTGGACATATCATTGAGTTCGTACTGACATTTAGAGTTTGTTTGACCTATAATTTGTCTCATTTAGAGACCTTTACCCCTGGCACACTTTTTGGTGCAAAGTGGGCTACATGTAGATCCGCTTTGACCCAAAATTACTATTTTGCCCCTGTGTCCAAATTGGACGAAAGGGTAGTATTTTCTAGCTATCTCGCTTATTCTGGGAACGTTGGTGATGTTTATTTTAGTATCTGAAGACGTTCATTCTGAGGCTGTAGCTTCTGATTCTGTGTGCTTGACTCCTGGATATTACACTTTGCAGCTCTCTTGCCAGGCAAGATACCTTGCCAAATTGCTTACAGTACTTTGCATGCTTATTATATTTCTGTATATTCATTACATGTGTATTTTCTTTCAGTCATAAGTATATGCTATATATATATATATATATATGTATATATATAAATGTTGACACACACTTGACACATAGTATCATGGGAGGGGAGGACAATCAGTAGGCATATGGGCTATAACCACTCTGGTAAACCGTAGTATCTAGCACTCACTACGGTAGTGTGTCGCGCTGGTGTGTGTCGCGCTGGTCATTACCCCCGCGGTATGTTGATTTCTGGAGTCACGCTGGTCACTACCCCCGCGGTATGTCAATTTCTGATGTCCCTGCCGTGTGTGTGAGTTGTGATATTTAGATCGAGTAGCCTACCCATGCCCATACGTCAAAAAGTTATCCTCATTATGTATTTCATATAGATTGTCTTGTACAGCGTACTTGTATATTTTTCCGTCTATATTACATGTTTACTGTATTCAAATTGACATGCTTCTATGCATCTTGTTACGTCCCTCTGAGAACCTGGTCCCTTTCCAGGTGTAGATGTTCATGACTATTCGCAGGAGCACGGATCAGGACTTACTACTTATCTCTTCCGAGGAGGTCTTACCTTCTGAGCATCCTTGATTATCTCTAGCGATGGATCGCTTTGCTGATACCTTTATATCATCATCATATTTATATTAGAGATTTACCCTTCTCCCTCATTTTAGTATTGATCTAGTCATTGGTAGTAGATTTGTCTCCACCCGACTATTATTTTGGATACTTCAGACTCATTATTCTAATTTAGTTATTTCTTTTCGATGACTTGTTGTGTGGATGAGATTAGTATATCTGTGACTTGTGACACTATATATACCACATGTGAGTTTATATTCATATTATAGCGTACGTGTGTATTATGGTATCCATATATGGGAGTTGCCATATACATACGGCTGGCATGCTTACGTGTTCCTAGTCCTACGTATTTTGGGACTGGAGAGTGACAGTCTCTCGTCCAAGGATAGCTGTGATGCCTGCAGCTCTATTATGCTGCGTTCTGTCGACGTTCTAAGATCAGTAACACCATACTCCGTCCTCTCGGTCATATCCCTAAGCTCCAAGATATTGGGCTCATGTCACGCCCCAGTCCCAAAATACCGAGGGATTGGACACGTGGCAATGGCCAGCAGCATACACCGATGGACAAACCCAATTTAATGGATCCATCGGGCATACTTAAGCTGTATTACATCAGTCAGGGTTTTACTATTCTCATCCACAGATATAAGATAGCAATATCAGCAAAGAAATATTAAACAACAACAGTCAAAGTAAATAAAATCGGAGAACAATCCGATATTAAGTCTTTTTACACAAGTTCTCAAAGACAGGAAATAAATAGTTCAATTAAACAGGAAATAAAGTCTATTTGCCATAAGACTGAGCATGGCGAAGCAATTGTTCATGAGAAGTCCTCAACGATCACCTCGTCTTCAGGTTCATGTGCTGCTCCGAGTAGTGCTCCTGTTCCGTACACCTCAGGGTAGATCTCGTCTGCTAAATCTGGGGACATAATCCATTCCAGGTCCTCAGGGGACATAGCAAGGTACAGAAAACACAAGCCAAAATATAATGTAGTGCAGAAATAAAGGAAACAACAGGGTAATTAAATAACCAGCTAAGTGATAATGCAAGTGAGAGTTATTATTCATACTCAGGCTGAGACTACTACAGGATCAGTGACAAGAAACCATAGCAGTGTTTTCTCGAAGGGCCAGTACAGGTGCCAAACTCTGTGTCAGAGACTAGGACACATCCAGATTATATAGTATAATATATATATTCAGCCTTGATATGGTAATACTCTCCCCACCCAATGTAATCTCACGTCACAGTTCTCAATGTTCATGTTACGCAAGATTAAAACTAATGCAGCAAGTCAGAATAAAATCTAAGCATGTAAACTGTATAAGTCATAAACCTGTATCCTATACAGAATCACCTTGAATAGTCAGGAGGATTCTATCTCATGATCTGTGTCAAGTGTCCTGGGTAATAAGTACTTGATAGGGCAAGTACAAGAAATATAAATGTCATGATAACCAGCTCTAATTGACATTGCACAACCCGCGTACGGTGTTGGCACCCGACTATAATCGGACGCTAAGCAAGTCACACGGCCCTAGGGTTGAGCAAGTACAACAGTCACAAAAATTAAAGCAAGAGAACAAAATAAATAAATAAACTGCAATTTATGGCAATGTACACTTGCCTGGGTTTTCGGCTTCAATTGTAGCTCGGGCTTCAGCAGGATTTCCATGTAGTACTCCGGTTGCTGAAATAGACATCATCAACAGATCCAAAAAATATTAATCAGCTAAAAATGCCTATCCTTGAGTCCAATTTGGAGACAAGGGCAAAAACGTCATTTTCGGGTCAAGGCGGGGTCCAGATGTGGGCCGCTTTGCACCAAAAAATGCGTCAGGGTCAAAGGTCTCAAAAACAGTCCAACTTAGTGTCAACAGGTCAGGAACGATGATATGAACCCAACAAAACTTCCAGAATTGGATTCCAATGAGCCGTTCTCAAAATCGCCCGTCGGGTGGAACCTGTGGGGCCCACGACACACGATTTTGTCAACGTTCTCAGAATTGAACCAAACTTGGCTCACAGGACCAGCGTATTGCTACGAGTCCGATGGCACAAGTTTCGTCTCGATCCGACGTGTATACACTAAGTTACAGCGAGAATCAGAATGGTCGAATACGGGGCGATGTCCGCGGATACGCACTGATTTCGGTGTGCACACACATCCGAATCAGCTTCTGCGAAATCTCGCACGTCCGTATCAACGACGCGCACGTATCGGTAAAGAACGCACGCGACCAAGTCGTCCCGTTTGGCGGGGCGTACTCGATTCCGGGGTAAAACAGGGCTGAGTTTTTCCTGTTTTTGATTCGCGGTGTGCGATCACCACAGGACGCGATGCCCCGAGCGGTTTGTCCGGACACCGAGAGGGTCATACAGGCTACGCGATACAATTTACGGAATCGAAATCCGAGCTACGACCAAAAGTTATGGGTACCTGAACTGGTCTGAAAAACCGAGTTTCCTCGTGTCAGATTCGTGTCTGACACGCGCCCAAAAACTAGGGTTAGGGTTTACTGTGTCCTGCCGAGTCTTCTGCTGTGTCCGTGTCTGCGGCTCGCCGGAGGGGGTAGGGGCAGCGGAGGAGCACTGGCCGGAGGAGGAGGCACGGGGCGGGCTCGTCGGCGGAGCTGCGCTGCACGGCGGAGGTGCAGGTTTGAAGTCGACGGCTCGGTTGATGGCCGGAACTTGCTGCGGGAGGGAGAACGGTTGCTGGCGGCCGGGTTCGAGGTGGCTGCGACTTCGGGCGGAGGAGGGGAAGGAGTGGAGGGTCGGGGAAGACGACGGCGAGGGGCTGGAAGCTGACAGCGAGGTCCGGGAAGGCGGGGCAGCCGGTGGCAGAAGGCTAGGCACAGCCGAAGGAGGGGAGAAAATGGCCGGGACTAGGGTTTAAATAGGATAGATGGGGAGAGGGACGGCCGACGGTTGGCCGGAAGGGGAAGGGGGCGGTCGGACATTGCGGGAGCGGAGGCGGCGCAGGGAGGCGAGCGGGCGGCAGGTCAGCCGGCGGAGGAAGGCCAATGGGTTGGGGGAGATGGAGTTAACGGGTCGGGTAGGGTAGGCGGGTCGGGTCGGGTTCTAACGGATCCGGCCCGATCCGAAATCAAATAGGCGGGTCGGGTTCGGGTTAATGGGTCGGGTCGGGATTGGACCCGGATCCGACCCAATAGGAATTTGGTTTAAAAATAAACCCGGTTTGGTTCAACTTGGTTTGGTTTGGTTTATTTAATAAAAACCCGGTTTATTTTGGTTTAATAATTATTTAGTATTTAGGGATTTAAAAATCTATCCGGGGTCCAATAAATTCTCGAAAAATTACCCTATGTCTAGTTTTCTATTTTACACCATAAAATATTATTTTCATAATATTTTAGTATTATTTAATAACAGTTAAAAATCCTGTAATAATTAAAACACCTTAATTTAATTAGAGAAAATTCTCAAAAAATTCCAGAAATTCTAGAAAAATGTAAAAATCCAAAAATTAAAATTTTCTTGAAAGTCAGGGGGTTTACAATCTACCCCCCTTAAGAGGATTGCGTCCTCACAATCAAAGAATAACCGGTCAACAGAGATGACACGGTTACCAATTTTATTCGAATCACAATACAATAAAGAAAATTAAGGTTCGGGGCTTGAACACATAGGAAAATCATTTCCCTAAGTAGAAATTATGCAATTTCCCAAATGTGGGAAATCTAGAAAATTACAGTTTTAGAAAACCAGGTTATCTTTAAAACATATTAGTTTAATAATTCTGAGTTATTATCAAGTTCAATACTAGGTTAACACTAGGTTATCAATTATTAGCAAGTTAAAGTTATCAGGTCAAGTCTGGGGTCACGAACCAGCAGGCACGAACTATAACAATGCTAGAAACGGAACAACTATAAAGACTTACTCGCATTAGCAACTCCATGGTTCTGCGCGTCTCCCACAGTCATCGCAAAAACTTGGCCGCGTCCCTGAGGTGGATTCCTTTGCTGCTGCTGGACCTGCTGGAAGAGTACGGCCTGGGGTATCAAAGGTGGTCTCGGCTGATACCTTCCTGGAGGTGGTGGTATAACTTTTTCAACTTCCGGTTGCGGTGCTCCCAAAGCTGGACAGGCTGGCCTCGGTACTGGTAACGCTGGTTGGTTAACCGTTGATGCTTCTCCTCTGTGCATCTTGCAACTTCTGGCTAAATGGTTACTGGATCCGCAAATCAAACACAGTCCCAACTTGCGTCTGCACTTCTTATCAATATTGCCTACCTTGCCATAATAGTAACAAGTAGGAAGGAATGAGGCTCTGGATGCTGCTCTCGGTGGATTCTTCTGGGATCGCTTTGCAGCTCTTTCCTGTTGTGCTTGGTCTGGTGCATGCGGCCGCTTCTGGCTGGACTCTATCCTGGTGATGCACTCCATGGCCCGTGCTGTAGTAACAACGTTCGTTACAACGGAGCTGATTAACTTTCGTAGCTCTGAGCTAAGTCTGCAAACGAACTCCTCCGTTTGGCTTTGTTGTGCCTTCTGATAAGCTTGCATCATCGGGTAGTAAATTTGAAACAGCTGTTGCACGTCCATAGCTTGCCCTTGTGGGATGGTAGGTATTGGTGGAGCAAACTACGTCGATGGTGGAACATCATCTTCCTGGATTCTCGAGGTAGGCTGTCTTGCTTGACTGCTTTGTTGAGCTAATCGACCTTCATCAACTGGTGTCACTTCATCTTCCTGGGTGACCACAGCACCTTGTGGTGTTTCTGGATGAGTCTTTTTGCCGGCTTGTGGATCCATAATTCTGCAACCAAAATAACCTATAAGAGGCACACAAGAATCAAAGCAGGATGCAAGTCAAGAATGAATTCGAATCCGATACAGATATCAAGAATGATTCAAACAAGTGGATAAGATCCTAAAAACTGATCCTATTCTTATTGCAGGCCTGTTCGGTCCCTAAGTTGAAACCGAACAATTTAGTCGTTGACCTGCATGGGCCTTTTTCCTATTTTTGATTCGCGGTGTACGATCACCACAGGACGCGATGTCCCGAGCGATTTATCCGGGCACCGAGAGGGTCATACAGGCTACGCGATACAATTTACGGAATCGAAATCCGAGCTACGAGCAAAAAGTTATGGGTACCTGAACTAGTCTGAAAAACCGAGTTTCCTCGTGTCAGACTCGTGTCCGACACGCGCCCAAAAACTAGGGTTAGGGTTTACTGTATCCTGCCGAGTCTTCTGCTGTGTCCGTGTCTGCAGCTCGCCGGAAGGGGCAGGGGCAGCGGAGGAGCACTGGCCGGAGGAGGAGGCGCGGGGCGGGCTCATCGGCGGAGCAGCGCTGCACGGCGGAGGTGCAGGTTTGAAGTCGACGGCTCGGTTGATGGCCGAAACTTGCTGCGGGAGGGAGAACGGTTGCGGGCGGCCGGGTTCGAGGTGGCTGCGACTTCGGGAGGAGGAGGGGAAGGAGTGGAGGGTCGGGGAAGACGACGGCGAGGGGCTGGAAGCTGACGGCGAGGTCCGGAAAGGCGGGGCAGCCGGTGGCAGAAGGCTAGGCACAGCCGGAGGAGGGGAGAAAATGGCCGGGACTAGGGTTTAAATAGGATAGATGGGGAGAGGGACGGTCGACGATTGGCCGGAAGGGGAAGGGGGCGGTCGGACGTTGCGGGAGCGGAGGCGGCGCAGGGAGGCGAGCAGGCGGCAGGTCAGCCGGCGGAGGGAGGCCAACGGTCGGGCGGCTGAACGGGTTGGGGGAGATGGAGTTAACGGGTCGGGTAGGGTAGGCGGGTCGGGTCGGGTTCTAACGGATCCGGCCCGATCCGAAATCAAATAGGCGGGTCAGATTCGGGTTAATGGGTCGGGTCTGGATTGGACCCGGATCCGACCCAATAGGAATTTGGTTTAAAAATAAACCCGGTTTGGTTCAACTTGGTTTGGTTTGGTTTATTTAACAAAACCCGATTTATTTTGGTTTAATAATTATTTAGTATTTAGGGATTTAAAAATCCATCCGGGGTCCAGTAAATTCCCGGAAAATTACCCTATGTCTAGTTTTCTATTTTACACCATAAAATATTATTTTCATAATATTTTAATATTATTTAATAACAGTTAAAAATCCTGTAATAATTAAAACACCTTAATTTAATTAGAGAAAATTCTCAAAAAATTCCAGAAATTCCAGAAAAATGTAAAAATCCAAAAATTAAAATTTTCTTGAAAATCAGGGGGTTTACAGCTCGAGCATATCAAATCGTGCGATGAGAGTCACATCGTCCGTCTGTTGCTGAGATAGTGGCTACTTCTCCATCCTTCGCAATAACTCATCATGTAGAGACGCAATCTGACGGTCAACGGTCTCCTAGACTCGGACAGACACCTACTAGGACTTTCGGGAATGCGCATTTGCATAGGAGGCCCTAGAGGACCGTGTCGAAATAAGGGAGCCATAGGATCCCGTACCGTAGCACGTACCCCTCTGGAGACCACCAGCGGCGGTCACCCATAGCTCGTCCGCTGACGGAGCTAAAGTGGGCTGCTAGGAAGTACCATCCTCTCCCGCTGTAGGTGCACTAGCAGTCATCTTGTCACCCCCATATTTCAGATTAGGGGTATTTTTGTCTTTTCATATTTTAATAAATTAATATTGCATGATGTGTATATAGATATATATTATATTGTATAGTGTTCATTAATGCATGAGGTGGTAGACTAGACCTAGATGCCCACTAGATGGAGCCCTGACCGAAATATAGAGTGATAGATTTAATTTGTAATTTTGGGGATTTATTCATTGAGGATTATATTTAAATACCGTGATTTTATTTCATTGTTGCGCCTTACCGTTGCTTCGATATTTGGAGCGCTACCCTAACTTTTGCCTTTCAACAAATTTCACAACCTTGTCCTAGACGTACTTGCCTTTCATTTTGATCTTTGTGTAACTTATAATTATGCTTTCTTGTGCTTTATTTTAGTCGCATAATATTCATCGCAAACGTTTATTATTTAATTCTTAATAAATCTAGTTATGTATCTTTGTGCATTCTAATCGAAATTGGAGACACAATCTCGACCCAATTCATGCAACCCAAATTAGGATAATATTCTGTTCTGAGTCTACTTCATTCATGACACTTGTGTTCCACTTAATTTCAGTCCCTTGTACTTCTAATTTATTTTAGAACACCAATTGCATTTATTTTTAATTAATTAAATCATAAACCTAACTTTGTGCAATTTTTCAATTATCGGGCACTTTTGTGCAAAAGTGCATTAAGATATCCATCCCGTTGGATACGACACGTGAATAAACCTATTTATCCTTCATGGGTATATTTCTATAATTTTTAGGAGTGTGTAATTCAACACCAAGCTCCTTAAGACCCTGGCCCTCCAAACCTTGAACTGATATAATCCGAGTCATTCTTTTGAAACTATTCAAATCCTAGCCCATTGAAATCCAACATGAGAGGCCTAATCCCAAGAGGGGTTGACCAGTCAAACCTATTCTAGGTCAACCCAATGCATTCTACACATATAAATATTCCTTTTTTCCTTTCCTTAATTTTTCCTTAAACCTAAACCCTAAGTTTCAGCCGTACCCCACCTTTCATGTTCAACTTCCTTCCTCCCCTCAAACCCGACGCTGGAACAGTTCCCTCCACCCGCCAGTCCACCAGGTTCGGCCACCGCACCCCCTTCCCTTCAGCCCCGCCTGAGCAGCAGCCGACCTGCCCACTGCCTCGACTGCTGATAGATCCATCCCGTTCACCTTGACGCCCTCAACCACATCGCCAACTCGCCACCCCACAGCCCGGAGCCCCCGTCTCTCTTCAACCAGAACCTCCGATCACCTCCGTTCTCCTCTTCCCTCTCCCTCGTCGATGTCCCTAGCAGCCACCTGACTCTCCATCGCCTGAACCGGAGTCCCACCGTGAACCCGCTGCATCTGCACCCCGCTGACTCGCCTCGATCCAGACTCGCCAACCCGCCGTGAGCCGACTGACCTGAACCGGAGCACCACAATCGACTTCGCCTGAGTTCCCTCTGGACTCCACCTGAACACCACCGCTCGACTCGAGCAGCCACCGAACACCATTAACATCCTGGCCATCCACCTCGCCGTTCCCTTCGACCCGCTACCTATCCCGACCTATCCTTCCTTATCCCACCGTCTTCCCCAACGGGACAGCAGCCAGCCCTGCCAGTCCTCCACAAGACGACTCACCCAACTTTCTGCCTCCATCATGTTCACCTTCTCATCAAGTCGGACTCCCCGAGCAGCAACCATCAGCCCCGGCCATAACATAACCACCATCGTCACCACCTCCATAATCGTGATCAACACCTTCACCACTATCTTCGCCATCATCATCGCCTTTACCATCACGATCACCTTCACCACCATCGTCGTTGTCATCACCTGCGTCATCATCGTCGTCAAGCCGATCTCGTGCACGAGCACGCCAAAACCATGGTGAGGGTTATTTCTTTTATTTGTGTACGCATACGTACACATATACGTATTTGTATGGATATATGTAGGTACGTATTTGTATACGAATTGGTATATATATATAATATATTTCTCAAACTAGTATATATATACATATGTATATGTATTGTATAGGTATTCCCTAGTATACGTTAATATGTATAAAAAATTGATTAGTATGTGTATGTATACGTATATAAATATATATATAGTATAAACTCTATTAAGTATGTAAATATATATATCTATTATAATTGTAATTAATTAGTATTAATGTATATGATAGTTAAGATAATATATATTATATATACGTACTAGGATACCCGAGTGTTAATTACGGATACCCCGTAGCTATCTTGACTTGTGACCATGTAGTATGATAGCAGACTGCCATATATACACCGACGTACTGGCAAGACCGTATCATTGACGGTCTATTTTGCACCGCATTTGCAGACGCGACACCCGTGCAAATTGATGCACACTTGACCCTAGTTGACCAGTGTCATACCTAGCGTAGCCCTGAGTCCAATGTATTTATAATTGTGTGTTAGAGTAATGTCTGATGTCGTATTGTATTATATGATATGTCTATAGGACTGTTGGATTGTTCTGCGAGACTTCAGGAGCAGGACATTGATATTGGCTGCTAAGGACCCCAGGCGAGTACATTCTCTGATAATTTTTGTTATTTGATAATTTCTATAATTCAAGTATTTAGAAATGTTACATCTGATTCTTGACACAGTGCTACACAGACTAGTATATAGATTGGATCTTTAGTCATGAGATGTTACATTGGTTATCGTATTGACATTGTACACGACATGGATATTAGACATCGTACATGATATATTGGACATTGATCGTGTATCGTAATTTGTCATGGTTGGATCCACAGTACTAGTTGGGGGTGGGGAAATTGCTAGTGAGAGATGTGATCAAAATACCTATCGTACAAGTGTAGATATTGAACGGTGTTAATCATATACCTCACGTATGATTAGCCAGGCCATGTAATCATCAAACAAGTTCCCAAGCCGATCACATTTCGAAACTACGATTTCAAACACTTAGAATAGTTACAGTTCTCTATTTTAGTTCATATACTACATCGCTCGTATATGATATTGCACCTCATTCTCTTTATTTTATATATGCACTGACTATACCATATTGCCTATATTGCCTGTCTGTTTATTTTGCTATTATATTTATTTATTCTCTTCCCTCAGTATATAGCATCATCTATTTATTGTTTTATAGTCCTTATTAATTAACTGGAACTGTTATTTGAGATGTACTTTGCTCCATCCTGACTGAAAATATTTTTCCAGACTACGCCTTAGAGGACTGGTGTCCGACATTTTATGGACCACATGGAGAGTGCTGCAGCCTTGGACTTTGTAGCACAGGTGTGATTCCCGGGAGGTCTAGCCGGGATCACTAGTTATTTAGTTAGTTTCTTTTAGCAGTTTTTGGTACCGAATTTGTCTTCGGCATATTTAGTTGAGACTTGGATATTATTGTTGAGTTAGATTATTCTATTTTAGACTTGTGTTGCATTTTGATTTATTTATTTCTTCGATATCTTATCGTGCTTTAGTTTATGTTATTGAGTATTCCATATTATATTATGATATATGTGTCTCCTTATGGAGTTGGATATTCATGTGAGATTGATTAGATAGTATCATGACCTAGACAGCGTTCTACCGCCGATGCTGCGGCGTAGGCTGGACATACCCACGTACTCGTGCCCCAAATTCTGGGTACGGGTCGTGACACATTTTTAGTGGTGGCCCATGCAGGTCAGACTTCGCAATTAGAGCGATGTCGTGGTAGTACGATGTCTTAATGTACTACTGCGTGCCTGCGATAGGATCTAGGATATAGCATACTAGGATGAGAGCGAATACTCAATTACAATAAGAAATATTTTCCAATCTATCTGTCTCGTTATCCTTATTCCTTCTAAATATTGCTTCCTTAGAATTTTACTGTCCTTCGATCCTTGGTGATATCGTATTCTTATGCCTTAATGAATTCTTCTGGTTTTGATCCATCTTCAGGATGCCACCAAAGACCAGATCGCAGGATCAGCAACAGCCTCCGAGGCAGACCCAGCTGGCTTGTCATTTCTGTAAGAAGCCAGGTCACCTTTGGAAGAGCTATAGGATGAGGCTAGGACTTTGTTTGCACTGTGGCACTGCGGGACATCGAATGAAGGATTGTAGTCGATCCCCTTATCTTTTCAGCCAGCGAGCAGCTCCAAACCATAGAGATCCAGTTAGGCCACCTGTGGAACCGCAAATTGCTCAGCCACTACTAGAATAAGCGGGATTAGCGATGTTTTTTAGCGACTCCAGGTAAAAACGTCGCTAATTTAGCGACTCCATGTAAAACGTCGGTAGACGTCGCTAATTGGCGACATTTAACGACGTTTAGCGACTTATGTTCAGTTTTTATAAGATTAGTCGCTATAAGTTCAATTTTGGTCGCTAAACGTCGCTAATATATCTAAGTTAGCGACGTTTAGCGACGCAAATAGCGACGTTTATATTAGAAATATTTAGCAACGTGTTTAGCGACGACCGTAACGTCGCTATAATTTAATTTAGCGACGTCCTTATTTGACGTCGCTAAACGTCGCTAAAATTTGGTTAATTAGGGCTCGGTTTTGTTTTTCCCCATGTGTTGAAATTTCAAAACGAAACAAAATTTCCCCCGCCCCCCCCGCTCCGTCGACCGCCTGCTCCGTCGACCTCCCCCGCGGCTACTCCGGCATCCCCCTCCTCTTCCTCGAGCTCTAGGTAAAGCCTAACTCTCTCTCTCTCTCTCTCTCTCTCTCTCTCTCTCAGAACACATGTGATACTGACACAGACATGACACACACACACAGATGGTGACACAGACACGACACGATACACACACACACTGACACAGACACTGATAAGGACCTAGGGTTAGGATTAAGTTTTTTGACATGGACACAGATACTAATATCACATGGACACAGACAGACACTAATATCACATGGACACAGACACTAATATCACATGGACACAGACACTAATATCACATGGACACAGACTTGGGGCTCTGGCATGGGGCACTGCAGCAGTGCACCCAAATGGTGTCTGTCAGTTAGGCTTGGGGGCAGTCCCTAGGCAGTACAGAGGCATGCCTTAGTGCATCTCAGTTTCAGTTTGGTATCAGTCATCAGTACTTATACACTGATACGTATCAGGGACTGTGTGAGGTATCAGTACAGGCAATTGTAGGAGTTGATGCAGGCAAGGTATAAAGTCAAGTGTTAATAGGGTATATATAGATATATAGGTTAGTAATGTTTAGAGATGTTAGATAGGAGTGTACTAAGATGGTATCTAGAATAAGCGGGATGGCATGCTCGAGCCTTGTAGTGGGCAGTGAGAAGGAGGTCTGCAACAGTGAGCAGGCAACCGAAGAGGAAAACCATCAGCACTGTGTCATTTCAGCAACCATGTATCAGTAAGTATCAACAAGTCCCACTGTATCAGTATCCGTTTTCAGTTGCATTTAGTGAGCTATGTATACTAGTTTTAGTTAGCTTAGTGTCCAGGTATTGGTTAGTTTGTTTAAGATGGGTTAGCATGAATATTGCTTATTTTAGACTTTGATAAATGAAAGTATGTATTATATCAGATATGATTTTTATAGTACGGTTAAGTTATGAAGCTAGGTGATAAACCACTGTATGTAATGATTTATATGATACATACTGTCATTTTTGCAGAAGTATCTAGAAATGGATATGAATTACTATCTGCGTCATCGTTCGTGGATGTACAACTGTCATCCTGATGACATGTGCGGTGTGCGGGATGAATTCATTGAGGGTGTACAGCAGTTCCTGCAGTTCGCCAAGGCGTTCCCTCAGTACATGGACGGTACCAAAATTAAGTGTCCGTGTGTGAGATATCGCAACAGGAAATATCATCCAGAAGTGGAAGTTACGTATCATTTATACTCGAAGGGCTTTACGCCAAATTACTATCAGTGGACCGCGCACGGAAAACTTGTATCTCTAGCATCAGAGTCGGAGTCCTATGTGGAGCCGTATATGGATGTCCAAGACCACGATGCTTACGACGACGGGTTGGTGAACATGGTTTATGATGCGGCGGGGCCTAGTTTCAATCCTGACAATTATGATGCGGCGGGACCGAGTTTCAATCCGGACAATTATGATACAGCTGAGGAGGCACCGAATGCCGATGCTGCAAAGTTTATGAAGTTGCTTGAGAATGCAAGGACTCCACTATATCCTGGTTGTGAGGATCATTCACCGTTGGAGGTGGTTACAAGATTATTGAGCATCAAGTCCGATTTTAACATGTCGCAAGAATGCTATAATCGACTGCTCGATTTGATTATAGAGATCTTGCCCAAGGGTGCAAAGTTGCCTAAAGACTTCTATCGATCTAAGAGGATGGTGAGATCGCTTTGGATGGGATACGAGAAAATCGATGCATGTCGCAACGGGTGCATGTTGTACTATAAAGACGACAAGGATGAAGATGCGTGCAGATTCTGTGGTGCTGATCGCTACAAGGCCACTGTTAGAGGAAAGTCTGTCGGTGCAAGGAAGCCTACCGATTCGATGCACTACTTGCCTTTGACGCCGCGGTTGCAGCGATTGTTTATGGTTAAGGAGACTGCAGAAAATATGAGTTGGCACAGGCGAAAACAGATCGAAGGAGTATTGGATCATCCATCCGATGGAGAAGCATGGAAGCACTTTGATCGAGAGTATCCACATTTTGCCGAGGAAGCACGTAATGTCAGATTGGGGCTCTGCTCTGACAGTTTTACCCCATTCGGACTTTCGGGCTCCCAGTATTCGTGTTGGCCTGTGATCGTCACTCCGTATAATCTACCGCCTTGGATGTGCATGAAGACTCCGTATATGTTCCTAACCGTTATTATCCCGGGTCCGAACAATCCGAAGAGGAACATCGATGTGTATTTACAGCCTTTGATAGATGAGTTGAATCAGCTGTGGGAAGTAGGTGCCAACACGTACGATGTTTCTAGGAAGCAGAATTTTCAGATGAGGGCAGCACTTATGTGGACCATCAACGACTTTCCGGCCTATGGAATATTATCGGGATGGAGCACCCATGGTCGTCTCTCATGTCCGTATTACATGGACCGTTCTCAGGCTTTCCGTTTGAAACACGGAGGCAAACCGTGCTTCTTCGATTGTCATCGACAATTTTTGCCGAAGGATCATCCGTACCGGAGGAATCAGAATGCTTTTCGTGCGGGAGTTATGGAGAAGGCCAATCCACCACCAAGGTGACCCGGATGCACGATATGGGAAGAGGTAAAAGATTTACCAAGTGCTATCGAAGAGCCTGCTAAGGGGTACAAGTGTGACAGATTTGGTCGCACCCATAACTGGACGAAGAGGAGTATATTCTGGGATCTGCCATATTGGAGCACCAATCTGATCAGACATAACCTTGATGTCATGCATATCGAGAAGAATGTGTTTGATAACATAATTAATACTGTAATGGATGTAAAGGGAAAGACGAAAGATAATCCGAAGGCCAGGTTGAACTTAGAAGACATATGTAGACGTCCTGCATTGCATTTGATAGAGGAGGAGAATGGAAAGTTAAAGCAACCTAAGTCAGTTTTCTCACTGGATAAAGAGGATAAAGGTAGACTTTGTAGGTGGATTCAGGGTCTCAAGTTTCCAAACGGGTACGTGTTAAACTTGAAAAGATGCGTCGACCTCAAGGAGAACAAACTAGTAGGTATGAAGAGCCACGATTGTCACGTATTCATGGAGAGGTTAATTCCGATTGCATTTCGGGAATTCTTACCGCAGGTCGTTTGGGACCCATTGACAGAGCTGAGCATATTCTTCAGAGAATTTTGTTGTACTAAGTTGCTCGTCGATCGTCTAGAAAAGCAAGAGAGGGACATTGCGGTAACACTATATAAGCTCGAGAAGGTGTTTCCTCCTGGATTCTTCGACTCTATAGAGCATTTACCAATTCATCTTTCCTATGAGGCACGTGTTGGTGGTCCTGTCGGTTATCGGTGGATGTACCCCTTCGAGCGCCATCTGAATCACCTAAAGAGAAAGGTGAAAAATAAGGCACGGGTTGAAGGCTCTATTTGTGAAGCTTATGTTCTCGAGGAGATTACAAACTTTTGCTCGACGTATTTCAAACCGCATATTGCTACTAATAGGACGAAAGCTCCCAGAAACGACGACGCATATCAGGAATCTAATGATGCAATACTCAAAGTATTAAATGCATCCGGAAAGCCCTCGAGAAAAATGAAGAAGAGATATTTGAATGACGATGAGCTAAGGGCTGCTCAATTGTATATATTACTCAATTACGACGAGGATGAAGTGGAGAAGCTAGAGGGGTAAGTAATTAATACGTCCATGTTTACATCATCTCAATGTAATAGTATAAGATACTATTATGCTACTAATCAGCAGTTGCTTAATTGTTTTTCAGCACATATAATGATGAGTTGAGGTCGGTTAGACCCTACATAACAGACGAAGAAGTAGAACAAGATATGAGATGTTATTTTTCTTCTTGGTTGAGCGCATATGTAAGATGCTTGGTAATTACTTTTTATTTCTGCACTTGCAAAACAAATAACTTACTATCGCTACTTTGGTATTTAGGTCGATCGTCTAATATCACCCGAGACTGAATCTATTAGGACTCTAGCCAAGGGACCAATTACTGCCGTAAAAATATGGCCAAGTTTCTGTGTGAATGGGTTCAGGTTCAAGTCAACAAATGCTCCTATCAGAGACAGCTTTCTGGATCTTGATTCCACGAAAAACAGTGGTATGTGTATCAAATCTACAAACTACAAAGACGTCAATCCGGGCAATGATTTTTTTGGCATCTTATGAGAGATTGTGGAGTTGACATATAATTATGGCCCAGAACCTGCTAATATCGTGCTATTCAGGTGTGAATGGTTCGATCCGATTCAAGATCAAGGTTGGAAAATTGACAAGCATGGCCTTGTGGATATAAACTACAAGCGTAGATATCAAGGCTACGAACCATTTGTCCTATCAAGTCAGGCTCAGCTCGTGTACTTCATAACTTATCCTAGACGGGGGACAGCGAGGTCGGATTGGTGGGCAGTATGCAAGACTAAAGCTAGAAATACCTTTGACATTGACGAAATAGCTTATCAGGAGGACGATCTACCTCTTGTAACAAATATTGTAGATGTGGACTCAACGAAAGTTACTCATTACACGAGTAATAATGTAGAAGATGTAGAATTATCCGAAGAGGACGACGAAGTAGATGAAAGTGAAGACGAGGAAGAGGAAGAGCAGGACGAGGAAGGCGAACAAGATAAATTTTCTGAAGATGATTGAAAATATAAAATATTCTATGTAGAATGTAATTGTATTTGGACTGTAAATATTGCATATAGAAGTAGATGTTGACATTAACGAATATATGTATTATATTTTGACTGTATAATGCTTTGAGATATGTATCACATTTCGACTGTAGAATGTAGTATATATTTGTGTTTCTCTATATTCATCATATGTTGTTATCAGATATGACAGGACGACGCGAAGGATTCGGCAGGTCCCGAGGTAGACAGAGTGCCACTCCGGTACTGCCTACTGTTGGTTTCGGATCATCGTCGCCCAGTACTCCAGTATATCGATCAGCCACATCTTCGACTGCGATGACGTTGCGTGGCATCACTCCTGGGACGAGTAGTTCCAGGCGTGATAGTACTCCCTCTTCCAGCGTTCCTCCTGCTGACGGAACCATGGAGACAGATGAGCATGTAGAGAAGGTCGTGCCGACGTTGTCCCAGCATCAACAAGATCCTCCATGCGCACCACCGGAGGAGACGAGGACAGAGATTTAGGCCGACGGTACAAAGTAAGTCAATTAGATGGTTTAGTATATATTTGTGTTTCTCTTTATTCATCGTATATTGACTTTTTCAGTAATCTAAATTATTATTTCTGTATAGATATCGTCCATCGTCGGTTCAGAGACGCCTGGACCAATTTTTGAGGAACAACTACGGTGGCCCTTGGATCAACTACTCTGAGGCTCCGGAGGAGAGGAAGGCGTTCTGGTTTACGCACTTCCAGGTAAAAGTATATTAAATAAATCTTCTAATTTATGCATATTCGTGATGCTAACTTAATGAATTATTTATTGTAGCAAACGTATTTTTATCCTCCGTACCGGGCCGAGTTGATTGAGCGGCTCTTTCCTACCGTTGCCGCCAAGCTTATCCGAGATGCTCTGGATGACCAGAAGGCTCGTGATCGTGCTGGAAAACCGATCCAAGGTTGGATCACGCCTGAGCAGTGGACTGCGATGAGGGCTAGATTCGACGATCCGAGCTACAAGGAAAGGTCTAAGAAGGCCAAGGCGGCTAGGCAGAATGCTGCCAAGTGGTGTGGTGGCTCGATTCAGATGACGGAATATTTCCGTCATTTGGTATGTTTTTTCTTTTAAAATATATTATTTTAATATAAGTACCATAAAATGGTACTTGGAAAAAATATTTAAGTTTAGTAATAAAAAATATATTTTTAACAGGTACAGAGGGGTGAGGATGCAAACATGGTGACCGTCTTCTTGGCCACCCATCGCAAGGACGGAAATCTCATTGATGAGAGGGCCTCAGAGACCTATGTAAGTATTACTTTACTTTGTGTTTATTTTAATATAACTTAGGCAATTATTGAGTTTCCAAACCTTTTCTAGGCCGAGTATCTTAGGCTTCGTGAGCGGGCGACTGCTAGTGCACCTACACCTGGAGAGGCTGGTGCTTCGTCGCAGCCCGGTCCATCTCCGTTTGTGGACGACCTGTGGGTGACCACAGCTGGTGGTCTCCAGAGGGGTACGTACTACGGTACGGGCTCCTATGGCGCCCTGGTTGCGACGCAGTCATCTAGGGCATCCCCGACAGCTGTGCATTCCACACACCCCTCGCAGTCGCAGCCCTCGCAGTCGTCGGCCAGAGTCCAGGAGGCCGTCCAGGAGGCCGTTGACCGTCAGATTGCGTCTCTCCGTGACGACTTGCTGCGAAGTATGGAGGACCAGTCCCGGTCTCAGCCGCAGGCGGACGATCCGATGCTCATCGCACGATTGGATATGCTCGACCGCAGCATGACGGAGCTACGAAAATTGACAAATGATATTAGAGCCTCCAATGATCGCAACATCATGGAGCTGCAGGCGTCACACCTATCGATGGGCGAGAAGCTGACGAGGATGCATGCATCACAGCTATCGATGGGCGAGAACCTGACGAGGATGCAGGATTCAATGGGTGATAGCAGTACGAGGCTGTTATCTACCCTGGATTCTTACAACCAGCGACTCGCATACTTGGAGCGGGCACGGCCTCCACCGACGTCACTGCCTTCTCCATCGACATCGGTGTCGATTCCACGGGACGAGTATGAGGAGTTGTTATCCTTCAAGCGCGCCGCTGGTCAGCCTCCTGCAGATCCGTAGTAGTATAGTTATTTTTATTATTATTTATGAATTATTGATACTTCAACAATAGACATGATGTATGATGCTTCTTGTGGTCTTTAATTTTTTAGTTAATTTAATTGGATTATATAGTTATCCATATTTAATTGGATTGATACTTCTTGTGGTCTTTAATTTAATTGCATTATATAGTTAACTAGATTGAATCATGTTGGTGTGTATGATGAAGATGATGTAAAACTGCAGGGAATCACCAATGTTTGCTTCTGCACATTATTTTTTTATTATTTTTTTAAAAATTAGCGACGTTATTAGCGACGTTTAGCGACGTTAATTTACGTCGCTAATTACGTCGCTACTTAGCGATGCTGTAAAACGTTGCTAAGGACGTCGCTAATGACGTCGTTAATTACGTCGCTAAACGTTGCCAATTGCTGACATGGCAGTATAGCCAGGTCATTAAAGACGTCGGTGTAACGTCGCGATAGATGTCGCTAATCAGCGACGTTTAGAAACTTTTCTAAACGTCGCTTTTTAGTGACTTGGCGTCGCAAAACGTCGCTAAATTTAGCGACACATTAAAGTCGCTAAAAAATGTCGGTATAGCGACGTTTAGCGACGTTTTTTGTTTTAGCGACTTGGTATTTTCCGACTGCTTTGAAACGTCGCTAATTACGTCGCTAAACCTAATTAGCGACGATTTTTGGTTATTTAGCGACGTTTTTAGACGCCGCTAATTTGACTTTTTCTGGTAGTGAGCACCCGCGAAGGGAGCCACCCCAGCAGGGTAGGACATTTGCGATGATGGTCGAGGAGACCAATACTACAGGTGATGTGTTAGCAGGTTCTGTTCTTTTCGTCCTTCTGTTTATTTCTACTTGATTGATTGATTGATTCCTTAGTACCTTAGTTTGTGTCAGTAATTTCTTGTTAGAACATAGTTAGTAGTATACCCTGACATAGACTACAATACCATGACAAAAGACACCATAACCATATATGTTTTCCTTAGATTGCATATTGAATGACTGTAGGTAGGATTTTCTTAGACTTTGATTGTTGGGGGATTGACCATAGTGAAGATTAATGAAGAGGTTATGACTTGACAAAGAGAGACAAGGTGCCTTAAATTTCGAGGACAAACATTAATTTAAATAAAGAGATGAGATTTTAATATGACAGAATTGACAATTTTGTTAAATCATAAGTTTTAGGAAGATTATGATACGATTAAAATTGTCATTAATTTGAGGAGTTTAAGCAGATCATCATTATATTTATTTGACTGCAAGATATTAAGATATAAATTGAACGTGGTATTTAAAGATTTCATACTATTAGATCGTTTGAGTATTGTATGGAAAAAGAAATCGACGAATAAGATCACTAATGGATTAGAGTTTGAATTCAAATTCGGGATAACATTTTAAATTTTATAAATGTGCATGGATTAGATTTAAATTAGAGGATTAGATATTAAATTTTGAGTATTTAATTGTTAACTTAAAGTTTTGGAGGAAATTGTGATAAAAATGGAATTTGATTGTTATTTCAAGAATTTTCAAGAATATGATACTTATAGAATTTTAAAAAAGTTGTGAAATAACAATGTTGATTACTTCATGATTATGTGGTATGATAAATTTAAATTTTGGTGGAAAATAATATAATAAATAAATACAACTATTGAGGATCTTAAATTTCGAGGACAAAATTCTTTTAAGGAGGGTAGACTTGTCACCCCCACATTTCAGATTAGGGATATTTTCGTCTTTTCATATTTTAATGTATTAATATTGCATGATGTATGTATAGATATATATTATATTGTATAGTGTTCATTAATGCCTGAGGTAGTAGACTAGACCTAGATGCCCACTAGATGGAGTCCTGACCGAAATATAGAGTGATAGATTTAATTTATAATTTTGGGGATTTATTCATTGAGGATTATATTTAAAAATCGTGATTTTATTTCATTGTTGTGCCTTACCGTTGTTTCGATATTTAGAGCGCTACCCTAGCTTTTGCCTTCCAACAAATTTCACAACCTTGTCCTAGATGTGCATGCCTTTCATTTTGATCTTTGTGTAACTTATAATTATGCTTCCTTGTGCTTTATTTTAGTCGCACAATATTCGTCGCAAACGTTTATTATTTAATTCTTATTAAATCTAATTTTGTATCTTTGTACGTTCCAATCGAAATTGGAGACACAATCTCGACCCAATTCATGTAACCCAAATTAGGGTAATATTCTATTCTGAGTCTACTTCATTCATGACATTTGTGTTCCACTTAATTTCAGTCCCTTATACTTCTAATTTATTTTAGAATACCAATTGCATTTATTTTTAATTAATTAAATCATAAACCTAACTTTGTGCAATTTTCTAATTGTTGGGCACTTTTGTGCAAAAGTGCATTAAGGTATCCATTCTGTTGGACATGACACGTGAATAAACCTATTTCTCCTTTATGGGTATTTTTCTGTAATTTTTCGGAGTGTGTAATTCAACACCAAGCTCCTAAAGACCCTAGCCCTCCAAACCTTGAACCGATGTAATCCGAGTCATTCTTTTGAACCTATTCAAATCCTAGCCCATTGAAATCCTACATGAGAGGCCTAATCCCAAGAGGGGTTGACCATTCAAACCTATTCTAGGTCAACCCAATGCATTTACACATATAAATACTCCCTTTTTCCTTTCCTTAATTTTTTCTTAAAACTAAACCCCAAGTTTCAGCCGCACCCACCTTTCCTGTTCAACTTCCTTCCTCCCCTCAGACCCGACGTCGGAGCAGTTCACTCCACCCGCCAGTCCACCAGGTCCGGCCACAGCACCCCCTTTCCTTCAGCCCCGCCTGAGCAGCAGCCGACCTGCCTACCGCCTCGACCGCTGACAGATCCATCCCGTTCACCTCGACGCCCTCAACCACCTCGCCAACTCGCCACCCCACAGCCCGGAGCCCCTTCCTCTCTTCGACCAGAACCTCCGATCACCTCCGTTCTCCTCTTCCCTCTCCCTCGTCGACGTCCCTAGCAGCCACCTGACTCTCCCTCGCCTGAACCAAAGTCCCGCCGTGAACCCGCTGCACCTGTACCCCGCCGACTCGCCTCGATCCAGACTCGCCAACCCACCGTGAGTCGACTGACCTGAACCGGATCATCGCAGCCAACTTTGCCTGATTTCCCTCTGGACTCCACCTGAACACCATCGCTCTACTCAAGCAGCCACCGAACACCATTAACATCCAGGCCATTCACCTCGTCGTTCCCTTTGACCCGCTGCCTATCCCGACCTGCCCTTCCTCAGCCCACCGTCTTCCCCGACGGGACAGCAGCCAGCCCTGCCAGTCCTCCACATGACGACTCGCCCAACTCCCCGCCTCCATCATGTTCACCTTCTCATCAAGCCGGACTCCCCGAGCAGCAACCATCAGCCCCGTCCATATCATAACCATCATCGTCACCACCTCCATAATCGTGATCAACACCTTCACCACTATCTTCGCCATCATCATAGCCTTCACCACCACGATCACCTTCACCACCATCGTCATTGTCATCACCTGCGTCATCGTCGTCAAGCCGATCTCGTGCACGAGCACGCCAAAACCAAGGTGAGGAGTATTTCTTTTATTTGTGTACGAATACGTACGTATATATGTATTTGTATGGATGTATATAGGTACATATTTGCATACATATTGGTATATATATATAATATATTTCTCAAACTAGTATATATATACATATGTATATGTATTGTATAGTTATTCCCTAGTATACGTTAATATGTATAAAAAATTGATTAGTATGTATATGTATACGTATATAAATATATATATAGTATAAACTCTATTAAGTATGTAAATACATATATCTATTATAATTGTAATTAATTAGTATTAATGTATATGATATTTAAGATAATATATATTATATATACGTACTAGGAGACCCGAGTATTAATTACGGATACCCCGTAGCTATCTTGACCTGTGACCTTGTAGTATGATAGCAGACTGCCACATGTACACCGACGTACTGGAAAGACAGTATCATTGACTGTCTATTTTGCACAGCATTTGCAGACGTGACACCCGTATAAATTGACGCATACTTGACCCTAGTTGACCAGTGTTATACCTAGCTTAGCCCTGAGTCCAGTGTATTTATAATTGTGTGTTAGAGTAATGTTTAATGTTGTATTGTATTATATGATATGTCTATAGGACTGTTGGATTGTTCTGCGAGACTTCAGGAGTAGGACATTGATATTGTCAGCTAAGGACCCCAGGCGAGTACCTTCTCTGATAATTTTTGTTATTTGATAATTTCTATAATTCAAGTATTTAGAAATGTTACATCTGATTCTTGACACAGTGCTACACGGACTAGTATATAGTTTGGATCTTTAGTCATGAGATGTTATATTGGTTATCGTATTGACATTGTACACGACATGGATATTAGACATCGTACATGATATATTGGACATTGATCGTGTATTGTGACGTATCATGGTTGGATCCATAGTACTAGTTGGGGTGGGGAAATTGCTAGTGAGAGATGTGATCAAAATACCTATCGTACAAGTGTAGACATTGAACGGTGTTAATCATACACCTCACGTATGTTTAGCCAGGCCATGTAGTCATCGAACAAGTTCCCAAGCCGATCACATTTCAAAACTACGATTTCAAACACTTAGAATAGTTACAGTTCTTTATTTTAGTTCATATACTACATCACTCATATATGATATTGTACCTCATTTCCTTCATTTTATATATGCACTGACTGTACCATATTGCCTATATTGCCGATCTCTTTATTTTGCTATTGCATTTATTTATTGTCTTCCCTCAGTATATAGCATCATCTATTTATTGTTTTATAGTCCTTATCAATTAACTGGAACTGTTATTTGAGATGTACTTTGCTCCATCCTGACTGGAAATATTTTTCCAGACTACGCCTTATAGGACTGGTATCCGATATTTTATGGACCACAGGGAGAGTAGCTGTAGCCTTGGACTTTGTAGCACATGTGTGATTCCCGGGAGGTCTAGCCGGGATCACTAGTTATTTAGTTAGTTTCTTTTAGCAGTTTTTTGTACCGAATTTGACTCCGGCATATTTAGTTGAGACTTGGATATTATTGTTGAGTTAGATTATTCTATTTTAGACTTGTTTTACATTTTGATTTATTTATTTCTTCGATATCTTATCGTGCTTTAGTTTATGTGATTGAGTGTTCCATATTATATTGTGATATTTGTGTCTCCTTATAGAGTTGGATATTCATGTGAGATTGATTAGATAGTATCATGACCTAGACAGCGTTCTTTCGCCGATGCTGCGGCGTAGGCTGGACGTACCCACGTACTCGTGCCCCAAATTCTGGGTGCGGATCGTGACACGTCTGCCCACTGAGCCTAAGATACTCGGCTTAGAAAAGTATGGATACTCGATAATTGCTAATGTTTAAGGTACTTATTACTAAGTACATGGATATTTATTTACATATTTTCCAAGTTATATTAAAATTAAAACAAAGTAAAGTAATACTTACATAGGTCTGTGAGGCCCTCTCATTAATGAGGTGTCCGCCCTTCCAATGGGTAGCCAGGAAGTGGTCATCACGTTGGCATCCTCACTCCTCGGTACCTGTTAAAAATATATTATTTAGTACTAAAATTAAATATTCTATCCTACTACCATTTTATCATACTTGTATTAAAATAATATATCTGAAATAAAAATACCAAACGACGAAAATATTTCGTAATCGGATTTGAGCCATCACACCACTTTGCTACCTTCTTCCTAGCCGCTTTGGCCTTCTTAGATCTTTCTTGTGCCTTGGATCGTCGAATCTATCCCTCATCGCAGTCCACTATTCAGGCGTTATCTAACCTTAAATAGATTTCTCTTTGCGATCACGAGCCTTCGGTTCATCCATATCATCATAGATCAGCTTGTCGACGACGGCAGAAAATATCTTCTCGATCAACTCGGTCCGGTGCGGTGGATAGAAATATATTTGCTACAAGAAATAATTTAGTAAGTTATATAATATGCATAAATTAGATGATTGATATTAAAACCAAATATACTTTTATCCTAAAATGCGCAAACCAGAATGCCTTCCTCTCATCCGGAGCATCAGATTACTTGATCCAAGGGACACCATAGTTGTACCTCAGAAAGTGGCACAGACGTCTCTATACCAATGAGGGACGATATCTATACAAAGATAATTATATTCATGAAAAAGTGAATATATCATATATGATGATAAACCAACTAATTGAATTACTTTGTACCGTTGGCCCAAATCTCTGTCCTCGTCTCGTTCGGAGGTGCGTATGGAGGATCTCGCTTATATGAAGATGGCATCGGCTCAACCTCCACCATCTTCTCATCTGTCTCCATGGTTCCGTCAGCAGAAGGAACACTGGACGAGGGAGTAGTCTCAGGCCTGGAACTACTCGTCTCAGGGGTGCTGTCACGTAACGTCGTTGCAGTCAGAGATGTGGCTGGTCGATATACTAGAGTACTTGGCAATGAGGATCCAGAAATGGCAGTAGACAGTACCGGAGGAGCACTCCTTCTACCTTGGGACCTGCCGAACGCTCCACGTCATCCTGTCATACCTGATAACAACCTATGATAATAGAACAAATAAACAGATATATAGTACATTCTATAGTCAAAATATTATACAATCTCACAGTATTAATAGAATTGCACAATAAATAACTAGTAGTGTCACAAGTCTAAATTGATAATATATTCTACCGTAAAAATATAATACATGTCACAAGTCCAAATAGATTTATTTTATTTTCAATCATCTTCATAAAATTTATCGTGTCCGTCTTCCTCGTCCTCCTCTTTATCTTCCTCCTTATCTTCACTTTCATCTACTTTATCTTCGTCTACTTCTTCGGATAATTCTACCTCTTCTACATTACTAGTCTTGTAATGAGTAACTTTTGTTGAGTTCGTATCTACAATATTTGTTATATGTCATGTCCCAGTCCCAAAATACTGAGAGACTAGACAGTGGCAATAGCCAGCAGCACACACTAATAGACAAACCCAATTTAATGGACCCATTAGAGTATACTTAAGCTGTAAAACAATAATAAGGGTCTATGATTCATGCCAAATTTCTAATTCTAATCTCGTCCACAAAATATAAACACAATCAATATCAGAATAATCAAGATGAAATAATAATCAACAAGTCTCAAAAAATGTTTCGGGGAATAACCCGATAAGGAGTTTAATACATTAATCCACGAGACATGAAATAGAGTATTGTCACTACCACATTCTAAAATAGGGTATTTTTGACTTTTTGTTTATTATAAGTATTGTGTGAATTTATTTTAATTAATTGCATGATATGTGTATTTATATATATAGTATATAATGTTTTTAATGCATGAGTTAGTAGACTAGACCTAGATGCCCTTTAAATGAACCCCTGATCGAAATATAGGATTATGGATTTTAATTTATATTATTTAGGGATTAAATATTGAGGATTATAATTAATTATCGTGATTTTATTTAATTGTTGTGCCTTGCCGTTGCTTCGATAATTGGAGCACTACCATAGCTTTTGCCTTCCAACAAATTTTATACCCTTGTCCTAGACGGGCCAGCCTACTATTCTGACCTTTGTGTAACTTATAATTATGCTCTCTTGTGCTACATTTTAGTCGCATAATTTTTGTCGCAGACGTTTATTTTTAATTCCAATAAATTTGACTTTTCCATCTTTGTGCGTTCCAATCAAAATTGGAGACACAATCTCGACCCATTTTGTGCAACCAAAATTATGATAATATTTTATTCTGAGTCTTCTTCGTCTATGACACTTGTGTCCTACCTAATTTTTATCTTATTTACTTCTAATTAATTTTAGAACACCATTTATATTTTAATTAAATTATTCCAAAACCCCTCTTTGTAAAATTTCCCAATTATTGGTCACTTTTATGCAAAAGTGCATTAAGGTGTCCACCCCATTGGACAGAACACATGAAAAAACCCATTTCTCCTTTATGTGAATTTTTCCATAATTTTTGGAGTGTGTAACACTCAACATCAACCTCCTCAAACCATAGCCCTCCATTTTTGAATCAATGCAATCTTAGCCCTTCAAATACCTACAAGACAAGCCAAGGCCCAACCCAAGGAGGATGTTGACCAGGCCTAATTTTCTAGGTCAACCCAACTCCTTTACACATGTATATATATATATATATATATATATATAAACCTCCTTACTTTTTCCTTTTCTTTTTTTAAACCTAAGCATCAGCCGACTTCTCCCTTCCCATCTTCCTGTTCTTCTCCCTGCACGTCTCCCCTCCTTCACCCGACCGGAGTCCCGCCGAACGCCGGAGCCGACTCCTTCCCGCCATCCTCGCCATGAATGCCTGCATACTGCTCGCCTGAACTCGTCGGAACAGAACTCGACCGCCTCGTCGTTTTCCTCCATCCAGCTCGCCATCTCCTCGACCGGATCCATCCCGCTCGCCTGAAGCTCGACCCCCTCCGCCGACTGACTGGACGACCCCGATTGTACCTGAACCTGCCGGAGCTCCTCGCCAGCCGACTTTCTCGCTGTTCACCATCTCTCTCTCCTTATTCCCTGAAACCCTACCGGAGCATCGCTGTTCTGGATTGAACGCCAGCACCCCCGCCGTGCTCTTCCAACCCCTCGTTGGAGTTAAACCCGCTGTACCACCCGAGCTCGCTGTCCACGCCTGAACCGAGCACCCCCTTCCCGCCAACCCGACCGTGCACCTCGACCTCGCCTGAACCAGATCCACTCGACCGAGCCGCCTGCCGATTGCCTGAAACCGACCTCGACCCGCTGCTCATCGCTGAACCTGTACCGTTGAACGCTGCCAGACCTCAAGACGACGAACCTGACCTCCTTCTCCTCGACGAAAAGCAGCAACTCGATGACTCATCGACAGCGTACACCTGAACCCGACCCCGCTACCATTCACCTGAGCTTCTCCTCGACAGGCAGACCTCCTCCCTCGACGACGCGGCCGAGCATCGCCTGAACAGTAGCGGCAGGAGCATCCCACCTCGACGTCGAACACCCTCATTCCCACGCGCACATGTTCAAATTGTACTTTCATGTTGTGTACGCGTATATGTTTGATGGCTATTAGAATCTAGCATATTTCCATGACGTATTCATTAGATATTGATTGCTAGGCTATGCAAATTAAACCCAACTCGTACGCGTACGTGTATATTATTCAGTTTGGTATATTTATATATATATATATATATATTTAGTATATGTATATTATTCCTATTTGGTATGCATATAATTATTGGTTGTTATATACATATATATAGATGGTATATATGTATATTGTAGATAATTAAATGCCAATACCAGTTTTGACTATATATATGTATTTATGCTGTGTGGCCATAAATGTGAGTAGCAGGTATCCTGTGTCTATATTTGACTGTATATATATATATATATATATATATATATATATATATATATATATATATATATACTATATGACCCTAGTATAATTACGGATGCCCTGTATTTGCACATGACCATGTGACCCTGAGTGTTAGTGATCTGTCTGCCTTGTGTACACTGACGTACTGGCAAGACATGTGTAGTTTGACTGTCTGCTGCACCTCAATTGAGGAAGCGACACTGTGCAATTAGACGCACACTTGACCCTGTTAGACAAGTTGTACCCTAGTGTAGCTGCTGAGTTCAGTGTATTGTGTTTGTGCGTGTGCTAGTATAACGACTGATGTTGTATTATGTTATATTATATGTATATAGTACCATTGGATTGTTCTGCGAGACTTCAGGAGCAGGACATTGGTATTGCCAGCTAAGGACCCTAGGCGAGTACATTATCTGATAGTTTCTTATTTATGATATCCTCTATGTTCATTGTATTTAGTATAGATATTCATGTTTCTTGACACGATGGTTACACGGATTGGTATATCCGGATCTCGTCATGAGATGTTATTCCTTGTATATGGTGTATCTTGTACAAGTCTTGTTTTATTGATTATCTTGTGCATGTACAGGCACTGATTCTCGGGGAGACTTGCTACCTTCCTAGAGAATCCCGTGCCATAGCGTACCATGGTTGAATTTATTGTACCAGTCGGGGGTGGAGAGTATTTTAGTGTAGATATGTGATCATACCCTTCATGTACAAGTCTTGTTCTCATGTTAGTGTTGGTCATACACCACACGTATGACTAACCAGGCCATTATTTGTGTACAAGTTCCCAAGCCGATCACATGTTAAAGCTAGTACTCACACACTTAGTCATTAGTATTCTTGTTCATTGTCATATTGTTCATTCTCGTATTTATTTCCAATATTTCCTTTATTGTGTATCTATTGTAAATATATATGCATCTTGTATATTTACATCTATTTACTGCTACATAGTTTATATTATTGATTTAGAACTGCTATTAGAGATGTACTTCTTTCCATACTGACTGGAAATAATTTTCCAGACTGTGACTTATTATGGACCACAGGGAGAGTAGATGCAGCCTTAGATCTTGTAGTTCAGTTGTGATTCTGAGAGGTCTAGCCGGGATCACTAGTTATTCAGTTAGTTTTTCTTTTAGCAGAATTTGGTATCGGATTTGTTTTCGGCATACTTTGAGACTTGGATGTTATTGTTTGAGTTAGATTATTTCTGTATAGACTTGTGTTGCATTTCGTTTATTTTTTTCGCTATCTCATCGTGCTTTAGTTTCTGTGATTGAGTATTCCATATTAAATTATGATATCTGTGTCTCCTTATGGAGTTGGATACTCGTGTGAGATTGTTTAGATAGTATATTGACCTAGACAGCGTTCTACCGCCGATGCTGCGGCGTAGGCTGGACGTACCCACGTACTCGTGCCCCAAATTCTGGTGTGGGTCATGACACATTTTTAGTGGTGGCCCATGCAGGTCAGGCTTCGCAAGTAGTGCGATATCATGGTAGTGCGACGCCTTAGTTGTACTATTGTGAGCCTGCGATAAGATATAGGACATAGGATACTAGGATAAGAGAGGATACTCAATCACAAATTTTTGAGAGATTCCTAGGACGACCCTTGAGAATATTATTATAATTTCTAATTTAAATCTTTTTTTTTGTTTTCGTCCGTTCTCACTTGTTATTGAATTTGATTCTTGTTGATAAGTTTAATTCTTGGTGTCGTTGTTGAGCTTGATTTCATATCGAGATAAATTTTATGGACTAAAATTATGGTATCATCTGATAACATATGTTGATGAGGACAGTGAGAAAGATTAACATTAGAGCTATTGGACTACAAGATGTGGATTTAAATTATGATTTGAAGACTGGAAATAAATTTCAGTTTTTAAGAATTTTTGAGGAGTTGAGATTTTATGTTATTAAATTTTGAGGATTTAAATTCAATTCAATAAACATAGTCAAAGCTATAAAGATTTTTGGAAGTGATTAAAATTTTATTTCAATAATTGAATATTTGACTTTTGAGGAAAGTATATACATTTTATTTTAAATTGTTCGAGAAGTTAAATTTTGAAGATTTTATTTTAAGGATAAAATTTTATGGTGGATAAGAAATGTATATTTGTATATGAGTAGATGATGTGCATGTGTAAGGATCTATTGGCTTGAGAATGCTTGAGATGGCACTGCAAACTGACTTGGGTGTCCATCTAGAGTTGTATTAGAGGGAGCAGTACTTAGTATGGTGTGTTGCACTTGGAGTGCACTTGAGTGATAAGAACAACTAGTATAAAAAATTTCAGTAGATAAGAGAGCTAGCAGTGGGTGTACTTGTAGTAGAAACTGTGCTACCTAAAGAGATAGAAGTATCAAACTTTGGATGCATCATTTGACCTATGGTTGTGTTAGAGGTTCTTGGTATCAGATTTTGGTATTAATAGATATGTGTGTGCAATGTGGATATATCCATGGATATCTTGTGGACTGAAGATTAGTTGATATGGGTATCAGTGTATAGGGATAAAAATTAGAGAGTGAATGTGCCAGAGTTAAGTGTATGTTAGAGATTGAAGATGTCCAGGTGATGTGTTAGCAGGTTTTATCCTTTCCTTTCCTTCTGTTCCATTTTCGTATGTTTGATTGATTGATTTCTTAGTACCGTAGCTTGTATCAGTGATTTTCTTGCTAGAATGTAGATAGTAGTACACCCTGGTAGTGTCACACCCTAGTCCCAAAAATACGTAGGACTAGGACACGTAAGCATGCCAGCCGCATGAATATGGCAACTCCAATATATGGAAACCAAATCCACACGTACGCTGAAATATGAATATCAAATCCACAAGTGGTATAAAACATATGTCACAAGTCACAGGGTATACTCTAGATCTCATCCACAGAAAATCAATATAAATAAATAACCATCATCTATATAACTAGATCTTAATATAAGTAGCTAAGGATGATAGTTGGATGGAAACAAATCCACTACCAACTCGAATGGAAAAGTATATACAATATAAGTACAATACCACAACACAATATAAGAATACCAGCTATCAATCACAGCTCGAAGAGAAGACATCCTCGGATCACAAGTAATTATCCAAATCTGTGATCCTGCAAATACTCAAGAACAGATACACCTGGCAGAGGACCAGGTCCTCAGAGGGACATAACAAGATACAGAAAATACGAGCCAACTTGAGTACAGTAAACATGCATAATATTTGAAAATAAATAAGTACGTTGTACAAGACAATCTATATGAATGCAAATAAGGACAAATTTTTGACGTATGGGCAAGGGTAGGCTACTCGATCTAAGCCTCACAACTCACACACACGCCAACGGACATCAGAAATCGACATACCTCTAGGGTAGCGACCAGCGCGACTCTACAGAAATTGACATACCTCTGGGGTAGCGACCAGTGCGACACACGCCCGTAGTGCTAACTATATACTACGGTTTACCAGAGTGGTTAAAATCCCATACGCCTAATGATTGTCCTCTCATGATACTAGGTGTCAAGTGTGTGTCAACATATCTAATATATATAGTAATGACTGAACTAACTACACATGCAATGACTATAACTGAACGAAACTACACAGGCAATGACTAAATAGAAATATAAATAGCATGCAAAGTACTGTAAACAATTTGGTAAGGTATCTTTCCTGGTAAGGAAGCTGCGATGTACCAATAACCTGCTCCAGAAGTCGCGCAGAACAAATCCAATATCCTATGTATTACAAATTTATCACGTCAAAAGATAATTTATTTTAATTTATTTAATTCTTGAATAATTACTCTAAAATCCTATTTTAATCTTATTATTCTGATTTTTATGTTAATTCCTAAATTTTGTCCAAAGAAACTGAATTTTATCAACTCGAGACTTATGGCACGCAAATCGAGGCAATCTGTTGACCGAAAAGTCAACCGACACAAACTCAACTTTCATGCATGATTTCCTATAGATTTCAGCGTCAAAAACATGTTGGAATTTACGGCTCGTCCGAATTCAAATTCGTTTGGGAATTATGTCACATACAAATTTTGTATTGTACACCGATAGTTAAATTCTAACCTAGACGTTCTACAGAATTAACAGTATATAAATACTTTGAACTAAATTCTGAGAAAAACATATGTCAACTATATAGACATTATATTTCCGAAACTTTAAACGGTTCATGATTCTGATTCCTGGTTCTCCCGAAATCGCGAAAACATTGAAACATGTCTATTTTCGGATATGCTGTGCTCTACGAATTTTCCAGACTTTAATACTCATAATTTCTAAAAACAATTTATATAATCAGAAATCTAACCTCAATATCGTTCTAACAAAAAAAATTAGGCCTCGTTTGGAGTCCGGAGCTATACGCAATGGCTTCTGGAAGATGAAGGAACCCTAGATGACAATTCTCCAAAAATCGGCTGAAGAAAAATCCTAGAAATTAATATCTAAACTATTATATATATAGAGGAGAGAGAGAGCAGCCGTGACTCAGATAGCGCCACGTGGAAGCCATCCGACGCTGCCCGCTCAGATCTAACGGTCTGGGTTCGCTGCGGCTCGGCTCAGCTGTGTCCGAGTCGAACTCTGACTCGGCTCGGCTCGAGGTCGGCTCGGTTCGGCTCGCACCCACTCAGCAGTCACTGACAGGCGGGCCCGGCACTGTTCACTGCTGGAGGCTGACAGGTGGGCCCCCTGTTTGCTGACTGGGCAAAATTAATTACTTTTTGGGTTTTCTTTTTCAGAAATTAGTTTTTAATTCAGTTTTTCATAATTAACTCAAAATAAATGCTAAAAATAATCAGAAAATTTCCAAAAAATTCTAGAAAATATATTTTATTATTTAGAACCTAAAATAAAAGTTTGGGATATTTTTAATTAAGTTTGAACATAAAATAAATTCTTCAAAGTCCTAAAAAATTAGTGTTTCTAGTTTTTAATTAACTAAAAATTATGGAAAAATTCCAATAATCTAAAATAGCCTAAAAATAATTCTAAATAAATATTTATATAAGTAAATATACTAAAACAAATTATTTTCTAATTAACTAAGAGAATGCTCTAAATAACTTCAACATCTATAATAAATATAATAATATAAAATATACACAAAATACCTATTTTGGGTGAGAGAGTTTACAATCTACCCAACTTAAAATAATTTCGTCCTCAAAATTAAAATAAGGCATAATTTGTTAAATCCTTCACATTCGTACATAAGGTACGTCAATCGCAATCTCTTCCAAAAATTTAAATAATAAAATCTATTCAAATCTATCGCGATCACTTCAAAATTAAGATAACCACTGCTTAAATCAAAATTCAACCTGTCGTAATCTATCCTCGATTTTTCAATAATCAACATCCAAATCTAACTCAAGTCTATATGACATCCCACATCAAAATTTATATCACAATTTCCAACTATCATAATCTCCTCTAGACTTTGAATAATAAACAATTCTAATCAAATCTTATTCCTATTCTCAACCTAAAATTTTTGTACTCTTCAAATATTTAAACTCAATTTACATCCTCAATATTTCAAATAGGTGACCCAACAATCAAAATTGAACTTTTTAATTCAAATCATCAAATTGTAAAATTTAAATCTAATTCACCAATTGTTCAAGTCTAAAATTCTATATTTATCCTTAAAATTTAAATCGATGATTCATCCTTCAATATTCAAAATTTAAATCATGTGCTCAAAGTATAAATATTTGGTCCGCAATATCAAGATTTTAAAATTTGTTAAATCCTCATTATCTTAATCCTTCTTTTAAAATTCTCCACATTAAAAGGACTTAATCTCTCAATCTAATCCTACTTGATCACAATCTAAAAGAATTCTCCTCAAGTTTAATAATGCAATTTCTACCCAACTTAGAATTTACCCATCTATCACATAAGGCTCTTATATTTAAGAAAAATATTCCTCAATTTATTTTCTCATGTCATTCAATCCTCAAAACTTTAACACCAATTATATCATATGTGATATGCCTTTAATCAATTATGAAAGATAGTCACCAAATAATGTGATTGGCCTATGGGGTATCTCTTGTACTATCCGTGTATCACTTATTTCCAAGCACGAGATTTCATCTTTCCGAAACAAGGGAAGACGGAAAGCAATGGAAAAGAGTTCAAGGAGGGATAATAGAATGGAAGTATGGAAATCAAAGCGTTTAAAGAATTCAAATGGGAATTGTCAAAACAGTTGTGGATTGAAATCTTAATTTGGTAATTTCCTATTCGCATGCTCATATCGGTGCAGTTATGTACTTGATATGATATGCTTTGTCGTATCTAGAGGGTAAGTATATTTGTCTACTGGTCAACTATACATCTCAATCCACGTAAAATACTATTGCGAAGGGCGAATTAAGCGCATTATGGCTAGCTAAACCATAATACACTGATTCTGATTAGACAATTTGTATTAGTGTGGTTGATCAGGCCCCAATAACACATATGTCATGAACAAGCTCGATATAAGATTAAGCTTGCAAAAACTAGGCTATAATAGCAGCATAATTCAAGGTAGCACAGAAAATATAACGCTGGATTATGATGTGAGAAGTTACAAAATAATTCAAGTTCGCAAAAGCAAAAACAACATAAGCAATAATAATAAAAGACTCTACAATCTCTACAGTTATCATACAACCTCCTTATCTAAGTCGCTAGTCGACCAAATAGGGCAAGGACCTCTAAATTCTATGGTCTGAATAAACACTGTCGTCTTTTGCTAGCATGCGATAAATATCATTCGGTTACACTTCAATTAATAGGTCAAAAGACTATGTGATACTAGATGTCAAACATTATGGTAAAACTTCTAACTCTAGTAGCGTCTATACTACCCTCACGTCCTCATAATACATCAAGGGGTAATAGTAAACCAATCTATAGATAAGGAATTCTAGGGTTCACTAGATATTCTAAACTTAGTGGTGTGTCTATATTCTCGTTGTATTCTTAATAGGTGTGCTACCATAATTATCATCATAATAATAGGGGTTCCTATATTCTAGCAGAAGGCTATTCTCAAAGAACTATTAGGGAAGTACAGGAATCAAGCAGGATGCAATTATTCGAATAGAATAGAGAGGAGAAAGATGAATCATAGTCAATTGTGGATGAGATCCTATACTCTAGTCCTAGGTGCAGGCTTGTTCGGTACAGTAACATAACCGAGACAATATGCTCTAGACCTGCATGGGCCACCACAAAAACATGTCACGCCTCAGTCCCAAAAATACGTAGGACTAGGACACGTAAGCATGCCAGCCGCATGAATATGGCAACTCCAATATATGGAAACCAAATCCACACGTACGCTGAAATATGAATATCAAATCCACAAGTGGTATAAAATATATGTCACAAGTCACAGGGTATACTCTAGATCTCATCCACAAAAAATCAATATAAACAAATAACCATCATCTATATAACTAGATCTTAATATAAGTAGCCAAGGATGATAGTTGGATGGAAACAAATCTACTACCAACTCGAATGGAAAAGTATATACAATATAAGTACAATACCACAACACAATATAAGAATACCAGCTATCAATCACAGCTCGAAGAGAAGACATCCTCGGATCACAAGTAATCATACAAATCTGTGATTGTATAAATACTCAAGAACAGATACACCTGGCAGAGGAACAGGTCCTCAGAGGGACGTAACAAGATACAGAAAATATGAGCCAACTTGAGTACAGTAAACATGCATAATATTTGAAAATAAATAAGTACGCTGTATAAGACAATCTATATGAATGCAAATAAGGACAACTTTTCGACGTATGGGCAAGGGTAGGCTACTCGATCTAAGCCTCACAACTCACACACATGCCAATGAACATCAAAAATTGACATACCTCTGGGATAGCGACTAGCGCGACTCTACAGAAATCGACATACCTCTGGGTAGCGACCAGCGCGACACACGTCCGTAGTGCGAACTATATACTACGGTTTACCAGAGTGGTTAAAAGCCCATACGCCTAATGATTGTCCTCTCATGATACTAGGTGTCAAGTGTGTGTCAACATATCTAATATATATAGTAATGATTGAACTAACTACACATGCAATGACTATAACTGAACGAAACTACACAGGCAATGACTAAACAGAAATATAAATAGCATTAAAAGTACTGTAAACAATTTGGCAAGGTATCTTGCCTGGTAAGGAAGCTGCGATGTACCAATAACCTGCTCCAGAAGTCGCGCAGAGCAAATCCAATATCCTATGTATTACAAATTTATCACGTCAAAAGATAATTTATTTTAATTTATTTAATTCTAGAATAATTACTCTAAAATCCTATTTTAATCTTATTATTCTGATTTTTATGTTAATTCCTAAATTTTGTCCAAAGAAACTGAATTTTATCAACTCGAGACTCATGGCACGCAAATCGAGGCGATCTGTTGACCGAAAAGTCAACCGACACGAACTCAACTTTCATGCATGATTTCCTGTAGATTTCAGTGTCAAAAACAAGCTAGAATTTACGGCTCCTCCGAATTCAAGTTCGTTTGGGAATTATGGCACATACAAATTTTGTATTGTGCACCGATAGTTAAATTCTAACCTAGAAGTTCTACAGAATTAACAGTATATAAATACTTCAAATTAAATTCTGAGAAAAACATATGTCAATTATATAGACATTAGGTTTCCAAAAATTTAAACGGTTCATGATTCTGAATCCTGGTTCTCCCGGAATCGCGAAAATATTAAAACACGTCTATTTTCGGACATGCTGTGCTCTACGAATTTTCCAGAATTTAATACTCATAATTTTGAAAAACAATTTATATAATCAGAAATCTAGCCTCAATATCGATCTAAAAAAAAAACTAGGCCTCGTTTGGAGTCCGGAGCTATGCGCAATGGCTTCTGGAAGATGAAGGAACCCTAGATGACAATTCTCCAAAAATTGGCTGAAGAAAAACCCTAGAAATTAATATCTAAACTATTATATATAGAGAGGAGAGAGAGAGCAGCCGCGACTCAGATAGCGCCATGTGGCAGCCATCCGACACTGCCCATCAGATCTAACGGTCTGGGTTCGTTGCGGCTCGGCTCAGCTGAGTCCGAGTCGAACTCTGACTCGGCTCGGCTCGAGGTCGGCTCGGCTCGGCTCGCACCCACTCAGCAGTCACTGACAGGCGGGTCCGGCACTGTTCACTGCTGGAGGCTGACAGGTGGGCCCCCTGTTTGCTGACTGGGCAGAATTAATTACTTTTTGGGTTTTCTTTTTCAGAAATTAGTTTTTAATTCAGTTTTTCATAATTAACTCAAAATAAATGCTAAAAATAATCAAAAAATTCCCAAAAAATTCTAGAAAATATATTTTATTATTTAGAACCTAAAATAAACGTTTGGGATATTTTTATTTAAGTTTGAACATAAAATAAATTCTTTAAAGTCCTAGAAAATTAGTGTTTCTAGTTTTTAATTAACTAAAAATTATGGAAAAATCCCAATAATCTAAAATAGCCTAAAAATAATTCTAAATAAATATTTATATAAGTAAATATACTAAAAAAAATTATTTTCTAATTAACTAAGAGAATGCTCTAAATAACTTCAACATCTATAATAAATATAATAATATAAAATATACACAAAATACCTATTTTGGGTGAGGGAGTTTACCGGTAGAGACTATAATACTATGACAAAATAGACCATAAACCATAAATATATTTTTCTAGATTGCATGTTGTGTGACTGTAGGTAGGATTATCCTAGACTTTGATTGTTAGGGGTTTGACCATAGTGAAGATTAATGAAGATGTTATGACTGGACAGAGAGAAACAAGGTACCTTAAATTTTTAGGATAAACATTAATTTAAATAAAGAGTTGAGAATTTAATATGGTGGAAATTGACGATTTTATTAAATCATTAATTTTTAGGAAGATTAGGATATGATTGAATTTGTCATTAATTTTGAGGAATTTAAGAAGATTATCATTATATTTATTTGACGGCAAGATATAAATTTAAATTTATATTTAAACGTGGTATTTGAAGATTTCATAAGTATTACATCATCGAGTATTGTGTGGAAAAAGAAATCGAGGAATAAGATCACTAATGGATTAGAGCTTGAATTCAAATTTTAGGGATAAGATTTTAAATTTCTAAATATACCTTGATTGGATTTAAATTAGAGGATTGGATATTAAATTTTGGGTATTTAGTTATTAACTTAAAATTTTGGAGGAGATCGTAATAAGAATGGAATTTAATTTCAAATTTGAAGATTTTTAGGAATATGATATTTATGGAATTTTGAAGTTGTGAAATAACAACATAGATTTACTTCATGATTATATGTGTTGTTGAATTTAAATTTTGATGGTCAAAAAAAAGGAGAAGAAGAAAAGTAAATACAACTATTGAGAATTTTAAATTTCAAGGACGAAATTTTTTTAAGGAGGGTAGACTTGTCACTACCACAAATAGGGGTATTTTTGACTTTTTGTTTATTATAACTATTGTGTGAATTTATTTTAGTTAATTGCATGATATGTGTATTTATATATATAGTATATAATGTTCTTAATGCATGAGTTAGTAGACTAGACCTAGAAGCTCGCTAGATGAACCCCTCGCTGAAATATAGGATTATGGATTTTAATTTGTATTATTTAGGGATTAAATATTGAGGATTATAATTAATTACCGTGATTTTATTTAATTATTGTGCCTTGTCGTTGCTTCGATAATTGGAGCACTACCCTAGCTTTTGCCTTCCAACGAATTTCGCACCCTTGTCCTAGACGGGCCAGCCTACTATTCTGACCTTTGTGTAACTTATAATTATGCTCTATTGTGCTACATTTTAGTCGCACAATTTTTGTCGCAGACGTTTATGCTTAATTCCAATAAATTTGACTTTTGCATCTTTGTGCGTTCCAATCGAAATTGGAGACACAATCTTGACCCATTTTCTGCAACCCAAATTATGATAATATTTTATTCTGAGTCTTCTTCATCCATGACACTTCTGTCCCACCTAATTTTAATCACATGTACTTCTAATTAATTTTAGAACATCATTTAAATTTTAACTAAATTATTCCAAAAACCCCTCTTTGTGTAATTTCCCAATTTTTGGGCACTTTATGCAAAAGTACATTAAGGTGTCCACCCATTGGACACAACACATGAAGAAACTCATTTCTCCTTGTAAATTTTTTAGTAATTTTTGGAGTGTGTAACACTCAACATCAACCTCCTCAAACCATAGCCCTCCATTTTTGAATCAATGCAATCTTAGCCCTTCAAATAACTACAAGACAAGCCAAGGCCCAATCCCAAGGAGCATATTGACCAAGCCCAATTTTCTAGGTAAATCCAACTCCTTTACACACACACACACACACACACACACACACACACACACACACACATATATATATATATATATAAACCTCCTTACTTTTTTCTTTTATTTTTCTAGACCTAAGCATCAGCCGACTTCTCCCTTCCCATCTTCCTGTTCTTCTCCCTGCATGTCTCCCCTCCTTCACCCGACCTGTCATGACCTAGTCCCAAAAATACACGGGACCAGGCCACGTGGCAATAGCCAACTATCACGTCTCCGAGGTTATCCCAATTTAATGGATCCTACAAAGAGTGCTACGCTGTCCTAAATACTAACATGACCCATATAAATCAACAACAGGTAATCTAATCTCATCCACAATATAAACAGCAAGAATGTACTAATAATAAATGCTGGAAGATAAACGCCAGTCTCAAAATATCATAGTACAACCAAGAATGTCTTGTGGGAACAAACCCACTACTATGACAAAATGTAAGTACTGAATGACAGATAAAAGGTAATGACTAGGGCATCGGCTGACTAGATAATGATGCACCCGATGCTAGGCAGAAAGACTACCAACTGATCATGAAAAATCTGACGGTAGCACCTCTAGATCCTTCGTTATGGCATACCTCGTCTCCTGTCCTGGGCCGTACACTGTGGGGTAATATGCCTCGTCCAAATCTGGAAAGGTAGCAGGTCCTCAGGGGGACGTAACAAGATACATAGAAGCATGCCATATATAAATACTGAATAAAATAAATACAATAAAGGGTGTGTTAACCATCTATGTGAATACAATGTGAGGACAACCGTGAGTATATGGGAAGGTGTAGGCTAGACATATGCTGACGTAATTCACCAGTCGTGACAACCGGCGAGTATATGCCACATATGCCCCCTATAACATGGGCGCAGGAATATAATAACGTCCAACGTTCTATAGAGTGTGGTATCTGTAAAATCACCAAGTAACGTCTAATACTCTGAAGAACGTGGTATATGTAAAATATACACGTCCGTATCACTCCGTCGAGTGCGATATCTGTATAAAGGGGGTGAGTATCCCATACGCCTACTAGTCGTCCTCCCCGCCCAATGAAGATATACAAGTCGAATACTCGACATGCATACCACATATCTATATGCCAAGTCTCAAATAATACAAATCTTGGACTACGTACTAACCGTGATGCATGCCACACGCATCGATAGCTAGTCGAGTACGCGAACCCGCATCCCAATATGAATTTGTCATTATAAAATGTGTAAGAGTGTCAGGTCTTAGAAGGATTCAGAGTATCCTCCTAACTGGGGTGAGTCTACTAGTGACAAGGTCAAGTACACTAAATCATCGACGCATTCGTCGACTGTACCCGAGTCAATCTCGGATGTGCACAGTTGTATAAAAGAAAACAACAAAATAATAATACAACATATGCATAATTTAAATTAAACAGTAAATATGGCAAGGTATCTTACCTGAGTTCTCAAGCTTTGAATGCCAATAGCCTGCTCCTGCAGTGTCTCCTGGCTGGTCTAGTGACCCTAAACACACAATATAATATAGCAATCTAGCATCAGATACTAGAGTAACACATAAACAACTACGTCGCTGCTCTTAGGTATTGATGCAAGTTCACGGTTGATCGACTACAGAGTCGCGTGTGCATATCGCTAAGATGCATGCGTGCCCTATCCTCAGTCACCGTGTACCTCACGTCAATAAATTACTAAGTTATGGTTTTACGAAACTACATTATGTCTTGTTAAATTATACGACATTATTCTCCATGTTAAGTGTACTAGATCTATGCCTACGTTTTTAGGTGAAGCACAAGTTCCTTATACCAGTCGTATGATTGGGATAATTATCATCTTTTAATTTATGTTAAATCTAATTAACGTACATACACACATATAGGGTTTCATATTAATTTATTTGTGTCCACGTAACGATACGCGACACAAACTCGATGACACGACGATACAACTATACACGATACAATGGAGAAAGAGGCAAAATGAGGTTTACCTAATCGAGGCTGAATCGTGGGGGTCTGTGCTCAAAATTTGGCCGTCCTCCGGCGAGGGTGGCGCTTCGGTGTCGGTCGACGAGCAAGGCAGCAACGACAGCGGCTGTACTGCAACAGATGCAGCAATGGCAGCAGCAGGTTGGGAGTGGTGTTGGGTGGTGGAGATGATGGAGGTCCGGCGGGTGCAAGCGGAAGGGGGTCTGCGGTGGTGGCCTGAGGGGGTGGCGTTATGGAAGGTCGGGGAAGGGGTCGTCGGTTTGATGGAGGATGGGTTGATGGTGAAGAGGGTGGTAATGATGTAGCGGGGTCCGGTGGTTGCAGGCGGACTGGCGGAGTGGCCCGGCGTTGAGGGGCGGTGCTTGCGGGTTGCAGGCCGTGGAGCCATCCGGTCGGGTAGGGGAAGGGGCTCGGTTTGGGAAGAAGGGGAGTCGGCTAGGGTTTCCTCTTTGGTGGTGAACAGTAATGAGTTTTAGGGTTTTAATATAGGGAACATGTGTATTTATATAGGAGGGGGTTTATGGGCTGGCCTCGGGACTTGGGCCTGTTTGGCCTTGTTGGGGTGGGGCTGGTCCATATGAAAGGGTGCACGTGGGCTTGGTTAGGTTCTGTTTAGGGTGAAATTGCCTCTAATTTAATTTAATTAAAAACAATGCGCGCGACTATCCTTAATGAATTGAAGACACATGGAACTAGATTCGAGTGGAACACAAGAGTCATGGGCGTAGCTGGCTCAGCGTAAGCTAGTACCCTAATTTGGGTTATAGGGAATCGGGTTATGGTTGTGCCTCAAATTCAAGTAGGAATAGACAATCAAGGGAAATTAGATTTATTGAAATAATACATAGACGTTTGTAACGAATATTGTGCAGCTCAAATGAAGCACAATATTGAGTATCCAAAGGTTACACAAGGGTCAGATGGGTAGTCTGGCATGTATAGGAGATGAGTATTTAAATAGTTTGGGGGTACCTACTAGCGTAGCGCTCCAAACATCAAAGCAACGGTAAGGTGTATTAATTCACATAATTGTTTCACATTAAATCTAATTGTATCCAATTTAATCCTAGTCTCTCAATTTAATAAAAAAAAAATCCTAAATTGGTCGAGGGGGTTTAAAATCTACCCTTGTTAGAGTATTTTGTCCTCAAATTTAAAACATATGTATGGGAAGAACTATTGACTGAATTAAAAATAAACCACTACATACCTATGCCTTCGAAGAGATGGGAGTAACGTTGTCGAATATCCTCCTCACGTTCCCAGGTCGACTCGCCTGGTGCATGATGCCTCCATACGACACGAACTAGGGGGATAGTCTGACCTTGCAATACCTTCTTACTTCTATCTAGAATCTCAACAGGCTCCTCTTGGTATGATAAGCTTGGGCCGACTGTGATTTCTGAATGATCAAGCACATGACTCGGGTCTGGCATGTACCTTCTCAACTGAGATACATGGAAGACGTCATGGACTCCTTCCAAAGTCTGTGGTAAGGCTAACCTGTAAGCAACCACTCCGATGCGTTCTAACACATCGAATGGTCCGATGTACCTCAGACTCAGCTTCCCTCTGCCTCCAAATCTGATAGTCCCTCGAGTAGGTGAGATCTTTAAAAATATGTGATCTCCAACCTGGAACTCTAGGGGTCATCGATGCGTGTTCACCCAATGCTTATGCCTGTCCTGTGCTGCTCGTAAGTGCCCTTGGATCTTCTTTACCTTCTCTACTGTATGAATAACCAACTATGGTCCTAGAATCAGTCTCTCGCCTATATCGCTCCAACATACTGGGGAAGGACACTTCCTTCCATACAACGCTTCATAGGGAGCCATCTGGATGCTCGCTTGATAGCTGTTGTTATAGGAAAACTCGACCAAATGCAAGTGGTCCTCCCATAATCCTCCAAAATTAAGCATGCACGCGCTTAACATATCTTCCAATATCTGAATGGTGCACTCTGACTGGCCATCCGTCTGTGGGTGATAAGATGTGCTAAACTTCAGGCGGGTACCGAGACTCTCTTGCATACTCCACCAAAAGTAAGAGGTAAACCTCGTATCCCTGTCAGACACTATGCTAACTGGCACTCCGTGCAGTCGCACAATCTTTCTCATGTATATGTCTGCTAAGACCTCTGTAGATTGCCCAACTCTGAAGGGTAAAATATGTGCGGACTTGGTGAGTCTATCTACGATTAGCCATACTGTATTTCGACCACTAGGACTCCTCAAAAAGCTCGTAACAAAGTCTATAATGATATGCTCCAATTTCTACTCCGGTATCGGGAGCGGTTGAAGTAATCCTGCAGATCTCTGATGCTCAGCCTTGACTTGCTGACACACCAGGCACTTTGCCACAAAGCGGGCTATCTCTCTCTTCATTCCATGCCACCAGTAGTACTTTCTTAAGTCTCTGTACATCTTCGTGCCTCCTGGATGAATAGAGTAGGTTGAACTATGTGCCTCCGACATCAACTCCTGACGAAGTTCTCCATTTGGAACATAGAGAGATTATCCACATCTCAAAGTCCCGTCTTCATGTATACGCAGTCCTGTTTGCATTCCCATCTCTGTCCTCTGTCTAAGCCTCTGGAATCTGGCGTCTGTCGGTAAAGCAGCCTTGATCCTCTCCACTAATGTCGATTACAACTGAAAACTTGACAACTGTCCGTCCACTCCGTGCATAACGACCTCTATACCCATCTGCTCTAGATCTTTCAACAGATATTGTTGGGTAGTCAAGAAGAATGCCATAGGTCTTCTGCTCAGTGCGTCAGCTACTACGTTGGCCTTTCCTAGATGGTACTATAGTTTAATCTCAAAGTCTGTCATCACCTCGAGCCAACGTCTCTGTCTCTGGTTCAGGTCCTTCTGAGTGTAGACGTACTTTAGGCTCTTGTGGTCAGTAAATATCTCCACTCTTTCTCCATATAGGTAGTGTCTCCAAAGCTTCAAAGCAAAGATCACTGCGGCAAGTTCCAAGTTGTGAGTGGGATAGTTTTTCTCATGGCTCCTCAACTGCCTAGAGGCATAGGCCACAACCTTTCCATGTTGCATCAAGACACATCCTAATCCTTTCCCGGATGCATCGCTATAGATCATGAATCCTCCAGGGCCAGAAGGTATGGTCAAGATAGGTCTTATAGTCAGACGCTTCCTTAGCTCATCGAATGCTGTCTGACACTCCTCTGTCCAGGTGAACTCCTGCTCCTTACGGGTCAAGCGGGTCATCGGCTCTTTAATCTTTGCGAAGTTCTATACGAACCTCTGGTAATATTCGGCAAGTCCTAGGAAACTCCTCACCTCTAAGACATTGGTAGGGGTTGGCCATGTCTCTACTGATGAAATCTTCGCCGGATCTACTGAAATACCATCTCCTGATATGACGTGTCCAAGAAAAAAGACACGATCTAGAAGAAACTCGTACTTGTTCAGCTTGGCATAAAGTCTCTCTCTTCTCAGTGTCTCCAACCTAGTCTCAAGTGCTTCTCGTGCTCCTCGTGGCTCTTTGTAAACCCCCTCACCCAAAATTAGGGCTACTTGGCTTAGATGGTGAAATTAGGGCTAGTTTGAACCCAATTAGAATTAGAATACGACTTTTATTTAATTATGCAATAATTAAATAACGTGTAGCGCACCTTATCGTGCTTGATAATTGGAGTACCTCACTAGCTATTTTCTATCTAGAAACTTCACGATCTCATCCTAGACATGTCCGCCTACTATTCTGACCCTTGTGCAACTTATAATATTGCTCGCTGATGCTATATTTTAGCCGCATAATAAACGTTGCGGACGTTATTCCTGAATCCAATATAAATTCCAATTTTGTACCCTTGTGCGCCCAATCGAAATTGGAGACACAATCTTGACCGTTTTATGCAAACCAAAATTTATTAATATTCTGCACTGTCCCCTCTACGCCCTGACACTTGTGCCCCGCCTAAATTTAATCCCTTGTACTCCTAATTAATTTCTAGAACATCGTGCGCATTTAATTAATTAATTAAATCCAATATTCCGCCTTTGTGCAATTTTCTAATTGTTGGGGGGCTTTTAGGCAAAAACACATTGAGGTGTCCCCACCATTGGACAATTCATGAAGAAATCTATTTTTTCCCTTCATAGGAATCTTTTCCAAAAAAATTCGGGATGTGCAACGCGCGCACATCGCTCTCGTATATTTAAACCTATCCTTGTATTTAAATAAGGCAATTATAGCCCTTCCAAGCATTCCCATGTGAGCCCAAGGCCCAACCCAAGAGGAGATGTTGACCCAAGTTAAGATTTTCTCGGTCAAACCCAAAAGTCCTCATGGTTATAAATAGAAACTTTTCTTTTATTAAACTTGCAAACCCAAAAGAAAAACCTAGAAAAACTATTCAGCCGACCCCCTTCTCTCCCTGTGCATCCCCTTCCTCCTCCTCCCCGCAGCTAACTCCGCTCACCATGGCTCGCCGGAGCTCGCCCCCTCCGCCTACACTCGACCCTTTCCCTCTCTTCCTCCTCCAGTCCTACGACCGCCCGCCGGACCGCTCCGCCGACCTCCTTCAACTCAAGGACTCCATCGCCAGGCACAAGCCCGACGACTGGATCGATCACATCGGCGGGACGACGTCAGAAGACTACGACATCCCCGAGGCCACCACCCTTTCTTCCTCCTTCCCCTCTGCTGGATCACCGGCGTTCAGCCGCACGAACCGGAGGAGCACCCGACGTTGCCGACCGTGCGGCAAACCAGCGCCAGGATTAGAGCCCAAAGACCGAATAGTCCCTCGCTGAGGTCGCATGCTCCGACAATGAGCATCGTGGCAGGACCCTGGCCACACACACCCATCTTGCACCTCGGCTTCATGGCGGCCGTTGCCACTCCTTCCTCCTCCGCGACCAAGTACCAGGTCCAACTCCTCCTAACACTGTTTCATGCACCGGTTTGTCGACCACTACCGATTCTAGTGCCGCTCCTCGTGCCCCATTGCTCAATCGAACTCTCCTCGGCAGAGTCTCTGACATTACTGAGTTGATCTCAAAGACCAAGAACTATATTTCCATGGTTCATTCGTGCCGGTGTCGAAGTACAGAATAGTGTCACTAGACCCGCCGGATTCTTCCATCAAAAAAAAAACTACCCCGCTCCTCCTTCGTATCCCCTCTTCCCTGTCCTCTCCGTCTCGACCACCTGGGCTCGGCCGAGAGAAGCCCCAAGACTTCAGCAGGCCACCATCGCCACCATCATCCCTAACACCATCACCACACTCCCCATTATCATCATCAACAATACCTTAACCCTAATCGTCCACCTCATCCTCGTCGACATTGTCGTCAACAACACTGCCATCACCTCATCGTCATCCCATTATCAGTATAGTATCATCATCATCTCACCATCATCCCATCATCCCTATCACCTCATCGCCACCTCACCATCCATTATCAGCATCAGCACTGGTGTCCTCACCCTCATCATCGTTATAGTCGTCACCCTCGCCATCATCATCGTTAACCCCACTATCGTACCCGTGTACGTACCTCGAGGTACGAACCTGTCCATCTTCTTCTCTTATATGTGCTTGTGTGTATGCCAGTAGGATAGTAGTATTGCTTATTGACTGCTAGGTGATATCGGACCCTGAGTCGGCGAACCCAACTCGTATATGCACACGTACGCGTATACTGTTCCATTTAGTATATATATATATTTGGTTAGTCATTAGCATATTATTAGTTGGTATATATATTTATGCACATATTTACTATGAGTATTCAATTAGCTATGTAAATTGCTGGTTATATTATTATATGTAAGTAAATGCTAATTGATAATTAGGACTATATATATGTTTAGACTGTACGACCCTAGGTCACCGTGGACTATCCCGTATTTGCCCTTGACCATATTGACCCTAAGAACTTTCGAATTGCCTGCCTTGCATACCTTAACGTACAGGCTTAGACACCTGTCAGTCGATTGTCTGATTGTGTACAGCACTTGAAGATGAGACCCCGCGTAATTCAACGCGTAATTGACCGTGTTAGATGACTAGTGCTACCCCTAGGGTACCCCCTGAGTCCAGTGAAAATATTGTGGTGTGTGTGCACTAGTGTAATGACTAATGTTTTTATTGTATTATATTATATGTGCATAGGATGTTGGATTTGTTCTGCGCAATTTCTGGAGCAGGTTATTGGTACATTGCAGCTTCCTTGCCAGGCAAGTATACCTTGCCATTATACTGTTATTTATATTCCATATGTTGCATGCATCTTTATTTTCTGTCTTTAGTTTATATATTTTAACTATATATAAATGTGCGTGACGGTATCGTCGCGATATGTTTTTATTTATGTATTGCATTGACCATGTTCATGAGACTACCCCATTATCATGTATCATCATTAGGTTCATTGGCCGTGACATAGTTGTTACACGAGTGTGAGTCTCATATAGAGATCACGGACTGCGTGACAGGTCTGGCCTCCTGTACGTATGGGCCGTGCGTTAGGAATAACTGCTGTTAGAAACTTTGCATGCTAGTAGACTTGGCAGTTATTAGAGGTATTATCATGTCATGGACATGACATGCTTAGAGCATTGGGTGGAGAGAACAACAAGTAAGGCATTTGGGCTCCTTTGCACTTTTCTTGTGTAACCCGTACGCTCCGCCGGAGATGCGCGGTCATGATGACACCTATACTACTTGGCGGGCCTCCGCCGTTCAAAAGACGACGTGCCTTTGTAGGCCCCTAGATCTCCAAGAGAACCATGCCAATCCTATTTATGGCCAGATAGCCCACTTGTTAGAAAGTTGTTCTTAACTGCATTCACTTTAGACGGTTAGGCGACCCCTTTAGATATTTATTTCAGTACTTTATTGGCATGTGTTTAAGTATCTTGTTATGTCCCAATGAGGACCTGGTCCGCTGCCAGGTGTACCTGTTCTTGTGTATTTGCAGGAGAGCAGAGATGGATGGTTATAGATGCTTCATGGATGTCTTCTCTTCGAGCCAGGATTGATAGCTGGTACTTATATTGTTTGATTGAGTTGTACTTATATTGTATTTACTTTCCTTTGAGTTGGTAGTGGATTTGTTTCCATCCAACTATCATCCTTAGATACTTCCTATTAAGATCTAGTTTCATAGATACTGGTTATTTATTTCTATATGATTTTGGTGGATGAGATTTAGATTTTTCCTGCGACTTGTATTATATTTATACCACTTGTGGATTTGATATTCATATTACAGCGTACGTGTGGATTTGGTTTCCATATATTGGAGTTACCTTATCCATGCGGCTGGCATGCTTACGTGTCCTAGTCCTACGTATTTTGGGACTGGGGCGTGACACTCTTCGAATACACCAAAATGTCGTCGATGAAGACTACCACAAACTGGTCTAAGTATTGGTGGAAGACTCTGTTCATCAAGTTCATAAATACAGCTGGTGCATTCGTCAGTCCAAAAGGCATCACTAAGAACTCGTAGTGACCATAACGAGTCCTGAATGCTGTCTTTTGAATGTCTTCTCTACGCACTTTTACTTGGTCATAACCCGATCTCAAGTCGATCTTTGTGAACACCACTGCTCCTGTCAGCTGGTCGAACAAATCATCAATTCGCGGCAGGGGGTACTTGTTCTTGATAGTCAAAGAATTAAGGGCTCTATAATCATTGCACATGCATATTGTCCCATCCTTCTTAGGTACAAACAATATTGGTGCTCCCCAGGGTGATGCACTAGGACAGATAAATCGCTTGCTCTAGAACTCCTCTAATTGTAGCTTCAGCTCATCTAGTTCCTTCTTTACCAATCGATATACATTCGAAGATACCGGTGCTGCTCCGGGTACTAGTTCAATAGTGAACTCTACATCTCTATCTGGTGGTAAGCCTGGTAATTCTTCAGGAAAAACATCCTCGAATTCTGCAACTATCGGTGGGGGTACCCTCTCCATAGCCATGTATGCTCCAGCTATCTGTCATACTCCTCGTTCGACGGTCCCTCACATGTACTCAAACTTCGGTTGATCTGGCGGTCTAAAAGTGATGCTACCCTTCCGGCAGTCTAGTACGGCATTATACTGGCTTAACCAGTCCATGCCTAGCACAACATCAAAGTACGGCATAGGTAATACCAAGAATCGCGCTCTCATCTCTCTACCACATACGACTACCGAGCACGTTCTGATAGTATTGGTATCTGGCACGATACCTCCTCCGGTAAGAATCTTCCAACTCTTAGGTAAGGGGGAAGTAGCTACTCTATGCATTGTTACAAATCTACTAGATATGAATGATAGTGTAGTTCCAGAATCAAACAATGCAGTCGCAGGTAATGATGCAACTAAAATGGTATATGTGATAGCTTCCCCTTCTGTTTCCTCCTCCGTAGCTGCTAATGCAAAGGCCTGTTCGTGCCTTTGCCCTCCGGTCTGCTGTCGGGCTCGATCAAACTGTACCTCCTATGGGGCCAAGGGTGGTTCCCTCTGAAATCCTTCGGGTGTTGGTGGACGCTGGCCTCCTGGTGGAGGTAGTATCCTCGGGACTAGTGCTGCTGGCCTCTGCCCTGTCTGCGGTGCTGCCTCTCTATGCTATGGGCAATCTCTGACATGATGCTGACTCGCTCCACATATCATGTACAATCCCAGCTTCTTTCGACAATCTCTAATGACGTGTCCCTTCTTGCTACAATGGTGACAAGTCGGAAGCTCCTTTTGTGGGTATGGTGCTGCCCTCTGTTGTGTCTGTCTATGGGACGACGGATCGGTCCTCCTGCTCCGGACTGGGCTCTTGCTGGTGTGGTCGTACTGGAACGTCTTGCTCCTCTGCTGATGGCCTCCTGGATCCTCGCCTCTGAAAGAACCTCTTTATAAGAAATCCTTGCCTGTGCGGTGGTATACCTCTGCAGCTCAAAAGTGAGTCTATGATGGAACCTCTGGCCTTTCTCTAGGTCATTGGGTATCAAGACGACACCAAATCTGCTAAGTCTGCTAAACTCCGCGTCGTATGCATCTACAGTCATGTTCCCTTATTCTAGATGTAGAAACTGGGAGTACAGGGCATTTCTGACTGTAATCGGGAAATACTTCACGTTGAAGTGCTCTAAGAACTGTTCCCATGTCTGGGTCTTGCCTACACTACGCTCAATAGAATCCCACCAGTGATGGGCGTTGCCTTTCAGTTGGGTCCTCACCGCGGTCATCCAAAGGTCTGGATGCAGTTGCGAAGCCTCTAGTAGCATCTCCGTGTTGGCGACCCAATCGGAGATCTCCTTTGCAGTCTTGTTGCCTGAAAAAGTATCAAGGCCCATCTAGCGGAACCACCGTACTGTACCACCTGTCTGAGCTGGTGGAGGTGCTGGTACGGGTGCTGGGACAAGTGTCCTCTCTAGAACTGCCATCAAACTCTGTCTCAACGTCTCGGTCTGATGCCACTGTGCCTGCATTATAGCCTGAAAGAACTGAAGCATCTGTGGCTGTCCATCTGATGGCAGCATCTGGGGGGGTAAGGTGGAGGTGGTGGCAATGGAACCTCTGGCTGTGCGGTAGGTATCTCCTTAGATGTCGGCCTCTCGGTCCGTGGCATCGCCGTAGCCCCTGAAGTCTGGCCCTTAAAATGCTGCGTGGGGATCGTCTGGGAAGTCTGTCCCTCATGCTGCTATATAGGATTGCCCTGAGAAGTCTCGCACCAATGTATCAGCGGGGCCTGTAATGGTGGTTGCCCTCCAGGTAGTCCCTGGGTACCTCCTCACTTTGGGTGGTGTCATCTGCCACCACGGTACTGGGTGCTCCACGTCCACTGTGCAAGTTCATCTTGCTGCAAGAGATAGAACTTCATTAAAAAGAGTACGAAATCAAGTAATAGGATACAGATATTTAGAAGTAACACGAAGGAAGTTCAAAGATGCAATCAAAGTGGATGAGACCTAGTAATTTCTATCCTATTGCAGGCTCGCTGGACATGTTACCATACCACAAGCGATAAAGAGGACCTGTATGGGCCACCACTAAAACCATGTCACACCCCAGTCCAAAAAATATATGGGACGAAGCCACGTGGCAATAGCCAGCTGCCACATCTCCGAGGTTATCCCAATTTAATGGATCCTATGAAGAGTTCTACGCTGTTCTAAATACTAACATGCCCCATATAAATCAATAACAGGTAATCTAATCTCATCCACAATATAAACAACAAGAATATACTAATAATAAATGCTGGAAGATAAACGCCAGTCTCAAAATATCATAGTACAACCAAGAATGTCTGGTGGGAACAAACCTACTTCTATAACGAAATACAAGTACTGAATGATAGATAAAAGGTAATGACTAGGGCATCGGCTGACTAGATAATGATGCACCCAATCCTAGGCAGAAAGCCTACCAACTGATCACGGAAACTCTGACGGTAGCACCTCTAGCTCCTCCGCTGTAGCTTACCTCATCTCTTGTCCTGGGCCGTACACTGTAGGGTAATATGCCTCGTCCAAATCTGGAAAGGTACCAGGTCCTCAGGGGGATGTAACAAGATACATAGAAGCATGCCATATATAAATACTAAATAAAATAAATACAATAAAGGGTGTGCTAACCATCTAAGTGAATGCAATATGAGGACAACCATGAGTATTTAAGAAGGTGTAGGCTAGACATATGCTGACGTAATTCACCAGTCGTGACAACCGGCTAGTATATGCCATATATGCCCCTATAATACGGGCGCTGGAATATAATAACGTCCAACGTTCTATAGAGTGTGGTATCTGTAAAATCACCAAGTAACGTCAACACTCTAAAGAACGTGGTATCTGTAAAATATATACGTCTTTATCACTCCATCGAGAGCGGTATCTGTATAAAGGAGGTGGGTGTCCCATATGCCTACTAGTCGTCCTCCCCACCCAATATAGATATAAATATCGAATACTCGACATGCATACCATGTATCTATATGCCAAGTCTTAAATAATACAAATCCTGAACCACGTACTAACCGTGATGCATGCCACACGCATCGATAGCTAGTCGAGTAAGCGAACCCGCATCCCAATATGAATTTGTCACTATAAAACGTGTAAGAGTGTCAGGTCTTAGAAGGATTCAGAGTATCCTCCTAATTGGGGTGAGTCTACTAGTGATTAGGTCAAGTACACTAAATCATCGATGCATCCGTCGACTGCACCCGAGTCAATCTCGGACGTGTACAGTTGTATAAAAGAAAACAACAAGATAATAATACAACATATGCATAATTTAAATTAAACAGTAAATATGGCAAGGTGTATTAAGTCACATAATTGTTGCCCATTAAATCTAATTGTATCCAATTTAATCTTAGTCTCTCAATTTAATAAAAAATAATCCTAAATTGGTCGAGGGGGTTTACACGACCGGAGTCCCGCCGAACGCCGAAGCCGACTCTTTTCCGCCATCATCGCCATGAACGCCTGCACACCGCTCGCCTGAACTCGTCGGAACAGAACCCGACCGCCTCGTTATTTTCCTCCATCCCGCTCGCCATCTCCTCGACCGGATCCATCCCGCTCGCCTGAAGCTTGACCCCCTCCGCCGATCGACTGGATGACCCCGACTGCACCTGAACCCGCTGGAGCTCCTCGCCTGCCGACTTTCCCGCTGTTCACCATCTTCCTCTCATTCTTCCCTGAAACCTGATCGGAGCGCCGCTGTTCTAGACTGAACGCCAGTTGTCACGCCCCAGTCCCAAAATATGTAGGACTAGGAACACGTAAGCATGCCAGCCACATGTATATGGCAACTCCAATATATGGAAACCATAACACATGCGTACGCTGTATTATGAATAATCATTCACCAGTGGTATAAACTATCATAAGACACAGGTCATAACTCTAAATCTCATCCACAGAATTAAATAAATAACTCAATAACTATGTAACTAAAATCAATATAAAGTATCTAAGGATGATAGTCGGGTGGATACAAATTAACTACCAAACTAGAATATAAAAGCAAACACAATATAAGTACATCAACTAATAATCGCGAGTCTCGAAGAGATGACCTCCTCGAGATATATGTAGCAAGTCCGAATCTGCGCTCCTGCGAATACTCATGAACATCTACACCTAAAAAGGGACTAGGTCCTCAGAGGGACATAACAAGATATATAGAAGCATACAAATAAGTACTGTAAAATAAATATCCAATGGGTCACCTATCCATCTATGTGAATGCAGTTTGAGAACAACTTTTCAACAAGTGGGCTATCTGGCTAAAATAGGATTGGCATGATTCTCTTGGAGATTTAGGGGCCTATAAAGCATGACATCTTTTGAACGGCAGAGGCCGCCTGATAATATATAATATATAGTGGTCATCATGACCGTGCATCTCCGGCGGAGCGTACGGGTTACACAAGGAAAGTACAAAGGAGCCTAAATGCCTTACTTGTTGTTCTCCCTACCCCATGCTCTAAGCATGTCACATCCATGACACGATAATACCTCTAATAACTGCCAAGTCTCCTAGCATGCAAAGTTTCTATCGGTAGTTATTCCTTATCGTACGTCTCATACGTCCAGGAGGCCAGCCTGTCACGCAAGTCCGTGATCTATATGATACTCACACTCGTGTAACAACTGTATCACGGCCAATGAAACCTTAGAATGCCACATGATAATGGGTGGTCTCATAAACTAGGTCAATGCATATACATAATAAAATAGAATACGACGCTACCGTCGTTGCACCCAAGTTTCCTTGGACGCACAGTTTATATAGCAGTTAAAATATATAAACTAAATGACAAAAATTAATATGCATGCAACATATGGAATATAAATTACAGTACAATGGCAAGGTATACTTGCCTGGCAAGAAAGCTGCATAGTGCCAATAACCTGCTCCTGAAGTCTCGCAGAACAATCCAATAGTCCTATATGCATATAATATAATACAATACAACATCAGCTATTACACTAGCACATACACAACCATAATTACACTGGACTCAGAGGGTACGCTAGGGGTGACACTGGTCATCTAGTAGGGTCAAGTGTGCGTCTAATACACGGGTGTTACGTCTTCAAATGCTGTATCAAAATCAGACAGCCAACTAACATGTGTCTAAGCTAGTACATTAATGTACACAAGGCGGTCAACTTGAATCCTTAAGTTCACATGGTCAATACGGGATATCCGTAATTATACTAGGGTCATGTAGTATATATATACATATGTCATAACTATTACTAGCATATAATTACTTATATAATACATCCATATATATATATATATATATATATATATATATATATATATATCAATTTAATTATAATACGCCTACGTATATGCATATAAGTCATTGGGTTTACCGACACGGTCTGAAACCAACAAACTAAACTGAACCAAGATGCTAACCCAGATATTATTCACACAAACACGCATACACAATATGAAAGAAGAGGGACAGGTTCAAACCTTGGGGTTAGCGTGCACGGCACGAGGATCGGGGGTGACTGCTGCAGGTCGTCTTCGACGAGGGTGACGGGTCCATGATGACGACAATGATATCGATGTCGATGATGATTATGGTGATGATGATTGGTGATGATTAGGTTAATGATGGTGATGTAGGTTTATAAACCCCCTCACCCAAAATTAGGCCTATATTGCTTAGATAGTGAAATTAGGGCTAGTTTGAACCAATTAGAATTTAGAACACGACATTTGATTTAATTGTACACTATTTTATCGTGTAGCGCACCTTACCGTTGCTTCGATAATAGGAGCACCTCACTAGCCATTGCCTATCTACGAATTTCACAACCTCATCCTGGACATGTCCGCCTACTATTTTGACCCTTGTGCAACTTATAATATTGCTCTCTGGTGCTATATTTTAGTCGCACAATAAATATCACGGACGTTATTTCTTAATTCGAAATAAATTCTAATTTTGTACCATTGTGCGTCCCAATCGAAATTGGAGACACAATCTTGACCGTTTTGTGCAATCCAAATTTTGTTAATATTCTATACTGTATCTTCTATGCCCCAGACACTTGTGTCCGACCTAATTTTATTCTCAGGTACTCCTAATTAATTCTAGAACATTGTGCGCATTAGATTTAATTAATTAAAATCTAATTTTTGCCTTGGTATAATTCTTCCAATTGTTGGGGAGATTTTATGCAAAAATGCATGAGGTATCCCCACCATTGGACAATTCATGAAGAAATCTATTTTTCCCCTTCATAGGAATTTTTCCCATAATTTTCTGGATATGCAAACGCGCAACATCACCGCTTTATTTTAATCCAATCATTGCATTTAAACAATACAAATTGTAGCCTCCCCACATCCTCATGCAAGCCCATGCCCAAGCCAAAGAGTGTGGACCAAGTTCAAAACCTAAGTAAAACATCAAACCCTAGGTCAACCTCAAGAGTTCACCTCATCATATATAAATATACCTTAAATTTTCTTTTCACCAAAACAAAACCCAATGCACAAACATCAGCCGACATCCCCAAGTCCTCTCTACTATTCTTCTTCCTCCTCCCCCTTCCTGGCCGGAGTCCCCACCTCCGGAGCAGCGAGCCACCTCATCGACGATCACCACCTTTGTCTCTCATCACCAACAAATGTCCCTGAGTGTTCCCGATGCAGTCGAAAGAATCACGAATCTTCCAGATCTCCCCTGACACTTCCCACCGACCTTAATCCCTCCCAGTCAACGATCCGACAACCACCTCATCCTAACCATCGACTACCGCCGTATCACAGCCGTAGGATCGGCGTCGTCTATCCCTAACCATTGATGATGCTAGGTGGTTCTAGAACCTTCGCCATTAACCTCCCATCTTTTTCTTCCTCCTTCCGATTCCGAAGCCATGGCCATGGCATCCCTAGCAATGTCGGTGCCCTTCCACAAGTCGAGTAGCTGCGACTCGATATTGCTCCACTGATGCTCGATGCTCCCAAGCAATTTTCTTCTTCCGTTGACCACTGATCTGCCAACGACTCTGTTGCGGCAAGTCCAGTGAAGCAGAACTCAACACAGACGTCTATCTCACCTTGAATGCCTTCGTGCACCATGACTCTATGAACCACCGGCCTAAACTCTTTCCTCCTCCCTGAGTGCCTGTCCTCCGGTCGGACACCCTCCCCTCGCTGGCCGGAGTTCAGAAGTCACCATCACCATCATTAGCATCTTCACCATTTAAACCATCAACTCATCGCCCCATCATCATCATCCCCTCCTTACCATCGTCATCATTGTCGTCCTCACCATCATCGTCGTTATAGGCGTCACTATCTTTGTTATCGTCGTCAACCGCATCGTCGTACCCGTTCACATACCCTGAGGTACGAACCTGTCCCACTTTCTCCTTGTTATGTGTGTTTGTGTGTGTTCCAGTAGGACACTAGTATTTAGTCACCACAGTAGCAGATAAGCAGACCTTGATACGGTAAACCCAACTCGTATTCGTATACGTACACGTACACGTACGCGTACGCGAACATTATTCAATCTGGTATATGTATAATAAGTTAATCATTAGCATATTATTAATTAGTATATAATTATGTACATATTTAATATGTATATGTATTCCAATAATTATGTAAATAAATTACTAGTTATATTATTATATAAATATGAATATATATGTAAGTAAATGCTAATTGATAATGATGACTATATATACTTAGACTGTACGACCCTAGGACACCGTGGACTGTCCTGTACTTACCTTGACCATGTTGACCCTAAAAACTTGTGAATTGCCTGCCTTGCGTATATTAACGCACAGGCTTAGACACCTGTCAGCTGACTGTCTGATTGTGTACAACACTTGAAGATGTGACCCTGCATAATCTAACATATAATTGACTGTGTTAGATGACTAGTGTTACCCCTAGTGTACTCCCTGAGTCCAGTATAAATATTGTTGTGTATGTACTAGTGTAATGACTAATGACTTTATTGTATTATATTATATGTACATAGGATGTTGGATTTATTCTGCGCGACTTCTGGAGCAGGTTATTGGTACATCGCAGCTTTCTTGCCAGACAAGTATACCTTGCCATTGTACTGTTATTTCTATTACATATGTTTCATGCATCTTTATTTTCTGTCCTTAGTTCATATATTTTAACTGTTATATAAACTGCGTGCGACGGTGTCGTCGCGGTATATTTTTATTTATGTATTTGTATTGACCTTGTTTATAAGACTACCCCATTATCATGTAGCATCTTTAGGTTCATTGGCCGTGACACAGTTGTTACACGAGTTGTGAGTCTCATATAGATCACGGACTGGTGTGCAGGGTTTGGCCTCATGTACGTGTGGGTCGTGCGTTAGGAACAACTGCTGTTAGTAACTTTGCATGCTAGTAGACTTAGCAGTTATTAGAGGTCTAGGGACATAGCCTATTGTAGTATGGTGGTCCCATCCTTGTCCTTGTTTGGTTGCAGGATTGGGCTAGGGTGCTAAGAATAGGCTATGAACCAAATTGTGTCATGGATGTGACATGCTTAGAGCATGGGGTGGGGAGAACAACAAGTACCGCATTTGAGCTCCTTTGTACTTTTTCTATTGTGCGCCCAGATTCTCCGCTGGAGATACGGGTGGTGATGACTACTATATATTATATTATTATCAGGCGGGCCTCCGGCGTTCGAAAGACGACGTGTCTTTTTAGGCCCCTGGATCCCCAAAAGGGAACCATGCCAAATCCTAGTTTTTAGCCAGATAGCTCACTTGTGGGGAAAGTTATTCTTAACTGCATTCACTTAGATGGTTAGGCGACCCCATTGGATATTTATTTCAGTACTTTATTGGCATGTGTTTTATGTATCTTGTTACGTCCCTCTGAGGACCTGGCCCCTTCCACGTGTATCTGTTATTGAGTATTCGCAGTAGCACAGATTCGGATGGCTACATATGTTCGAGGATGTCTTCACTTCGAGCCCGTGATTGTTAACTGGTAATCTTATATTGTATTTGTTGTGTTGTCCTCATATTATATTGTCCTTATATTCTAGTTAGTAGTGGATTTGTTTTCATCCAACTATTATCTCCAGATACTTTGTGTCTAGATCTAGTTCATAGATATTGGTTTTTTATTTATAATTAATTTTCGTGAATGAAATTTAGATTATACCCTGTGACTTGTGACATATGTTAGACCACTGTGGATTTGATATTCATATTACAGCGTACGTATGGGTTTGGTTTCCATATATTGGAGTTGCCATATCTATGCGGCTGGCATGCTTACATGTCCTAGTCCTACGTATTTTTAGGACTGGGGCATGACAAGGTTATGATGAGATGATGATGATGAGATGATGAGATAATGATAAGATGATGAGATGATAATGGTGAGATAATGATGATGATGATGATATGATGATGGTGAGATGATGAGATGATGATGGTGAGATGATGCTGACCAGAGGAGCTCAGGCGGCCGTGGAGGTGTCCTAGGCGAGGGTGGACAGGCCGGAGGAAAGTGGTGAAGGAGATCGGGGAAGGAGATGAGAAGGAGAAGTCGAGCAGGGAGAGGGGAGGTGATGATGGTGTAGCTGGTGGTATTGGCCAGGGTGTGCAGGTGGTGGGGGAGTCGGCTCTGGCGGGTTGGCCGGGAACAATGGGGAGGACAGGAAGAAGGGAGGAAGGAGGCTGCGATGAGTGGTCGTACGGCTGAGGAAGAAGGAGAGGAGATGAGGCGATGGTGGTGATGGGTGGCGGAGAGGGAGATAAGAACAGGAAGGAGGATGGAGGTCAGCGGGCCAGTTATGGTGGAGGCGTTGGGTCAGGCGGGGTGCACGGTCTTCAGCGGCTGAAGGAGAGGGAGGTAGAAGAGAACGACGGGGTTGAAGCTCCTGCGGTTCGGGTTTCTTCTCCGGCGGGATCAGCGAGGTCGTGATGGCCGGGTTTAGCGGGGAGGAGTTGGCTCCATGCGGTTGGCAGCGGTTTGGCGGGAAGGAGATGGGAGGATGGCAGGAAGGGGGTGGCCGGACTCGACTACTCCGGCTGCTCCGACGAGAGCTCCGGCGACGGGTTGGGGGAGAAGGATGAACAGGGAAGGAGGAGCTCAGGGATTCGGCTAGGTGTTTAGGTTTTAGGAAAATAAAGAAAAAGAAAAAGAGGTATATATATACATGTAGAATTTAGGTTGGGTGTTGACCTAGAAAATTTGGGCTTGGTCAACACCTCCTTGGGGTGGGCCTTGGCTTGTCATGTAAGTATTGGAGGGCTATGATTTGTATTGTTTAAAATGCAAGGCTAGGGTTAGATGAGGGGGTGATATTGTGTATTGCACATTCCAAAAATCATGGAAAAAATTCACATAAAGGAAAAATGAAGAAAAAATGGTTTATTCATGTATTGTCCAATGGTATGGACACCTCAATACACTTTTGCATAAAAGCGCCCAACGATTGAAAAATTACACAAAGATGGTAATTGGATTAATTTAATTAAAATTAATACGATCAATGTTCTAAAATTAATTAGAAGCACATGGGGCAAAAATTAGGTGGGACACAAGTGTCATGGACATAGGGGACTCAGGGTAGAATATTATCATAAATTGGATTGCACAAAATGGGTCAAGATTGTGTCTCTAATTTCATTTATAAAATACAAGGATACAAAGTTAAATTTATTTAGAATTAAATATAAACGTCTGCGACGAATATTGTGCGACTAAAATATAGCACAAGAGGGCATATTTATAAGTTACACAAAGGTCATAATAGAAGGCTGGCACGTCTAGGACAAGGGTATAAAATTTGTAGGAAGGCAATGGCTAGTGTAGTGCTCCAATTATCGAAGCAACGGTAAGGTGCACTAAGTGATATAAATATTATAAAATTAATTAAAATACCGTGTTCTATTTCTAATTGGATTCAAATTAGCCCTAGTCTCTCTATCTAAGCCAAGTAGGCCTAATTTTGGGTGAGGGAGTTTACAATCTACCCAACTTAAAACAATTTTATCCTTGAAATTAAAATAAGGCATAATTTGTTAATTCCTTCACATTCGTACATAAGGTAAGTCTATTGCAATCTCTTCCAAAAGTTTAAATAACAATATCCGAATCTCATTCAAATCTACATGGTTTCCCACATCAAAATTTGTATCATAATTTTCAGCTATCATAATCTCCTCTAGACTTTGAACAATAAATAATTCTAATCAAATCTTATTCTTATTTTCTACTTAAGAATTTTGTACTCTTCAAATTTAAACTCAATTTCCGTCCTCAACCTTTCGAATAGGTGATCCAATAATCAAAAGTTAACTTTTAATTTAAAGACTCAAATTGTAAAATTTTAAATCTAATTCACCAATTTTTCAAGTCTAGATTTCTATATTTTTCCTCAAAGTTTAAATCGATGATTCAATCTTCAGTTTTCAAAATCTAAATCATGTGCTCAAAGTATAAATATTTGGTCCGAAATATCAAGATTTCAAAATTCAGTAAATACTCATCATCTAACTCCTTCTAAAATTCTCCACATTTAAAATGACTTAATTCTCACAATCTAATCTTACTTGATCACAATCTACAAAAAATTCACCTCAAGTTGACAATTCAATTTCTATCCAACTTAGAATTTACCCATCTATCAAATAAGACTATACATTTAAGAAAGACTTCCTCAAATTATTTAATCGCGTTATTCAATCCTTAAAAGATTTAACACCAAATATATCACTGTGATATGCCCTTAATTACGGAAAATAATTATCAAGTAATGTGATTGGCCTATGGGGTATATCTAGTACTATCTGTATATCAAACTTATACCAAGCACGAGGTTTCGTCTTTCCGAAATAAGGGAAGATGGAAAACAATAATAAGGAATTCAAGGTGGAGGTAATGGAATACAAGTATGGGGATAAAGGCGTTTAAGGAATTAAAAGGAATTATCAAGGAAGTTGTGGATTGAAATCCTATTTTGGTAAATTTATATTCGCATGTTCATATCAGAATAGTTATGTAAGTGATATGATATGCTCGGACCTGTCTAGAGGGCAAGAATATTCATCTATTAGTCAACGATATATCTCAATCCACGTAGAGTAGTATTGCGAAGGGCGAACCAAATGTACTAAGGTTAGCTAGACCATAATACACTGATTCTGATTTAGACAATGCATTAGTAGGCGTCCCCAATAATACATATATCATAATCAAGCTCGATAAAAGAATAAGCTTACAAAATTAGGCTATAAAATAGTAGCATAAGAGTAAAGAAATATAAGTACGCTGGATTATGATGAGAGAAAGTACACAATAATTCAAGTTTACCAAGAAGGTGAGACTCATCTGGTGTTGTGCCTCTACAGTTCTCATACTAACTCCTTGTCTAAGTCTCTAGTCGACCAAATGGGGGTATGGGCCTCTAAGTTCTACAGTCTGGATAAATACTATCTTCTTATGCATGTCTATAGTTGGTGTCATTCAATTACACTTCATTAATGGGTCAAAGGACTATGTGATATTATGTTATGAGGCATACTACCCAACTTAAAATAATTAACTAATACTGTAACTGCATTTATGGGTTTCTACAAAATAATATTATCCTTGTAGATGAAGTATAAACTCTTATTAGGGTACATGCGGAAAAGATCTTGGTACTTATTAGGGCATCATATTGCATTATATAGGTAATGGTCATCTTAAGTCTTTAATCATAGTGCTTATAGAACAAAAGGGTTAATGTTAAGAATGAAAAAGTTACTAGCTCTTAAGTGAAAAGAGGATATAACCTATATTGAGTTATGGATACAAATTATGCAATTTAAAACTAAAGTGTAATCATGAAATCATAATCTAAATGAATAACTCAAACCATCAAGTTCTAACTACTAAGCACATAATTTCAAACTTCAAGATTCACAACTATAATCCTAGCAACTATATATCTTATATAAAAGAAATTATTTGGCCTACAATCATAAGAGTTATGTGGCATGAATTGAAGGATGAAGAAAAAAAAAATTAGTTGTCGCACTAATAGTGACCGTTGAGGTTTCGAAGGAACAAGATATTAAATTAAATAGAGATACTCTAGATAATATCATGGTTTCCTAAGGAGAAGTGGTATGTTAATCACTGTGTTCGAGGTATGATCAAGAAAAATATTATATTTATTCCTCTTAGCTTCCTAAGGCATTGTCTGCTAATATCAAGACAAGAAGATAAGGTTATAGTTTTTTAATACTATCTCAATATGAAAGTTAGGTTTAGTCCTAATATTCAATTTTGGATTTCTATTGGTTCCTCAATACTGGGGTCAAATAATATGGTCAACTTTCTAACTAATCCTAGTAGTGTCTATACTACTCTCAAGTCTTTATAAATATATCAAGGGGTAATGGTAAACCAAGCTATAGGTAAGCGATGCTAGGGTTCATTAGGTATGCTAAACTTAGTGATGTGTCAATATCCTAATTGTATTCTTAATAGGAATATTATCCTAATTATCATCCTAACAACAGGGATTCCTATATTCTAGCAGAAGGCTATACTCAAGGAACTATTAGGGTAGTACATGAATCAAGCAGGATGCAATTATTTAAATAGAACAGATGGAAGAAATGTGAGTCATTGTCAAATGTGGATAAGTACCTATACTCTAATCCTATTTACAGGCATGCTCGGTACAGTAACGTAACCAAGACAATATACTCTCGACCTGCATGGGCCACCACTAAAAATATGTCACGCCCCAGTCCTAAAATACATAGGACTAGGAACACGTAAGCATGCCAGCCGCAGGTATATGGCAACTCCAATATATGGAAACCATAATACATGCGTACGTTGTATTATGAACAATCATTCACCAGTGGTATAAACTATCACAGGACACAGGGCATAACTCTAAATCTCATCCACAGAATCAAATAAATAACTCAATAACTATGTAACTAAAATTAATATGAAGTATCTAAGGATGATAGTCGGGTGGAAAAAAATCCACTACCAAACTAGAATATAAAAGCAAACATAATATAAGTTCATCAACTAATAATCGCGAGTCTCGAAGAGAAGACCTCCTCGAGATATATGTAGCAAGTCCGGATCTGCGCTCCTGCGAATACTCATGAACATCTACACCTGGAAAGGGACCAGGTCCTCAGAGGGACATAACAAGATACATAGAATCATGCCAATAAGTACTGTAAAATAAATATCTAATGGGTCGCCTAACCATCTATGTGAATGCAATTTGAGAATAGCTTTCCAACAAGTGGGCTATCTGGCTAAAATGGGATTGGCATGATTCTCTTGGAGATTCAGGGGCCTAAAAAGCATGTCATCTTTTGAACGGCAGAGGCCGCCTGATAATATATAATATATAGTGGTCATCATGACCGCGCATCTCCGGCGGAGCGTACGGGTTACACAAAGAAAGTGCAAAGGAGCCCAAATGCTATTGTTCTTCCCACCCTATGCTCTAAGCATGTCACATCTATGACACGATAATACCTCTAATAACTGCCAATTCTCCTAGCATACAAAGTTTCTATCAGCATTTATTCCCTATCGCACGTCCCATACGTACAGGAGGCCAGCCTGTCACGCAAGTCCGTGATCTATATGAGACTCACACCCGTGTAACAACTGTATCACGGCCAATGATACCTAAGAATGCCACATGATAATAGGTGGTCTCATAAACTAGGTCAATGCATATATATAATAAAAAAGAATACGACGCTACCGTCGTTGCACCCAAGTTTCCTTGGACGCGCAGTTTATATAAAAGTTAAAATATATGAACTAAATGACAGAAATTAAGATGTATGCAACATATGGAATATAAATTATAGTATAATGACAAGGTATACTTGCCTGGCAAGAAAGCTGTGTAGTGCCAATAACCTGCTCCTGAAGTCTCGCAGAACAATCCAATAGTCCTATATGCATAAAATATAATATAATATAATACAACATCAGCCATTACACTAGCACATACACAACCATAATTATATTGGACTCAGAGAGTACGCTAGGGGTGACACTGGTCATCTAGCAGGGTCAACTGTGCGTCTAATACGCGGGTGTTACGTCTTCAAATGCAGTATCAAAATCAAACAGTCAACTAACATGTGTCTAAGCTAGTACGTTAATATACACAAGGCGGTCAACTTGCAATCCTCAAGGTCACATGGTCAATACGGGATATCCGTAATTATACTAGGGTCATGTAGTATATATATACATATGTCATAACTATTACTAGCATATAATTACTTATATAATACATCCATATATATATATATATATATATATATATATATATATATATATATATATATATATATATATCAATTTAATTATAATACGCATACGTGTACGCATATAAGTCATTGGGTTTACCGACACGGTCTGATACCAACCAACTAAATTGAACCAAGATGCTAACCTAGATGTTATTTACACAAACACGCATACACAATATGAAAGGAGAGGGACAGGTTTGAACCTCGGGGTTAGCATGCATGGCACGAGGATCGGGGATGACTGCTGCAGGTCATCTTTGACGTTGGTGACGGGTCCATGATGACGACGATGATATCGATAATGATTTTGGTGATGATAATTGGTGATGATTAGGTTAATGATGGTGATGTAGGTTATGATTAGATGATGAGATGATAAGATAATGATGGTGAGATGATGAGATAATGAAGGTGAGATGATGAGATGATGATGATGATGAGATGATGATGGTGAGATGATGAGATAATGAGATAATGATGATTAGATGATGAGATGATGATTATGAGATGATGCTGATCGGAGGAGCTCAGGCGGCCGTGGAGGTATCCCAGGCGAGGGTGGACAGGCCGGAGGGAAGTGGTGGAGGAGATCGGGAAAGGAGATGAGGAGGAGAAGTCGATCATGGAGAGGGGAGGTGATGATGGTGTAGCTGGTGGTGTTGGCCGGGGTGTGCAGGTGGTAGGGGAGTCGGCTCCGGTGGGTTGGCCGGGAACAATGGGGAGGACAGGAAGAAGGGGAGGAAGGAGGCTGCGATGAGTGGTCGCACGATTGAGAAAGAAGGAGTGTCACGACCCGCACCCGAAATTGGGGCACGAGTACGTGGGTACGTCCACCCTACGCCGTATCATCGTCGGTAGAACGCTGTCTAGGTCAATGCACTATCTAAACAATCTCACACGAGTATCCAACTCTATAAGGAGACACGGATAACACAATATAACATGAACAATATACTCAATCACATAACTACAGCACGATAAGATATTGAAAAAATACGTAAAATGCAACACAAGTCTAAATAGAAATAATTTAACTCAACAATAATATCCAAATCTCAACAAAGTATGCCAGAGACAAATTCGGTACCAAATAATCTGCTAAAAGAACTAACTAGATAACTAGTAATTCCGGCTAGACCTCCCGGAATCACAACTGAACTACCAAGTCCAAGTCTGCAGCTACTCTCCCTGTAGTCCATAAAATGTCGGACACCAGTCCTCTAAGACATAGTCTGGAAAAATATTTCCAATCAGGAAGGAGAAAAGTATATCTCAAATAACAGTTCCATTTAATTGATAAGGACTATAAAAAAATAAATAGATGATGCTATATACTGAGAGAAGGCAATAAGTAAATGCAATGACAATATAAAGAGACAGGCAATATAAGCAATATGGTACAGTCAGTGCATACATGAAATGAAGAGAAAGAGCCAAAATATCATATACAGGTGATGTAGTATATGAAAATAAAATGAAGAACTGTAACTATTCTAAGTGATTAAAATATCAATCTATCATATGATCGGCTTGGGACAAGATCAGGCTTGTCACATTTGATTAGCTATGATTCATGTAAGGTCAGGCTAACCATTTGGTTAGCTATGATGCAAGTAATGGTCAGGCCAATCATATATAACAGGCTATGAGGCAAGTAAAGGTCAGGCTGCACCCGACGTGAGGTGTGGGGTGATCTATGATGCATGTAGAGTTGGGTATGATCACATAATCTACTAATATTTCCCCCCGCCCCCAACTAGAACAGTGGATCCAACCATGACACGTTATGATACACGATCAATGTCTAATATATCATATACGATGTCTAATATCAATGTCGTGTACAATGTCAATGCGATAATCAATGTAATATCTCATGACTGCAGATCCAATTTATATACTAGTCCGTGTAGCACAGTGTCAAGAATCAGATATAACATTTCTAGATACTGGAATTTTAGATATTATCAAATAATTGGAAATTATCAGAGAATGTATTCGCCTTGGGTCCTTAGCTGGTAATACCAATGTCCTATTCCAGAGTACCGTCTGGATTATCAAACAGTCCTATAGATATATCATAAAATATAATATTTGCATCAGACGTTACACTAACACAATCACAAATACATTGAACTCGAGGCTACGCTAGGTATGATACTGGTCAACTAGGGTCAAGTGCGCATCTAATTGTGCAGGTGTCGTGTCTGTAATTGCTGTGAATTCAGACAGTCGATGATACGGGTCTCGTCAGTACGTCTGTGTACATATGGCAGCCTGCTAATAATTTACAGGGTTACAGGTCAATGTAAGTACGGGGTATCCGTAATTACACTCGGGTCGCCTAGTACGTTTATCAATTAGCATATATCATTAATTATATATATGCATACCAAATAATTACATTCAAAAATATGTATAAGTATATATACACTAAATAGAATTTTTACACTATATACATATGTTTATATATACATACCACATTTTTATATATATACAACAACCAATATTTATGTATACGAAAGAATACGTATACTGAATATATATATGTATATATATTTACCAAGTAAAAATATACGTATACTATATTTATATATATATCTACCAATTTAATACTTATACTATATACCTGTATATATGTATATATATACATACCAATACATACATACTACATATATTATTGAATACGTATATACTAATATATATTATTGAATACATATATATACTAATTAAGTATTTCTATACATCAACAATACGTATACACGCGTACGTTTACGCGAGGGGGAGAACCGAACCTGTGTGCGTGCACGACGACGACGGGAATGACTCCAGTGTCCACGACGACGAAGGCGACGACGACGATGAAGACGAAGGTGACGATGATGATAATGACGACGAAGACGATGACGACGACGAAGGTGGTGCTGGTGGAGGGGGCTGGTGGAACAGGGTGGTGATGAAGGGTGGCACAGGTGGTGGTTCGTCAGCGTGAGGAGGGAGCTCGGGAGGAGTCGGGAAGCTCGGGAAGAGGGGAGGAGCAGGGAGCTCCGGGCTGTGCAGCTCGGGATGAGGAGAGGAGAACTCGTCGGGGTTGACGAAGTGGCCGGAGGGGGAGCTCGGGGCTGAGGGGGAGAGTGTCACGCCCCAGTCCCAAAATACATAAGACTAGGACACGTAAGCATGCCAGCCGCATGGATATGGCAACTCCAATATATGGAAACCATAACCCATACGTACGCTGTAATATGAATATCAAATCCACAAGTGGTATAAAATATATCACAAGTCACAGGGTACAATCTAAATATCATCCACAGAAAATCAATATAAATAAATAACCAATATCTATATAACTAGATCTCAATAAAAAGTATCTAAAGAGGATAGTTGGATGGAAACAAATCCACTACCAACTAGAATAGAAAAGTACAACACAACAATCATAATATAAGAATACCAGCTAACAACCACGGGGCTCGAAGAGAAGACATCCTCGAAACATATGTAACCATCCAAATCTGCGCTCCTGCGAATACTCAAGAACAGATACACCTGGAAAGGGACCAGGTCCTCAGAGGGACGTAACAAGATACATAGAAGCAAGCCAATTTGAATACAGTAAACATGCATAATATATGAAAATAAATAAGTACGCTGTATAAGACAATCTATATGAATGCAAATGAGGACAACCTTTCGACGTATGGGCAAGGGTAGGCTACTCGATCTACCTCACAACTCACACACCCGTCTAGAATATCAGAAATCGACATACCGTGGGGGTAGCGACCAGCCTGACTCCAAAAATTGACATACCGCGGGAGTAGCAACCAGCGTGACACATGCCCGTAGTGTGAGCTATATACTACGGTTTACGAAAGTGGTTAAAAGCCCATACGCCTAATGATTGTCCTCTCATGATACTAGGTGTCAAGTGTGTGTTATCATATCTAATATATAATAATGACTGAAAGAACTACATATGCAAGAAATATACAGAAATATAATGAATATATAGAAATAAATAAGTATGCAAAATACAGTAAGCAATTTGGCAAGGTATCTTACCTGGTAGAAAGCTGCAAAGTGTAACGTCCAGAAGTCCAACACACAGGATCAAAAGCTATGGCCGCAGAACAAATGTTTCCGGATGCTGAAATAGATATCACCAACGTTCCCAGAATAAGAAAAATTGCTAGAAAGCACTTCCCTTTCGTCCAATTTGGACACAGGGACAAAACGGTAATTTTGGGTCAAAGTGAGGTCCACACATGGCCCACTTTGCACCGAAAAATGTGCCAGGGGTAAAGGTCTCTAAATGAGACAAAATTATAGGTCAAACCAATTCTAAATGTTAGTATGAACTCAACGGTATGTCCAATTTTGGATTTCGGTGAGCCGAACACAAATTTGCCCAAAAAGTCAACCGTGGGGCCCGCCAATTGGTGACTTGGTCAACTGTCTCAGAATTACGTGAAAATTGGGTCACAGGACCAGCGCGTTACCACAAGTCCAGTGGCGCAAGTTTCTTTGCAATCTGACGAACGTGCACAAAATGCGTATAGCTTTCGCAAAAGTTGCGACACGGGGTTTGTCCGTGGATACGGGCTGATTCCGATGCGCACACGCGTCCGAATAAGTTTCCGGGTATACTGCACGCACCGTTTGGTACACTTTCTACACTGTGGGGTGGTTCCGTTTGGCGGGGCGCGCTCCGTTTCACAACTTTTGGAAATATGGAAAAAGTGTGTTTTTTGTGGTTTTCCAATAAATTTAATTCTACCTACAGCAGTTAGTAATCTAATGTTAATTAACAGAAAATAAACTAGGTTAGGTGGTCTCCGCATACCAAAAATAAAAATCGGATTCAGATCTCTGTGGTGGGAGATACGAATCCGGGAACATAGGTGGTCACCGTAGTTTTCTGTGATACCCAAAAATTGTCATTTTCTGCCAACTTTGACGCTATTTTCGCCTAGGGTTTAGCGCTGTTCGAGGTCAACTAACATACAAATATGGAAGAAGAATAGGTGAGGATCATACCGGAGAAGACGGGGTTGAGTTTGGTCGAGCGATGGCGCGAAAAACGGAGCGGGAATATGACTTCAGTGCAGTCAAATTCTGCAGTGTTCTCGCGCGATCCCGCGCGATCACGAAAGCGGCGACCGGCCGGCGGTAGCTGCGCGCTGCCCGGCGGCGGTGGGTCGGCGCGGGAGGCGGCGGGCTCGGGGTCGCAAGGTCTAGGAGGTGGAGAGTTTAGGGTTAGGGTTTGGTCGTTTACATTATATATATATATATATATATATATGTGTGTGTGTGTGTGTGTGTGTGTGTGTGTGTGTGTGTGAGAACGAGAGAGAGGGGGGAAAGCAGACCCGCGCGGGGGGGGGGGGGTCCTGGGCTCTTTTGCTGCTGCTGCTTCTTTTGGGTGAACGCGGGTCGGGTAGATAGTTACTAATGGGTTTAAGTCCATTTAACTTCTTCTTCTTTTTCTTTTATTCTTTTCATTCTTTTCTAATTTTTTCTTTTTCTTTTTCTTTTTCCATTTCTTTTCTAAATTCTAATTTAAACTATATATGTGTGTATATATGTATATATATACATATATACACATAGAAAAATCTAGAATTTGTATTAATGCATACCATTAAGCTAGCAACTGTCCAAAGTGTCCCCTACATGAAATAAATTAGAAAAAATTCCTAATGGCCCCATAAATCCCCTAAATTCACAATCACCTAAAATAAAAATTAAATAAAATCTGTTTCTCCTAATTAGCCACTAATTACTACAATTAAATTAATAATTAATAAAAAAAGATTTATACGGTTTTTAGGATTAGGGGTTTTACATTCTACCCAACTTATAAAAAATTTATCCTCGAAATTAAAACTAAGCCACGATAGAATGTCAAGGATGGTATAAGATTTGCATTGTTTAAAATGTAAGGCTAGGTTTAAAGGAGTGGACGATGTTGCGCGACCAAAGTGTAGTACAAGGGAACTTTATTATAAGTTGCACAAAGGTCAGAATAGAAGATGGGCACGTCTAGGATAAGGGTGTGGCATTTGTAGGAAGGCAGTGGCTAGTGTAGTGCTCCAATTATCGAAGCACAGTAAGGTGCGCTAAGTGATATAATTATTACAAAAAATTAAATAAAAAAAGAATACCGTGTTCTATTTCTAATTGGATTCAATCTAGCCCTAGTCTCACTATCTAAGCCAAGTAGGTCAAATTTTGGGTGAGGGTTTTACAATCTACCCAACTTAAAATTTACCCATCTATCACCTAAGGCTATACATCTAGGAAAACTATTCCTCAAATTATTTCATCATGTTATTCAATCATCAAAGTTTTAACACCAAATATATCACCTATGATATGCCCTTAATCAATTATAAAAGAGTGTCACTAAGTCATGTGATTAGCCTTACGGGGTTTATCTAGTACTATCGGTGTGTCAACTTATACCAAGCACGAGGTTTTGTCTTTCCGAAATAAGGGAAGATGGAGAGCAATAATAAAGAATTCAAGGTGAAGGTGATAGAATACAAGTACGAGGTTCAAAGAGATTAAAGAATTCAAAAAGAGAGTTGTCAGGGCAGTTGTGGATTGAAATCCTATTTTGGTAATTTCCTATTTACATGCTCGTATCCGTACAGTTATGTAACCGATACGATATGTCAGACATGTCTAGGGGCAAGTATATTCGTCTACTACCATATATCTCAATCCACGTAAACTAGTCATGCGAAGAGCGAACCAAGCGTACTAAGGTTAACTAGACCTTAATACACCAATTCTGATTAGGCAATTGTATCATTGTGTGCACCCAATAATATATATATCATGAGCAAGCTCGATAAAAGAATATGCTTGCAAAAACTAGGCTATAATAGCAGCATAAATCAAGGTAGTACAGAAAATATAAGTACGCTAGATTATGATGAGAGAAGTTACAAAATAATCCAAGTTCTCAAAGAAGATAAGACTCTTGCAACCTCTACAGCTGTCATACTAACTCCTTGTCTAAGTCGATAGTCGACCAAATAGGGGTATGGGCTTCTAAGTTCTACAGTCTGATGAAATATTATCTTCTTATGCTAGCATACAGTTAATGTCATTCAGCTATACTTCAATAATAGGTCAAAAGTCTATGTGATACTAGGTTGTGAGGTATGCTACCCAACTTATAACAATAACTAATACTATAATTGCCTTGAGGAAATTCTTCAGAATAACCTGGTCCTTGTAAATAAAGTATAAACTATTGTTAGGGAAAGATCTTGCTATTTATTAGGGGTATCCTCTTACATTACATAGGTCATGGCCGTCCTAAGTCTTAGTCATAGTGCAAGTGTTAATAGTAAGAATGGAACAGTTACTGGCCTCAAGGGAAAGGGAATATAACTCGTATCGAAGTAGGGGTACATGTTACCCAATTTAAAACCAAGGAATAAGCACCAGGTCGCAATCTACTGAATAACTTAAAACTATCCAGTTCTAACTACCAAGCACACAATTTCAAAATTTAACATTAACAACTATAATTCCAACAACTATATGTCCTTAACACAGAATAAATCACCTGGCCTACAATCAGAAGTATCATGTGGCACGAGTTGAAAGATGAAGAAAAAGAAGAACGTAATTTAGTCGTTGCATAATTAGCGAACGTTAAGGTTGCAGAGGAACAAGATATGAACTTAAATATAAAGTCTCTAGATATGAACATTACATTCATTCCTCTTGGCTTCCTAAGGTACTGTTCTGCTAATGATAGGACAATGATCTAAATTTATGGTTCTCTAATACTATCTTACTTATGAAGGTTAGGTTCAGTCATAATATTCAACCTTGGATTTCTATTTGCTCCTTAATACTAGGGTCAAACACTATGGTCAAATTCTAATTAACTCTAGTAGTGTCTATACTACTCTCAAATCTTCATAAATACATCAAGGGGTGATGGTAAACCAATCTATAGATAAGGAATTCTAGGGTTTACTAGATATTCTAAACTTAGTGGTGTGTCAACACTCTAGTTGTACTCTTAATAGGAAGGTTACCTTACTTATCATCTAACAACAGAGACTTCTATATTCTAAGAGGGGGCTATACTCAAGGAATTATTAGGGAAGTACAGGAATCAAGCAGGATACAATTATTCAAATAGAATGGATTAGAAGGAGAGCAAATCATAGTCAATTGTGGATGAGATACTATACTCTATTCCTATTTGCAGGCTTGCTCGGTACAGTAACGTAACCGAGACAATATGCTCTCGACCTGCATGGGCCAGCACAAAAATATGTCACGCCCCAATCCCAAAATACATAGGACTAGGACACGTAAGCATGTCAGCCGCATGGATATGGCAACTCCAATATATGTAAATCATAACCCATACGTACGTTATAATATGAATATCAAATCCACAAGTGGTATAAAATATTTCACAAGTCATAGGGTACAATCTAAATCTTATCCACAGAAAATCAATATAAATAAATAACCAATATCTATATAACTAGATCTCAATAAGAAGTATCTAAAGAGGATAGTTGGATGAAAACAAATCCACTACCAACTCGAATGGAAAAATACAACACAATAATCATAATATAAGAATACCAGCTAACAACCACGGGGCTCAAAAAAAAGACATCCTCGAAACATATGTAACCATCCAAATCTGCGCTCCTGCGAATACTCAAGAACAGATACACCTGGAAAGGGACCAGGTCCTCAGAGGGACGTAACAAGATACATAGAAGCAAGCCAATTTGAATACAATAAACATGCATAATATTTGAAAATAAATAAGTACGTTGTATAAGACAATCTATATGAATGCAAATGAGGACAACCTTTCGACGTATGAGCAAGGGTAGGCTACTCGATCTACCTCATAACTCACACACCCGTCTAGAATATCAGAAATTGACATACCGCGCGACCAGCGTGACTCCAAAAATCGACATACCGTGGGGGGTAGCGACCAGCGCGACACATGCCCGTAGTGCGAGCTATATACTACGGTTTACCAAAGTGGTTAAAAGCCCATACGCCTAATGATTGTCCTCTCATGATACTAGGTGTCAAGTGTGTGTCAACATATTTAATATATAATAATGACTGAAAGAACTACACATGCAAAAAATATACAGAAATACAATGAATATACAGAAATAAATAAGCATGCAAAATATTGTAAGCAATTTGGCAAGGTATCTTGCCTGGTAGAAAGCTGCAAAGTGTAACGTCCAGAAGTCCAACACACAGGATCAAAAGCTATGGTCATAGAACAAATGTCTCCGGATGCTGAAATAGATATCACCAACGTTCCCAGAATAAGCAAAATAGCTAGAAAGCACTTCCCTTTCGTCCAATTTGGACACAGGGACAAAATGGTAATTTTTGGTCAAAGTGGGGTCCACATGTGGCCCACTTTGCACTGGAAAGTGTGCCAGGGGTAAAGGTCTCTATATGGGACAAAATTATAGGTCAAACCAATTCTATATGTATATATGAACTCAACGGTACATCCAATTTTGGATTCCGGTGAGCCGAACACAAATTCGCCCAAAAAGTCAACAGTGGGGCCTGCCAATTGGCGACTTGGTCAACTGTCTCAGAATTACGTAAAAATTGGGTCACAGGACCATCGCGTTATCACAAGTCCAGTGGCACAAGTTTTGTCGTAATCTGATGAGCATGCACAAAATACGTACAGCTTTCGCAAAAGTTGCGACACGAGGTTTGTCCGCGGATACGGACTAATTTTGACGCGCACACCCGAATCAGTTTTCGTGAACTCTCACGTATTCGAGTACACTGCGTGCACCGTTTGGTACACTTTCTACACGGCGTGGCGGTCCCGTTTGGCGGGATGCGCTCCGTTTCACAAATTTTAGAAATATGGAAAAAGTATGTTTTTAGGGTTTTTCAACGAATTTAATTCTACCTACAGCAGTTAATAATCTAATGTTAATTAACAAAAATTAAACTAGGTCAGGTGGTCTCCCCATACCAAAAAAAAAAAATCGAATTCGGATCTCTGTAGTGGGTGATACGAATCTGTGAACATAGGTGGTCACCGCAGTTTTCTGCGATACCCAGAAATTATCATTTTCTGCCAACTTTGACGCTATTTTCTCCTAGGGTTTTACGCTGTTCAAGGTCAACTAACATACAAATATGGAAGGAAAATAGGTGAAGATCATACCGGAGAAGACGGGGTCGAGTTTGGTCGAGCGATGGTACAAGAAACGGAGCGGGAACATGGCTTCGCTGCAGTCAAATTCTGCAGTGTTCTCGCGCGATCCCGCGCGATCGCGGAAGCAGCGACCGGCCGACGGTGGCTGCACGCTGCCCGATGGCGGCACGTCGGCGCGCAAGGCGGCGGGCTCGGGGTCGCAAGGTCGAGGAGGTGGAGAGTTTAGGGTTAGGGTTTGGTCGTTTGCACTATATATATATATATATATATATATATATATATATGTGTGTGTGTGTGTGTGTGTGTGTGTGTGTGTGTGTGAGAACGAGAGAGAGGGGGGGAAGCAGACCCGTGCGGGGTGGGGGGGCTGGGTTCTTTTGCTGCTGCTGCTTCTTTTGGGTGAACGCGGGTCAGGTAGATAGTTACTAATGTGTTTAAGTCCATTTAGTTTTTTTTTCTTTTATTCTTTTCATTCTTTTCTATTTTTTTCTTTTTCTTTTATTTTTTCCATTTCTTTTCTAAATTCTAATTTAAACTATATATGTATGTATATATATATATATATATATATATATATATATATATATATATATATATATACACATAGAAAAATCTAGAATTTGTATTAATGCATACCATTAAGCTAGCAACTGTCCAAAGTGTCCCCTACATGAAATAAATTAGGAAAAATTTCTAATGGCCCCATAAATCCCCTAAATTCACAATCACCTAAAATAAAAATTAAATAAAATATGTTTCTCCTAATTAGCCACTAACTACTACAATTAAATTAATAATTAATATAAAAAAAGATTTATACAGTTTTTAGGATTAGGGGTTTTACAGAGAGGCTCGGGGTGGTTCAGGATCGGTGGAGGGATTCAGGCGGGGGTCGAGAGGGAGAAAGGGAGGTCGTGGTGGTGCTGGGGTGTGAAGCTGTGGGTGATGGTCGTAGCAGTCGGGAAAGGGGGAGCTCACTGGAGGTCACGGTGGTGAACGGCTCGTCGGGTGGCCGCTCGTGGAGGAGAAGGAGTGGCCGAAGGGGTGGTGTTGAGCGGGTGATCGAGACAGTGCAGTAGCAACCAGGGAGGGAGCTGTGATGGCGGTGGATGGTTGGCCGTCGGTGTTGAAGGGAGCTCGGCCGGGTGGAGCTCGAGCGGGTGTTGCCGGAGTAGGGGGACAACAGCTGGGTGGTTGCAGGAGTGGCCATGTAGAGGGACAGGTCGGGTGGCCGGGTAGATGGTAAGCTCCGGCAGGTCGGCCGGAGCTGGGGGGAAGGTTGGTTTTAAACCAAACCAAAAAATAAAAATAAAGAAGAAGAAGAAGAAAAGAGAAGAAGAAGAAGAGAGAAGGAAAAATCCTACGTTGGGAGAAGGAGGGAGGAGAGAGAGAGGTGGGGGTTGTTTCCTAGGTTTGGGAATTAGGGCATGCTTGGGAAGAGTGCAATAAAGAGACATTAAATAGGGGATGTGATGTGGGAATGTATGGTGATGATGAGCCCCATTTGAATGGGTGGCCAAGATTTGACATGAGAGAAATCATTCATGAAAGGAGAGGGTTGGGTTGACTAGTCAAATATTAGGGCTTCTCCATTTGGTTTGAACTAATGGGGTATTGACACCTAATGCAATATTTGCAAATGAGCCCCCTTAAATTTGGGTATTTGTACAGACACATAAAATAATGAAAAATTGGTGGACGATTTAGTGTTTTGTGGTTTATAGGGTAAGGGGTATTGTGTGTTTTGTATGGGCTAAATGAATGGGGTATTTGGATTAAATTGGTTAAAATTGGATTAGTCAAAGTTGGTATCCCCAATTTAATTAGAAACAAATGCAAGCGATATTCTAAAATTAATTAGAAATACATGGGGCTAAAATTAGGTTGGGACACAAGTATCATTAGTGAAGAAGACTCAGAACAGAATATTACCCTAATTTGGGTTGCCCGAAAATGGGTTGAGATTGTGTCAAATTTTGATTGGAACGCACAATGATACAAAGTTAGATTTTATTTAGAATTAAAATAAACCTCCGTGACGAATATTGTGTGGCTAAAATGAAGCACAAGGGAGCACAATTATGAGTTACACAAAGGTCGTAAAAGGTGTAGGCTTGGTGTCAGTCTTGGACCCTTTAATTGGTCCGGCTAAACGGGTTGACTTGGTATCTCAAAATTGATGGCAACGACACGGGTGCGCGACACAAGATTAAATAATAGATTTTGGATACGGGAGGTTGTGCAATTAAATTAGAGCACAAGGGATTATGATTTTGAGTGATGGAAAAGTCCAGCACCTAAATTGGCGTGTCAAGTCTAGAATGCAACAACTTATTAAAAATTATGGGCTAAGGCTGGGCTCCGAATATTGCAACAACGGTAGAGTGTAACAATCACGGTAATAAGTTACAATCTCAAATTAAATCCTAAATAATACAAATTAAATTTATAATCCTATAATTCGGTCAGGTGTTCATCTAGTGAACTTCTAGGTCGAGTCTACTAGCTCAACATTAAGAACACTACATATAATATAATATATATATATATACACATCTCATGTAATTATTTAAATTAAATACACATAATATTAATAATATATAAAAAGTCAAAAATACCCCTATTTTCAAAATGTGGTAGTGACAAGGAGAGGAGAGGAGATGAGGCGATAGTGGTAATGGGTGGCGGAGAGGGAGATGAGAACAAGGAGGAGGATGGAGGTCAGCGGGCCAGTCATGGTGGAGGTGTTGGGTCAGGCGGGGTGCACGGTCTTCAGCGGCTGAAGGAGAGGAAGGTAGAAGAGAACGGTGGGGGTTGAAGCTCCGGCGGCTCGGGTTTCTTCTCTGGCGGGATCAGCGGGGTCGTGATGGTCGGGTTCAGCGGGGAGGAGTTGGCTCCAGGCGGTTAGCAGCGGTTTGGCAGGGAGGAGACTGGAGGATGGCAGGAAGGGGGTGGCCGGACTCGACTACTCCGGCTGCTCCAGCGAGAGCTCCGGTGACGGATTGGGGGAGAAGGATGAACAAGGAAGGTGGAGCTCAGGGATTCGGCTAGGTGTTTAGGTTTTAGGAAAATAAAGAAAAAGGAAAAGAGGTATATATATACATGTAGAATTTGTGATGGGTGTTGACCTAGAAAATTTAGGCTTGGTCATCACCTCCTTGGGGTGTGCCTTGGCTTGTCATGTAGGTATTGGAGGGCTATGATTTGTATTGTTTAAAATGCAAGGTTAGGGATAGATGAGGGGATGATGTGTGTTGCACATTCCAAAAATCATGGGAAAATTTCACATGAAGGAAAAATGAAAGAAAAAAAATGGTTTCCTCATGTATTGTCCAATAGTGTGGACACCTCAATGCACTTTTGCATAAAAGCGCCCAACGATTGAAAAATTACACAAAGATGGAAATTGAATTAATTTAATTAAAATTAATTTGATAGGTGTTCTAAAATTAATTAGAAGTACATGGGGCTAAAATTAGGTGGGACACAAGTGTCATGGACATAGGGGACTCAAGGTAGAATATTATCATAAATTGGGTTACACAAAATGGGTCAAGATTGTGTCTCTAATTTTGATTGTAACGCACAAAGATACAAAGTTGAATTTATTTAGAATTAAATATAAACGTCTGCGACGAATATTGTGAGACTAAAATGTAGCACAAGAGAGCATATTTATAAGTTACACAAAGGTCATAATGGAAGGCTGGCACGTCTAGGACAAATGAGTAAAATTTGTAGGAAGGCAATGGCTATTGTAGTGCTCCAATTATCGAAGCAACAGTAAGGTGCACTAAGTGATATAAATATTATAAAATTAATTAAAATACAGTGTTCTATTTTTAATTGGATTCAAGCTAGCCCTAATCTCTCTATCTAAGCCAAGTAGGCCTAATTTTGGGTGAGGGGGTTTACACCAGCACCCCCGTCGTGCTCTTCCAACCCCTCGCCGGAGTCGAACCCGCTGTACCACCCGAGCCCGCTGTCCATGCCTGAACCGAGCACCCCCTTCCTGCCAACCCGACCGTGCACCTCGACCTCGCCTGAACCAGATCCACTCGACCGAGCAGCCTGCCGATCGCCTGAAACTGACCTCGATCCGCTGTTCATCGCTGAACCTGCACCGTTGAAGACTGCCAGACCTCAAGATGACGAACCTGACCTCCTTCTCCTCAACGATCAGCAGGAACTCGACGACTCGTCGACAGCGTACACCTGAACCCGACCCCGCTGCCATTCACCTGAGCTTCTGTAAAACCCCTATTTTTAAAACGTATTATAAGTATTTAAATAAATTATTTATTTTAATAACATTATTAAATAGTATATTAGAAAGATATAATTTATTGAATTTAATTATTAGGTAAAGATACATTTAGAATTTATGGAGCAAAACTATTATTTTATCTTAATTTATTTCAAGTAGGAGACCTTGTGGACGGTTGATAGATTATTTGTATGCACTAATATAATTTTCTGGAATTTATGTATGTATGTATGTATGTATATATATATATATATATATATATATATATATATATATATATATATATATATATATATATATATATATATATATATATATATATGTTGTTTAGTAAAAGAATAAAAGAAAAGAAAGAAAAAGAAAAAAAAAACCCTAAACCCTAAACCAATAACCCGCTAACCCTTAACCCACTAAGCCCTTAAACTAAAACCCATACCATTAGCTACCCACACCCGCAACTAAAAGCATAAGCAGTAGAAGCCACGCGAGAAACCCCCCCCCCCCTGTTTTCATCCGCTATATATATATATATATATATATATATATATATATATATATATATATATATATAACCTATAAACTCCAAACCCTAACCCTAAAACCCCTACTCCACAACCCAGACCGCGCCGTCGCCGACCTCCTCGATCCGCCGCTACCGGAGCCAGCACCACCGACCGTCGCTCGCCCCGCGTCCGCGATCGCGAGCACCGCACAGGAAAGTGACAGCAACATACCCCTGTTCAAGCATAGATTTTCGTTCCATCGCTCGATCAAATTCAACCCCGTCTTCACCGGTATGTTCATGACCTATCCCTCTTCCAACTCTGTGTATTAGTTTCCTTCGATCAGCGCGTAACCCTAGGTGAAAAATCGAGACCAAGTTGGAGAAAAATCACAATGTTAACTTCAGAAAAACTATTGTAACCACCAATATTTACGGACTCGTATCTCCCACCACAAAGATCCAAACGTAAATTTTCTTCTTGCTATGTGAAGACCACCTAATCTAAATTATTTTCTGTCAATTATATTATTTTATTTGATGCTGTATGCAGAATTAAACTGAGTTAAAAATCACAAAAAACCTATTTTTGAACCTTCAAAATTTGTGATACGGAGCGTGCCCCGCCAAACAGAACCGCCCCATCGTGTACCAATTACACTAAAAGATGCGCATGGTATTTCCAGGCATGTGGGCTTTCGTGGAAACTAATTTGGATGCGTGTGCGCGTCGAAATCAACCTGTATCCGTGAAAGGACCCCTTATCGCGACTTTTGTAAAATATCGCACTATTTATTGTACGCTCGTCTGAATACGACAAAACTTGCGCCATTGGACTCGTGGTATTGCGATGGTCCTGCGACCCAATTTTTACGCAATTCTGAGACAGTTGACCAAGCTGCCTATATTGTAGGCCCACGGTTGACTTTTTGAGCGAATTTGTGTTCGGCTCATCGGAATCCAAAATTGGATATACCGTTGAGTTCGTATTGACGTTTAGAATTGGTTTGACCTGTAATTTGTCCCAGTTAGAGACCTTTACCCTTGGCACACTTTTCGGTGCAAAGTGGGCCACATGTGGACCCCACTTTGACCCGAAATTACATTTTTGCCTCTGTGTCCAAATTGGACCAAAGGGTGGTGTTTTCTAGCTATCTCGCTGATTCCAAAAATGTTGGTGATATTTATTTCAGCATCCGGAGACGTTCATTCCGAGGCCTTAGTTTCTGATCCCGTGTCCTTGACATCTGGACGCTTACACTATACAGATTGCTTGCCAGGCAAGTATACCTTGCCATTGTACTGTAATTTATATCCCATATGTTGCATGCATCTTATTTCTGTTTATTTAGTTCATATATTTTAAACTGTTATATAAACTCCGCGTCCAAGGAAACTTGGGTGCAACGACGGTGTCGTCGTATTCTGTTTTTTATTATGTATATGCATGTGACCTAGTTTATGAGACCACCCCATTATCATGAGGTATTCTTATGTTTCATTGACCATGACACTGTTTTTGTACGAGTGTGAGTCACATGTAGGATACGGACTTGTGTACTCGGCTGGCCACTGGTACGTATAGGTCGTGCGACGGATAGGGATAACTGCCGACAAAAATTTGCATGCTAGTAGACCTGGCAATTATTTAGAGGTATCATCGTGTCATGGATATGACATGCTTAGAACATGGGGTGGGGAGAACAACAAGTAAGGCATTTGGGCTCCTTTGCACTTTTCTTTCTGTAACCCGTACACTCCGCCGGAGATACGTGGCGGTGATGACCCCTATATATTACTGGCGGCCTCTGCCGTTCAAAAGATGACATGCTTTATAGGCTCCTGATTCTTCGAGAGAATTATGCCAATCCCATTTATGGCCAGATAGCCCACTTGTTGGAAAGTTGTTCTCAACGTGCATTCACATAGATGGTTAGGCGACCCATTTGATGTTTATTTTTAGTACTTTATTGGCATGTTTATATGTATCTTGTTATGTCCCTCTGAGGACCTGGTCCCTTTCCAGATATAGATGGACAGGATTATCCACAGGAGTACGGACCTAGACCTGACGCTTCATTCCAGACTAAGGAGATCTTACCTTCGGAGTACCTTTGATTCATCGCAGTTGATGGATATTCTAGTTGCTGTTTTCTTTTATAGACATTTATCTTATATTAGAGTTGATCTCTTCTCTTTTTTAGTTGTTCTAGTATAGTCGATTCGCAGTGGATTTGTTTCCATCCGACTATCATACTTGAGACTTCTATTTGATATTCAGTTATTTATTTCTATTTATTTCTTTATTTGTGTTGTGGATGAGATATAGATTGCGTGTGACTTGTTGACAGTATATTACCACTGATGGATTTGATATTCATGTACAACGTACGTGTGTGTATAGTTTCCATATATTGGAGTTCGTATATATACGACTGGCATGTTACGTATTCCTAGTCCTACATATTTTGGGACTGGGGCGTGACAGCTTCTCCTCAGCAGGCAGACCTCCTCCCTCGACGATGCGGCCGAGCATCGCCTGAACAGTAGCAGCAGGAGCATCTCACCTCGACGTCGAACACCCTCGTTCCCACGCGCACAGGTTCGAATTGTACTTTCATGTTGTGTACGCATATACGTATGATGTATATTAGAATCTAGCGTATTTCCATGACATATTCATTATATGTTGATTACTAGGCTATGTAAATTAAACCCAACTCGTACGCGTACGCGTATATTATTCAGTTTGGTATATTTATATATATATATTTAGTATATGTATATTATTCCTATTTGGTATGCATATAATTATTGTTTGTTATATACATATATATAGATGGTTGTATGTATATTGTAGATAATTAAATGCCAATACCAGTTTTGACTATATATATGTATTTATGCGGTGTGGCTATAAATGTGAGTAGTAGGTATCCCGTGTCTACATTTGACTGTATATATATATATATATATATATATATATATATATATATATACTATATGACCCTAGTATAATTAAGGATGCCCTGTATTTGCACATGACCATGTGACCCTGAGTATTAGTGATATGTCTGCCTTGTGTACACTGACGTACTGGCAAAACATATGTAGTTTGACTGTCTGCTTGCACCTTAATTGAGGATGCGACACCGTGCAATTAGACGCACACTTGACCCTGTTAGACAAGTAGCACCCTAGTGTAGCTGCTGATTTCAGTGTATTGTGTTTGTGCGTGTGCTAGTGCAACGACTGATGCTGTATTGTGTTATATTATATGTATATAGGACCATTGGATTGTTCTGCGAGACTTCAGGAGCAGGACATTGGTATTGCCAGCTAAAGACCCCAGGCGAGTACATTCTCTAATAGTTTCTTGTTTATGATATCCTCTATGTTCATTGTATTTAGTGTAGATATCCATGTTTCTTGACACGATGTTTACACGGATTGGTATATCCGGATCTCGTCATAAGATATTATTTCTTGTATATGGTGTATCTTGTACAAGTCTTGTTTCATTGATTATCTTGTGCATGTACAGACACTGATTCTCGGGGAGACTTGCTACCTTCCTAGAGAATCACGTGCCATATGTACCATAGTTGGATCTACTATACCAGTCGGGGGTGGGGAGTACTTTAGTGTAGATATGTGATCATACCTTTCATGCACAAGTCTTGTTCTCATGTTAGTGTTGGTCATACACCGTACGTATGACTAACCAGGCCATTATTTGTGTACACGTTTCCAAGCCGATCACATGTTAAAGCTAGTACTCAAACACTTAGTCATTAGTATTCTTGTTCATTGTCATATTGTTTATTCTCGTATTTATTTCCAGTATTTTCTTTATTGTGTATCTCTTATACATATATATGCATCTTGTATATTTACATCTATTTACTGCTAGATAGTTTATATCATTGATTTAGAACTGCTATTAGAGATGTACTTTATTCCATCCTGACTGGAAATATTTTTCCAAACTGCGACTTAGAGGACTGGTGTCCGACATATTATAGACCACAGGGAGAGTAGATGCAGCCTTGGATCTTGTAGTTCAGTTGTGATTCTGAGAGGTCTAGCCGGGATCACTAGTTATTCAGTTAGTTTTTCTTTTAGCAGAATTTGGTACCGGATTTGTTTCCAACATTCTTTGAGACTTGGATGTTATTATTTGAGTTAGATTATTTCTGTTTATACTTGTGTTGTATTTCGTTTATTTTCTTCGCTATCTCATCGTGCTTTAGTTTCTGTGATTGAGTATTCCATATTATATTATGATATATGTGTCTCCTTATGGAGTTGGATACTCGTATGAGATTGTTTAGATAGTGTATTGACCTAGATAGCGTTCTACCACCGATGCTGCGGCGTAGGCTTGACGTACCCACGTATTCGTGCCCCAAATTCTGGGTGTGGGTCGTGACAAGTATCAAGAATAGAAATGACTGAGTATATAAAGCAAATACTCAGAAGAAATCCTCTGGTATCACCTAGTCCTCTAGTGCTGTTACTGCTCCAATGTATGCTCATATCACGTATACCTCGAGGTAAATCTCCTCTGCTATACCTGGGGACATAATCCGGATTCCAGGTCCTCAGGGGACATAGCAAGGTACAAGAATAACTCAAGCCAAATAAATATAGTATATAAAATGTATCAAAAGGGCAAACTATATAACCAGCTAAGTGATATGCAAAATGAGAGCATCACTAGAACTCAGGCTGAGACTACTACTAGCTCTGTGTTGGGGAGCAGGTAGCAATTATACTATGTAGTGGGCCTAGCACTGTAGTGGCTACGACACCGTAATAAATATATATATATATATATATATATATATATATATATATATAATCAGTCTGTAGCCTGTGTGTCTTTCTCCCACCCAATATAATCACACGTCTCATGTCCATGACACGCAATGTCATATCTAATACAGCAAGTCATAATGATAACTATGCGTATATATAAAGTCTATGTCACGAAACATGTAACCTATACAGAATCACCATAAATAACTCAGGAAAGATTCTATCTCATGAACAGTGTTAAGTTTTCTATGGTATGACGTACTTGATAATGCAAGCACGAAAATGTATAGGGTCACGATATCAATCTCTAGGTGGCGTTACACAGCTCCGCGTACGGCGTTGACACCCGAATCTTATTTGGACGTTAAGTAATGTCACACGGTCCTAGGTTGAACATATATAACAAAGTAATAAATCAAAAGAATATTATGAAGCAAGTACTGCAAGATTGGCAAGGTATACTTACTTGGGGTTTGGATTCCAATAGTTGCTCCTATATCAACAAGATCTTCAAGTACTCCTCCGGTTACTGAAATAAATATTACCATCATATTCATAAGATATAAAATAGGTAGAATTGCCTACCCATAAGTCCAATTTGGACACAGGGACAAAATTGACCGTTTTTGGTCAAAGTGGGGTCCACATGTGGCCTACTTCGCACCGAAAAATGTGCCAGAGACAAAGTTCTCCACATTCGTCAAACTTAGTTTCTACATGTCCAGAACAATGATATGAACCCAACGGAATGTCCAAAACTGGATTTCGATGAGCCGATCACAAAATTGCCCGTCAAGTAGAGCCGTGGGGCCCACGATACGGGACTTCGTCAACGTTCTCAGAATTGAACCAAACTTGGGTCACAGGACCAGCGTAATGCTATGAATCCGATGGTGCAAGTTTCGTTGCGAAACAATGAGCACATACGAAGTTACAACGAGTTTTAGAACATATCCGATAAGGGGCAATTTTGACAGATATACGTTAATTATGGTATACACGCACATCCAAATCAACTTCCACGAAATCTCACCCGTCCGCATTGACGTCGCCTTGTTTAGCGGGACGCACCCAGTTTCGAGAAATTTTGGGTTTTAAAGACCAAGTTTTTGGTCGATTTCACCCGCAAATAAAACATAACATACAGCAAATAAAATAAACTAATTATATGGTTTAAAACTCGATTATGTTGTCTAATTAACTGTTAAAACAGAATTTAGAAATATTAAACAGGTTGGGAGTAAATCGGCCATGAACTTGTGAGTTCGGGACGATTTCTGATTTACAGAAATATAGGTTATTTTTCCTGTTTTTGCGTCGCGGTTTGCGACCGACACAGGATGCGATACCCCGAACTATTTGCACGGGGTTCGAGAGGGTCATGTGATCTTCGCTTAGGATTCGACAGAACAAAATTTGGATCGATGTACAGGGAGTTACACGAGCGGGAAGAGGTATACCTTGTTGTTGTTCGTGATAGGGCGGCGCGGCGGGGCACGACGGTGGCGGCGGACGTTGATGTGCTCGTCGGCACCGACTGTTGCAGCTGCTGTGGCGGTGCTCGGGTCGACGTCACCGTCGTCGGGGTTCTTCGCCGGAGGGAGAAGGTGGTAGAGGGTCGACGGAGGAGATCGGTGCGACGGAGTCAGGGAACTCGGCGGTGGCCGTGGATGGTGATGGGGGATGGGGGCGGCCGGGTCGAGGGTTTAAATAGGCGAGGGAAGGCGGTTGTGGGGGAGGCCAGAGCGGGGTCGTGGGGTTGTAGGCCGTGTCGAGCGACGGAGTCGGGGGAACGGGGATCGTGTGGGAGAGGGGTTTTGTTATCGGGTCGGGTCGGGTACGGGTCGGGTCGGGTAGGATCCGATCCGACCCATTAGGTTAGGGTTTGGGTCGGATGGGTTCAGTTGGGTCCGGTTCGTATGGGTTGGATCCGGTTCGGTTCGGTTTGGTTCAAGTGGGTTTAGTCTGGTTTAATTAAAATATTGGTTTTTAACTATTTAAAAAATAGTTTTTGAGCACAATAAATTTCAGAAAAATTGCACAATACCTAAAATATAATTTTACACTCAAAAATATAGTTTTTGTAATATTTTTATATTTAATATAATACACAAAATATTAATCCTTTGAAGAACATTAATAATAATTAATGAAAAATTACAGAAAAATCCTAAAATTATTTTTTAAATTTTAGAAAAATCTTGGTGCTTACAATCTACCCACCTTAAAATAATTGCATCCTCGCAATTAAAAAAACAAAATATAACCGGTCAGAAGAGATGACGTGGTTGTAAGACATGTTTGTTGAAGTACAACACAAGGAATAAGGAATCATGAACAAGAAAAGATCGAGAGAAAGGGTTAAGGTTAAGCAGAACACATAGGGAAGGAATAAAAATATTTTCCTAAGCAATGAGAGATATATAATTCAAGAGTAAAGAAATCAGGATAGAGCAAAGAAATCTACATCTTAGGAAAACTTGGGTATCAAGTACTAACAAGTTCATATTACTAGGCTTGGGCTAGAGAATGGAATTAACAGACACGTGCTAAGGCATTACTAGGAATAGATGATAAAAATTAAATCTTACGCGTATTCTCTACTCCACGAGTCTGTACGTCCTCCATTGTCCTCGCAAAAGCTTGTCCGCGTCCTTGTGGTGGTGCCCTCTGATGCTGGGCCTCTTGATAAACCTGTTGTTGGGCTTGCATTATTGCGTAGAATATTTGGAACATCTGTTGACCATCCATAAGCTGTCTTGGTGGAAAAATATGCATCGGTGGAGTAAACTAGGGCGATGGTGGAATGTCGTCTTGCTGAAACCTCGAGGCGAGCTGATCTGCTTGATTACTTTGTTGAGTTGATTGACCTCCACCCACTGGTGTCACTTCATCATCGTAGGTGACAACTGCAACTTGTGGTATTCCTGCGGGAGTCTCGTTGCTTACTTGTGGATTCATTACTCTACATCCAAAATAAACTATAAAAGGCGCATAGGGGAATCAAGGCAGGATACAAGTCAAGAAATTATTTTGAAGTCAATATAGAGGTCAAGAATGAATCAATCAAGTAGATGAGATCCTATAACATATCCTATCCTTATCGCAGGCTTGCTCAGTTCCTTAGTTGAAACCAAAACAATTTAGTCGTTGACCTGCATGGGCCACCACAAAAACTATATCACGCACCAGTCCCAAAATACCGAGGGACTAGACAAGTGGCAATGGCCAGCAGCGCACACCAATAGGCAAATCCAATTTAATGGACCCATTAGAGTGTACTTAAGTTGTAAAACAACAATAAGGGTCTATAATTCATGCCATATTTCTAATTCTAATCTCATCCACAAAAGATAAACACAATCAATATCATAATAATCAAGATGAAATAATAATCAATAAGTCTCAATAAATATTTTGGGGAACAACCTGATAATGAGTTTAATACATTAATCCACGAGACATGAAATAGAGTATCAAGAACAAAAATGACTGAGTATATAAAACAAATACTCAGAAGAAATCCTCTGGTATCATCTAGTCCTCTGGTGCTAGTACTGCTCCAATGTCTGGTCATGTCACGTATACCTCGGGGTAGATCTCATCTGCTATACCTGGGGATATAATGCGGATTCCAGGTCCTCAGGGGACATAGCAAGGTACAAGAATAACTCAAGCCAAATAAATGCAGTATATAAAATGTATCAAAAGGGCAAACTATATAACCAGCTAAGTGATATGCAAAATGAGAGCATCACTAGAACTCAGGTTGAGACTACTACAAGCTCTGTGTCGGGGAGCTGGTAGCAGTTATACTATGTAGTTATACTATGTAGTGGGCCTAGCACTGTAGTGGCTACGGCACCGTAATAAATATATATATATATAATTAGCCTATAGCATGTGTGTCTCTCCTCCACCCAATGTAATCACACGTCTTATGTCCATGACACGCAAGATCATATCTAATGCAGCATGTCATAATGATAACAATACATATATATAATGTCTATGTCACAAAACTTGTAACCTATACAGAATCGCCATGAATAACTCAGGAAAGATACTATCTCATGAACAGTGTCAAGTGTCCTATGGTATGACGTACTTGATAATGCAAGTACGAAAATGTATAGGGTCGCGATATCAATCTTTAGGTGACGTTACACAGCTTCGCGTACGACGTTGACACCCGAATCTTATTCGGACGTTAAGTAATGTCACACGGTCCTAGGTTGAACATATATAACAAAGTAATAAATCAAAAGAAAATTATGAAATAAGTACTGTAAGATTGGCAAGGTACACTTGCCTGGGGTTTGGATTCCAACAGTTGCTCCTGTATCAATAGGATCTTCAAGTACTCCTCCGGTTGCTGAAATAAATATTACCAACATATTCAGAAGATATGAAATAGCTAGAATTGACTACCCATAAGTCCAATTTGGATACAGGGACAAAATTGACATTTTTTGGTAAAAGTGGGGTCCACATGTGGCCCACTTCGCACCAAAAAATATGCCAGAGGTAAAGTTCTATAAAATTTTCAAACTTAGTGTCTACATGTCTAGAACGATGATACGAACCCAATAAAATATTCAGAACGGAATTTCGATGAGCCAATCACAAAATCGCCCATCAAGTGAAGCCGTGGGGCCCAAGATATGGAACTTCGTCAACGTTCTCAGAATTGAACCAAACTTGGATCACAGGACCAGCGTAACGCTACGAATTCGATGGTGCAAGTTTTATTACAAAATGACGAGCACATACGAAGTTACAACGAGTTTCAGAACAGGCCCGATACGGGGTAATTTCGACGGATATGCGTTGATTCCAGTATGCACGCACATCCAAATCAACTTCCGCAAAACCTCACACGTCCGTATTGACGATGGGCACCCTTCGGTGAAATTCGTACATGACCAAGTTACCTCGTTTAGCGGGACACTCAGTTTCAGGAAAATTTGAGTTTTAAAGACCAAGTTTTTGGTCGATTTCACCCACGAATAAAACACAACATACAGCATAATAAAATAAACTAATTACAGGGTTTAAAACTCGGTTATGTTGTTTAATTAACTGTTCAAACAGAATTTAGAAATAATAAATAAGTTGGGAGTAAATCGTCCATGAACTTGTGAGTTCGGGATAATTTCTGAATTATAGAAATACGGGTTATTTTTCCTATTTTGCATCGCGGTTTGCCACGACACGGGATGTGTGTCACTCCCCAGTCCCAAAATATATAGGACTAGGAATACATAACACGCCCAGCTGTATGTATATGAACTCCAATATATGGAAACCATATACACACGTACGCTGTACATTAATATCCAATCCACCAGTGGTAATATACTGTCACAACAAGTCACACATAATCTATATCTCATCCACAGCACAAATAATAAGTAGAAATAAAGAGCCGAATATCTGAATATCCAAGATAAGTATCAAGTCTGATAGTCGGGTGGAAACAAATCTACTACAAAACGACTATACTGAAGTAGTAACAAAATCTCTAAACAGTAAAAATAATCACAGCAACTCTGAGGGTAAGACCTCCTCAGTCAGGTAAGTAGAGTCAGGTCCAGGTCCATACTCCTGTGGATACTCCTGCTCGTCCATATCTGGAAAGGGACCAGGTCCTCAAAGGGACGTAACAAGATACATAATAACATGCCAATAAGTACTGAAATATAAACATTCAATGGGGTTGCCCAACCATCTAAGTGAATGCAGTTTGAGAACAACTTTTCAACACGTGGGCTATCTGGCCATAAATGGGATTGGCATGATTCTCTCGGAGAATCAGGGGCCTATCAGCATACCATCTTTTGAACGGCAGAGGCCGCCTGCAATATATAGTGGTCATCACCGCCTGTATCTCCAGCGGAGTTTTCGGGTTGCGAAAGAAAAAAGTGCAAAGGAGCCCAAACGCCTTACTTGTTGTTCTCCCCACCCCATGCTCTAAGCATGCCATATCCATGACACAATAAAACCTCTAAATAACTGCCAGGTCTACTAGCATACAAAGTTTCTATCCGCAGTCATCCCTAACGCACGGCACATGCGTACAAGAGGCCAGACCTGTCATGCAGTCCGTGATCTATATGAGACTCATAATTCGTGTAACAACTGTGTCACGGCCAATGAATCTAATGATGTTCCATAATACTGGGGTAGTCTTATAAAATAGGTCCAAAATCTACATAAATAAATTATCTATATAAGCAGAATTAAACATGCATGTATCAGTTGGAATGTAAATAATAGTACAATGGTAAGGTATACTTGTCGAGCAAAACGTTTTATATAGTGCACGTCCAATACTGTGTTTATGTTAATGAAAGAAGTGGGGTTACGATTCGGGAGAGTTGTAATATATATAGAGAATAAAAGGCGGTGGGGCAAATTTTGTGGTCTCAAAAGCCACTGCCGCTGCTGTTTCTTTCTTTCTTTCTTTCTTTCTTTCTTTGGTTTTTGGTTTTGGTTGAGGGGTGTTTAGTAATAATAGAGTTTAGAGACGGTAGAATAGGATGGCTCACACGCACGGAGAAAGAAGCAAAGTTAGCTTTTGCTACTGCTGCTGTTGATATTTTTCTTCTCCTAACGGTCCGGGTGGCTGAACGGGTAGTGGGTTTAGGAGTTGCGGTTTGATAATAGGAATTATATATATATATACACATATCTATTCATAGAAAATTTTAAGAATTATATTGGTGCATACGGTTGAGCTAGCAACTGTCCAAAGGGTTTCCTACATGGAATAAATTAGGAAAAATTTATAATGGTTCCATAAGTCTCCTAGATGCAAAAATACCTTAAATAAAATTAAATAAAATCTATTCCCTCTATTTAGCTCATAACTACAATAAATAAATTAAATAATTAATAATAAAGAAATGCGATTTTCAGAATTAGGGATTTTACATTCTACCCAACTTATAAAAATTTCGTCCTCGAAATTAAAAATAGAGTAGGGTCTTTCTATCTAATCTATCTTGATCATAATCTAAAATAATTCACCTCATATTTAATAATGCAATTTCTACCCAACTTAGAATTTACCCATCTATCACTTAAGGCTATATATTTAAGAAAACTATTCCTCAAATCATGTTATTCAATCCTCAAAGTTTACACAAAATATATCACCTATGATATACCTTTAATTAAGGGAAGCAATCATCAAATAATATGATTGGCCTATGGGGTATCTCTAGTACTATCTGCATATCAAACTTATACCAAGCACGAGGTTTCGTCTTTCCGAAGTAAGGGAAGACGGAGAGCAATAATAAAGAATTCCAGGTAAAGGTGATAGAATACAAGTACGAGGTTCAAGGAGTTTTAAAGAATTCAATATGTAATCATCAAGGCAGTTATGGGTTGAAATCATGTTATGGTAATTCCTATTCACATGCTCGTATCAGTGCAGTTATGTAACTGATGCGATATGCCAGACATGTTTAAGTATGTTTATCTACTAGTCAACTATGTATCTCAATCCACGTAAAGTAGTATTGCGAAGGGCGAACCAAGCGCACTATGGTTGATCAGACTGTAATACACTGATTCTGAAATGTATTAATGTATGCATCCACTAATACATATATCATGAAAAAGCTTGATAAAAGAATAAGCTTGCAAAACTAGGCTGTAGCAGCATAAGTCAAGGTAGTTCAGAAAATATAAATATGCTAGTTTATGATGAGAGATGTTACAAAATATTTTAAAGTTCATAGAGAAGATAAGACTCATCCAGTCTTTATAGTTGTTATACCAACTCCTGTAATGACATGCCCAAGAAATGAAACTTTGTCCAAGAAGAACTCACATTTACTGAGCTGGCTTTGGTGTTGGAAGTACTAGCCTCTGTGCTGGCGGTGGAAGTGTCGATGCTTGCTGCATAGGACAGTCTTTTACCAAATGCTGTTCGGAACCACACCTTATATATTATCCTAAACGGTTCCGACAATTTCTCAAAATGTGCCCGTATCTCCCACAATAATTATATTGGGGTTTCTCCGAAATCTGGTATGGTCCGCCTCTGTGTTGATACTGTTGTTGTTGCTCCAAAGGATGTCTGAAAGGTCCTCCCTGATGTGTCCTTATTGATCCTGGATGTGTCCTTGCTGGTCCTTGTTGTGTCCCTAGCTGACCTCCTTTTCCTCGGCTGATGGTTTCTTGTAATCTGGCTTCTGTCAGTAACTCGGCATAAGTGATCCGGGACTGTGAGCTGGTGTAATGTTGGAGCTCCTGAGTTAGTCCGCGATGAAACCTCTTAGCCTTGGCCAAGTCATCTGGTATCAAAGCAGCGCCATATTTACTGAGGCGACTAAACTCAGCATCATACTCGTCCACCGTTCTGTTCCCCTGCTCCAGGTGGAGAAACTGATCGTACAATGCATCTCTGACGGTGTCCGGAAAGTACTTTCTTTCAAAGCACTCCAGGAACTGCTCCCAAGTCTGGTATGTACCCAACTGGCGCTCCATGGATTCCTACTAGTGATGAGCATTACCATCTAGAAGCGTCCTTATACCTATCATCCATAGTTCTGTAGGTAGCTGTGATGCCTCTAATAACTTTCGAGTGTGAGTGATCCAGTTGGTAGTTTCCTCTGGGCACTTAATGCCTTTGTATAGCCTCGGACCCATCTGTACAAAATCCTTTACTGAACCAACTTTAGCTCGAGGTACTGGAGCTAGTGCTTGAGCTGGTATAGTAGTCTTTATAGCCATCCTTTTAAGTGCTGCTAGAAACTCTTGTCTCTGTTCTGCTGCTTGTTGTCTCTGTTCCTGCATCATCATCTGAAAGAATTGGAACAGTTGTGCCTGGCCATCCTATGGTGTCGATGACACTGGAAGGTTCCCATTAGGTGGAATGGGAAGATCAGATGGAACTGGATTATGAATCTGTCCATCTGATCCCGGAAGTCTAGGAATTGTTGAGGTCTCTCCTTAAGTTTGTCCATTGACTCCAGGAGTTGTGTCACCATCTGTGATAGTACATCCCTTCTGCATATCCATCTCTCTGCAGGTGATGTACACAACGTTTAGAAGAAGTATAAGAATCAAACAGAATGCAAGTATTAAATAGGATGTAGAAGCATGAAATATGGTGGGAATTTTTTGTGTATTTTACAGTCAAAAATCATACATGAAGTCCTTTCCTGCATAAAACAGGGACTCAAGGTAGTTGGCATAAAATAGGTTGCTAAGCTTCCTACGTAAAGCAGAGCTTCAAGATAGTTTGGCATAAAGTAGAGATTCAAAGCTGTCCGCGTAAAGCAGAGAAGCGTAAAGAGGAGATTCAAAGAAGTTGTCGTAAAGTAAGACTTCAGAGCTATCTGGCATAAAGATAGGGATTCAAGCTGTCTGGCATAAAGGTCTGCGTAAAAGTTTTCGTGCGTAAAGTCTGCATGAAGAGTCTGCACGTAAAAGATCTGCTGCATAAAATATATGCTGCGTAAAGTCTGAGTAAAAGTTCTGCGCGTAAAGTCTACGTAAAAGTCTGTCTGCGTAAAGTTTGTAAAAAGTTATGCGCGTAAAATCTGCCCGCGTAAAATCTAGCATACGTTGTAGCATAAAGTTGTACGAGGAGTTCTTTGTATTCCTCGGATGAATTTGTCAGACAAATCAGTGAACCTGACGTCTGACCAAAGTACTGCACGACGATCTAGAGGACGGCTATGATGATGATTTTGCACAGAGACCCAGGTTGTCGTTTAGTGATATATTGGATACAAGTCATTTTTATGCGCTAAAAAGGAAGAGAATGGAGTCTTCTGAATACGCTGCATATTCTACATTGATAGAAATGAGCTTTTACGCTTCAGTCTGAAATAGGTTTTTACGCTCAAGACAGAAATAAGTTTTTACGCTCAAGATAAGACAAAAATCAGATATCACGTCAAAAATTTATTTCTTGCACAGGGCTCGAAGCATATCTCTGTATTTAATGTACGAGATTTGGTCATGGCTGGGGAAAGCTAAGGCTGTAATAAATACGCTTACATCACCATCCCTACATTTTATGCCTAATCGGTCTACTCTACGCTGGTTATCTATTATCAAGTTTACGCTGGAGTAGTTTCCTACATGGCTTGCATGTCATGATCTTATAAAGGGATACGTGTCATACGCAACTTTAGAAGTCTAAGGGAACGTGTCACGACCCGCACCCGAATAATCGAGCATGAGTCATGGGTACGTCCAGCCTACGTCGCAGCATCGGCGGTAGAACGCTGTCTAGGTCTACTATCTAGCTAATAATCTCACGCAATCAATATATAAACCTGTCAAGATCTCAACTCCAAACGGTGGAGCAATATCATAACGATAATCATAATGTACTCAATCACGAATCTAAGAACGATAAGATAACACAGAAGACTAACAACTAAAAAGTCTAAACAACTGCTACTAAGACAACCACAACAATAATAATAATACAACAATATCCAAAATCATATACAATACAAGGTCTTAATCCAAAACTGGAGATAAATCCGGTACCAAAGGCTAATAAATACAGCAACTGAGGTCTTAATGATCCCGGCTACCAACCCAAAAATCACTCCTAATCTAGAGGGTCCCTGTCTGCACCATCGACAGGCTGAGGTCCATAAAACGTCGGACACCAATCCTCCGGATACTCTGGAAAAAATATATTCAGTCAGGACTGGAGCAAGTACACCTCTAACAGCAGTTCCAGTTAAATGATAAAAATTATAAAACAGTTGTAGCAAGTAGCAAGGTGAAGGAAATAAATATGAACAAAAAATATGTGCATATCACTGGTGCATAAAGGTAAAGATGCATGAATATCAGAAGCAAGATAGTAATGACTGCAAGATACAAGAAATCTAAACTAAGATCAAGTATGTGCACAAGAACGTGTAGTGAGTCCAGCAAGAAATACATGTAATGAGTCAAGTCCAGAAACTATAAGTGAGACCAGCAAGAAATGTAAGAGAGTCCAGACTAGAAAGAATAAACTCGTATCTTTGAAATACCTGTTTCGACATGTAAATGGCTAGGGGTAAGTACGGCTCACTGCACACTGGGTGTGCGGCTGCTATCATTCCAGATTAGACCAGAGGGGGTTATTCCAGTGATTCCAGTTGGGAATATTTACATGTCTACTCGAGTATTTCCCCGCACCGACTAATACAAGTGAATCCAAGACCCGACACGTAAATCAAGTATGAGTCCAGCCAGAAACATGAGTGATGCCTGTAGTGATGCCTGTAGTTATGCCAGTAGGTGATTCCAGAATAGAGGCCAGAAATATGAAATATACGTGTCGCAAGTAAATAAATCCAGAAATACCAGTCTGTGTCATGCCAGAAAATCAGATGATACTATATTAGAAGGTGAATCATAATAATCATCAGATAATGAAAACTATCAGAGAATGTACTCGCTTGACGTCCTGAGCAACTGACGATCCAAACTGGTGTCGCAAGGACCTATTGCGAAAAGCAAGGTTAAACAGGTTTTTAATGAGTTAAATAGATATAAAATAACTAAAAATAGGCTTCTAGGGTCGTTCTAGGTCAAACGGGTCAAATCGGTAAAATCTGGGTCAAAAAGTCAATTCTAGGTCCAAAAAGTCAACTCTGGGTCAAAACTAGGTCAAAAGTTGACTTTGACGGTCAACCGGGTCAACTACGGTCAACTCTAGGTTAAACTAGGGTGCCCCTAAAATTCTAGGTCAAAACTAGGTCATTAAGCTAATAAACCCTCAACTCGCCTCATTGAGATACCGGGATACCCTCGGTATCCGATACCTCAACCTACGCTATACGCCACGTCTATACCCTCTAAAATATATACTAGCACGCATAAATATATAACTATATATATAAAAGCATCTCTAACCTCAATCCTAGGCTAAAACTCACTACCTTGTCCCGACGATCAATACCTTGAGTATCTCAAGGTATTGAGATACTCAAGCCTTACCCCTTACTAACACTAGCTAGCTAACTAACTATATATATATATATATATATATATATATATATATATATATATATATATATATATATATATATATACAACCTAGTGTATAGGTAAACACCTCAATATCTTACCCCCGATACCCAACTTATCTCAATACCTTGGTATCTCAAGGTATTGAGATACCTTACCCGGATACCTTACCCTCTAACTATCTAGCTATATATATAAATATATATATATATATATATATATATATATATATATATATATATATATATATATATATATAAAGACATATGTATATATATATATATATCTATATATACGTAGATATATATATATATATACATATGTCTTTATATATATATATATATATATATATATATATATATATATATATATATATATTCACCTACATATACATGTATCTATACTAATATCTCTATGTATCTATCTATATATCTCTCTTTATATATACATATATATATATATATGAAAGCAAGGGGGGAGGGAGAAACTGGCTCGAGCGCTGCGCGCATGCACTGAAATCGCGTGCTGCCGCTGGCCGGCTGCTGTTGCTGCGTGCTGCCGCGACGCTGCCGCGCCTTCATGCGTGCTGCCGCGGCTGAGCGCAGCTGCTGCTGCAGCTTGCTGCCGCGGCGCTGCTGCGCCTGCACGCTGGGCTGCCGCGGCGCGCTGTCGGTGTTGCCGCGTCGCTGCTGCGCCTGCACGCTACTGCTGCGGCACCGCGCTCCTCTCGCTCTCTCTCTCGCGCTCTCTCTCTCGCTCTCAACTCTCCCCTCGACACACCACACACACACACACACACACACACACAAGCACACACATATATATATATCTACGCACACATATATACATATATATATATACAAACAAACATATATATATATGTATAGGTACACACACACATACATATCTATAATCACAAACACATGTATATACAAACACACATATCTATATATATAAATACACATATTTATATACACATACTCATATATATATATATATATATATATATATATATATATATATATATATATATATATATATATATATATATATATACATATACATATACATATACATATACACAAACACACTCACACACCTCTCAAACACACACAAACACTCACACTACACAAATATATATATATACACACACAAACACACAAACACCAACACCAACACTCGCCCGACGACCCCTACACACACAAATACATATATATATATATATATAAAATACAACCCGAGAATTCTGGCACACACTCCCCGAAGCTAACCCAACGTGCGCACAAGCCCAAAACTATGAAACCAAGTCGAAATGGCCGTTCGGTCATTTCGACGAATACGTGGTGTGCGGTTCGCAAAACCTCCTGAAACGCACACCAAACCTACTCAGAATCGGCCCAAAATTTACCCAAGGGTTCTAATCGATGTCTAGATCCTAAAAAAAATACTAACTCATCGATTCTAGGTCCGTGGCAAAAATGCGCACGCACATATAACCGGCGACGATGAAAACCCCCAGAATGCCCGAAATGCCCATTTCTCTGCGACACGACTTCACGTGTCCGAACGGAGACACGTACTAACCCTCAAGACACCCGACCATGTCTACCTAGGTCTGTCTAACATAGAGCATCACCCAAAATTGGGCCAATCTTGGATTTTACCAGAAATCGACACAAAACCTAGTGTTAAAGTCTTCAAACACAACCAAACTAGTTCCAACTTCCTCCCACGGGTAGCCCTAAGACTAGGAAGGTTCTAAACTACTAACTACACTATATTAGAGTAATTACAAGGGAAAAATCAGGGTTTATCTCTTAGGAGTTGGAATCCCAAGCCAAAGTCTCCAAAAAGCCCAAATTTACCATACCAAGCCTCCAAGCTTCCAATCCAAGTTCCAACACCAAAACTAAGCTCTATCCACCTAGGTTAGAAAAAATAAAAGGGCTAGGGTTGTATTAATGGAAGAAAATAGAAGAAGAAAGAGAAAGGAGAAGGGAAAACTTACTTGGAATGAGAATTTGGAAGAAGAAAGAAGAAGAAAGGAGTGGAGAAGAAGAAGAAGAAGAAGAAGAAGAAGGAATGAAGAAGTGAAGTGAAGTGAACGGGGGGTGCTGGTTTGATCGGCCTAAGAAGGAAATTAGGTTAGGGTTAAGGTTTGGCATTTGGTAAAATGACCAAAATGCCCTCCAAATCAAGTCATCCTAAAATAGGGTTGGATTTGGGGTTCCAAAAGTACTCAAACTAACTCCTAATCTCTCCAACTAACTTATAAAAAATATAATAAATAATTCTAAACCCAAAAATAAGCCTCACAAGGGTGTTGGTTGGGTCGGACATGGGTCCACTAGGGTCTGACATGGGTCCAGGCTAGCCAAAACACTAAAATAACTAATAAAAAAATACAACCAACAATTAAATACAAATACAAATATTTATAATAAATACACAATTAACTAAATTAAAAATAATAAAAAAATACCCTGCTCTGGAAATGGGGTAGTGACAGAACGTGGGTAGCAGTTATCATAACCGCAGCGTAAAAGAAAGCAATCTTCTTCATAGTTTGGCCTTTTACGCCAACAAAACAGTCATTTGACTTTTACGCCAACAACAGTCATTTGGCTTTTACGCCAACAAGTCAGTCATTTGGCTTTTACGCCAACCAGGGAGTCTTTTGGCTTTACGCCAACAACAATCATTTAGCTTTTACGCCAACAAGGGTAATGGGTGTCACGACCCGCACCCGAAAATCGGGCATGAGCCGTGGGTACGTCCAGCCTATGCCACAGAATCGGCGGTAGAACGCTGTAAAGGTCCGTTCTAGGTCAACCATATATATCTATAACTCACAGAAAAATCCGGCATGACCTCTCCAAAAGGAGGGCAACCACGCAATATATATATATGAAATCCTCTCCAAAAGGAGGGCAACCACGCAATATATATATATGAATACTCAATCACAAAATCTAGGGGATGAAATAAAGTACGATATGATATCAAAAAGGAAACCAAACCAAATAGAACAAGACCATATCCAAAAATATACAGTCCAAGGCCAAAATAGCTACAGTATCTCACAACATCAAAGAATAAGTACAATCATCCAAAATAACCCACTGGGAACAACCCAGGAAACCCACCTAGCTAACTAAGGCGCTATAGGCGTCTCCTCGGTGCACTCCTCGATCTCGGGGTCACAACAGTCGTCAACACCCGGCCCGTAGAACGTCGGGCAGTAGTCCTCAGGATCCTCTGGAAAAAATATGCCCAGTCAGGACTGGAGCTAAGTACATAACTCTGAATGCAACTCCAAATGCATGGTAAGGTGTATATGACGAGCAATAGAAAAGTATACAAGATGCACAGAAAATAAATATATGCTAGAGCACAATAAGTAGCTGCAAGTAAACTGGAGAACAATACAAGTACTAGAAAAGTAACTGCAGGTGAAAAACATGAATACTAGCTAAGTACCTTGAGCACAAGTTCGTTATGTGATCGGCTTAGGTTGCACATGAAAAATACTACGATAACTCCGTTATGCGTGAGTTGTATAACCGACATATACATGAATACTGTTTGGCTTTGATCACATAACCAACTCCTATTCTCCTCCCCCACTAATACCATTGGATCCAACCACAACACGCTACGTACATGATAATAGCTCGCGCACATGAAGGCGAGAGCACAAGAAGCACATGAGAATCAATACCCGAAGCACATGATGAAATACACGTGATAGAGTACCCGCTGAACACGGTAAGGGGGATAGCATCTCATGACGGGATCCACTAGTACCAGCTCATGTAACAATGTGTCAGAATCAAGTATCACAGTTCTAGAACAGGTGATATAAACGCTATCATAAAATGGAAACTATCAGAGGTAGGTACTCGCCTGATGTCCTGAGCAACTTATGAGGATCGAGATCCAGACCGGTGTCGCAAGGACCTAATACGAAAAGAAGAATTAAACAGGGTTCTAAGCATTTAAACTAATATAAAATAATTAAAAATAGGCTTCTAGGGCTATTCTAGGTCGAACGGGTCAAACCGGTGAAATTTGGATCAAAAAGTCAACCCGGGGTCCAAAAAGTTAACTCTAGGTCAAAACTAGGTCAAATATTGACTTTTACGGTCAACGAGGACAATTATGGTCAAAGCTAGGTCAAACTAGGGTGCCCCTGAAATTCTAGGTCAAACCGAGCTCATTAAGCTACTAAACTCTCAAACTCGACTAATCGGGATACCGGGATACTCTCGGTATCCGATACCTCGCCCTAGGCCACGCACCCCGCCTAAACCCGCTAGAACCTATGCTAGCACGCGTAAATATATATATATAAATATATAAAAATCATTCCAAGACATTTCCTAGGCTAATGCTCAAATACCCCGCTCAAAACTCAATAACTTGAATATCTCAAGGTATTGAGATACCTCGGTATCTCAAGATATTGAGATACCGCTCTCGAACCCCTCTAACTAGCTATCTAACTAATAATTATACACCTAGTTATTAATCTAGGCTAGGAAATATATATATATATCATATTTATATATATATAAGTATGTATATACCTATATATATAGATATCCACACACATATATACTAATACCCATTTACCTTACCCATCACATAAATATATATATATACACTATCTAGATATCTCTAGGTATGCATATAACTATATGTATATAGATATATATATATATATACCTTAGATGGATAACTACCTATCTACCTATGTATTACCTATCTAGGTAACTATCTATCTATTGATAGATATATCTATCTATCTAAGTATCTAATAACTTATCTTACCTATTTATCTATCCATCTACCTATCTATCTATCTATTGATATATCTATCTATCTATCAACATATATATATATATATATATATATATATATATATATATATATATACTATCGATATATCTATCTATCTATCTATCTATCAACATATATATATATAGTATATATATATATATATATATATATATATATATATATATATATATATATATATATATATCAATCTCTCTTCCTCCCTCACTAGCTACTACCCGCTGTTACTGCTGGAGCTTCTTATTCCTGCTGCTGCTGCTCCTTATGCTGCTATTGCTGCTGCTGGCTACTCCTTCTACTGTTGCTGCTGTGCTGCTGCTGCAGTGCAGCAGCAGCTGCTGCTCGCTGCGGCTGTTTGGTCCCCCCTCCATCTCGCAAACACACACACACACACACTCCTATACATATATATATATATCATCCTATATATATATATATATATATATACACACACACATATAACTATATATATATACAACTAAATACATATATATATACACTTATATTTATATACTAACACACACACTAACAAACTCACAACACACACTAATACACACACACACTCTCTTAAACACACATCAACACACACACACATATAAATATATACATAGCTATATATATATATATATATATAGAACCTATTTATATATATATATATACACACACTCATCAAATATATATATATCCATACACACATATATATATATACATATACACACATAAGCACACTTACACATATACATATATATATACACATAGACATATACACACACAAGCACATAGATATAAATAAACACATATATATATAAATATATATACATAAACACACATACATATAAATATATACATATATATATAGATATAGACACATATACCCAACCACCACACAATGCACACAACACACAAACAACACGCCCCACTCACGCCCAACGACCCCGACACTCACCAATACCCCAAAATATATATAATATAACTCAAAAACTCTAGCACACACTCCCCGATACTAACCCAATGCGCGCACAAGCCCGAAACGAGGAAACCAAGTCGAAATGGCCGTTCGGTCATTTCGACGAACACGTGGTGCGCGGTTCAGAAAACCTCCTGAAACGCACACCAAACGAACTCGGAATCGGCCCAAAATTTACCCACGCACTCTAAACGAGGTCTAGATCCTAGAAAATATGCTTCCGTATCGATTCTAGGCCCGTGGCGGAAACGCGCATGCACTTAGAATCGGCGACGACGAAAAGCTCCAATTTTGCCCGAAATGCCCGTTTTTCGGCGACACGACTTCCCGTGTCCAAACGGAGACACGCACTCACCCTCTAGACACCCGACAACGTCTACCTAGGTCCGTCTAACCTAGGGCATCACCCAAAATTGGGCCAAATTTGGATTCCACCCGAATTCGACACAAAACCTAATGTCAAAGTCTCTAAAGTCAACCAAACTAGTTCCAACTTTCTCCTACGGGTAGGTTTAGGGTCTAGGAAGGTTCTAAAACACTAATTACACTATATAAAAGTAATTAGCAAGGGGAAAGTTAGGGTTTACCTCTTGGGAGTTGAAATCCCAAGGCCAAAGTCTCCGATCTACTAGGAATCACCTCCCTCAAGCTCCAAGCCTCCAATTCTAGCCTCCACACTAAATCTAGGCTCCTCACACCTAGGTTAGAGAAAAAGCAAGATTAGGGCTAGCATAAAGAAGAAGGAATGGAAGAGAGAAGGAAGAAAAATGGAAACGGAACTCACCTTGAAGAAGAAGGAAGAAGAAAGAAGAAGTGGAGAAGAAGAAGTAGTGAAGAAGAAGAAGTAGTGAAGAAATGAAGAGACGGGGAAGGGGCTGTTGCTCACGGTCGGGTGTGGGGAAAATAGGGCCGACCACTTGCTACATAAAGGGTTACATAAGTCCAAATGACCAAAATGCCCTCCTAACTTGGGTTTTGGGTTTCAGGGTTCCAAAAGCACTCAAACTAACTCCAAATCTCTTCCACTAACCCACTAAAAATATAATAAATATTTTTAAGCCCCAAAATAATCCTCATAAGGGTGTGGGCTGGGTCGGACATGGGTCCACTAGGGTCTGACATGGGTCCAGGCTAGCCAAAATCCTAAAACAATCATTAAAAAATAATATAATCACTAAATAAATATAAATATAATTAATTAAATACAATTCACAATTTAACAAATTAAAAAAAAATAACCCTATTTTTTAGAATTGGGTAGTGACAAGCCTACCCTCCTTAAAATAATTTCGTCCAAAAATTAAAAGACGAAACTAGAACAGGAATGCAAAGAAAGAACCATACCTCAGGGCTCGAAGAGATAGGGGTATCGCTCGCGCATTTCATCCTTCCTCTCCCAGGTCGACTCACCTGGAGAGTGATGCCTCCACGCGACGCGAACCAAGGAAATAGTCTGGTTCCTCAACACTTTCTCTCGCCGATCCAGAATCTCCACCGGCTGCTCTGGATAGCTAAGAGTAGGGCCCACCGCGATCTCCGAGTGATCCAATACGTGACTGGGATTCGCCATGTACCGTCTCAACTGTGACACGTGGAACACATTATGAACTCCCTCCAGCGTAGGCGGCAACTCAAGCCTATATGCCACGGCGCCGACCCTCTCAAGAACACGGAAGGGTCCGACGAAACGTGGGCTAAGCTTCCCGCCTCCACCGAAGCGAATAGTGCCCCACGTCGGAGAAATTCTCAGGAACACCAGATCTCCAACCTAGCACAAACAAGGTCTCTGCACTTAGTCTAAAACAAGCAATAACAAACAAATACAAGAACAAAATCTAGATTCTAAGCTATACCTCGAACTCCAAAGGTCTCCGGTGGCTATCGGCCCAATACAGCAAAGCCTTCTCGCCTACATCATCCCATGACAACGGAGTGCGACACCTCCGTCCATACAACGCCTCAAAAGGTGACATCTCGATACTGGCTTGGTAGCTGTTGTAGTAAGCAAACTCTACCAAGTGCAAGTGATCCTCCCAAGAGCCTCTGAAATCCAAAACACAAGTGCGAAGCATGTCCTCAAGTGTCTAATTGGTCCTCTCTGACTGACCATCTATCTGTGGGTGATACAAACTACTAAACTTGAGCTGGGTGCCCAAGCTAGCCTGCAGACTCCTCCAGAAATACGAAGTGAAGCGACTGTCCCGGTCTGATACTATGCTTACTGGAACTCCATGCAGCCTGACTATCTGGCGCACATACATCTTTGCTAGTCTCTCTGTAGACGTACCTACTTTGAATGGTAGGAAGTGGGCCGATTTGGTCAACCTGTCCACGATGACCCAAATCGCATCCTTCCCGCCTGGAGAACGGGGAAGTCCAGAAACAAAATATATGGTCACATGCTCCCATTTCCACTCAGGAATGGGTAACGGCTGGAGCAAACCTCCTGGCCTCTACCTCTCCGCCTTCACCTGCTGGCACACTAAGCATCGGGATACGAAGCACGCTACCTCCCGCTTCATCCCGTACCACAATACATGCTGTATCTCTATACATCTTGTTGGCACCTGGATGCATAGAATACTGGGATCGATGCGCCTCCTGGAGAACCTCCTCGTGCAACGACCCACTCGGCACACACAACCTGGTACCGTGCCGCAAAGAACCATCATCAGCAATGGTGAAGTCATCTGTTAATCCCATCTGAACCTGGGCCCTGATGCTCCTCAGGGACTCATCCTCAAACTGTGTAGCCCTGATCTGGTCTACCAACTCTGACTGAATCTGCAGTCCCCACATCTGCATCTCAACTCCAGGCACTATCACCTCAATGCCCAAGCTCTCTAGATCTGCCAGAAGATAACGATCTGTAGTCAGGCACATAGCTACCGGATACCTGCTCAACGCATCCGCAACTACGTTCGCCTTCCCTGGATGATACTGCAATGATATGTCGAAGTCTTTCATCAACTCCAACCATCTTCTCTGCCTCATGTTCAGCTCTTTTTGGGTAAACACATACTTCAAGCTCTTTTGGTCTGTGAAGATCTCCATACGCTCTCCGTATAAATAGTGTTTCCACAACTTCAGAGCAAAGATGACCGCTGCCAACTCCAAATTATGGGTAGGGTAGTTCTTCTCATGAGAACGTAATTGCCTGGAAGTATAGGCAATCACCTTCCCATTCTGCTACAACACACAACCCAAACCCTTCCCCGATGCATCACTATAGATAGTGAATCCTCCAGAACCTGATGGCAACGTCAACACTGGAGCTGTCGTCAACCTCCTCTTCAGCTCATCAAAGGCGATCTGGCACTCCTCTGACCAAACAAACCCCACGTCCTTCCGAGTCAGCCTGGACAACGGCTCTGCAATCCAGGAAAAATCCTGAAGAAATCTTCTGTAGTAGCCTGCCAGCCCAGGAAACTCCTGACCTCGGCTACTGAACTCGGAGCACTCCATGCCTCAACTGCCATGATCTTTCTCGGATCCACCGAGATACCCTCTTTAGTCACCACATGACCAAGGAATTCCACCTTGTCAAGGAAGAACTCGCACTTCGAGAGCTTTCCATAAAGCTTCTCCTTCCTGAGAGTCTCCAGCACTATCCTCAGATGCTCCTCGTGCTCCTCTGGGGTCTTCGAATACACCAAGATGTCATCTATAAACACCACCATAAACCTGTCCAGATGCTGATGGAACACCTTGTTCATCAGATTCATGAACACTGCCGGGGCATTAGTCAACCCAAACGGCATCACCAAGAACTCATACTGTCCATATCTGGTCCGAAAAGCTATCTTCGGAATATCCTCCTACCTGACCTTCACCTGGTGGTAGCCTGTCCTCAGATCAATCCTGGAAAACACCCTCGCTCCGTTCAACTGGTCAAAAAGATCATCAATACGCGGCAGCGGATACTTGTTCTTGATTGTGAGGTTGTTCAGAGCCCTGTAGTCAATACACATCCGTATCGACCCATCCTTCTTCGGCACAAAAAGTACCGGAGCACCCCACGGAGAAGAACTAGATCTGATAAATCCCTTGTCCTGAAGCTCATCCACTTGCTTCTTCAACTCTATCAGCTCACTGTTGCTAACTCTATAGACGTACTGGGATATCGGCTCCGCGTCTGGCACCAAGTCTATAGAGAACTCCACATCTCTGTCCGGAGGCAACCCTGGCAACTCCTCTGGAAAGACATCTATATACTCCTCTATCAGTGGATGTAGCAACCTCGGCTCTACCACCAGGGCTCCGCAGAAGACTCCCTCGGTCTGCTCCGCTGCTCCTCTGGCAAACTGAAACTCTGGCTCACCCGGCGGACTAAACAAAACTCTGCCTCCACGACAATCTATACTAGCACAATGCGTACTCAACCAATCCATCCCGAGTAAAATATCGTAGCTCGGAAGTGGCATTACGAGTAGGCACACACTCAACTCCCGGCCTCCCAAGGTAACTCTCCGATCTCTGCAGACATCACTGACTAGGATGATACCACCCCCGGTCGTGATCTTGCAGAGTCTAGCTAAAGGTTCAGCAACAAGATGGTGTCTAACAGCAAAAGATACAGACACAAAGCTATGGAAAGCACCGGAATCAAATAAAGCAAGTGCTGGAATGGAATCAAGAAGAACAGAACCTGAGATCACATCACCAACTGGCAACAAGTATGTATATGAACTCCAATATATGGAAACCATATACACACGTACGTTGTACATGAATATCCAATCCACCAGTGGTAATATACTGTCACAACAAGTCACACATAACCTATATCTCATCCACAGCATAAATAATAAGTAGAAATAAAGAGCCGAATAATATCTGAATATTCAAGATAAGTATCAAGTCTGATAGTCGGGTGGAAACAAATCCACTACAAAACGACTATACTGAAGTAGTAACAAAATCTCTAAACAGTAAAAATAATCACATCTACTCTGAGGGTAAGACTTTCTCAGTCAGGTAAGTAGAGTCAAGTCCAGGTCCGTACTCCTGTGGATACTCCTGCTCATCCATATCTGAAAAGGGACCAGGCCCTCAGAGGGACGTAACAAGATACATAATAACATGCCAATAAGTACTGAAATATAAACATCCAATGGGGTCGCCTAACCATCTAAGTGAATGCAGTTTGAGAATAACTTTCCAACATGTGGGCTATCTGGCCATAAATAGGATTGTCATGATTCTCTCGGAGAATCAGGGGCCTATCAGCATACCATCTTTCGAACGGCAGAGGCCGCCTGCAATATATAGTGGTCATCATCGTCCGTATCTCCAGCGGAGCTTCCGGGTTGCGAAAGGAAAAAGTGCAAAGGAGCCCAAACGCCTTACTTGTTGTTCTCCCTACCCCATGCTCTAAGCATGCCATATCCATGACACAATAAAACCTCTAAATAACTGCTAGGTCTACTAGCATACAAAGTTTCTATCAGCAGTCATCCCTAACGCATCGCCCATGCGTACAGGAGGCCAGACCTGTCACGTAGTCCGTGATCTATATGAGACTCATAATTCGTGTAACAACTGTGTCACGGCCAATGAATCTAATGATGCCCCATAATATTGGGGTGGTCTCATAAAATAGGTCCAAAATCTACATAAATAAATCATCTATATAAGCAGAATTAAACATGCATGTATCAGTTGCAATATAAATAATAGTACAATGGCAAGGTATACTTGCCGAGCAAAAAGTTATGTATAGTGCACATCCAATACTGTGTTTATGTTAGTGAAAGAAGTGGGGTTAGGATTCGGGAGAGTTGTAATATATATATAGAGAATAAAAGGTGGTGGGGGGAATTTTGTGGTCTTAAAAGCCACTGCCGCTGTTGTTTCTTTCTTTCTTTCTTTGGTTTTTGGTTTTGGTTGAGGGGTGTTTAGTAATAATAGAGTTTAGAGGCGGTGGAATAGTATGGCTCACACGCGCGGAGAAAAAAGTAAAGTTTTTTGCTTTTGCTACTGCTGCTATTGATATTTTCCTTCTCCTAACGGTCCGGGTGGCTGAACGGGTAGTGGGTTTAGGAGTTGCGGTTTGATAATAGTAATTATATATATATATATATATATATATATATATATATATATATATATATTCACAAAAAATTTTAAGAATTATATTGGTGCATACGGTTGAGCTAGCAACTGTCCAAAGGGTCTCCTACATGGAATAAATTAGAAAAACTTTATAATGGCTCCATAAGTCCTCTAGTTGCAAAAACACCATAAATAAAATTAAATAAAATCTATTCCCTCTATTTAGCTCATAACTACTATAAATAAATTAAATAATTAATAATAAAGAAATATAGTTTTCAGAATTAGGGGTTTTACAATGCGATACCCCAAACTATTTGTACGGGGTTCGAGACGGTCACGTGGTCTTCGCCTAGGATTCGACAGAATAAAATTTGGATCGACATACTGGGAGTTACGCGAGCGGAAAGAGGTATACCTTGTTGTTGTTCATGACAGGGCGGCGCGGCGGGGCACGGCGGTGGAGGCGGCGGCGGCGGTTGCTGTGCTCGTCAGCGCCGACTGTTGCAGCTGCTATGGCGGTGCTGGGGTCGGCGTCGCCATCGTCTGGGTTCTTCTCCGGAGGGAGAAGGTAGTGGAGGGTCGCCGGAGGAGATCGGTACGGCAGAGTTGGGGAACTCGGCGGTGGCCGTGGATGGTGATGGGTGATGGGGGCGGCCGGGTCAAAGGTTTAAATTAGCGAGGGGAGGCAGTTGCGGGGGAGGCCGGAGCGGGGTCGTGGGGTCGTGGGCAGTGTCGAGCGGCGGAGTCGGCGGGAGGGGCGGGGTCGTGCCGGCGGAGTCGGGGGAACGGGGATCGTGGGGGAGAGGGGTTTTGTTATCGGGTCGGGTCAGGTATGGGTCGGGTCGGGTAGGATCCGATCCGACCCATTAGGTTAGGGTTTGGGTCGGATGGGTTCAGTTGGGTCCGGTTCGTATGGGTTGGGTCTGGTTCGGTTCGGTTTGGTTCAAGTGGGTTTAGTCTTGTTTAATTAAAATATTGGTTTTTAACTATTTAAAAAATATTTTTTGAGCCCAATAAATTCCAGAAAAATTACACAATATCTAAAATATAATTTTACACTCAAAAATATAGTTTTTTGTATTATTTTAATATTTAATATAATATATAAAATATTAATCCTTTGAAGAACATTAATAATAATTAATTAAAAATTACAAAAAAATCCCAAAATTATTTTTAAAATTTTAGAAAAATCTGGATATTTACATTACAAGAGGTAGCTCATCCTCCTGATAAGCTATTTTGTCAACGTCAAAGGTATTTCTAGTGTTAGTCTTGCATACTGCCCACCAGTCCGACCTCGTTGTTCTCCGTCTAGGATAAGTTGTGAAGTACATGAGCTGAACCTGACTTGATAGGACAAATGGTTCATAGCCTTCATATCTACACTTGTACTTTATATCCATAAGATCATTTTTTGTCAAATTTTTAACCTTGATCTTGAATCGGATCGAACCATTCATACTTGAATAACACGATCTTAGCAGGTTCTGTGCCATAATTATATGTCAATTCCACAATCTCTCGTAAGATGCCAAAGAAATCATTGCCTAGATCGAAGTCTTTGTAGTTCAAAGATTTGATACAAAAATAACTATTTCTTGTGGAATCAAGATCCGAAAAGTTGTCTCTGATCGAAGCATTTGTTGACTTGAACCTAAACCCATTCACACAGTAATTTGACCATATTTTGACGGCACTAATTAGTCCCTTGGCTAGAGTTCTAATAGATTAAGTCTCGGATGTTATTAGACGATCGACCTAAAAACCAAAGAAGTGATAGTAAGTTATTTATTGTGCAAGTGCATACAAAAAAAGTAATTACCGAGCACCTTACAAATGCGCTCAACTAAGAAGGAAAATGACATCTCATTTCTTGTTCTACTTCTTCGTCTGTTATATACGGTCTAACCGACCTCAGCTCTTCATTATATGTGCTAAAAAATAATGAATCAAACGCCGATTAGTAACATAATATTAGCTTATACTATTACATAAAAATGACGTAAACATGGACGTATTAATTACTTACCCCTCTAGATTCTTCACTTTATCCTCGTCGTAAATGAGTAATATATAAAACTGGGCAGCCCTTAGCTCGTCGTCATTCAAATATCTCTTCTTCATTTTCTCCGAAGTCTTTCTGGACGCATTAAATACTTTCAGTATTGCATTATTAGATTCCTGATATATGTCGTAGTTTCTCGGAGCTATCGTTCTATTAGTAGAAATATGAGGTTTAAAATACGTCGAGCAAAAGTTTATAATCTCCGCGAGAACATAACCTTCATAAATAAAACCTTCAACCCGTGCCTTATTTTTTGCCTTTCTCTTTAGGTGATTCAGATGCCACTCGAATGGGTACATCCATCGATAACCGACAGGCCCACCAACACGTGCATCATAGGAAAGATGAATTAGCAAATGCTCCATGGAGTTGAAGAATCCAGAAGAAAACACCTTCTCGAGCTTGCATAGTGTTACAGCAATGTCCTTATCTTGCTTTTCTAGACGATCGTGGAGCAACTTAGTAGAACAAAGATCTCTAAAGAATATGCTGAGCTCTGTCAATGGATCCCAAATGACCTGCGGTAAGAATTTTTTAAATATAATCAGAATTAACCTCTCCATGTATACGTGACAATCGTGGCTCTTCATACCCATCAATTTATTCTCCTTGAGGTCGACGAATCTTCTCAAGTTCGACACATACCCGTCTGAAAATTTTAGGCCCTGAATCCACCTACAAAGTTTCATTTATCCTCCTTCTCTAGTAAGAAAATTGCCTTAGGCTATTTTAACTTTTCATTCTCCTCCACTATCAAATTCAACGCAAGACATCAACATATTTCTTTTAAGTCCAACCTGACCTTCAGATTGTCTTTCGTCTTTCCCTTTATGTCCATTAAAGTATTAATTATGTTGTCAAACATATTCTTATCGATATGCATTATATCAAGATTATGTCTGATCAGATTGGTGCTCCAATATGGTAGATCCCAGAATATACTCCTCTTTGTCCAGCTATGAGTGTGACCAAATCCGTCATACTTGTACCCCTTAGCAGGCACTTCGATACCATTTGGTACATCTTTTATCTCTTCCCATATCGTGTATCCGAGCCACATTAGCAGTAGATTGTCCTTATCCACATGGCCGACACGAAAAGTATTCATGTTCCTCTTGTACGGATGATCCTTGGATAGGAATTATCGATGACAATCGAAGAAAGACGGTTTGCCTTCGTGTTTCAAACGAAAAGTCTTAGTGCGGTCCATGCAATACGGAAATAAGAGACGACCATGAGAGACGACCATGAGTGCTCCATCCGGATAATATTCCATAGGCTTTGATGGTCCACATAATGTTGCCCTCTTCTAAAAATTCAGCTTTCTAGAAATATCGTACATGTTGGCACCTACTTTCCATAGCTGATTCAACTTATCTATCAACGGCTGTAAATACACATCGATGTTCCTCTTCAGATTATTAGGACCCAGGATAATAAAGGTTAGGAATATATATAGAGTCTTCATGCACAACCAAGGCAGTAGATTGTACAGAGTGACGATCAAAGGCCAACACGAATATTGGGAGCTCAAAAGTTTGAATAGGGTAAAATCGTCGGAGGAGAGCCCCAATCTGACATTACGTGGATCCGAAGCAAAATCTGGATACTCTCGATCAAAGTACTTTTATGCTTCTCTATCGGATGGATGATCCAACACTCATTCAATCTGTTTCCGCCTGTGCCAACTCATGTTTTTTGCAGTTTCCTTCACCATAAACAACCTCTGCAACCGCGGCGTCAAAAGAAAATAGTGCATCAAATCGGTAGACTTTTTTGTCATACCTTCCTCTACTAGTGGCCTTGTAGCAATCAGTACCACAGAAGCTACACTCGTCTTCATCCTTGTTATATTTGTACTATAACATGCACCCGTTGTAACATGCATCGATTTTCTCGTATTCCATCCAGAGCGATCTCACCATCCTCTTAGATTGGTAGAATTCTTTATGCAACTTAGCACCCTCCGGTAAGATCTTTATAATCAACTCCATCAGTCGGTTGTAGCATTCTTGTGACTTGTTAAAATTGGACTTGATGCTCAACAATCTTGTAACTACCTCCAATGATGAATGATCCTCACAACCAGGATATAATGGAGTCGTTGCATTCTCCAGTAACTCCATAAACTTTGCAGTATCGGCATTCAGTGTCTCATCAGCTGCATTATGATTATTCAGATTAAAACTAGGTCCAGCAGCGTCAAAAACCATGTTCATGCACCCGTTGTGGTAATCAGCGTGGTCGTGGACATCCATATATGGCTCTACATAAGGCTTCAGTTTCGATACTAAAGACACAAGTTCTTCGTGTGAGGTCCACTGATAGTAATTCGACGTAAAACCCCTCGAGTATAAATGATATGTCACATCCACTTCTGAGTGATATTTCAAGTTACGATATCTCACACATGGACACTTAATTTTGGTGTCATACATGTACTGAGGGAATGCCTTGGCGAACTGCACAAACTGTTCTACCCCATGTATGAATTTATCCCGTACACTGTACATGTCATCAGGATGACGGTTGTACAACCACCAACGATGACGCATGTAGTAATTTAGATCCATTTCTAGATACTTCTGCAAAGATGAATAAATATCGTTCAATTATATTATCCAAATGGATGCAAAGATGGATACACAGTAACACTAACTCAATACCCCATACTAAATAACTTATCCATGTATCTTGGTATATTGATATCTACTCAAGTATCTTGGTATACTAAACCAAAACTTAAATATCCTTAAATACTCAATCCTAATATACATAGCCTCACTCAACACTTAAACACTTAACCTATGCTAACTCACTAACACTCACTCACTAAATATACTCAAACACATACATGTATACAATGTGCACTCACTTGCACATGGTGCAAGTTGCTACTGCTGCTATTGATATTATTTCATGCTGCTATTACACACACACACACACACACACACACATCACTAGTATACCCTAGATACACACTCCACTTATAAAACTCACTCCAAATATAGGTTACCTGATCCTATAACCGAGGAGGGGGGTCATCGGGGTTGAGGAGAGCCGATGGGGGTTGTCGGGGCCGAGGGGGACGCCGTGTCCTTGGTTACGTGATACATATACCAATGTCGTGCCACAACCACCCGAACACGAACTCTCATGTCAAGGATAGGTTTGGCACTGCCTAACCAAGTTGGATATGAGTTCTTGAAGAAGCCAATACCGTGTCGTGTCTCAGCTTTAAAGAGTCATTCATGTGTCCGTGTATACAACTCTCCTTGAGTCGAGATCTACATCATATTTTATACGATTTTGATACCCAAGGCTTCATCTAATTAACTCAGACAACTAACTAGAAGAGAGATAGTGTTAGGATCTGTGTCATATCCCGTATCGTATTAGTGTATGTGTCGTGTCGTGTCCGTGTTTGTGTCACATTCTGTAAGACTCGTCTTCCTATTGCGTATTTTCATGTTCATATCTTGTATATGTGTGTTATTGTTGTATATTGCTTCCCGTATATTTTTCTGGATTTCTCTAACTACTCTCATGTAATTTCTAGATTTGTGAATAGTGTTAACCACTCTTGATATGTAACCCCTCTCTTTCTCTCTTTTCCCTATTTTTTCACCTTTTTCCTCTTTTCTTTTTCTTTTCTTTCCCTCTCCCCTCCTCCCTAGACGAGAGCAGCCCAGGCCGATCCCCCTCTCCTTTTCCTTGGTAGTGGTGGTTCTAGGCAAGCACATCTTGCCTATGAGAAAGAACTTGCACTTTTCGTTATTGTGAATTTCTTGCATTTTATTAGTCTATATTGTGCTCTATGAACTCCTATGCATGTTTACTTCTTAGTATTTTCGATTTTGATAGCTTTGTTGGACTAGATCTATATTTTTAGTTTAATGTGTTCTTGACATTTTTATGGTTTTGATCTCTTAAAATGTATTGTTTTCCAAAACTAGTTGATCTTTGTGAGAGAGAATCTGATTTCAAGTGATTTATAATTTTACTTCTCTAGATTTGGGCTGGAAATAAGGATTTCATGGAGAATCATATTTTCAGGACTTGGAGCTTTTCTATGACTGAAACATGCAGTTCTGGAATAAAGGAGCTCCATGCGGCCTGGACTCCTCGCTCCAAACTCAGCATGCTGCCATCCTGTTGGATGCATGACTAAATCTGTACATGCGCCCCTTGACCAAATGCATGAAACTTAAACGAAAGAATTTCTCTAAGTTCCTGATTCCATACGGCCCAAAGGAGCATGCGCCAAAATTGTCTATGCGGCACAAGCTATCTATTCCTCTTTTCCTCTAATACATGACTCAGCGCCGCCTTGGCACGATTTCTCCTGAATTTTTCTTTTCTTCTCTGACACGCTTTATTGGCCAGTCACATCAGTCACTTCTTTGATACGCTTTATTGGCAAGTCACATCATTCACTTCTCTAATATGATTTATTGGCTAGTTACTTCAGTCACTTTCCTGACCTTGTGTTTATTCCTTGTCACTCAACCCTTGTCCCGAGGAGTGGACCTTGTTTTGACCCATGTGGCCAACTTTATGCATGCATCCAGCTGCATGCATGCGACCAGTTTCTTGCATGCGGCTAGCTTCCTGTATGCAGCCAATTTCTTGCATTCGGCCAGCTCATCTCCTGCACTTCTAGCACTTATAAGTAGAATATTTATCTTTGTTATATGTTCTCTTATGGATTATTTACTCCTTGTGATTAGCCAAATTAGTTAAATTCATATGATGCATGTTATTTCTAAATTGCTTATAACCTGGATTCTACACTTACCAAAACATGGAATACCCGGAACATGGAATGTAATGACACTGTTAAACTAAGAACTCATGACACCTGACTTGTACTAAATGAACTTGATCCCTGACTCCAGATACCTGACATGTACTGATAAACCGGATAGTGGCTCGGTGTAGCTCACTCCTGACATGCTAGAATCTCCAGAACTGAAATATTTGTACTGATAAGATAATTTTCGTAGTTGCTTGCTTGTCCCTGTCCTGATTGTACTTATCAAGATATCGTCCAGTCTTGCATCATTTCTAAGGCAAATTCCTGAGCACCACGATCAGGAATCCTTGATAACTTGCCTAAGTTAATAACTAGAAGAATTATCTAGAAGCATCTAGAGAGATTTCCTGGCTACATGCAATCCGGGTATCCCAGCAAAAACCTGATGGATTTGGAGCTCACCGTCGAGAGGGGCACACTTCTAGCATACCGCCGAGTGTTGTAATTTACCAGAAAAATACTTTATACTTAATTAATCTATGCTATGTACTCTTATGTCTGGATAACCCGGATAGTCTGCAGGGCATGTGGCTGAATGGAATCTCAAATGCGTTTGTTAGTAACCAGGATTGTGATAACCCTACTTAGTTAATGGTAGTAAGCCATAGGTCATATTTGGCCGTGATTGCATATTTTCAAGTCTTGTCTTGTCTTGGATCATCTAGCTACTAATCCTGAACTGTAACCGTTACTGATTCCTGAAACTGCTTAAACTGCTTATTTACATATTGCTCTTATTTATATTCCCTTATGCTATTGAGCGTTCGCATGCTGGTTTTAGTTCCTAAGTTAGCTCCTTTGTGGTACTTATTGTTTTGGGATCTGGCCCCACTATTTTTGTATAGCCAGATTTCGGAGCAACACCGCAGGATCTTCCGTACTTTCTTCCTCCATATAGTGAAGACCAGAAACTCCCGAGGACTTGAGTGGGTTTCTTCTTCATCACCCACCGGATCTTATACTTGTACTTTTAAGGCTTTTATCCACCGAGTACGTGTTTAGCTCGTATTTTGACCCTTTATATTCTAGCCTGCGGGCCTATATATAAAGCATATTATAGACTATAGTTAGAGCTGATCATGTAATATTGCACTCTGCTAATTCTTCATTTTTGTAACTAGCTTCATGATCATCTATGTATGTATGGTTTGGGACGCCTTACTATTATATATTTGGTGATTATACTTCTTGTAACTTGTTTCTTGCTCGAGATTGAGACAACTAGGACTCTTGACCCAGGAATGACTGTTGGATTATAGAGTAAACCCTCACATGTCTAGACAGTCGTGACCGTATCTCGGGGTATAGAGTACTCCGGTGTACGCAGCTAGCTTTGTCCGCCCCCGCTCTCCAGTATTCTGGTTCTAGGACGTGACACCTTCATACAAGCCCTAACCCTAGTTTTGTGTCAATATTTGTGTGCACATGTACTGTCTGTATTTGTGTGTCCATGTCGTGTTAGTGTGTGTATATGTATATATGTCATGTCAATGTGTCTGTGTTGTGTCAGCAAAAGAGAGATTGGGTTAGGGTTACCTGACCCTCTGATCGAGGAGGGGGGTCGTCGGGGTCGAGGGGGCAGAAGGGGGTCGTCGGGCCTAGGGGCGCCGGGGCAGGGGGCCGAGGGAGTCGTCGAGACCGAGGGGAGCCGGGGCAGGGGGTCGTTGGGGGTTGCCGGAGTCGAGAGGGCTCGTGGTCGCCGGGGAGGGGTGGCTAGGTGTGTAGGAAGGAGAGGGGGAGATCGAGAGTGGCGAGAAATAAAAACTCAAAACCCTATATTAAATTTTTAGCGGCGTCTAAATTGAACTTCGCTAAACGTTGCTAAGTAAAAAATTGGCGACGTTAAAGACGTCACTAAAAATGTCGCTAATTAAAAATTAATCAACGTCAGTAAAACCATTGCCAAACGTCGCTAAATCAAAAAAAATTAGCGACGTTTAGCGACGTTAAAGAAGCGTATATCGACTATTCTTTACAAAAATCCAAATACAGTCGCTAAACGTCGTTATGTGTCGCCAACAGCGACGTATAGTGACGTTTATTTTTGGAGTCGCTAAAATATTTAACAATAGCGACGTTTTATGACGACGTCGCTAAAAACGTCGCTATTTCATCATATTTTGGTAGTGACGCCCCCATGTCCCCCATCTCCTCCAGACTACCTAACCTCCGACGCCTCACCCTGAGCACCCATTACTGCTACCAGACCACCGCCCACGGACCCATCTCTTCCCATGTCTTCCCCGATTGTGGGTAGATCATGCCTAAGCTTCGCCTACACTCGAGTCGTGCGCCACCACCATCGAGCCGACTCTGATTCTCTCTCCTCTCTTTCATTATCTTTTTCCCTTGGGTATAATATGTCTCCTCTGTTTGGATCATCGCCAACATGCGACCACGTCGAGATTGGCTCGAGTTTTGTTGTCGAGAGCCCTGCCTCCTCGGTTCTCTCTCCCTACTTAGGCTGCATTCCAGCTTCAAAAAATCTGCGTCTCAGGCAAAGCACCATTCTCACCACTGCCAACGATGCATAGACTAGGTTCTTCGTCCACTTGAAATAGGGGAGGAGCTCGACGATGAGGTAGAGAGTTTTCGCATAGGAGTCGAAGGAGACGGCAAGGGGATCCGATGGGTAGCAAACAGGACCAGAGGATCTCTTGACCCTGCGAACCGGAGAAGCAGGGGATCAGAGTCACTAGAGATGGGGAAGTTATCGACAAGTTTCACCGAGGTAGCCAGATGGAGGAGAGAAGAGGAGGTGGAGTTGGGGTGCTCGAGGTGGCCAGGGACGACGGTCTCGATCCAAACAACAAGAGAGAAAAGTGAAAGAGAACAAAAAAAGCTAGCTTATTATTAATAATAAGATAATAAAAATAGAGTTAGTGGTAATTTGGTTCACAACAAAATTATATTTATTTTTTGACGGAAAAGTAAACAGTTAGATAACAAAAGGTATAGACTTACCAACTTTTTACTAGTTAAAAATATTTAATGGTATAATATTAAAATATAAGAATATAAAGTTGAACAATTTAAATAGTCGACTATATTTAATTAAAAATAATGCTATTTGTTGTATACTTCCAAAGCAATCCTTTATGTATAAGATATTTAGTGAAGACAGAAGATTTGGATTTAAAAGTCATCAATAACATCATTTTTCTGTTTTATATAAGATACTAGTAAATGCACGTGTATTGCACATAATTTTTTTTATATTATTATAAAATAGCTTAAATATTTAAAAATATTTTAATTATAATTTATTATGAAAGAAAATAGTGGGTTCCGGATGATAAAAATGAAGCTGCTTTTAGAATTTTTTTTTTTTAATCTCTCTTTAGTTTATTTTTTTTAATTAAATTAATTGTGTATTTATTAACGATTTTGATGGATAAGATGGAAGTTTGTTTAAGGTCTTATTTATCGTCCGTAACCATTTTTTTAAATTTAATTGGTTGAGTATTTATTTACGGCTTAGATGACTCACTTTTGAGTCGTTTATAAGCCATTTTATATGATAGATGGATGGATGGACGATGAGTATTTATTAACGATTTTATCGGATAAGATAAAAATTGATTTAAGATTTTAATGGAAAAATTTATATTATGGAAGATGGAACGACTTGACTATGGAATATATTTTATAAACCTAGTACTGTGTATCATAGTTTTCTATATCATAGATCGGTCCACATTCGTTCAACCCAAGATAGATGGTATCATCTCCTCTCATGCTTATATCATAGTTTTCTATATCATACATAGTTTTCTATATCATTGATAACATGGAGATTTGCAACCATTATTGGTTTGACTCATAATACGCGCCGCCTCTCAAGCTCAGCTGTCCTGCGGATCCTTTTACAGTGAGAATACGCGCCGCCTCTCAAGCTCAGCTGTCCTGCGGATCCTTTTACAGTGAGGGGAAGGGAAATTTGAAGTGGAAAAAAGAAGAAAAAATTTAAAAGAAAGGAAGATAAATGTTAAATTAATTTTTTGTTTTCTTGTTTGGATGACCAAACAGTAAGAGACGAAAAAGTTAAAGCACTATTTTTTTTTTTTTTTTGTGAAATAAAGATTAATTATTATTTAGTTCTTAATTTTTTTTTAGATCATAGTTAATGTTTAATTTTTTTTTTAGAGGTAGCTAGGTAAATTTTCATAAATTCTTTTGCCTCTTTCTATTTTTTTTTCTATTTTTAGGAGAATTTTTTATAGTGGGGTCCATATGATTTTTTCTCTCAAATTTTTCTCTGCCATTTTTCCTCTCCCTTCCCAAACATGATTATTTTTTTTTTCTCTCATTTTTTTCTCAACTTTTTCTTTTCCCCCATTTTTCTCCCTTTCCAAACAATATGTAAAGAATGAAGAACTACCTTATCAAAATTACTGAGGTCCATGGCTCCCCATGTCAGTGAGCCGGACTCTTTACAATTCTGTAGTCAATTCAAAATTGCGTCGGACTCTAAGATATTGAAGATAAAGCCGGTTGAAGATAAAACTTGTTGTCGAAGATAAAAACTGTTGAAGATAAAGCTTGTTGAAGATAAAGCTAAGACTTAGTCTTGATATTATATCTTAGTTTGTTGTAACAATATTCTAGCTGATAATATATTTAGTTGAGATATATCTCTATTTCTTATTCTACTTTATCTTTTTTAATTTTATTTGTATTATATATGCTTGTACCATTCATTAATCAAAATTCAATTTTTTCTAAACATTTACATAAACAACCTTTTGTATGCGAAATATAATATAGCTTGAAATTTCAAGTTTATAGGAATCAAATACCGGATATCAAACGTATAAAAAATAGATTGTTTGTTCTTGGTTTAATGTTTTTGAAATAAATTTTATAATCCAAATCAATACATGACAATGGGCTTTCATACTAAATAAGAAAATCCCAATACAACCCTAAAGATGAAGGAACAGTATAGATATATAACCATCAACTCTCGTCAAAGTTGAAGTATTTGATTCAAATTTCGTTTAGGTCTTATTTGGTTCACGGAAAGAAAATTAATTCCTTATTAATATTTAATTTACTTTTTTTAGGAAAATTGGATTCTCATCCATAGTTTTTTACGGCGTTTGGAAAAGTCAAAAAAAATGAATTTTTTTTTTGAATTCCTAGGTTGGAATAGCAAGTCATTGACTAGTGGGAAAAATCAATTTTCTTCCTTATGTTTTTTCTTTGAGAATTATTTTCTTTTCCTCCTTATCTTTGACATCTAATGACATCCAAACATAGGAAAGTAATAACTTTCATTTTCCAATAATTTTACGAACCAAACGAGTACCTAACATGTAAATAAATAGGGCTATTTGATTGTAACCCCCTATTAGATTAGGTATATTGATATTAACCCCTGTTAGATCAAAAGTTGAGTTTATCCCTCCTGAAAGTGTCGTTAAAAGTTTTGAAAGTGTCGTTAAAAGTTTTGAAAGTGTTGTTAATAAGTTTTTAACGACACTTTCAAGGAGGTAAACTCAACTTTTGATCTAACACGGGGTAATATCAATATACATAATCTAACGGGGGTAAAATCAAATAGCCCAAATAAATATTTAAACCCTAAAATTATACAGTTGCATGAATGCACCCATATTTTCGGTTAGTCCCGAAGTCAGATCAAAGTAGAGGAGGTCCACAAAAGTTGGTGTACTGAGATCCACTTGCAAGCGTCTCTACAGTGACACAAAACTCCACAGCAGCACTAAACTACGAACATGTTACAAACTGACAAAAGAGAAAAAAAATACAGCAACAACCAGAAATTTATTCTTCTCTTTACATTCACAGACGCTACAATGAGAAAGAACGAAAAAAATAAGAAGAACAACACCAGAGAAATAAATTTCTTGCTGGGGTGATCAAAACCACCGGTGCTCAAGACAGGATTCTCCCTACACGACGATTTGCCCCCAGGATCCAATAAGTTCGCAAACGAACTTCTGGAACGCTCTAGGTCACCTTCGGATCACTAGAAAATCACTATGTGGGGGGTGCGCTAGCTAGGCCGCATATGAGCTCGGGTGCTCTCGGTTTTTTTGGTGAAGTCTAAAAATTCTCTCTCCTCGAATGAAAGAGGAGTCCCTATATAAATAGAGCCTGAGAAAGCTCATGTCGCATATGCGCCATCCGAAACCAGGCCGCATGTTTAGTCGTAGCCACATACGATGCCGGGGCCACATGCTACGCCGAAGCCGCATGCGTCGCCGCCACCGCTGCGGTCATGCTGCACAGAGTGGCGCCGCCAAAAGCCGCCAAGTGCCAAAAGCAGCTACCACTGTGCACGGACACACCCGCGCCGCATAATCCGGATGGTATGGATAACCATGCGTCGCATACGCAGCCAACAGCCGAACCTATCCCCTCCACATGCGACTCGCTCATACAAATTTGTAGGCCGCATGGCCCCTGGCCATATAGCACCTCTGGCCGCATAGCTCCAGGTCGCATAAATACACGACGCATGCGACTGAGCTAGCAATCGTGCATGCAACTTGCGCATAAAAAAGCTCAAGTGTGCCATGCGACGATGCTGACGTGCTAAGTGCATAGTGCTCCAACAAAGTACCATTTTGTGCCCTTAAGCCCGAGTCTGAGTTTCTAAGCCCCTTCGGGGCTCAGCTCCTAAGGGAAGCATCCCAAAGGTGGTGAAAAAATAAAGATTTCCATAAAGGTGTTCACACTTAATCCCTCTAGAAAAGTTAATCCACATAGGCTACCACTCAATACACATACCAATACTAAGCAAAGCAATATATTGAGATATACACATTGGTGTTTTTCTAATGTGGGACTAAAACTCCCAAAGCAAAGTGGAAAACACCGATAATCCCCTACATATATCACAATATATGGTCGAGCGTTCCTCACAGTGACTGCCCATAATGTATTAGGATTGATGTCTTTCACGAGTTGAATCTTAACGCATGGGTCAAACAACAGTACGATACAAGAATGGACATAGCTATTATTCTTCCTACTCGCACAATGACATCAGATGTGCCTCCGGTCGCGCATTAAAGGCCCTGTGCTGACCTGGTTTCGGTGTATGTATCTTGGGTGTCTACAAGTTTACCCTCAAGAGATGGCCTATATCTCTGTCCATACACTTAGGTGAGTTCCTTTTAAGAGACTTTAATATTACCCAGCATGAAGCCTTCCGCTTTCGTATGGTGCTACGTCGCTGTGACATGGCTCGCAGCCGAGGTTAACTACCTCTTGTGGTGTCACCCACAGTAGCATAAGGTCACTAGCCTCTTAGTAGTGTTGTACTACATCCCAATATAAAGTCTTACGCTTCCGTGCGGTGCTACGCCGCTGTGACATGGCTTGTAGCCAAGGTTAACCACCTCATGTGGTGTCACCCACTGTAGCATGAGGTCACCGGCCTCTTAGCAGTGTTGTGCTACAACTCTCTACCTTTTCAACATTAGGCTACATGCCTATTTGCGGTGCTACTGCCGTTATGACAAGGTCCGAAGCCGAGGATTTACATCTTTTATCTCATTATGGTGTTATGCCACTATATCATGGGATACAAGTCCCTTATAGTGCTGAACTACTCGTGCTTCCTACGACACACGCCGGATATTCACTCTGCCCGAGAACTCATTAATGCATCAAAGCCAGCCTTACACAGGGTTTATTCTCTCTCTCTCTCTCTCTCTATATATATATATATATATATATATATATATATATATATATATATATATATATATATAAAGAGCAAATAGTAGATCACAGTGGTTCTGGGTACGTATCTCATCCTATCCCGAAGAACTACCCACTGTGTCTGATATTTTCCTAGTTAATGATCCTCCCTAGAACCAAAAGCTAGATGCATAGTAGATTTCTCTTTGAACTAATATCATAAAACTTAATGGTAGAATTACAAAGACACAATATCAGAGGTCCTTCAAGCCCATTTTACCTGCTGTGTCTTCGACTAGCTGGCGTTTGAGGCCTTTAGTGAATGGATCCGCCAGGTTCTCTTGACTCCGAACATCCACCACTGCAATAACACTAGTCTTGATAAGATGTTTCAGTGCTTTGTGTCGAAGTCGCACAGTCCTTTTTTTACCATTAAAGTGATTATTAGATGCCACTACTGTAACTGCCTGGTTGTCGTAGTATATCAGTACAGCCGGAATATGCGCACCAACCATTGGAAGATCGTACATGATCTCCTGAAGCCATTCTGCTTCATCTGCTGTAGCTGCAAGTGCACAGAAATCAGAATCCATTGACGAGTATGAGGGCATCATCTGCTTCTTAGACTTCTACGATATGGCAGCTCCTCCCATTGAGAAAATATATCCTCATGTTGATCTCTCGCTCTTTTTTTTTGAGCACCAACCAGCATCACTGAAGCCTTCTACCACTGCTGGATCTTCGCTGTAGTAAAGTACAAACTTCTGAGTCTTCTTGAGGTATCCCATCACCCTCTTCACAGCTTTCTAGTATTCCATACCTGGGTTACTCGTGAATCTAATCAACATCTCCAAAATAAAAGCCATATAAGGCCTAGTAGCATTTGTAGCATATATCAAGCTCCCGCTGACGCTAGAATACTCCAACTGTCTGACAATTTTTCCTGGGTTAGGCTTTAGTTTCTTGTCACACTTATATAGAGTATCGATCCTTGGAAGATCCTGATATCCATAGCATGTGAGCATCTTCTCCACGTAGTGAGCTTGTGATAGAGCAAATCCAACTTCCATCTGAATTATCTTAATCATAAGGATGACATTTGCATCTCCCATGTGCCTTCATGCTAAATTTGGACGAGAGGAATATCTTTGTTCTCGTGACACATTCTACATCTATACCTAGGATTAGTATGTCGTCCACATAGAGACAAACGATGACACCTCTATCACCTGCGAACTTCGTGTACACATACTTATCAGTTTTGATAAACTTGTAGCCATTTGATCTGATAACTTTGTCAAACTTCTTGTGCCACAATTTGGGAGCTTGCTTCAGACCATACAGAGATTTTACCAGTTTACATACTTTGTCTTCAAGACTTTTGACGACAAATTCTTCTGGTTGCTGCATGTAAATCTCCTCAGTCAGATTACTGTCTTGACGTACATCTGATGAATCACCATCATGTGAATAGTACCTAGAGCAATCAGCATCCTGATAGTAGTCATCCATGCAACCGGAGCATAAGTATCGAAGTAGTGAACCCCCTGTATATGAGAAAATCCCTTGACCACTAGCCTGGCCTTGAACTTGTCAACAGTTCCGTCGGTTTTCATCTTTTTCTAAAAGATTCACTTGCATCCGATGGGTTTAGCTCCTTTAGGCAGATCGACTAAATTCTAAGTATTATTAGAAGTTATCAAGTCAAACTCGTCATGGATAACCTCTTTCTAGAAAATAGCATCTCTAGTCTCCATTGCTTCATCATAGGTAAGCGGACCAGCCTCCACATGATAGGTAATAAAGTCTTCTCTGAAGTCCTTCGGCCTCTGTAATCACCTGTATTTTTTAGAAATTTAAAAATTAATTTTTAGAAATTTATGAATTTTTCTGTAATATTTAACTAATTAAAACCAAGGTATCTTAGAAATTAAATAATTTTAAATGATGTTAATCAATATTAAAATATTATGAGAATAATATTTTTAGGTGTAAAATAAAATATTAGACATAGGGTAATTTTTCTGGAATTTATTGGACCCCGAAAACATTTTTAAAGACCTAAAAACTAAGTTTTATTAAACATAATTAAACCGGGTTTATTTGTCAACCAAACTGAACCGAACCATGCTGAACCGGAGCCTAAACCAACCCTAACCCTAGCGGGTCGGGTCGGATCTAAACCCGACCCGAAACCCGAAACCTAAAACCCAAAACCCGAACCCGCACCCTTAGCCTAACGGATCGGGTCGGATCCCATCCACCGCCCGACCCAACCCGGACCCGCTAACCCGTAAACCCTAAATCCCTAACCCCCAACCGTGGCGCTTTGCCTCCACCGCCCTCCGCTAGTAACCGCCGGCCGCCGCAGCGATTCCCCTTCACCTCCGCCAGAACGGCCACCCGCTGCATCGCCTCCCCCAGCCGGTTCACCTCCCTACCCACCGGACCGCTTCCTATATAAACCCTTCTCCTTGCCACCTCCGCCTAACCCCGTCGTCTCCCCGAGCGCAGCCCCGTCGACACCCCGCTGCCTCGTCGAGCTCTTAGCCGTTGTTCCCGGCCGCCCGTCGTCCTCGCCTCTCCCCAGCACCGCGAGCAGCCTCCGCCTCCACGATCGAACCCCTCTGTCATCTCCACCACCTTCCTCCGCCTCAGACGCTGCACCGACGACCACCTGTCTCTACCCGAGCCCAGCCACCGCCGAGGATCCCCGAGCTCTACCGCGTCTCCGCCTTCTTGAGCCGACGAACCCTCCACCGCCTACGACCAGAGCCCGTAGCAGCCCCGGCCAACACCAGCCCGCCTCCGGCGAAGATCTCCGACGGCAAACAGGAAACCCTAACCCTAGCTGTGTCGTGTCGCGCCACCTCGCGGACACGAGTATTTTCATCCCCTTTTGGAGCCCTGTTCAGGTAGCCTTTTCTTTCTCCTCGTTGCCCCATTTCTCGTTCTGTCTATTGTGATGCGAACCCTGTATGACCCTCTCGATACCCGTACAACCCGCTCGGTGTGTCGCGTCCTGTGGCGATCGCGAACTGCGATCCAAAATCAGAAAAATATTCGCCATCTTTTCCCCGGAACTGAGTGTGCCCCGCCAAACGGGACGACTTGGTTGTGTGTGGACTTCACCGAAAGGTGTGCGCCGTTAATACGGACGTGTGGGGTTTCGCAAAAGTTGGTTTGGATGTACGTGCACACCGAAATCAACACGTATCCGTCGATAATGCCCCGTATCGGCCATATTCTAAAACTCGTTGTAACTTCGTGTATACATGTTGGATCGAAATGAAACTTGCGTCATCGGAGTCGTAGCAATATGCTGGTCCTGTGACCCAAGTTTGGTTCGATTCTGAGATCGTTGACAAAATCGCGTATCGTGGGCCCTATGGCTCCACTTGACGGGCGATTTTGTGATCGGCTCATCGGAATCCAGTTCTGGACGTTCCGTTGGGTTCGTATCATCGTTCTGGATTTGTTTACACTAAGTTTGACGAATTTGGAGGACATTGTCTCTGCACGTCTTTTGGTGCGAAGCGGCCCACATGTGGACCCGACTTTGACCAAAAACTATCATTTTTGCCTATGTCCAAATTGGACTCAAGGACAGGCAATTCTAGCTATTTGATATTTTCTGAACCTGATGGTGATGTTTATTACATCTTTTGGAGGAGTACCTGCAGAATCCATTGATACAGGAACAACTGTTGGTATTCAAACCCCAGGCAAGTGTACCTTGCCAACCTTGCAGTTCTTATTACATATTATTTCCTTAATTTATTTATATGTTGTACATGCTTAAACTAGGACCGTGTGACTTTACTTAGCGTCCGATTAATATTCGAGTGCTATCACCGTACGCAGAATTGTGTAACGTCACATAGAGATGGATATCGAGACCCTTTACATTCCCGTGCTTGCATTATCAAGTACATCATACCTAGGACACCTGACACTATCCATGAGACAGAATCTTTCTAAAATATTCAAGGTAATTCTATGTAGGTTGCAGGATTTATGACATAGACATTATATTCATAGCTATTATATGACTTGTTGCATTAGTTATGATCTCGCGAGACATGGACATGAGACGTTGTGGACATGAGACGTGTGATTACATTGGGTGGGAAGAGACACACAGGCTACATGCTATTTTATATATGTATTTATTATTGTGAGGCCGTAGACTCTATATCAGAGCTAGGCACATTACGTGATATTACTGCTACCGGCTCCCCGACACAGAGCTTATAGCGGTCTCAGCCTGAGTACTAGTGATGCTCTCACTTGCATTTCACTTAGATGGTTACATAGTTACCCTATTTACTTTATTTACTATTGTACTATATTTATTTTGGCTTGTATTATTTTATACCTTGGTATGTCCCCTGAGGACCTGGATTCCGGATGATGTCCCCAGGTTTAGCGGAGGATTTCGATCCCGAGGTTTACGGGACAGGAGCAGAAGCAGGAGCAGGAGCTGACACAGGAGCTGAACCGATCCCCGAGGACGAGGTGATGGCTGAAGACTTTTCCTGAGTATATGTGATTCATACTCAGTATCTGCTTTATTTAGACACTTATGTTCTTGTTTGTTGAACTATTGTATCAAATTTATAATAGGTTGTTCCCCAATTTACTTTATTGAGACTTGTTGTTGATTTTCATTTCTTTATGTTGTTGATCATATTTATCTTCCATGGATGAGATTAGTTTGTGGCATGTTTAGTAGACTTTATTTTTTGTTACAGCTTAAGTATACCTTGATGGAACCATTAAATTGGGTTGGTCCATTGGTGTGTGCTGCAGGCCATTGTCACGTGTCTAGTCCCCAGATATTTTGGGACTGGGGCGTGACATAGTTTTTGTGGTGGCCCATGCAGGTCTAAGACAAAATTGTTCGGTTTTAACTTAGGGACCGAGCAAGCCTACAATAAGGATAGGATAAGTTATAGGATTTCGTCCATTAATTGAATCATTTTTGAACTCTATATCGAATTCGAATTAATTACTTGATTTGCATCCTGCTTTAATTCCTCTGCGCGGTCTCATAGTTTATTTTGATACAGAGTAATGAATCCAAGAATTGGTGATAAGAATCCCTTGGGTACACCACACGATGCTGTGGTTACCTATGAAGATGGAGTGACACCAGAGAATAGAGGACAATCTTCTCAAAGCGATCAAGCTGGCCAGCATAATTCAAGGTTCTGGCGTGATGACATCCCACCTCCGCCACAGTTTCCTCCACCGATGCTTGTTTTTCTACCAGGGCAAGCCATGGACGGGCAGCAGATGTTTCAAATATTTTATGCCATGATGCAAGCCCAACAGTAGGTTCAACAAGAGGCTCAGCGTCATAAGGCAGAGTATTTGAGAACCAGCCTAGTAACCGCATTTGAGCAGGCAAACCCACCAGTTAGGCGACCAGCGACGGGATCTATCACTAATTTTTGTCAGTTAAAGCATCGTACCTTTTCTGGCAAGGAGGGGCCAACTGAAGTTCACGAGTGGCTCACGAACACACAACACCAGTTGGAAGCAGCTGAACTTCCGAGGGAGAGATGGATGACTGCTGTCAGGATGCAGTTGACTGACAATGCACATCATTGGTGGCTATCAGAAGAGAGGAGGCTCGGACATAACTGAGTCACTTGGGAAGAGTTCTCCAGACTCTTTCAGGAGATGTATATCCCCGCTATTGCTCGGTCGAAACTCCGAGACAAGTTCAATCGCCTCATTCAAGGCAATATGTCGGTGGAAGTGTACAATGCTGAGTTCATTCGACTAAGTCGCTTCGCCCCTTAGAAGAGAATGCGGAGAAGTTCTTCGACGGACTCAGCTTTGAGCTCCAAAGGTTGATCGAATCTGTTGTACCTATATTATACACCGACGTCCTTGCTGCAGCGCGACGCATGGAGCGTGTTACTAGGAGGGAGTCAAGTCTGAAGCGGCCATTCACATCAGCACCATCCAGAGTATCACAGGGAGAGTCTGCAAAGAGATCCCAGAGGAATCTACCTCAGCAGGCAGCACCAAGAGCCCTATCCCTTCCTACTTGTCACTATTGTGGCAAGGTAGGTCATATCAAAAGGGAGTGTAGACGCAAGTTGGGACTATGCCTGATTTGCGTATCCAACCAGAATCCAGCCAAGGATTGCTCTGAGCGCCGAGAGGGAGCACCAAATCGACCAGCTTTACCAGCACCAAGGCCAGCTTATCCAGCATTGGGAGCACCACAGACAGGAGTTACAGGAGTCAGACCCCCATCTCCATGAGGATATCAGCAGAGACCACCACTGGCACAATAGGCAGCACTATTTCAGCAGGCTCGTCAACAGAGAGGTCCAGGTCAGGGACGAGGACAAGCTTTTGCATTGGCTGTTGAGGAGGAAGCTACTGCAGGAGAGGTTATAGCAGGTACTATATTAGTAGCTTCATTACCTGTTGTAGCTTTATTTGATTCTAGAGCATCGCATTTATTCATAGCTGCTAGCTTTGTAGCCACCCATAGAGTAGCTACCGTACCTCTTCCGAAGACTAAGAGAATTCTTACGGGAGGTAGAATTGTCCCAGTTAGTGACATCTATAGATCTTGTTCGGTAGTAGTCTGTGGAAGAGAGATGCGAGCTCAATTTTTGATCTTTTCCATGCCGGATTATGATGTTGTACTTGGTATGGATTGGTTAATTCATTACCATGCGACTCTTGATTGCCGGCTTGGAAAGGTTATATTTAAACCGCCTGGTCATTCAGAGTTTGAGTTTCTTCGGAGAGCTATAGAGCAAGATGTTCAGCCTACTCTTAGGGGTACTATATGTAGAAGGGGAGTCAGGTTACCCAAGGGTCATATCAGAGTTTGTGGATGTATTTCCTAATGATCTTCCAGGTTTACCACCTGATCGGGAAATAGAATTCACAATAGACTTGACTCCAGGAGCAGAGCCTATCACTTCATCAGTGTACCGGCTAGCACCTAAGGAGTTGGTGGAATTGAAGGAACAAGTTGAAGATCTTCTGGAGAAGGGTTTTATTCGGCCCAGTGTTTTACCTTGGGGAGCACCCATACTATTTGTACCGAAGAAGGATGGGACAGTACGCCTGTGTATTGACTACAGGGCACTGAACGATGTGACCATTAAGAACCGGTATCCCTTGCCACACATTGATAACTTATTCGTTCAATTGAGTGGAGCTAAGGTATTCTCAAATATTGACCTTAGATCCGGTTATCACCAGATTAGAGTGAGGAAGGAGGATATACCGAAGACAGCCTTCAGGACCAAGTATTGACACTATAAGTTCTTAGTAATGCCGTTTGGTTTAACCAACGTGCCAGTTGTGTTCATGAGTTTGATGAACAGATTTTTTCATCAGTACTTGGACAAATTTGTGGTTGTGTTATTGATGATATTTTAGTATATTCCAAGAGCAACGAAGAGCATGAGGAGCATCTCAGAATTGTGCTAGAGACGCTGAGGCAGGAGAAGTTGTATGCCAAACTCAGTAAATATGAGTTTTGTATGGCTAAAGTGCCTTTCTTGGGACATATCATCTCAGGAAAAGGACTTTCAGTTGATCCAGATAAGGTTGCTGCAATAGAAACTTGGCCTACACCAACATCAGTTGCAGAAGTGAGAAGTTTTCTTGGACTTGCTGGATATTACCGGAGGTTCGTAGAAAATTTCTCAAGGATTGCGGAGCCTATGAAATGGTTGACGTATAAGGACAAGGAGTTTACATGACGAAAGATTGTCAGAAGGCCTTTGAAGAATTGAAGAAGCGACTAACAACAACACCGGTCTTGACTCTTCCTTCAGGGTCTGGAGATTTTACTGTTTATAGTGATGCGTCAGGTAGTGGCCTAGGATATATTTTGATGCAACATGGTAAAGTTATCGCTTATGCATCGAGACAGCTGAAGGTCCATGAGAAGAACTATCCAACGCACGGTCATGAGCTAGCTGTAGTAATATTTGCACTGAAGATATGGAGGCACTATCTTTATGGAGAAAAGGTAGAAATCTTTACTGATCACAAGAGTCTGAAGTATGTATATACTCAGAAGAAGCTCAACATGAGACAGAGACGTTGGCTTGAGTTGATGGTAGACTTTGATATAGATCTGCAGTACCATCCGGAAAAGGCGAATGTCGTAGCAGACGCACTCAGCAGGAAGCCCACAGCTTATTTCTTGATGATGCAGCCCCAGCTATTGAAGGATCTCCAGGAGCTCCAGATATAGATTGTTTTACCAAGACAAAGTGTCTTGTTGGCGAATCTCGAAGTTAAGTCGTCACTTATAGAGAGGATTAAAGAGGCATTGCCTACTGATGCTAGATTTTGAAGACTTAAAGAGAAGACAGAAGCAGGCATGCAGACGGGACTTCACATACATGAGGACGGGACATTGAGGTGCGAAAATTGCCTATATGTTCCGAATGGAGAATTGAGACATGAGTTGATGACTGAAGTACATAGCTCTATGTACTCTATTCATCCAGGAGGAACGAAGATGTACCGAGATATGAGGCAGTACTATTGGTGGCATGGAATAAAGAGAGAGATTACACGAATTGTGGCAAAATATTTGGTCTGTCAGCAAGTTAAAGCTGAACATCAAAGAACTGTTGGTATGTTACAGCCGCTTCCCATACCCGAATGGAAGTGGGAAAATATCACTATGGATTTCGTTACAGGATTTCCAAGAAGTCCCAGTGGAAAAGATGCAGTATGGGTTATCGTGGATCAACTCACTAAATCGACACATTTCTTGCCATTTAGAGTTGGACAGTCCACGGAAGTACTAGCCGACATGTATATATGTAAAATCGTAAGATTACATGGAGTACCGGTTAGTATTGTGTCGGATCGTGATTCGAGATTTATATCTCATTTTTGGTAAAGCATGCAAGAGTCTCGGCACCCGACTCAAGTTTACCACTGTATACCATCCACAGACAGATGGTCAATCAGAGCGCACGATTCAGATCTTGGAGGATATGCTGCGATCGTGTATGTTAGACTTCGGAGGATCTTGGGAAGATCATTTGCACTTGGTGGAATTCTCTTATAACAACAATTATCAGGCAAGCATCCAGATGGCACCATTCGAGGCGTTGCACGGTAGAAAGTGCAGATCGCCAATATGCTGGAGTAACGTTGGCGCGTCAAATACTGGGTCCAGCGTTGGTGATGCAGACTATTGAGAAGGTGAAGCAAATTCAGAATTATCTTCGTGCAGTTCAGGACAGACAGAAGCATTGGGCTGATACACACAGATGTCCCCTGGAGTTCAAAGAAGGAGAGCACATATTCTTGAGGATTTTACCTACTCAAGGTACTATTCGATTTGGAAGCAGAGGCAAGTTGAGCCCAAGGTACATTAGGCCATTTGATATTCTGGAGCGCATTGGTGAGGTGGCTTATCATCTTGCATTACCTCCATCCTTAGAGGGAGTGGATGATGTATTCCATGTCTCACAGCTGAGAAGGTACGTGACTGACCCAAGTCACATAGTCGATCATTCTGAGAACGCAGTGGGCCCTAGCTTGAGATATAAAGAACAACCAGTTGGCATACTCGACATCAGTGAGAAGATATTACGAGGACAGACAATTAGACTTGTTCGTGTGGCTTGGAAATATCACTCTCCTGGTGAATCTACCTGGGAACGAGAGGATATCATGCGCCAGCGCTATCCTCACCTATTCGCAGATGTAGTTCTAACCTAAGCATTTCTTGTAGTTTTCATAGTTTCATTTTTCTTTAGTAGTATATTCTTTGATTGCGATGACGCAATCCTCTTAAGGGGGATAGATTGTAATCACCTGTATTTTTCAGAAATTTAAAAATAAAATTTCAGAAATTTATGAATTTTTCTGTAATATTTAACTAATTAAAACCAAGGTATCTTAGAAATTAAATAATTTTAAATAATGTTAATAAATATTAAAATATTATGAGAATAATATTTTTAGGTGTAAAATAAAATATTAGACATAGGGTAATTTTCCTGGAATTTATTGGACCCCGGAAACATTTTTAAAGACCTAAAAACTAAGTTTTATTAAACACAATTAAACCCGGTTTATTTGTGAACCAAACCGAACCGAACCATGCTGAACCGGAGCCTAAACCAATCCTAACTCTAGCGGGTCGGGTCGGATCTAAACCTGACCCGAAACCCGAAACCAGAAACCCGAAACACGAAACCCGAACCCGCACCCTTAGCCTATCGAATCGGGTCGGATCCCATTTGCCTCAGACGCTGCACTGACGACCCCCTTCCTCTGCCTCAGACGCCTTACCGACGACCCCCTGTCTCCACCCAAGCCCAGCCACCGCCGAGGATCCCCGAGCTCCACCGCGTCTCCGCCTTCGCGAGTCGACGAACCCTCCACCGCCTACGACCAGAGCCCGTAGCAGCCCCGGCCACCAACAGCTCGCCTCCGGCGAAGATATCCGACGGCAAACAGGAAACCCTAACCCTAGCTGTGTCGTGTCGCGCCACCTCACGGACACGAGTATTTTTAGCCCTCTTTGGAGCCCTGTTCAGGTAGCCTTTTTTCTCTCCTCACTGCCCCGTTTCTCGTTCTGTCTGTTGTGACGCGAACCCTGCGTGACCCTCTCGATACCCATACAACCCGCTCGGTGTGTCACATCCTGTGGCGATCGTGAACTGCGATCCAAAATTAGGAAAATATTCGCCATGTTTTCCCCGGAACTGAGTGCGCCCCGCCAAACGGGATGACTTGGTTGTGTGCGGACTTCACCGAAAGGTGCACGCCGTTAATACGGATGTGTGGGATAATGCGAAAGTTGATTTGGATGTGCGTGTACACCGGAATCAACACGTATCCGTCGACAATGCCCCATATCGGCCATGTTCCAGAACTCGTTGTAACTTCATGTACACACGTCGAATCGAAACAAAACTTGTGCCATCGGACTCATAGCAATATGCTGGTCCTGTGACCCAAGTTTGGTTCGATTCTGATAACGTTGATAAAATCGCGTACAGTGGGCCCCGCGGCTCCACTTGACGGACAATTTTGTGATCGGCTCATCGGAATCCAGTTCTGGATGTTTCGTTGGGTTCGTATCATCGCTATGGACTTATTGACACTAAGTTTGACGAATTTGGAGAATATTTTCTCTGACACATTTTTCGGTGCAAAGAGGCCCATATGTGGACCCGGCTTTGACCAAAAACTGTCAATTTTGCCTTTGTGTCCAAATTGGACTCAAGGACAGGCAATTCTAGCTATTTGATATTTTCTGAAACTGATGGTGATGTTTATTACAGCTTTTGGAGGAGTACCTGCAGAATCCATTAATACATGAACAGTTGTTGGTATTCAAACCCCAGGCAAGTGTACCTTGCCAACCTTGCAGTTCTTATTACATATTATTTTCTTAACTTATTTATATGTTGTACATGCTTAACCTAGGACCGTGTGACTTTACTTAGCGTCCGATTAATATTTGGGTGCCAACACCGTTCACGGAGTTGTTTAACGTCACCTAGAGATAGATATCGAGACCCTTTACATTCTCGTGCTTGCATTATCAAGTACGTCATACCCAGGACACCTGACACTATCCATGAGACAGAATCTTTTTGAAATATTCAAGGTGATTCTGTGTAGGTTGCAGGATTTGTGACATGGACAATATATTCATAGGTATTATATGACTTGTTGCATTAGTTATGATCTCGCGTGACATGGACATGAGACGTTATGGACATGAGACGTTGTGGACATGAGACGTGTGATTACATTGGGTGGGGAGAGACACACAGGCTACAGGCTGTTTTATATATGTATTTATTATTGTGAGGCCGTAGACTCTACATCAGAGCTAGGCACATTACGTGATATTACTGCTACCGGCTCCCCGACACAGAGCTTGTAGCGGTCTCAGCCTGAGTACTAGTGATGCTCTCACTTGCATTTCACTTAGATGGTTACATAGTTACCCTATTTACTTTATTTACTATTGTACTGCATTTATTTTGGCTTGTATTATTTTGTTCCTTGCTATGTCCCCTGAGGACATGGATTTCGGATGATGTTCCCAGGTTTAGCGAAGGATTTCTATCCCAAGGTTTACGGGACAGGAGCAAAAGCAGGAGCAGGAGCTGACACATGAGCTGAACCGATCCCCGAGGATGAGGTGATGGCGGAAGACTTTTCTTGAGTATCTATGATTCATACTCAGTATCTGATTTATTTAGACACTTATGTTCTGGTCTGTTGAACCATTGTATCAGATTTATATCGGGTTTTACCCGATTTACTTTATTGAGACTTGTTGTTGATTTGTATTTCTATATGCTGTTGATCATATTTATCTTCCATGGATGAGATTAGTTTGTGGCATGTTTAGTAGACTTTATTTTGTGTTACAGCTTAAGTATACCCTGATGGATCCATTAAATTAGGTTGGTCCATCAGTGTGTGTTGCTGGCCATTGCCACGTGTCTAGTCCCTCGATATTTTGGGACTGGGGCGTGACAGCCTCCTTACTCGCTGTGCTCTCGGATCAGTGGATTCTGGTTCAAATGTTATCTCATCAACTATAACTTCTTCTTGGACTACTTCTCTATGAGAGGTACTTGCCTCGTCTGTGCTAGCAACATTCTCTAGGACATCCGCGAGAACAACATTCTTATTTCTAGCAAACTTGTCTTCAAAGAATTCCTCATCACGAGATTCTATGATATGATTAAATTCAATATCAAGGGACCTTCGAGCATCACTCTTATCAGCATAGCCCAAAAATATGGTCTTCGTATTTCTCGTTTCTAGCTTCTGAATCATGAGGTCTGGAAGCTTCACATACGCTAGACACCCCTACACTCGAATGACATTCAAGTAAGGTTTGACCTTGAACCAGAGTTCATAAGGAGTAATGTCAGGTATCGCAAACGGTACTCTATTCAGAATAAACATAGCCTTAAGCGCCGCTTCTCTCCAGAAGCACTTTAAAAGTCCTGCTGTCAGCAACATGGAGTTCATCATCTCTGTCAACGTCATGTTCTTCCTTTCTGCTACACCATTAGATTGAGAAGAATACAGAGCAGTCATTTCATTGACAATTCCATTCTCTTTGCAGAATGATGTGAATTTCAAAGAACGATATTCTCTACCTCGATCGCTTCTGAGTCTTTTGAGTTATTGATCGGTTTGACGTTCAGCTTCATCCTTGAAGTCCTTGAACTTCTCGAACTCTCCGTCTTTCAACTTGAGAAGATATACGAATGCGTACTTTAAGAAATTATCAAAGAAAGTGATGAAATACTTCATTTCGACTTTTGTGGAGAATTGCTTGAAGTCACAGATATCTGAGTGTACCAACTCCAGAAGATCTGTGCTTCGGTTCACTTTTCTGAACGGCTTTCTGACGATCTTTGTCTGCGCACATAATTCACATTTTTCTACCTTCTTACCCCCATATTTGGAGATAAGACCTAGACTAGACATCTTGTTAATCGTTTATAATGCATATATCCTAATCTATTATGCCACAACTCAAAAGAATAGTCAGAAGTAAAGACTGCATTGATACAAACAGAAGAAGTTACAAGCTACAGTTTAAACATTCCTTCAGTACATAAAGATTTTTTGAAGTATGTTCCCTTGTAGGACATCACCATATGACCGGCATTAATGTCCATCCTCAGGCCCACCTTTCACACCAGACTCCCAGAAACCAGATTCTTAAAAATTATTGGTACGTGCTTCACATTCTCCAGTGTATATGACTTTTCAGAGGTCATTTTTAGCACTACCATCCCAATCCCCAGAACTGCAACTTGAGACTTATCCTCCATCGAGACTTTCTCAGAGGTAGGCTCGTACTTGGCGAACAGCTCCTTCTTAGAGCACATGTGGCAAGATGCACCAGTGTCCACCCACCAGTCAGTGTCCACGCCATGTGACTCAACCTGCGCAATCATAGCAACTAGGTTAAGCTCACCTTGCACTTTCGATTTAGGCTTTGATCTGCAGTTGCTCTTGTAGTGACCCTTCTTGCCACAATTGTAGCATGTCACATCAGTCTTCGACTTTGACTTGAACTGAGCTGACTTCACCTTCAGCTGGTTGAAGTCCTTCTTCTTCTTGTAGAAAAATTTATGCTTCCCTTTAGAGTCACTAGCATGTATCATGTTGGCCTTAGCCAACTGCTTGGACAAGGAGTCCAACTTCAGTTGCCCCCTGGCTTTATCTTCAATCTGAATCCAGTGAAGAAGATCTTCGAGCTGGATCTCCATATTTTTATGGTACATTTTAGTCTTCAACCTGATCCAACCTGGAGGAAGTTTGGTGATGATAGCCCCCACCATAAATTTGTCCTCTTTCTTCATGCCTTCTTCCTACAATTTCTGCTGCATCTTCAGGAGTTTCTTGACTTGTGGTAACATCATCTTCTCGCCCTCAAATTGTAAAGTGTAGAACTTCTCGACGAGATGAATTTTAGACATTTTTAGTGCTTCTCAATAGATTCCCAAACGTCGAGTCGTCCATAGCATTGAGAATCAACAACCTGCAGAGGTCGTTGTCTTCCTTCCACTTGGAGTGCACGTCCTGTGCCACACCAACTGCAAGATCTCCTCCATCTTCGGGAATGGTAGGTTCAGGATCAACCAACACATAAGCAACTTTGACAAGACGGAGATTCAAGGAGATATTCCTCTTCCAAATGTTGTAGTGTTCGCCATCGAACTTCTTAAGCTTGTGAAAGCTAGTATTGAGAAGGTTTGAGCGGTTGTCCATTCTAACTCGGATCTTGCCTTGAGATTGTTAGTCCCGAAGTCAGATCAAAGTAGAGAAGATCCAGAAAAGTTGGTGTACTGAGATCCACTCGCAAGCGTTTTTATAGTGACACACAACTCCACAGCAGCACTAAACCACGAACAAGTTACAAACTAATAAAAGAGAAAAAAGAAAAATACAGCAACAACCAGAAAATCGTTCTTCTCTTTACGTTCAAAGACGATACAATGAAAAAGAACGAAAAAAATAAGAAGAACAACACCAGAGAAAGAAACTCCTTGCTGGGGTGATAAAACCACCGGTGCTTAAGGCATGATTCGTCCTACATGGCGATCTGCCCCCAACATCCAGCAAGTTCGCAAACAAACTTCTGGAACGCTCTAGGTCACCTTCGGATCACTCAAAAATTATTATGTGGGAGGGGCGTTGGCTAGGCCGCATATGAGCTCGAGTGCTCTCGGTTTTCTTGGTGAAGTCTACAAATTCTCTCTCCTCTAATGAAAGAGGAGCCCCTATATAAATAGAGAAAATCAGCGCATATGTGGCACATATGCGGCCTGAGAAAGCTCATGCCGCATATGCGCCATCCGACACCAGGCCGCATGCTTAGCCGTAGCCGCATGCGACACCGGGACCGCATGCTACGCCGAAGTCGCATGCGTCACCGTCGCCGTCGCCGCCGCGGTCACGCTGCACATAGCGGCGCCGCCAAACACCGCCAACCGCCGAAAGCAGCTACTATTGTGCAAGGACACCCCTGTGCCGCATGCTCCGCATAATCCGGATGGCACGGATAACCATGTGCCGCATACGCCGCCAACAGTCCAACATGTCCCCTCCACATGCGACCCGCTCATGCAAATCCGCAGGCCGCATGGCCCCTGGCCGCATAGCCCCTCTGCCTGCATGGCTCCAGGCCGCATAGCGACATGACGCATGCATCCGAGAAAACAAATGGGCATGCAACTTGCGCATAAAAAGAGCGCAAGTGCGCCATGCGACGATGCAAAGTGCGCCAATTTTGCGCCACTTTGCCCCCTTGAGCCCGAATCCGAGTCCGAGTCTAAGTCTAAGTCGCTTAGCCCCTTTCGAACTTAGCTCCTAAGAGAAGCATCCCAAATGTGGTGACAAAATAAAAATTGTCATAAATATGTTTACCCTTAATCCCTCTAGGAAAATCAATCCACATGGACCACCACCCCATGTGCACATATCAATACTAAGCAAAGTTATATATTGAAATATACACATTGTTCGTTTTTCAATTTGAGACTAAAACTCCTAAAACAAAATGAAAAACACTAACATTTTTAACACCAAAGTTATAGTTTTGGTACAATGACAAAAAACTTAGTATTACTCTAGGTTGACTACGAATGCTACTCCTTACCATGTGAGGTTTCCTCTCTTTGGAAGCAATACTCATTCATCCCGTAGATGCATGGTTTTGTACATTGCTGCACACATCTCAGAAATTTAGACGCGTTGGCCAGCCTGCCATCCACGTTCATGATTATTTACATCTACGAGTCTCTCGTCCTTCTATGCAAGGGTTGATAGTGCCTTCACTAGCTTTGAACCGCTCAAATATCCCAACCCTATTTTGACTTTGGAAATAATTATTGCCATATAGTAATGACAAAATTTTATTTAGTAAATTTTGAAACTTATGTAACAAAAATTATAAAAGAACAATATTGCATACTTGGTTGTCTATTTCTAAATTATATACTTGATAATATTTTTACCTTTATATCAGCAATTATGAATAAAAAAATATTTAGAAAAAAAAAAATTGTCCTAGAAGTTGAAAAAAATAAAATATTTTAATACTTTTGTATATTATTTTTACGAATATAATTTTAAAAGCATAAAAAGAAAATTATCTCGTACCTAATGCCATATAAAAATTACAACATATTACAAGATAATAGGATTGCAGATGCTCATAGGATTCGTTTCAACGAATGTGGAAGAAACATACAACTAAGATTACCACACACAAAAATTGTTGGCCCCACCATATGGATTCATGACATTTCTATAATGGATTGTTTGGTTTGTTGAAAGTGTTCTTGATGTGGCACCTGACAAGAAGTGTAACTTGGATTTGCCATATTCGGTATTTAGATGAATAAGAAACCCGGGACAAGAACTTTGAGCCATCATTACACTCTAGTTCTTGTCCCCTTTAGTGCAAAAGAAGCCCTCCCCACTACTTGACAGTTTTGTTAGGATGTGAACGGAAGTGGCCAAATTAATTTTTCTTTCCTTTTTAATTAAGATTATCAATTTTGTATTACTAAGTATTAATTTGTAATAAGTTAAATAATTAATAATAGTACTTAATTATCAGTTCTTGAAATATTAATTTTTAATAAGTTAAATAATTAGATCGGAAGCACAAAAACATAAAAAATGTGTGTCGTACGTGTTGTCATACGTATACCGAAAATATATCAAACACACCACAACTACACCAAAATATACTATGAGACATGAAAATATATAGCGTGTTGGTATCATCTTTACCGAGTCTTATTATTTATATTTGTACAACAAAAGTGTCAAATATCTTATAATGCTAGTTAATTTTAAAAAATTAAGATAATTAATAATTAAAATAAATAACTGATAATAAATCATACTGATATTTTTCAACATATTATAATTAGTTAATAAAATATTTAGTAATATTAATTATTAAACTTAAATATTTTTTAAATAATTAGTAATAATAAATAATTATTAATTTAGTTAGAAAATTAATTATTTTTTATTATTATAATCGTGCACTTTTCAGTTTTTACCTTCTTCATATTTAGACATATAAACATAAAAGTGTAAATTTGACACTTCTAATAAAATATTATCTAACTGAACATTTAAAAGAGAAAGAGAATACAAAAACTAGAATAAAGGTAAAAACATGCATATTTCAGTTCTATAAGGCAAGATGTCACTTTCACTTCCTCAAAGTAAAGAGGTTCCAAATTCTGATTATTGGTAAACTGAAGCAAAATTTCATAATAAAGTTGTGTATTATATATGATGAGTTCCATTATCAATTGTGAGAGAATTTATTGTAGTGTAGGCCACTTCAAGGGATTCTACCAAAATTTTAACTTTTTTGGCAATAGTATATGGTTGGGAAATGATAAAGATTTCAAGGTTTCAATGTGGGATTTACAAATTTTAATTTTTTCATACCGAAAATCATATTTTTGGATACATTCATATAACTTCTTGTAACCACTGAATTTGGACAAAAGAATGGCTTGCCACATTAGGAATTTTATTTCATTCACTTTAAAATTTTGTAAGGTTGAATTCAAAGTTAAAATGTGGATTTTATGGACAAAATAATTCTAAAAATAGTCAAATTTTTTGGATTATTTTCAAGCATGACGGTATAGTAGGGTTATACTGCCAGTTTATTACTTATGCTGAAAATAACATAAACTCAGTAGGTGTTGGACTGTTTAAGTTTGGTTTTCGTCGATCTCGACTATGTTTCTTTATGAATTTTTGGAACTTATCGCATGAACTTTTAAATAGGTTTCTTGGTTATTTGTTTTCATTTTATGAACTATTGGAAGGTAATGTTACTTGTTTCATAATCCTTCGAGCATATACCATGACCGATGTAAAAGAATTGAGATATTATCGATGTTTTAGGAATTAATTTTCTTCTAAGGGATAAATTCTAATTTCTTGAGGTACACTATGTTTGAGTTTAAATCAACTCTTTCTGGCTATATTCCATTTGAGGTTTACTATTTAATAAAATCTTGGAATTATATGATAATGTCTAAGGATTTGAAACAGATTTCTCTATGACTTGTTGGAGTGGGTGAGATTCCCAACCTATTTGGAAAATATTCCGGAGTAGGATTGAGTATTTCTATATATAATAGGAATACCTCAATTTATTTGGATTGGATATTCCTAAATATAATAGGAATATCTCAATAGATTTGGATTGGATATTCCTACATATAATAGGAATATATCAATGGATTTGTATTTGGATTAGATATTCCTATCTATAATAGGAATGCTAGTTGTGGGTTTGAGGATATATATAGGTGTCTCCTGGCCCTAAAATATATCTCTCTCTAAAAAAAAATAAAGTGGTATCAGAGCCAGGTTCTGGAATTTCAGAAGGGTGTCAGGAGTTGACAGACAAACCTGGGAGGAGAGATGGACGCGAAGCCGGTGCGCATGGTAAACCTGAATGGTACCAACTATCATTACTGGAGGATCAAGATGAAGGATCTGTTATTTATCAAGAAGCTGCATCTGCCGATATTTGCTTCCGAGAGGCCCAGTGACAAATTCGAAGAGGACTAAAATTTCGAGCATATACTGGTGTGTGGGTACATCAGGCAGTTCGTTGACGAGAACGTGTACAACCACGTTGCCAGTATTGAGCACGCAAGGACAATGTGGGATAAGATGGAATCTTTCTATGCGAAGAAGACCAGAGTAAATAAGTTGTTCCTGATCCGGATGATGATGGATCTGTGGTACAAATATGGGGCATCTATTACGGATCACTTGAATGAGTTCCAGGGCGTGGTTGACTAGTTATCCTCGATGGAAGTCAAGTTCGACGACGAGGTTCAGGGACTATGGCTGCTGTGTACATTGCCAGACTCGTGGGAGACCGTACGAGTGTCTATGATCGTTTTTGCTCCGGATGGCGTTGCCAGTCTGGAGTTTGCCAAGAGCGGGATACTGAATGAAGAGATGTGGAGACGTTCTCAGGCCACTTCATCCACATCCCACTCAGAGGCGCTTGTTTCAGAGAGCCGCGGAAGGGGTAAAAGCAGGGGTCCAAGCGGTGGCAGAGACAAAAGCAGGGGGAGGTCCAAGGATCGATACGAGGACTTGGAGTATTACCACTGTGGCAAGAAAGGCCACATCAAGCGAAACTATTTTGCTTGGAAGAGAGAGAAGAAGGGCGACAAGGGGAAGCAAAGTGACAACACTACAACGGCGGCCTCGACACATGGAGGCGACGTGATCATTGTAGGTGGTGAGGTAGTTATGAATCTCGCCTGCGATGACAACTCTTGGCTGGTGGACTCAGGTACTTCAGCGCACGTATCTCACAATAAGGCACTATTTGCTCCACCTCAAGATCCTCATCAGTAAAATCTCCAACTCTGTAGTTCGTCGGGTACAAGTGCTCGTCCGAATCTGAAAAGGGTGCCAGGTCCTCAGAGGAACATAACAAGTACACAAGAAATCGACATGCATGAAAGTAAAGCAGTAAAGAATAAATAGTATAACTAATCCATCTATGTGAAATGCACTCGAGACATCTCTAATGGCGCATAAGGGAGAAGAAGAGAATAATTCGTCATCCCAATAGGCGTTCGACAGAACTCGGAGGTACACCATATATAGAAGAAGAAGAAGAATATCCCATAAGCTAACTAGAAGATTCTACCCGCCCAATGTAACATCTGAACCGTATACGCGGTGCAGATATAATGCAACGACGTCAATAAAATCTAGGAACTAAACCAACACTGTCTATTAACCTAAGACGCGAACTCACGTATGAATGGCCAATCGACACGCTAGTCCATGCACTCACTCACTCAGAAAATATGATAAACCAGTGTCAGGTCAGAAGATACCACATACCTTCATAATATACTGGGTAAGTCTGTTACTCTAAGATGCGTGCACACAACTAGCAAATAAAAACTAGGCATATGTATACTGAACAATACAATCAAGCAAGGTGTACTTGCCTTTCAAGCCAAGTTGCGAGAACAACAAGTCTGGTCTGGAGTTCTCCACAAAAATATCTCGAACACCTATCAATTAATATTGCACTAATTAGACTCTACTTTTCTAGTTAAATTAGGTTATTATCTCGTTATCAGTTCTACGTTGGTTGCACATACAAGTAACTACATACCAAAATATTACTAGTCATTAAATATTGCCATAAACAATTTTAAAATTATTAATTATTAAAAACTATTAATGTCACGTTCCAGTCCCAAAATACGTAGGACTAGGAAAACGTAAGCATGCCAGCCGTATGGATATGGCAACTCCAATATATGGAAACCATAATCCACACGTACGCTATAATATGAATATCAATCCACAAGTGGTATAAACATATGTCACAAGTCACAGGGTATAATCTAAATCTTATCCACAGAAAATTAATATAAATAAATAACCAGTATCTATGAAACTAGATCTCAATATAAGTATCTAAGGATGATAGTTGGATAGAAATAAATCCACTACCAACTCGAAGGAAAAGGTACAACACAATAAACACAATATAAGAATACCAGTTAACGATCACGGGCTCGAAGAGAAGACATCCACGAAATATATATAACCATCCAAATCTGCGCTCCTACAAATACTCAAGAACAGATACACCTAGAAGGGGACCAGGTCCTCAGAGGAACGTAACAAGATACAGAACAACAAGCCAATTTGAATACAGTAAACATGCATAATAGGTAGAAAATATATAAGTACGCTGTACAAGATAATCTATATGAATGCAAATGAGGACAAATTTTTGACGTATGGGCAAGGATAGGCTACTCGATCTAAATCTCACACTCACACACTCATCAGTGGACATCATCAGCCGACATACCTCGGGGGTAGCGACCCTCGGACTCCATCAATCGACATACCTCGGGGGTAGCGACCATCGGACACGACCACCATAGTGCGTGCTAGTTACTACGGTTTATCAGAGTGGTTAAAACCCATACGCCTAATGATTGTCCTCTCATGATACTAGGTGCCATGTATGTGTCAACATATCCAATACATAGTAATGAGTGAAGGAAAACTACACATACAAGAACTATACAGAAATATAATAAATATACAGAAATATACTAAGCATGTAAAATACTGTAAGCAATTTGGCAAGGTATCTTGCCTGGTCTGAAAAGGATGAAGTCCCAACTCGAGGCATCGTCCGATCTACCCGTCACATAAATTAAACAAGTTAGGTTACAAAAGTGGGTAAATAGGTTCCTCTATTTAATCTATTTTAATTCTGAATAAAATAACATAAAATAGTATTTTAATCTTATTATAATCTGATTTTATTGTTAAACCCTAATTTTGGTCCAAAAAAAGTCAACTTTACGGATTTGTGTTCCATGGCACGCAAATCGAGGCAATCCGTTGACCAAAAAGTCAACTAACTCAAATTCTGAATTTGTGTATGGAATCTTATAGATTTCAATACTACATGAACACCATATTCGACGGTTTCATAAAGTCACAAGTCGGTAAAGAGTTATGTCCACTAGGGCACACAGATGATAGTTTTTGGTAGTTTTCTATTTACGTCTACGTTGCACAAATTTTACAGTAGAATAAACTTATATTGTAAATTCTGGAAAAATAGTTTTCTGGAAGTTCATCATGTCAGCTTTCCGAAACTTCAAACGGTTCATAATTCTGAGTTCGGGATCTCCCGAAATCTCAAAAATACCAAAACGCGTCTGATTTTGAACAACTGGCACTTTTAGAATTTTCTAGAAAAATAGGTTCTAAAATTATTAAAATAATTTATATATTCAGAAAACTAACCTTGATATAATTCTAGCAAAAAAAACTGGAGCGCGTTTGGAGTCCGGAGCTAGGAGATATCGTCTTTTTAAGTCGTCATAACTACTAGAAAATGAGGCTGAATTTATGACAAATTTTTGACTCTTTTTGGACGAAAAAGAGGTGAATTTGGGAAAGAAAAATATGAAGGATGAGGTATTTATAATGGTGGAGACTACTTAATTGAATACGACTATGATTGGCTAATTTGGATAGGATTATGATGAATTTAAAAAAAGGATAGGATATGCATGAAGTTGCTTTCCTAGTAGGCTCAGAATTTGAATTAATTTAAAATAGAGTTTAAGTTTATCTCAATAATTTATAATCTTAAATATAATTAAATATAATATAAATAATTTATAAAATCTTATTAATATCTATTAACACTAAATTAGCATCTATCTAATATTAAGACTATATATATCCAAATAAATCCTAAACAATTTAAAAAATCTAAATAAATTTCTTAAAATTCTAAATAAATTACAGAAAAATATAATTAAATATTTTAAACTAAAATAAATATTTGGTAGGAACAACATGCAAGTATGGTCGTATAGTAAATCATAGAAGTCCTAAAAATTTATGTTTCCTAAGTTTTAATTACCAAAAATTCTAGAAAAATCTCCAAAAATCTAAAATAACCTAAAATAATTCTAAATAAATAAGTAAATATATCAAGAAATTTATTTTCTAATTAACTAAGAGAATACTCTAAAGAAATTTAATATCTATAATAAATATAATAATATAAAATATACACAAAATATCTATTTTTGGTTAGGGGGTTTATAATCTACCCAACTTACAAAAATTTCGTCCTCGAAATTGACACTAACCCATATTCATAATAATCACTATACCTATTACACTACATAGCTATCTAGCAGTGCTTCCTAAAAGTCATAGTCTGTCATTCTAACACTTCTCATTTATTGTCCATACACTATCCTATTATCCTCTAATTCGTCTACACTACCCAACTTACAAAAGTTCTACTAGTAGTCATATTCTCTTGAGGCTATTGTCTAGGTTGTAAGATGAATATATTTATTGGGTTTAGAATCTTGGGATAATTGTCTTGAATCTCACAACCATGATTTTTCTTTGTAACCGTCAAGTATCGTAGTCTAATACTGCCATGCCACCTGACCAATATGTCTGCAAATACTTCGACTACTTTACTACAACGGTCTAGCTACAGCTGTCGCTACTTTGCCAGTAATTTGTCATAGTTGCCAGTTCGTAACAAGTGCCTTCAATTCTTTCCTAGGCATAGTCTAAGTTTTTGGGCAACAGTTAAAGTCTTGACTAACTTATAAAACTATTAAAAGTATAAACTAGTTCAAACAGTCTAACATATTTCTATTAGCCTAAGGGATGCTATACATGGTTTTTAAAATAATAAGAGGATACAGATATTGCTATAGGTCATATACATAAGGGTTATTATTAAGGACTCATCCTTTAGTTATTAATCATCTACTAAACCATTTACGTTTTAACTAACAAAACTAAGGATGGGATCGAAGTAGACCAACAATTCATGTTGGCACGAAAATGACGTAACTACGATAGGGAGAATTAAGCACGAGATAATGAATGGATAGAGAAGAGAAGATGAGCCACCCAAGGTGTAACACCCCATTCCGCTCAAGCGGACTGCCGTCTCAAACGACAATAGTGCAACTGTCCCGACCCGCCTTGCCTCAAACATGAAGCAAAAGATATCCAGACTTGTCCCTACAGGAATCCGGCTTGGACTTTCAGAGGCCCGTTCTGGCGTATCGCTCTACCGAGGCGAATCATCGCTAAGGTGGGTGGCTACGGTGAACTTGTCTTTCCTTAGCCAGCATACATAAAAATCTGGAATATTCATGCTAGTCGCTAGGTGATTCACCCCCTGCATGCTAATAAATCCAACGCACCTAGCTAAGGTAATAATCTCAACTTGTATTGCTATGCTAGAACATGGAAAATAAAATACTGCTTATATTCAGACCCTCGCATGCTACGTCCCTTAACGGTTTCAACTCTCGTCTTACCTTCGAGTCCGAGCAACGTGTTTACTTATGTTCCTTAGAAACGCATGCTTGTCTGCTTGAATGATGCCTTATTTTCATCCAAACCCCGGAAGACTACTAAGTAGTCATTCCGTGCATGATTGTACCTGCAAGTATCCAAGACCGTTGGGTCACCAGGCAGCCCCGAGCCAGGGGAATGCATCAAGGCAAGTTACTATACAGAATCATGATTCAAGTATCCTGCGTACTCGTGTTCTTGTGTGCACTCGTGTTCTCTTGTTCTAGTGCACTCTTGTTCTCGTATATTCCGTGATACTTGAAAGACCCAACGATTGCATGTCGCGGACAACTCGGAAATGAGGTATAGTTCCACGGACGGTCACCGGGGCACTGGGACCTATCCGATCCGGATGGAACTCACGTTATTGTACAGTCCATTGTGCTGGACGAGATGGCATGCAGCGCTCCTTGTTCTTTTGCTGCATACCATTCTCTCCAGTGACTGAACCGTATTGTATAGTCCATTGTGCTGGACGGGATGGCATGTAGCGCCCCTTGTACTTTTGCTGCATACCATTACCGCCAGTGACTATTGTCCTTTATGGCTATGCCAGCGACTCCTGTTCATATAGATAAGTCATCCTCGCTTAGCGGCTATCCGCGTGCGAGTTATTGCATCGCATCAACTAAACACCTGAACGATCATGTTAAAACGACCCTCGTGTTTGCATATTCTATGCCCCTGAATGCTTATACATGCCCGTGCGTGAATTAACATGTTTGCCTCAATGTTTGCCTTGGACAGGAAAGGAGATGGTAAGTTGGTAAGTCTCGCCGTGTTTTCTCAAACATCGCACGGCGCACTGCCCGACACGATAAGCTATTCAAATCTTGCATGAACTGATCCTAAGGCAACTAGAAAGACAACTTAATAGTTGTGCACGGAACCTGTATTACGTGTTTGGATTTGTCGAGCGGGCGAGTAGCTTCCCCACCAGTGCATTCAATGTACTGATAATCCATCAGTTTGTATGCAGGGTGCGGGAGTACCTCGTTCGGTGCGGACGCCTCCTTCGTGCATGCTAAGGCCAGGAGTTCCCTCTGAAGCCTTGCAACGGTGTTTGGGACTGAAGCACATAAACAAGACATAATGTTGGAACATAGCCCGAACTCGCCTGTACAATTATTCCACAGTTGTAGCCACTTGGCACGCTTTTACTGTTTCAGATAGAGAGGCTTGAGCGACTTGTAATCTCGGCTATACGTCGCCTGTAACACATGTTCATATCAATAAAAGAGCTTGCTTTACTTCAACTTGTGTTTCAATGCTTCCGCTATATTTGTCGACTCAGTGAACCTGTTACCGATCGCCTATGCGTTCATGACTCCGCTGTACTCGGACAATCTGTGCGACTCTGTAGCTTAGAACTCTTACCGCCAGCCAATGAACCCCGGCCTTGCATGGGCGTGGCTCACGCACGTGCGGCATCACGCCCCGATGGGTCAAGCGATCGTTCCGCGGGAGCGCTAGCGAGGGTGATTCCCGCCTAGCGGATACGGCCGATTGCCTGCGGGAGATCGGGGCGTGACATGTTGGTATCAGAGCCTGGCTTCTACGCCTTTGGACTTCGATTCGATATCTCTGTTTCGAAAGCTCGTTCGTGGGTTATGTGCACGCTCTCTCTCAATGCCTCGATGGGATGTTCCAACAATAAGTCTAAATACTTTCGAAATACGTTTTGATTGATATGATTGCTTGTCTGGTTGTATGTTGCGAGTGGCCTTTGTGCCAACCTGTGCGAACCCTTGAGAGTATCGCTAGTAGCTTGTACGAGATTTAACTAACTCTAAGTTTGGTTGAATGTATCTATTCGAGGGACGCCTTGAACTAGTGCACCATCCAAGACTTAAGAAAAGGTGAACTCGAGTGCTGAGACTTCGCTATCACTAAGCTGGTTGATGTGCTCACACTAGAAATGCATGTCGAAGGTGCGCACAATCCAGTCTAAGCGATATGCTGATTTCGACGCTTGTGCAAGTGAATATCCAAATGAACAAGTACAACGACTTGTCTAGGATTGCCTCAACCCTAAATTTTGCTTGTCCTCAGTAAGTCTCGAGGACGAGACTTTTTCTGAGTTGGGTAGGATGTAACACCCCGTTCCGCTCAAGCGGACTGCCGTCTCAAACGGCAATAGTGTAACTGTCCCGACCCGCCTTGCCTCAAACAAGAAGCAAAAGATATCCAGACTTGTCCCTACAGGAATCCGGCTTGGACTTTCAGAGGCCCGCTCAGGCGTATCGCTCTACCGAGGCGAATTATCGCTAAGATGGGTGGCTACGGTGAACTTGTCTTTGCTTAGCCAGCACACATAAAAATCTGGAATATTCATGCTAGTCGCTAGGTGATTCACCCCCTGCATGCTAATAAATCCAACACACCTAGCTAAGGGAATAATCCTAACTTGTATTGCTATGCTAGAACATGGAAAATGAAATACTGCTTATATTCAGACCCTCGCATGCTACGTCCCTTAACGGTTTCAACTCTCGACTTACCTTCGGGTTCGAGCAACGTGTTTACTTATGTTCCTTAGAAACGCATGCTTGTCTGCTTGAATGATGCCTTGTTTTCATCCAAACCCCAGAAGACTACTAAGTAGTCATTCCGTGCATGATTGTACCTGCAAGTATCCAAGACCGTTGGGTCACCAAGCAGCCCCGAGCCAGGGGAATACATCAAGGCAAGTTACTGTACAGAATCATGATTCAAGTATCCCGCGTACTCGTGTTTTTGTGTGCACTCGTGTTCTCTTATTCTAGTGCACTCTTGTTCTCGTGTATTCCGTAATAATTAAAAGACCCAACGATTGCATGTCGCGGACAACTCGGAAACGAGGTATAGTTCCACGGACGGTCACCGGGGCACTGGGACCGATCCGATCCGGATGAAACTCACGTTATTGTACAGTCCATTGTGCTGGACGAGATGGCATGCAGCGCTCCTTGTTCTTTTGCTGCATACCATTCTCTCCAGTGACTGAACCGTATTGTATAGTCCATTGTGCTGGACGGAATGGCATGTAGCGCCCCTTGTACTTTTGCTGCATACCATTACCGCTAGTGACTATTGTCCTTTATGGCTATGCCAGCGACTCTTGTTCATATAGATAAGTCATCCTCGCTTAGCGGCTATCCGCGTGCGAGTCATTCCATCGCATCAACTAAACACCTGAATGATCATGTTAAAATGACCCTTGTGTTTGCATATGCTATGACCCTGAATGCTTATACATGCCCGTGCGTGAATTAACATGTTTGCCTCAATGTTTGCCTTGGACAGGGAAGGAGATGGTAAGTTGGTAAGTCTCGCCGTGTTTCCTCAAACATCGCACGGTGCACTGCCCGACACGATAAGCTATTCAAATCTTGCATGAACTGATCCTAAGGCAACTAGAAAGACAACTTAATAGTTGTGCACAGAACCTGTATTACGTGTTTGGATTTGTTGAGCGGGCGAGTAGCTTCCCCACCAGTGCATTCAATGTACTGATAATCCACCAGTTTGTATGCAGGGTGCGGGAGTACCTCGTTCGGTGCGGACGCCTCCTTCGTGCGTGCTAAGGCCAGGAGTTCCCTCTGAAGCCTTGCAACGGTACGTCCGGGACTGAAGCACATATACAAGACATAATGTTGGAACATAGCCCAAACTCGCCTGTACAATTATTCCACAGTTGTAGCCACTTGGCACGCTTTTACTGTTTCAGAGATAGAGGCTTGAGCGACTTATAATCTCGGCTATACGCCGCCTGTAACACATGTTCATATCAATAAAAGAGCTTGCTTTACTTCAACTTGTGTTTCAATGCTTCCGCTATATTTGTCGACTCAGTGAACCTGTTACCGATCGCCTATGCGTTCATGACTCCGCTGTACTCGGACAATCTGTGCGACTCTGTGGCTTAGAACTCTTACCGCCAGCCAATGAACCCCGGCCTTGTACGGGCGTGGGTCACGCATGTGCGGCATCACGCCCGGATGGGTCAAGCGATCATTCCGCGGGAGCGCTGGCGAGGGTGATTTCCGCCTAGCGGGAACGGCCGATTGCTTGCGGGAGATCGGGGCGTGACACAAGGGAGCGAGATGGTGATAGAAAAAGAATACTACTACTGCTACTCGCGTCATCTATTAGCATCGCGTGTATGCCATCTGGGTAAAATATCACTATATCCTCATAACTGCTAAACCAACACCTATATAATTCTACGTCTACTATGCACCTAAGATCTCGTGTCATAAAGGGGGTCTTGAGTATGCAATGACACATATAACTAAGGTCGTACCTGTATCTATGGCTTCCTGTGGCCGCGCTATCTTGTTTGTCATCATGAGTGCTTGGCCTAGGGGGTATATCTAGTACTATTCGTGTATCAAACTTATACTAAGCACGAACGTTCGTCTTTCCGAAATAGGGAAAGACGAAAAACAACAATAAAGAGTTCAAGGAGGAGGTGATATAATACAAGTACGAGATTCGAAGGGATTAAAGAATTTTGAAAGGTAGTATCATGACCCGCACCCGGTGTAAGGGTACTAGTCGGAAACAACGCCCAGCCTACGCCGCAGAATCGGTGGTAGAACGCTGTCTAGATAATCTATCTAATATAATGAACCACCAATAATGATAGTATACTCAATCACAGAACTAAGATAGAAATGAGCACGAATCAGATAAAGAATAGAATAGTACAACTCATGAGTTTAAAATAATACATCAATGAGTCTGAAGAAGTAACAAAATAAGCTGGAGACAAATTCAGTACAAAGAATACTACGAGGCTACAACTCCTGGGTCAACTGTCTCAGTTGGGATAAGTCCTTCTTGAGCCAGGGTCTCAGAATCTAAACCCACAATATCCTGGGGTCCATAATAGGTAGGGTACCACTCCTCAGTGTCATCTGGAAAAATATATTCAGTCAGGAAAGGAGCAGAGTACATCTCTAACAACAGTTCTAATTAATGATAAAAACTATGTAACAGTAAATAGCGATAGATAAACAAGATGCACAATAGATATAAGAGATATATGTACAATAAGGAAATACTGAAAATAAATACAATAATGAAAAATATGCCAATGGAACAATAATACTAATGACTAAGTGTGTGAGTACTAGCTTAACATGTGATCGGCTTGGGCAAGATGCAATGCGGCCTGGCTAATCATACGTGCGGTGCATGATCAACACTATTCTGTAATCTGTACTTTATTCAATAGGGATATTGATCACATATCTATACTAATACTCCCCACCCCCGACTGGTATAATAGATCCAACCACGGTATGCTATGGCACGAGATTCCCCAAGAAGATAGCTAATCTTCCCGAGAATCAGTGTCTGTACATGTACAAGATAACCAATGAAACAATACTTGCACCATATACACCATATACCAAGGAATAACATCTCATGACGAGATCCAAATATACCAATCCGTGTAACCATAGTGTCAAGAGAAACATGGATATCTACACTATATACAGTGAACATAGAGGATATCATAAATAAGAAACTATCAGAGAATGTACTCACCTGAAGTCCAATGAAAAGTCTCACAGATGTCTGACTCGGTGCCTCGAAGACCTAGATATGGAATACGACATCAATACAAGGTCCCGAAAAGAGAACAAGTTAAACTAGTCAACTTCTAGGTCAATAAGTCAATTCTAAGTCAAAAGTCAACTATGGTAAACTCTAAAGTCAACTAAAGTCAACTATGGTCAAACCAAGGTCAATCATCTATTTCCTGGTTGCACACGTCTAGCACCAAAATCTTGGATCAAAATACTAAGATCTAAGTCATAAGACTACATCCTTAAATATTAGGATACCGTATCTTCGGATACGTGAATCCAAGGTAAATCCTCACAATACCTATATATCAATCAATAAAGTGTATAATATAGAATATTAAATACAACAATTAGGAATCATGGTTTTGAACCATTTGGTACCCACACAAAGTAATGCTCAAGATACATAGATATAGTATTTACCCTTATACCTAACATAATATATATAAACTAATATATTATACATTTAAAATAATAACAATACTAGTATTATATCTCACCACAAATACATTTATATATACATATATTTATATAATTATCATATATAAAATATAAATTAAAACTGCCTAACTGTCACTGAAAATAGTGTGTTAAAACACTAATTTTCAATAAACAGGCCCTATAGTGACAGTTCTAACTGTCACTGCAAAACTGTCGCCAAACTGCTGTATAATAACCCACTGTCACTTAATTGGTGACAGTTAACAACTGTCACAGAAAATCGTCACTAAAGCTGTTCAAATCCCGCCCGCTGTTGTGTATTTAATGACAGAATTCTATCATTAATAGCTATAGCGGCTGCTGCTGCTCACGGTTTATTAATGTTAGAATCTGTCATTAATAGCTGCTGTCGCCAAAACAAATAATATATATAAATATATATATATATATAAATATATAAATATATAAATATATAAATCAATATATATATATATATATATATATATATATATATATATATAAAACAATTAAATAAATAAATACTTATATATACATAATCCTATACATATAAATAAATATTAAAAGCTACAATACACATTCCATGTACTAATGTACATATTTTAACATGGCTAAAAGCACACATAAAAATATATTCATTAATATACAATTAAATTATATAATAATTATAATTAATATAATTACTCATTTAAACACATAAATATATTTAATAAAACATTTATATATAATTTATTTTATTAACATAAATTGTAACATATATAAATGCATGTAAAGAAAGCTACATATATATTTATATATTATATTAGTACACATAAAAAATACATAGATCTATGCTACAATAAATATCATAATAATTAAATTAAAATAAATATATAACATTTATATATATTTACTAATTATAATTCAAGAATTAAAGCATAAATAATTAGATCTATACATAAACACACAAAATGGAGAGTATCACACCGTATCCCACTAGATCTAGGATACGCATGCGACACAAGTCCAACACACAACCAATTGTACCCCGAAGGACACAAACAAGTTACAAATAATATTTATGAACAAATCAAAGTGTCAAATGTAGATCTATGTGTCCGTGTCAAAATACGACATGTACAAAGTCCCGTGTCGGAGGAAAAATCCCCAAAATGACACGTTTCACCAAATTGTTGGGATATGACCTACACGTACCCAATTGTGGACACGATACTAGCCCCAAACTCATAAGCATATGTCCAATTGATCTATAGGATCAATTGACACACACAACAAAATATCAATTCGGAATTCCCACAAAATTGACACAAAAAGCACCACAACTTTCTCCATGGGTCTCCTATGAACACAAAACCAAGTCCTATGGGTAGTACATACATATGGGTTGATTTTACATGATTAAATCTCAAATTTAGAAACTATTTTAAGACAAAAAACTGAATTATACCTATTGGGAGATGGATTCCCAATAAAACCTCCAATTGAGATGAAATTGCTTCTAAATTGTAGATCCTTGCTCCTCTTTGTAGATCCTTGCTTCTTTCTTCTAGATCCTTGCTTCTCAACTTTCTAATGGTGAATTGGAAAGAATTTGGAATGAATTTGGTGAGGAATTGGAATGGGAATGAAAGGAATTTGGTAGTGGAAAATTCTAGATCTAGATTTGGAATAAAAATGAGAGGAGAGAGAATTCCCCCCCCTCTATTATAGGTCAGCCCTTACCCCTTCCCCAAGCAATTATAAAATGTCCAATATACCCCTTGGGGCCTCTCATAAAGAAATAATTAAGGGAGGAAGCTTCTAGTCTAATAATTTAATTAATTTTAATCCATCTCCTTAACAATGGACTTTCTAAATGGGCATAGTCTAACTAATTAATTCATGTTGGTCCATGGGTCCAAACTAAACTAGTTGGGTCCACTAATACAAGTCCAAAATAATTAAATAACATCTAATAATAATTAAATAATATAACACATAATAATTTATCATGCACAATAATTAATTAAATAGGAAAAGACTAAAATATTCTTTCCTAGAAAATGTGGTAGTGACAAGTCTACCCTCCTTAAAATAATTTCGTCCTCAAAATTTAAAGATGAAAACTACCCCCAGAAAATCACAAACAGAACTAAAGAATCACAACTAACTATGAAAGAACATAACAATGAACAGAACATAACTAAGAAATAACATACCTCAAGGTACAAATAAATATGGATAACGCTCTCGCATGTCATCCTCTCTCTCCCAGGTAGACTTCCCCGGAGAGTGATGCCTCCATGCGACGCGCACCAAAGGAATAGTCTGGTTCCTCAGCACATTCTCTCTCCGATCCAGAATCTCAACTGGCTGCTCTGGATAGCTAAGAGTAGGGCCCACCTCTATCTTCGAGTGATCTAATACATGACTAGGATCTGCCACATATCGTCTCAACTGCGATACATGAAATACGTTGTGCACTCCCTCCAATGCAGGTGGCAAGTCTAGTCTATAAGCAACTACACCGACCCTCTCTAGAATAGTGAAAGGTCCGATGAATCGCGGACTAAGCTTTCCGCCTCCACCGAAGCGAATTATGCCTCGTGTCGGAGAAATCCTCAGAAACACCAAACTACCCACCTAGAACAAAATACCATCTTAAGAAATTAATCTATAACAAACAAGAACAAGCACAAATAAAATCTAAACTATACCTCAAACTCCAAAGGTCTCCGATGGCTATCGGCCCAATGCCGCTGTCTGTCCTGCGCCATTCGAAGTCTGTCTCTGATCAACTGAACCTTCTCTGCTGCATCCACAACCATCTCTGGCCCAAGCAAAACTCTCTCTCCAACATCGTCCCAAGACAAAGGAGTACGACACCTCCGACCATATAGAGCTTTAAAAGGTGACATCTCTATACTGGCCTGGTAACTGTTGTTGTAAGCAAACTCTACTAAATGGAGATGGTCCTCCCAAGAACCCCCAAAATCTAGTACACAAGTACGCAACATATCCTCAAGAGTCTGGATAGTCCTCTCTGACTGCCCATCTGTTTGGGGATGATATGCAGTACTGAACTTGAGCTGAGTGCCCAAACTCTCCTGCAAACTCCTCCAAAAATGAGAAGTAAAACGACTATCCCGATCTGAGACTATGCTGACGAAAACTCCATGTATCCTAACGATCTGCCTCACATACATCTCTGCCAGCTTCTCCGTAGACAAACCCACCTTGAAAGGCAAGAAATGGGCCGACTTGGTCAACCTATCAACAATGACCCAAATCGCGTCTTTCCCTCCTGGAGATCGTGGAAGTCCGGACACAAAATCTATAGTAATGTGTTCCCACTTCCACTCTGGAATGGGTAATGGCTGAAGTAAACCTCCTGGCCTCTGCCTCTCGGCTTTCACCTGCTGGCACACTAAGCATTTGGATACAAACTGTGCCACTTCCCTCTTCATGCCATACCACCACACACTCTCTCGCATATCCCGATACATCTTGTTAGCACCTGGATACATGGAATACTGAGAGCGATACGCTTCCTACAACACCTCCTCTCGCAACTCCCCACTAGGCACACACAATCTATCTCCATGCCTCAAAGATCCATCCTCTGCAATAGTGAAATCATCCTCCAATCCTGCTCTCACCTGAGCTCTGATACTCCTCAGAGATACATCATCATACTGTGCTACCTTGATCCTGTCCATCAAATATGAGTGTATTTGCAATCCCTACATCTGCATAGCACACCCAGGAACAATCACCTCAATGCCTAAGCTCTCCAAGTCCTCCAACAAATATCGATCCTGCGTCAAGAACATAGCTACCGGATACCTGCTCAAAGCATCGGCAACTACATTGGCTTTTCCAGGATGATATTGCAAAGAGATATCAAAATCCTTCATCAGTTCCAACCACCGACGCTGCCTCATGTTCAACTCCTTCTGCGTGAAAACGTACTTCAAGCTTTTGTGGTCTGTGAAGATCTCCACACGCTCTCTGTACAAATAATGTTTCCACAACTTCAGAGCGAAGATGACTGCTGCCAACTCCAAATCATGGGTAGGATAGTTCTTTTCATGAGGACACAATTACCTGGATGCATAGGCAATCACTTTCCCATGCTGCTGAAGAACACAACCTAAACCCTTTCCCGATGCATCACTATAAATAGTGAAACCTCCGGACCCTGATGGCAACGTCAAAATAAGAGCAGACGTCAACCTCTTCTTCAACTCCTCAAAAGCAACCTGGCAATCCTCCGTCCAAACAAACTCCACATCCTTTCTTGTGAGTCTGGTCATCGGCTCGGCAATCCTCAAAAAATCTTGCACAAACTTCCTGTAATAGCCTGCCAATCCCAAGAAACTCCTGATCTCTGCTATCGAACTCAGAGTCTTCCAAGATTTCACTACTGAAATCTTCTTCGGATCTACTGAAATACCATCACCAGTCACAACATGCCCCAAGAAATCCACCTTGTCCAAGAAAACTAGCACTTGGACAACTTCCCATACAGCTTCTCCTTCCTCAGTACATCCAACACAATCCTCAAATGCTCCTCATGCTCCTCCGGTGTCCTCAAGTATATGAGTATGTCATCGATGAACACCACCACGAACTTGTCAAGGTACTGGTGGAACACCTTGTTCATCAAGTTCATAAATATCGTCGGTGCATTAGTCAAACCAAACGGCATCACCATAAACTTGTACTGACCATACCGAGTTCTAAAAGCAGTCTTCGGTATGTCCTCCGGCTTCACCTTCACCTGATGGTAGCCTGATCTCAAATCTATCTTAGAAAATACCTTGGCACCACCCAACTGATCAAACAGATCATCAATCCGTGGTAAATGATACTTATTCTTGATAGTGAGATTATTCAAAGCCCTGTAATCAATGCACATGCGCACCGATCAATCCTTCTTTGGTACAAACAATACCGGGGCTCCCCATGGTGAAGAACTCGATCTGATAAACCCCTTATCCTGTAATTCGTCTACCTGCTTCTTCAACTCGACCAGCTCGCTGTTGTTTACTCTATAGACATGCTGCGAAATTGGTTCTGCACTTGGCACCAAGTCTATAGAAAATTCAATATCTCGATCTGGCGACAATCCTGGTAATTCCTCAGGAAATACATCCAAGAACTCTGCTATCAACAAATGTGGCAAATCCTTGTCTTCCACCATAGCTCAACAAATAATGCCTTCGCCTTGCTCTGCAGCTCCTCTAGCAAACTCGAACTCTGGCTCTCCTGGCGGACCAAACAAAACTCTACCTCCTCTACAATCTATGCTAGCACGGTGCCTACTCAACCAATCCATCCCGAGTACAATATCGTAGCTCGGAAGTGGCATTACAAGTAGACACGCACTCAACTCCCGGCCTCCCAAAGTAACTCTCCGGTCCTTGCAAATATCATTAACCAGGATAATGCCTCCCCCGGTCATGATCTTGCAAGTCCTAAGCAAAGACTCAGCTACCAAACCATGCTTTAGAGCAAAAGAAACAGATACAAAACTATGGGAAGCACCACTATCAAACAAAGCTAAAGCTGGAATGGAATCAAGAAGAATAGAACCTGCGATGACATCTCCGGTGGGTTCCTCCTCTTCGACGGTCATAGCAAACGCTCGTCCCTGTGGAGCACCTCCCTGTTGCTGATGCTGGACAAAACGCTGCTGCTGCGTCGGAAGCGGTCCCCTCGGCTGTGCTACAGATGGTCTCGTCTGTGCCCTCGGAGCTGGAGCTGCTCCCTGAACTGCACGGCGATGACACTCCCTCGATTGATGCCCTTCAGTACCACAATACAAACAAACTCCTAGCCTCCTCCTGCAAACTTCCCAGATGTGGCCGGACTTCTTGCAGTAGTTGCATGGAGCTTGCAATAACTGTCTCTGCTGCTGAGGTGCCTGGTGAAAAGGCGCTCTAGCTGGAGTCTGGTTCTGCTATGGCTGCTGGAAAGGTCTGGACTGGAAATGAGGACGTTTGGCAGATATTGCACTGCCGTTGGCCCCCAGAAAAGAATCACGGTCTCTCTTGGTCTTCAAACCCAAATCCCGCTCAACCTTGCATGCCTCCGCAAGTATCTCCGAGTATGTCTCATAAAAAGACGGAATGAGAATCAATATGGCACAAGATGTAAGATATTCAAGGAAAGGACAGTTTAAGAGATCAAGAATCAATATCAAAGGAGAATAGTTGAATCAAAAGAATTTTTCTAGATGTGATTGAGTATCTCAACCTATATCCTATATCCTATCGCAGGCTCGCAGTAGTACAACTAAGTTGTCGCACTACCACGACATCACATACTTTGTGAAGCTTGACCTGCAAGGGCCACCACCAAAAATGTGTCATGACCCGCACCCGGTGTAAGGGTACAAGTCGGAAACAACGCCCAGCCTACGCCGCAGAATCGACGGTAGAACGCTGCCTAGATAATCTATCTAATATAATGAACCACCAATAATGATAGTATACTCAATCACAGAACTAAGATAGAAATGAGCACGAATCAGATAAAGAATAGAATAGTCACAATACAACTCATTAGTCTAAAATAATACATCAATGAGTCTGAAGAAGTAACAAAATAAGCTGGAGACAAATCCAGAACAAAGAATACTACGAGGCTAAAACTCCTGGGTCAACTGTCTCAGTTGGGATAAGTCCCTCTTGAGCCACCATCTCAGAATCTAAACCCACAATATCTTGGGGTCCATAATAGGTAGGGTACCACTCCTCAGTGTCATCTGGAAAAATATATCCAGTCAGGAAAGGAGCAGAGTACATCTCTAACAGCAGTTCTAATTAATGATAAAAACTATGTAACAGTAAATAGCGGTGGATAAACAAGATGCACAATAGATATAAGAGATATATGTACAATAAAGAAATACTGGAAATAAATACAATAATGAAAAATATGCCAATGGAACAATAATACTAATGACTAAGTGTGTGAGTACTAGCTTAATATGTGATCGGCTTGGACAAGATACAATGCGGCCTGGCTAATCATACGTGCGGTGCATGATCAACACTATTCTATAATCTGTACTTTATTCAATAGGGATATTGATCACATATCTATACTAATACTCTCCACCCCGACTGGTATAATAGATCCAACTACGGTATGCTATGGCACGAGATTCCCCAATAAGATAGCTAGTCTTCCCGAGAATCGGTGTCTGTACATGTACAAGATAACCAATAAAACAATATTTGCACCATATACACCATATACCAAGGAATAACATCTCATGACGAGATCCGGATATACCCATCCGTGTAACCATAGTGTCAAGAGAAACATGGATATCTATACTATATACAGTGAACATAGAGGATATCATAAATGAGAAACTATCAGAGAATGTACTCACCTGAAGTCCAATAAAAAGTCTCACAGATGTTTGACTCGGTGCCTCGAAGACCTAGATATGGAATACGACATCAATATAAGGTCCCGAAAAGAGAACAAGTTAAACTAGTCAACGTCTGGGTCAATAAGTCAATTCTAAGTCAAAAGTCAACTATGGTCAACTCTAAAGTCAACTAAAGTCAACTATGGTCAAACCAAGGTCAATCATCTATTTCTAGGTTGCACAAGTCTAGCACCAAAATCTTGGATCAAAATACTAAGATCTAAGTCATAAGACTACATCCTTAAATATTAGGATACCGTATCTTCGGATACGTGAATCCAAGGTAAATCCTCACAATACCTATATATCAATCAATAAAATATATAATATAGAATATTAAATACAACAATTAGGAATCATGGTTTTGAACCATTTGGTACCCACACAAAGTAATGCTCAAGATACATAGATATAGTATTTACCCTTATACCTAACATAATATATATAAACTAATATATTATACAATTAAAATAATAACAATACTAGTATTATATCTCACCACAAATACATTTATATATACATATATATATAATTATCATATATAAAATATAAATTAAAACTGCCTAACTGTCACTGAAAATAGTGTGTTAAAACACTGATTTTCAATAAACAGGCCCTATAGTGACAGTTCTAACTGTCACTGCAAAACTGTCGCCAAACTGCTGTATAATAACCCACTGTCACTTAATTGGTGACAGTTAACAACTGTCACAGAAAACTATCACTAAAGCTGTTCAAATCCTGCCCGCTGCTGTGTATTTAATAACAGAATTCTGTCATTAATAGCTACAACGGCTGCTGCTCCTCACGGTTTATTAATGACAGAATCTGTCATTAATAGCTGTTGTCGTCAAAACAAATAATATATATAAATATATGTATATAAATATATAAATATATAAATCAATATATATATATATATATATATATATATAAAATAATTAAATAAATAAATACTTATATATACATAATCCTATACATATAAATAAATATTAAAAGCTACAATACACATTCCATGTACTAATGTACATATTTTAACATGGCTAAAAGCACACATAAAAATATATTCATTAATATACAATTAAATTATATAATAATTATAATTAATATAATTACTTATTTAAACACATAAATATATTTAATAAAATATTTATATATAATTTATTTTATTAACATAAATTGTAACATATATAAATGCATGTAAAGAAAGCTACATATATATTTATACATTATATTAGTCTACATAAAAAATACATAGATCTATGCTACAATAAATATCATAATAATTACCCTAAAATATATATATAACATCTATATATATTTACTAATTATAATTCAAGAATTAAAGCATAAATAATTAGATCTATACATAAACACACAAAATGGAGAGTATCACACCGTATCCCACTAGATCTAGGATACGCATGCGACACGAGTCCACCCCACAACCAATTGCACCCCGAAGGACACAAACAAGTTATAAATAATATTTATGAACAAATCAAAGTGTCAAATGTAGATCTATGTGTCCGTGTCAAAATACGACATGTACAAAGTCCCGTATCGGAGGAAAAACTCCCAAAACGACACGTATCACCAAATTGTTGGGATACGACCTACACGTACCCAATTGTGGACACGACACTAGCCCCAAACTCATAAGCACATGCCCAATTGATCTATAGGATCAATTGACACACACAACAAAATGTCAATTCAGAATTCCCATAAAATTGACACAAAAAGCACCATAACTTTCTCCATGGGTCTCCTATGAACACAAAACCAAGTTCTATGGGTAGTACATACATATGGGTTGATTTTACATGATTAAATCTCAGATTTAGAAGCTATTTTAAGGCAAAAAACTGAATTATACCTATTGGGAGATGGATTCCCAATGAAACCTCCAATTTAGATGAAATTGCTTCCAAATTGTAGATCCTTGCTCCTCTTTGTAGATCCTTGCTTCCTCCTTCTAGATCCTTGCTTCTCAACTTTCTAATGGTGAATTGGGAAGAATTTGAAATAAATTTGGTGGGGAATTGGAATGGGAATGAAAGGAATTTGGTAGTGGGAAATTCTAGATCAAGATTTGGAATAAAAATGAGAGGAGAGAGAATTTTCCCCCCCTCTATTATAGGCCGGCCCTTACCCCTTCTCCAAGCAATTATAAAATGTCCAATATACCCCTTGGGGCCTCTCATGAAGAAATAATTAAGGGAGAAAGCTTCTAGTCTAATAATTTAATTAATTTTAATCCATCTCCTTAACAATGGGCTTTCTAAATGGGCCCAGTCTAACTAATTAATTCATGTTGGTCCATGGGTCCAAATTAAACTAGTTGGGTCCACTAATACAAGTCCAAAATAATTAAATAACATCTAACAATAATTAAATAATACAACAAATAATTATTTACCATGCACAATAATTAATTAAATAAGAAAAGACTAAAATATCCTTTCCTAGAAAATGTGGTAGTGACAGGGAGTTGCCAAGGCAGTTGTGGATTGAAATATTATTTTGGTAAATTTCTATATGTATGTTCATATCAGAACAGTTATGTACCTGACATGATATGCTCTGACCCGTCTAGAGGGCAAATATATTCGTCTAACAAGTTGAGTCAACTATATTTCAATCCACTTAAAGTAGTGATACAAAGAGCGAACCAAGTGCACTACGGTTGATCAGACCATAATACACCGATTCTGAATTAGACAATGTATTAGTGTGGGCCCCCAATAATACATATGTCATGAACAAGCTTAATAAAAGAATAAGCTTGCAAAACTAGGCTATAATAGCAGCATAAGTCGAGGTAGTAAAAATATAAGTATGCTTGATTATGATGGAGGAATGTACTGAATAATCTAAGTTCACTAAGAAGATTGGTGTTGTGCCTCTACAATTGTCATACTAATTTCTTGTCTAAGTCTAAAGTCAACCAAATGGGTGTATGGGCCTCTAAGTTCTACAGTCCAGAATAACACTAAAGTTCTATAGTCTGGATAAACACTATCTTTTTATGCAAGTCTATAGTTGGTGTCATTCAATTATACTTTATTAATGAGTCAATAGGACTATGTGTTACTAGGTTATGAGGTATACTATCCAACTTACAATAATTTAACTAATAGTATTATTAAATAATAGAGTGTATATACCTGGTATAAGGCACCTTCCTACCCCTATCAAGCACGAAAGAAAAGATAAGATTGACGTTGTGAAAGGATCAAGCAAGATGCAATGCAAGCAATCAAATGAGAATGCGAAATAAAATCAAGGACGGTGATTAAATAAGTGGAAGAGATCCTATATTCTAATTCTATGCGCAGGCTTGCTCGGTACAGTAACGTAACCGAGACAATATGCTCTCGACCTGCATGGGCAACCACAAAAATATGTCACGCCCCAGTCCCAAAATACGTTGGACTAGGAACACGTAAGCATGCCAGCCATATGGATATGGAAACTCCAATATATGGAAACCAAAATCCATACGTATGCTGTAATATGAATATCAATCCATAAATGGTATAAACATATGTCACAAGTCACAGGGTATAATCTAAATCTCATCCACAGAAAATTAATATAAATAAATAACCAGTATCTATGAAACTAGATCTCAATATAAGTATCTAAGGATGATAGTTGGATGGAAACAAATCTACTACCAACTCGAAAAAAAAGGTGCAACACAATAAACACAATATAAGAATACCAGCTAACGACCACGGGCTCGAAGAGAAGACATCCACGAAACATATATAACCATCCAAATCTGCGCTCCTGCAAATACTCAAGAACCGATACACCTGGAAGGGGACCAGGTCCTCAGAGGGACGTAACAAGATACAGAACAACAAGCCAATTTGAATACAGTAAACATGCATAATAGGTAGAAAATATGTAAGTACGCTGTACAAGACAATCTATATGAATGCAAATGAGGACAATTTTTCGACGTATGGGCAAGGGTAGGCTACTCGATCTAAATCTCATACTCACACACTCGTCAGTGTACATCATCAGCCGACATACCTCGGGGGTAGCGACCCTCGGACTCCATCAATCGACATACCTCGGGGGTAGCGACCATCGGACACGACCACCATAGTGCATGCTAGTTACTATGATTTACCAGAGTGGTTAAAACCCATACGCCTAATGATTGTCCTCTCATGATACTAGGTGCCATGTGTGTGTCAACATATCTAATACATAGTAATGACTGAAGAAAAACTACACATGCAAGAACTATACAGAAATATAATAAATATACAAAAATATACTAAGCATGTAAAATACTGTAAGCAATTTGGCAAGGTATCTTGCCTGGTCTGAAAAGGATGAAGTCCCAACTCAAGGCGTCGTCCGATCTACCCATCACATAAATTAAACAAGTTAGGTTACAAAAGTGGGTAAATAGGTTCCTCCATTTAATCTATTTTAATCTGAATAAAATAACCTAAAATAGTATTTTAATCTTATTATAATCTGATTTTATTGTTAAACCCTAATTTTGGTCCAAAGAAAGTCAACTTTACGAATTTGTGATCCATGACACGCAAATCGAGGTAATCTGTCGACCAAAAAGTCAACCAACTCAAATCTTGGATTTGTGTATGGAATCCTATAGATTTCAATACTACATGAACACCATATTCGACGATTTCATAAAGTCATAAGTCGGTAAAGAGTTATGTCCACTAGGGCGCACAGATGATAGTTTTTGGTAGTTTTCTATTTACGTCTATGTTGCACAAACTTTACAGTAGAATAAACTTATATTTTAAATTTTGGAAAAATACTTTTTTGGAAGTTTATCATGTCAGCTTTCCGAAACTTCAAACGGTTCATAATTCTGAGTTCGGGATCTCCCGAAATCTCGAAAATACAAAAACGCATCTGATTTCTAACAACTGGCACTTCTAGAATTTTCTGGAAAAATAGGTTCTGAAATTATTAAAATAATTTATATATTCAGAAAATTAACCTTGATATAATTATAACAAAAAAAACTGGAGTGCGTTTGGAGTCCGGAGCTAGGAGATATCGTCTTTTTAAGTCGTCATAGCTACTAGAAAATGAGGCTGAATTTATGACGAATTTTTGACTCTTTTTGGACGAAAAAGAGGTGAATTTGGGAAAAAAAAAAATGAAGGATGAGGTATTTATAATGGTGGAGACTATTTAATTGAATACGACTAGGATTGGCTAATTTGGATAAGATTATGATGAATTTAAATAATGATAGGATATGCATGAAGTTGCTTTCCTAGTAGGCTCAGGATTTGAATTAATTTAAAATAGAGTTTAAGTTTATCTCAATAATTTATAATCTTAAATATAATTAAAGATAATACAAATAATTTATAAAATCTTATTAATATCTATTAACACTAAATTAGCATCTATCTAATATTAAGACTCTATATATCCAAATAAATCCTAAAAAATTTTAAAAATCTAAATAAATTTTTTAAAATTCTAAATAAATTACAGAAAAATATAATTAAATATTTTAAACTAAAATAAATATTTGGTAGGAACAACATGTAAGTATGGTCGTATAGTAAATCATAGAAGTCCTAGAAATTTATGTTTTCTAAGTTTTAATTACCAAAAATTCTAGAAAAATCTCCAAAAATCTAAAATAACCTAAAATAATTCTAAATAAATATTTATATAAGTAAATATATCAAGAAATTTATTTTCTAATTAACTAAAAGAATACTCTAAAGAAATTTAATATCTATAATAAATATAATAATATAAAATACACACAAAATATCTATTTTTGGTGAGGGGGTTTACAATTAATTCTGAAATTATTATTTATTTAGTGAAAAATACTTAACAGTTGCTTTTATATGTACAGAGTTTCGTTGCGCGTCGACTAGGAGTTATAGCAACTTGACAACTAGTTTATGCATGCAAGGTTGCAAACTTGCATAGAAAATTATTTAATATATAAAATATATTAATTAACATTTTGAAAATTATTATTTAATTTTTGAAAATTTATATTTTAATAATAAAATAATAACATATATCAAAACTAGGTTATTATGGTTACCACATTGCCACGTATTGGTTTCGTGTCATCAAAGAGTAGTTTTGCATATAAAATTAGGAATTCTAATACATGGGGGTTTCCTTATTTGTCCTCTAACATATTTATGAGTTCTCACCAGGATTTTTACATGAAAAAAAAAATTATTTATAAGAAATTACAAAACTTACTTGATCGTGATTACGTCAGATCTTCTTCTTGCAACACGGACCTTTTGGAGCGTCAAACGGACACCAAACTCTATGAAACATGAAAGAGATTTTGGGGTCTTCAAATATGATATAAAGCTAGGATTTTTAGGGGTTTTTGCTACTATGGACAGGTCTGAACTTCTCCTGCACCTAGCAGCCAATATTTGGCCTAAAAGGGGGTTCGGTTGGGGTTTTTATGGAGTTCTGTACCGTGGGGAAGGAGAGAGGAAGAGGAAAAGAAGGAGGAGAGGGAGAGTTCGTGAGAAAGAAGAGAGAAGGGTCGGGGGGAGAGAGATTTACGTGAGGGAGAGAAAGTAGGGTCGGCCGATCCTATTAATTAGGTATATATATGTATATTTATATATAGTTTGGTGGTTAGGATTTGTCTTAGTGTTTCCATCCATAGATAGGATTTAAAGAGGCTAAAATATGGTGAGGAGATGCTCTAGAATCTTTAAATTAGATTTTTAAAAATATATTTCAGATTTAAATTGATATGCAACAAGATTGCATATGGGTCTTTTCCAATTTGAAAATATTATATTTATGGACCATCTAATTGATTTGTTCAGATTTTGTGGATATATTTTATTTGTGGGATATGTTATGGAATAGAAAAAAGGTGTGGGGTAGTGTACGTGTTTTATAGGAATTGATTTGAGAGTCCAAGTTGGATATTTGGACTCGGTTAGGTTCAACTAGTCAAATAGTAGAGTTTTTACGGTAACGATGGTTCGTGATGTTTGTCAATAATTTTGGAGCATGGAGGAGATCAAACTTGTAAGACCTCGTAACGCTCAAGTGGACTGCCAATTCAAACGGCAATAGTGCAACTATCCCGACCCGCTTTGCCTCGATCGAGAAGCAAAGGATATCCAGACTTGTCCCTACAGGAATCCGGCTTGGACTTACAGTGGCTCAGTTGACGTATCGCTCTGCCGAGGCGAATCATCGCTAAGGTGGGTGGCTACGGTGAACTTGTCTTTGCTTAGCCAGCACACATAAAATCTGGAATATTCATGCTAGTCGCTAGGTGATTCACCCCCTGCATGCTAATAAATCCAACGCACCTAGCTAAGAGAATAATCCCAACTTGTATTGCTTGCTAGAACATGGAAATGAAATACTACTTATATTCAGACCCTCGCATGCTAAGTCCCTTAACGGTTTCATCTCTCGGCTTACCTTCGGGTCCGAGCAACGTGCCTGCTTATGTTCCTTAGAAACGCATGCTAGTCTGCTTGAATGTTGCCATGTTTTCATCCAAACCCCGGGAGACTACTACGTAGTCGTTCCGTGCCTGAATGAACCTACAAGTATCCGGGACCGTTAGGTCACCAAGGCATCCCCGAACCAGGGGCATGCATCAAGGCAAATAAATACTGTACTGTGATCACATCAAGTTTACCTTTGAACGAGGATCCTGTCCAAGCATGTTCATAATGGAAAATGTGATATTGATTGTATCATGATCGATATGAACATGGAATGGATATGGAATGGAATAGAATAGATATGGAATGAATATGGAATGGAATGGATATAGAATGGATATGGATAACCCTATGGACCCGCATGTCGCGGACAACTTGGTGCATAAGGTTTTGGAGGTTTCGTGGACGGTCGCCGGGGCACTGGGGCCGATCTGATCCGGACGAAACATATGGATTAGTCAATTGGAATTGAGGATGAAGATGGCATGTGGCGGGGCTCGCTACCTGCGTCGCATAGCATCTTCTATCCCGTGACTATAACTCGTCCTTTATGGCTTTGCCAGCGACAATTGTCATATAGATAAGTCATCCTCGCTTAGCGGCTATCCGCGTGCGAGTCATTGCATAGCATCAATGGATAACTTAACACCTGAACGATCATATTATAAGAATAACTTAACACCTGAACGATCATGTTATAAGAATAACTTAACACCTGAACGATCATGTTATAAGAACCCTCGTGTTTGCATTTGCTATGCCTCCTGAATGTTTATACTTACCATGCTTGAATTAATCATGTTTGCCTTGGACAGGGAAGGAGAAATGGTAAGTTGGTAAGTCTCGCCGTGTTTCCTCAAACATCGCACGGCGCACTGCCCGACACGTTTGGCTATTCAATATTTGCATAAAACTGATCCTAAGGCAACTAGAAAGACAACTTAATAGTTGTGCACGAAACCTGTATTACGTGTTTGGATTTGTCGAGCGGGCGAGTAGCTTCCCCACCAGTGCATTCAATGTACTGATAATCCACCAGTTTGTGTGCAGGGTGCGGGAGAACCTCGTTCGGTGCGGATGCCTCCAACGTGCGTGCTAAGACGTGGACATCACTCCGAAGCAACGGTGCGTCCGGAACAGAAGCACATATACAAGACATAATGTTGTGAACATAGCCCAAACTCGCCTGAACATCGCCTCTACAATCATTCCACAATTGTAGCCACTTGACACGCTTTTACTGTTTCAGAGAGAGAGGCTTGAGCGACTTGTAATCTCGGCTATATGCCGCTTGTAATACTTGTTCATATCAATAAAAGAGTTTGCTTTACTTAGACCTGTGTTTCAATGCTTCCGCTATATTTGTCGACTCAGTGAACCTGTTACCGATCGCCTATGCGTTCATGACTCCGCTGCACTCGGATAATCTGTGCGACTCTGTGGCTTAGAACTCTAACTGCCAGCCAATGAATCACGGCCTTGCACGGACGCGGTTCACGCTCGTGCGGCATCACGCCCGGATGGGTCAAGCGATCGTTCCGCGGGAGCGCTGGCGAGGGTGATTCCCGCCTAGCGGGAACGGCCGATTTGCCTGCGGGAGATCGGGGCGTGACAAAATTAATACAAAATTCATGTCCCAGATTTACTAAGTACATTCAAGGTCAATAATGAGAGTTTTATTGAAAGAAAAAATGTTGTACATTGCTCAAAATATTCAAGCCATGACAAAGTATCATATATATATAAAAGGATTTTAGAAATTAATTCTTTAAATATACTTAATTAAATAAAATAATAAAAATAATTTTAAATTATTAAATTATCCCAATTCTAAAATGAGGGGGCATACAATCTACCCACCTTAAAAGAATTACGTCCTCGTAATTTAAGATCTTCAATAAAAAAAAATTCTATCAAAACTCAAGCAATATAGTCATGAAGTCAAATAACTTATGTTATTTAACAAAGTCTTCAAAATTTACTTTATCCTCACGGTTAAAATTTTAAAGTAAATCTTTGAAACTCAAATTTATCTTCAAAATTTAAAATCCAATAAAAAAAATTTTAAAATCAAAACTCTTAAATACAATCTAACATTATTTTCTCAAAATTTAAATCTCATTTATAACAGTCTTTCAAAATTTAATAATTCAATCCTTCAAATTTAATTCCATATCAAACTTAAAAATCAAACCCAATTTTGAAGTTTATAAAAAAAAAATTTAATTTCATCCTTGAAAATTTGTATCTCCTATTGTGGTCATTTCTCACAATCTTCTAATTAAATTTTAAAAATTACATCTTCAAAATTTAACCACTTCAAGATTTAAACTCCTTAAATTTAAATCAAACTAAATTCTCACCTTTTAAATTTATCATTATTCTACTCATTCAAATTTCTTTAAAATTATCAAATTAAATACATAAGATCCCAAGTTCTCAAATTCTCAAACTTGAATTTAATTCCAACATTCAAAATATAATTTGAATCCATATCTTCAAGTCCACTATCTATGATGTTAATCTTCTTAATTTTCTCAAAAGTTAAATTTAATAACCCAATAGTCAAAATTTTAAATCCAATACCAAAAATTATTCTCCAAATTTAAATTCCAAAATTTAAACGTTGTTATATTTAAGCCCTTCAAATTTAAAGAGAAATCAAATCCAGTATATCACGGTCTGACCAAAATTTAAAATTTAATCTTACCATATAATACCTTTAAATTCCATGCTCGAAGTTGTCTCATTTTAAAATTTTAAAATTTAATCCTCAAATAGTCTTCTCCTCAATTCCTCAAATATTTGAATTTTTTTTTCGAATCCATAATACCCAAAACTTAATCAATTTACACTCTACAACATCATTAAACCTAGCAATCATAAAGCTACCCAACAAAATAATTCATATATGGCATATCTAATTCTATCCAACCTTCTAAGATCAAATCAAATTTCAAATTTCATAATCTTTAATACATTATATCATTATCTCTTAAAAATCATAAAATTTAATTTAATTTTATCTATTTTTAAAATTTGATCCAATCACCGACTTTAAAATAATCTCATCTAAAATATTGAATTCCAAAAATTGTTCCATCAAATTTGCTCCTCTCTAATTTTTCTTCTTCTTTATATAATCAATCACAATTTTTGCACCACAAATTCTACCTATCTTCAATTCAACAACTTATCGCAAATCTTCCTCAAATTTGCCAAATATTATTTAACCTCTGACTTTTTCTCAAGGAAATATAAATCTATTTTATCAAACTCTTCTCAAAATTTTAAAAGTTTAAAAATTCAATTATTTGAAAATATTAATTTAAATCAATTTCCTCAAAACTTCATTTACTGACTCATTCTCAATAAATCAAAGTTTAAACCTAATCCTCTATTTTAAATCCAATCATTGCATATTCTTTTGAATAAATTTTAATTCAAATTCTCATTCCCAAAATTTGAATTTAAAATTATTCTCTCGATCTTTTTTTTCCTTTATATTTTTTGTTTTCACATAATACTCAAACAATAAAATAATTATGAAATCTTCAAATTGAGATTCACCAATGCTCCGCCTCATCATATCCTAAAATTCTCAAATTTAGATTACAAGTCAAATCTTATCAAAATCTTCAAATTTAAACCCTATAAAATTTAAATGCTTCAAGATACTTCAAATCTAAATTTAAATCCATCAAATAATCTGTTTTAAATTTAAACACAAATCCAATAATATCATAATTTTCAAAACTTATGGTTTAACAAAATCGTCAATGTTGTCATATCAAATTCTCAACTCTTTATTTAAATTAATGTTTACCCTTAAAATTTAAACTCCACAAATTCATCCAAAAAAATTTAATTTTAAATTTTAAATCCATTACATCATAATCGCCTTAAAATTTTAAATTGAATAAATCTCTAGCTCCTTATCTCATCATTTTTTTCTCAATTCAAAATGAAACACCTTTTTTTTCAAATCACATAGAAGTCTAAACCTCAAAGCACCAAAATTAATAATTCTCATCTACATTAATTGATTAATCTCCAAACCAATTAACTAGTCAAGAAGCCTACACACCTTAGATCAAAACCCAATATTATATCTTAACATAAAATCACTTACATATATCTAAAAGATTTATCTAATAGTAACCCATGACTTCTAACCTAGGCAATTGATATACTCCATATTGGTTTAGGTTCTTACTGCTAATGCCCTTAGTATATTCTATCTATAACATCTAGAAATTATCTACCATAATCTTTCCTACTCTGGTAACCATCTACTTATAAATATTATATCAAACATGTCTTCTTCGTCTTGACAAAAATCTTCTCCTGGAAAAATAACCGCACACGAGTGTCCGTCTCTCCGAGATAGGGAAAGACGAGAATCAATGAATAAGAGTTCAAAGGAAGTATGAATGAATACAATTTATGAGGTTCAAAGAAGATAATAGAAATCAAAGAGAGTTTCAATAGCAATTATGGATTGAGATCCTAATGAACATATCCTAACTGTAGGCTCTCTCGGTACAATAACGTAACTGAGATAATTTAATGAGGACCTATATGGGCCACCACTAAAAATATGTCACGCCCAGTCCCAAAATACGTAGGACGAGGTATACATACACATGCCAGCTATACGAACAAGTGTAGGAATCTAATTTAATGGATCTAACCAGTCGTAGTACGCTGTAAAATATAACTAAGTCACAATATCACAAACAGGTAATAATCTAGTATCATCCACAAATATCAAAGAATAGAAAACTAAAAAAATAGATCAAGTCTCAGAATCCAATACAAATAAAGTCTAATGTAGAACAATTCACAAAAATAAATACACAAGAATACTAAAAGAAAATACAACTATGCAATAATAAAATGGTTCGGGTGCCAGCAAACTAGATAAGGACACCCAAGACACTAAGGAACTATCATCCATGACGATCAAGGAAACTCATGTGGCTCCACCTCAATGTCCTCGTCAGCAAAATCTCTAACTCCGTAGTCCAATGGGTACAAATGCTCGTTCGGACCTGGAAAGGGTGCCAGGTCCTCAGAGGGACATAACAAGTACACAAAAAATTGACATGCATAAAAGTAAAGCAGTAAACAATAAGTAGGTAAATAATCCATTTATGTGAAATGCACTCGAGACATCTCTAGTGGCGCATGAGGGAGAAGAAGAGAATAATCTGTTATCCCACCAGGCGTTTGACAGAACTCAGGGTAAACCATATATAGAAGAAGAAGAATGTTCCATACGCTCATAGTAGATTCTCCCCTCCCAATGTAACATCTGAACCATATATGCGATGCTGACATAATGCAACGACGTTAATAAAATCTAGGAACTAAACTAACACTAACTACTAACCCAAGACGCGAACTCACGTATCAATGGCCAATCGACACACTAGCCCATGCACACACTCACTCAGAAAATATGATAAACCAGTGTCAGGTCAGAAGATAGCACGTACCTTCACAATATAATGGGTAAGTCTGCTACACTAAGATACGTGCACACAACTAGCAAATAAAAACTAGGCATATGTATACTGAACAATACAATAACACAAGGTGTACTTGCCTTCCAAGCCAAGCTGAGAGCACAACAAGTCTGATCCGGAGCTCTCCACAGAAACGTCTCAAACACCTACCAATTAATATTGCACTAATTAGACTCTACTTTTCTAGTTAAATTAGGTTATTATCTAGTTATCAATTCTACGTTGGATGCACATACAAGTAACTACACACCAAAATATTACTAGTCATTAAACATTGCCATAAACCATTTTTAGATCATTAATTATTAAAAACTATTAATTCTGGAATTATTATTTATTTAGTAAAAAATACTGAAACAGTTATTGTTGCATGCACAAAGTTTCGTTGCGCGTCGACTAGGAGTTATAACAACTTGACAACTAGTTTGTTCATGCAAGGTTGCAAAATTACATAGAAAATAATTTCATATATAAAATATATTAATTAGTATTCTAAAAATTATTATTTAATTTTTGGAAATTTATATTTTAATAATAAAATAATAACATCTATCAAAACTAGGTTATTATGGTTACCATATTTTCATGTATTGGTTTCGTATCATCAAATAATAGTTCTGCATATAAAATTAGGGTTTCTCATGCATGAGGTTTTTTTATTTGTCCTCTAACATATTTATGAGTTCTCACCAGGGTTTTTACATGGAAAAAATAATTATTTAAAAGAAATTACAAAACTTACTTGATCTTGATTTCGGCGGAGCTTCTTCTTGCAACACGGACCTTTTGGAGTGCAAAACGGACCCCAAACTCCATGAAACTTGAGAGGAATCTTGGGGTCTTTAAATATGATATAAATATAGGTATTTTAGGGGATTTTGATTTTGTGGAGGAGTCTGAACTGCTGCTGCAACCAGCAGCTAATATTCGGCCTAAAAGGGATTCAGTTGGGGTTTTTATGGAGTTGTGGACCGTGGGAAGGAGAGAGGAAGAGGGAAAGGAGGAGAGAGATATTTCATGAGAAAGAAGATAGAAGGGTCGGGGGGAGAGAGATTTACGTGAGGGAGAGAAAGTAGGGTCGGCCGATCCTATTAATTAGGTATATATATATGCATATTGATATGTAGTTTGTTGGTTAGGATTTATCTTAGTATTTTCATCTATCGATAGGATTTAAAAATGCTAAAATAGGATGAGGGGATACTCTAAAATCTTTAAATTAGATTTTAAAAGATTTATTTCAGATTTAAATTGATATACAACAAGATTGCATAGGGGTCTTTCCTAATTTAAAAATATTGTATTTATGGACTTAATTGATTCGTTCAGATTTTGTGGATATATTTTATATGTGGGATATATTATGGAATAAAAAATGTGTGGGGGTAGTGTACGTGTTTCATAGGAATTGGTTTGGGAGTTCGAGTTGGGTATTTGGGCTCGGTTGGGTTCAACTAGTCAAATAGTAGAGTTTTTACGATAACGATGGTTCGTGATGTTTGTCAATATTTTTGGATCATGGGGGAGATCAAACTAATGCAACACACATGTCCCAGATGTCATGACCCACACCCGGTATAGGGGCATGAGTGCGTGGGTACGTCTAGCCTGCGTCGCAGCATCGGCGGTAGAACGTTATCTAGGTCACAATACTAGCTAATCAATCTCACATGAATATCCAACTCCATAAGAAGGACAATAGAATAACATCTCTCAACATCTCATAATGTATACTCAATCACAATAACTATAAGAATATATATGTCACGATGAATGATAAGAAGTAATGACATAAGTCAAACAAAAAGTCTCAATAGAGATAAACCACAGTCTAGCTGTCCAACATAAAAAGAAAGTTTCCACAAGTCTCAATTTAAACTCAACATAAGTCTTGACATAAACTCAAAATAAACCTCAAATGCATAAAATAAATGCTGTCTAACTAGTTGCAGGTAGTGTCTCCTCTAAAGGAAGGGACTCCTCTAAGATCTCTGGTGTGTAGTCTCCATCTATACCTGGTCCATAGTATGTAGGACAGAAGTCCTCAAGATCCTCTGAAAATAATATCTAGTCAGGATTGGAGCAAAGTACAAGCACTAACAGCAGTTCCATGTATATTGACAAAAACTATAATACAGTATAAAGAAATACAAGATGGATATAAATACTGGCAATAAACAATACTGGAATAATGAAGTACTGGAAATAAGAAATACTGGAGCATATGTCATCATCAATGGTATAACTAGCAATGAACAGAAATACAAGTGCATGCTAGAACAATAAATTGGAATATAAGTGAATACTAGAACAATAACTAGAATATAGGGAAATGTTAGATCAATAAACTAGAGATACATGTATAGACTATCTAGCTAAGTGTGTGAAACATCAGCATATCATGTGATCGGCTTGGGGCTGATCAGGTTTGTTATGTATGACTAGCTATGATTCATATAAGGTCAGGCTAACCATTAGGATAGCTATGATGCAAGCAATAGTCAGGCTAATCATACATAACAGGCTATAAGGTATGTAATGGTCAGGCTGCACCGACGTGAGGTGTGGGTGAGCTATGATGCATGTAGAGTTGGATATGATCACATAATCTACTAATATTTCTCCGTCCCCAGCTAGCACGATGGATCCCAATCATGACTCCTTGTGACAGGTCTCGATGATGCCAACTCGTGTATACATAGTGTCAGAATCATGTATGCTACACAACTAGAATCATAGAGATAATTAACATAATAAAAACTGTCAGAGAATGTACTCGCCTGTGGTCCTCTGTTGGCAATACCAATATCCTATTTTTGAGGTCTTGTCTGAATAATCCAACAGTCCTATAGACATTATTTAATAATAATACAACATCAGTCATTACACTAACACACACACAATCATAAATACACTGAACTCAGAGGCTACGCCAGGGGTGACACTGGTCAACTAGTAGGGTCAAGTGTGCATCTAAATGCACAGGTGTTACGTCTTCAAATGCTGCAAAATCAGATGGTCAATCACTAACACATGTCTAGACAGTACGTCAGTGTACTCAAGGCAGTCAACTCACAAATTCTCAGGGTCATATAGGCATATGCAATTATACGGGAAATCCACAGTGTCCTAGGGTCATACAGTATAATACATATTATAGTCATAACTATTGCTAGCAATTAATTTCCACACAATATATACATATATATATATATATATATATATATATATATATATATATATATATATATATATATATACCAATTAGTTATTATACACACACGCACGCACACGCAACTATTTTCTAGGTTCACCGACACGGGTCTTGAAATCAACCAACTAAACCTGTCATGAAGCAATATGCTAACCTCTAATACTATTCACATATGCACATAAAATTAGGAAGAGGGCAGCTACGAACCTTGGCAAGCACGCACGGGGTCGACGATGACGACGATGACGACGATGATGATGATGATGATGATGATGATGATGATGATGGTGATGATGATGATGAAGATGTTGATGATGATGATGATGGTGATGATGATGAGGATGAGGATGAGGATGAGGATGAGGATGAGGATGATGATGTTGATGATGATGATAATGATAAAGGTGAAGATGACTGCCGGAGGAAAGTGGCTCCGGCGACCAGGGAGGTCCGACGAGGGAGAGGAGTCGAGGGGAGGAACTCAGGCGGGATGGCCGGAGTTGGCCTGTGGAGAAGGAAGGTCGTGAAGTCGTGGGTGGTGTTGCTCAGGCGGTGCTCCGGGTTGATGGAGGCTGGTGGTGGTGAGCGGCTGTGCTCATACAGAGGAGAAGGAGATCGGGGTAGAGAAGGCCGGGGTCAGGAACAAGGAGGGTGCGGGAAGGAGTCGGGGAGATCGACTGCTGTCGGTCGGAGTTGATGGCCGGGAAGTCGAGGGGCCGAGTAGGAGAACGGGGAAGTCGAGCGGTGGACTGTGGTTGGAAGGAGTACTCAGGCGGTCGGAGAGATGGTGGTAAGGAGTCGGTCGTGAGTGTTCAGGCGAGGAGGTCGGGTAGGGCTGCTCAGGCATGGAGACTCGGCGGAGGAGGATATTGTGGTTGTAGTCGGCTGCTGGGGAGTTGCTCGGCGGAGGTCGAGGTGAGGAAGTCATGGGAAGGAGGAGTTGGGGAGGAGACGACGGTGCAGGGCAGGGATCCGGCGGATGATCACCGGAGTTCAGGTGGAGGGAAGAGGGTGATGGTGATGATGAATAGTTTAGGGTTGAGTTTAGGGTGTTGTAGTTTTTGGTGATGGTGATGAAAATAATAAAATGGAAAGGATGATAGTTTTTGCATGAGGGAGAAGAGATGACTACCTAGGGATTAGGGCCAGCTGCCTCCAAGGGATTGGGTTTTCTTATTGGGAAAAGGGGGTTATGATGTGTGATATATATATAGGAAAGTGTGGGTGGTGTAGATGATGCTCCAATTTGAATGGAGGGCCATGATTTCACATGGAGGAGAGTGTACAAACAAAAGGGGGAGAGAGAGAACGAGTGGACCGGTCAATGAGGGAGGGGTTGTTTCTTCATGTACCTTGACCAATAGGATAGTGACACCTTATTGCACTTTTGCACAAAAGTGCTCAACAATTGGAAAATTGCACAGAAAGTGGAAATTTGGATTAAATGAGGGAAAACACCATGTTTGGTGTGATGTAGTGGATAAAAATGGTGTGTGGTATTTAGTATGAGTCTTGAGGGTGTGAATGGGGGTTTGATTTGGTATTGGGTCTAGTTTTGGGTCAAATTGGGTCCTTACACCAATTTAATTAAAATTAATACAAATGGTGTTCTAAAATTAATTGGAAGTACATAGGGTTAAAATTAGGTAGGACACAAGTGTCATGGACGTAGAAGATTTAGAATAGAATATTGTCATAATTTGGGTTGCACAAAATGGGTCGAGATTGTGTCTCCAATTTTGATTGGAACGCACAAAGATACAAAGTTAGATTTATTTGGAATTAAAAATAAACGTCCACGACGAATATTGTACGACTAAAATGAAGCACAAAAGGACATATTTATGAGTTACACAAAGGTCAAAATGGAAGACAGGCACGTGTCCTAGGGTTTAAATTTGTTGAAAGGCAAAGGCTAGTGTAGCGCTCCAAATATTGAAGCAACGGTAAGGTGCAATAATCAAATAAAATCATGATAATAATTTATAACCTCAATATTTAATCCCGAAAATTACTAATTAAAATCTATAACCCTATAATTTGGTCAGAGGTTTATCTAGTGGGCTTCTAGGTCTAGTCTACTAACTCATGCATTAAAGAACACTATACATATAACATATATATACACACATATCATGCAATTATTTAAAAATAAATATACACAATACTTATAATATATAAAATGACAAAATTACTCCTATTTTAGGATGTGGTAGTGACAAGTCTACCCTCCTTAGAAAAATTCGTCCTCGAAATTTAAAATCCTCAATAGTTGTATTTATTTATATTTTACCATCAAATTTAAATTCATCAAGCCATATAATCATGAAGTAAATCCATATTGCTATTTTATAAAATTTTCAAAATTCTATAAATATCATTTTCCTAAAAATCTTCAAATTTAAAATTAAATTCCATTCTTATCACTATCTTCTCCAAAATTTTAAGTTAATAACTAAATACTCAAAGTTTAATATCCAATCCTCTAATTTTAAATCCAATCAATGCATATTTATAAAATTTAAAAATCTCATCCCAAAAATTTGAATTCAAACACTAATCCATTAATCATCTTATTCCTCGATTTCTTTTTCCATACAATACTCAAACAATGTAATACTTACGAAGTCTTCAAATACAATATTCAAAATATAAGTTTTAAAATTTATATCTTGCAGTCAAATAAATATAATGGTAATCTTCTTAAATTCCTCAAAATTTAGTGGCAAATTCAATCATATCATAATCTTCATAAAAATCAATGATTTAACAAAATCGCTAATTCTACCATATTAAATTCTCAACTCCTTATTTAAATTAATGTTTATCCTCAAAATTTAAGGCACATTGTCTCTCTCTGTTCAGTCATAACCTCTTCTTTAATCTTCACTACGGTCAAACCTCCTAACAATCAAGGTCTAAGAAAATCCTACCTAAGGTCATACAACATGCAATATAGAGAAAACATGCATGGTTATGGTCTCTTTTGTCATGGTATTGTAGTCTCTGTCAGGATGTACTACTAACTACATTCTAACAAGAAAATCACTAATACAAGCTATGGTACTAAAGAATCAATCAATCAATCAATAAAATAGTCAAAAAAGGAATAGAAGGAAAGAACAGAACATAACCTTCTAACACATCACCTGGACATCTTCATCCTCTAACATACACTTAACTCTGGCACATTCACTCACTAATTCCTATCCCTATACACTGATACCCATATCAACTAATCACTAGTCCATAAGATATCCATTGATACATCCACATTGCACATACATACTTATTGATACCAAAATCTGATACCAAGAACCTCTAACATAACCATAGGTCAAATGATGCATCCAAGTTTGATACTCCTATCCCTTTAGGTACCACAGTTTCTACTACAAGCACACCCACTGCTAGCTCTCTTACCTACTACAATTGCTTATACTAGTTGTTCTTGTCACGACCCACACCCAAAATTTGGGTATGAGTCGTGGGTACGTCCAGCCTATGCCGCAGCATCGGCAGCAGAAAGCTGTCTAGGTCTCAATAATACTAAACATAACTCACAACCTGTCAATGATATCAACTCCATAATGAGGACAATGAGATAAACATCTCTCAATAGCTCATAATGTATACTCAATCACATAAACTATAAGAAATAAATGGCACGATAAGAGATAAGAAAGAATGACATAAGTCAAACACAATGTCTCAAAATAGAGATAAACTACAGTCTAGCTGTCCAACATAATAGTCTACACAAGTCTCAAAAAAAACCCAACAGAAGTCTCAACATAACTCAAATGCATAAAATAAATACTGTCTAACCAGCTGCAGGCAGTGTCTCCTCTAAAGGAAGGGACTCTTCTAAGCTCTCTGGTATGTAGTCTGCATCTATACCTGGTCCATAATGTGTATGACAGAAATCCTCAAGATCCTCTGGAAAAAAACATCTAGTCAGGATTGGAGTGAAGTACAAGCACTAACAATAGTTCCATGTATATTGACAAAAACTATAATACAGCGTAAAAAAATCCAAGATGAATATAAATACTGGCAATAAGAAATACTGGAGATAATAAAATACTGGAAATAGAAATACTGGAGCATATATCATCATTAATGGTACAACTAGCAATGAACAGAAATACAGGTGCATGCTAGAACAATGAACTGGAATATAAGTGAATACTAGAACTATAAACTGGAAATACATGTCTAGAATATCTAGCTAAGTGTGTAAAATATCAGCATATCATCTGATCGGCTTGGGACTGATCAGGCTTGCTATGTATGACTAGCTATGATTCATATAAGGTCAGGCTAACCATCCAGTTAGCTATAATGCAAGCAATAGTCAGGCTAATCATACATAACAGGCTATGAGGCATGTAATGGTCAGGCTGTACTGATGTGAGGTGTGGGTGAGCTATGATTCATATAGAGTTGGGTATGATCATATAATCTACTAATATCTCCCCGTCCCCAGCTAGCACGATAGATTCCAATCATGACTCCTCGTGACCGATCTCGATGATGCCAACTCGTGTATACATAGTGTCAGAATCATGTACGCTATACAACTAGAATCATAGAGATAATCAACATAATAAAAACTGTCATAGAATGTACTCGCCTGTTTTCCTTTGCTGATAATACCAATATCCTATTTCCAAAGTCTTGTCTGAATAATCCAACAGTCCTATAGACATCATTTAATAATAGTACAGCATCAGTCATTATACTAACACACAATCATAAATTTATTGAACTCAGGGACTATGCTAGGGGTGACACTGGTCATCTAGTAGGGTCAAGCGTACATCTAATTGCATGGATATCATTGTTTGCGGTAGAAAACAAAAAGAAATGAAAGATGTATTCAAGACGGGGTTTATACAGGACCCGTATTCTTTTGTTTACAAACAAACTTGTACAATGTAATCCTATACGAGGATGTGGGAGTATAATTTATTTAATCTGGGTATAAATTGCTATAGGTGTCTGATCTGCAGTCGATCACTTTAGCCCTTGGACCACACAATGGTGAAGAAGTACCGTAGAAGACAGGAAGCAGCCTCAGGGGTTGCAGAAAAGGGTGGATGCACGATGCCCAGGTCGCCGATCCCTATCCTTTGCCCGAGCTCCGGGTTCCTCTCTCTCTCTCTCTCTCGATCTCCTCTCTCCTTGCTCGATCTTTAATTGTTCGACCTCTTCTCCGAGTCTTCAATTGTTCGATCTTTTTATTTCTCTCCTTTTTCCCCATTGATATGGGTCTCTATTTATAGAGTTTTGGTGACAGTGACCACTCAGTTGGTATAAAAACCAAGGAGCGGACAACATAGCACCCTTTTACACGATGGCTAAAGTAACCAATGCCTGCGTATGGATGATCTTTTGAATGAGCGTGTGACGCGGGTCCAACTAAGGGACACAACGCGTACAATTGCTACGAAGATCACGGCATAAAAGCCACGTAGGTAGGTATCCCCCGTGTAGAAGAGGTGGGCGTAAAAGCCGATGTCTGTCATCGTGGCATAGAAGCCAAGTAGGCATAGAAGCCGGGTGGGCGTAGAAGCCCGATAGGCATAGAAGCCGAACAGGCGTTGAAGCCGAACAGGCATAGAAGTCGAACAGGCATAGAAGCCGAATAGTCGTAGAGACTGAGTGGGCGTTGAAGCCGAATAGGCGTTAAAGCCGAATAGGCACAGATCCTGAGCGGGCGTAGAAGCCGCTGCGTACCGTGCCAAGATGTTGATGTGGACATCTTTAGCCGGAATCACGGCTTTTGAAGATATAACCAAATCCCTTGCATTAAATGCAGAGATCCGCCATCATTCTGTGCATTAAATACGGAGGCGTATTTTTGAAGGTCTGCAGCTCTCCTGTGTGTTCGCCGCAGAGACGTGCCTCGAGGAATCCCTTGCATTAAATGCAGAGATCCGCCATCATTCTGTGCATTAAATGCGGAGGCATGTTTTTGAAGGTCTGCAGCTCTCCTGTGTGTTCGTCGCAGAGACGTCCCTCAAAAAGACTGTTACCGCCTTGTTCGCCAATCGCAGAGACGTGCCTCGAGCCCTGCGCAACGTGCAGCTTTTGATGTGGCAGGCAGTTTATCCACTGTGGAGCGTAAACATCTCACGTCTGCCCGTGTAAAATAAGGCGCTGTATCCCTTTGTACGCGAAAGAGCGGTTTATACTGAGGGGACTTCAGTGAACGACGGCTTGGTAATATTTTAACCAAATCCTCTGCATTAAATGCAGAGATCTGCCATCATACTGTGGAGCGCGTCCCGAGGGGTCTGCCACCATTTCCAGCCGTCGTCTGGGTAGCCGTGCAGCACTTTTTGTCAGGAGTCAGGGGTCAGATTCACTGCGTGACTTGACAGGTTCGTTTCGGGAAAGACGAAGCGTTCCTCGTACGCTTTAAGCTGCTTTGAGAGCGGCTGAGTTTTACGCCATGGAGGCGATAAAGAACTCTTTTTTATGCTGGGGCGGCCTGGACGTACCGTACTTACGCGGATGGTCCTTTGAGCTCATATTTTACGCTGTATTTGGCGGAGGAGCTCTGTTGCATGTTCGACGGCTCTGGAGGCCTCTGCTTACGCTGCTCTGTATTTAAGATGCCGCGTAGATCCTCCCAGCGTATTTTTCATGCTTCTACAAGACCCCCTTCAAAGCTTTTAAATTCCTCGGAATTTGAAACGCTTTGAATGAAGCATGAACGGCCCCTCGTAACTCGAAACGTTTCTGAGTGGAGTGTTGGAACGGTCAAGTTTGACGCGTTCTTTCAGGCCGGTCTTGATGGCGGATTTATTGGGGGTAGGTGTGACCTCGCTTGCCTATAAAAGGGCTGAGGAGTTAACCTTTTTCTTCCCACATTTCCTTTCACCATGCTGAGATGATCGCCGGAGTTCGTCGGGTCGACCTGAGGAAGAAGAAGACCACGTTCTTCTAGCATGTAAGGAGCCGAAAAAGACGGCATCTTCGAGCAAGTATCCATTGCAACGATGGATCATGGAAGAATATCTTAGCCTCCCTTGCTCGGGATAATCAGCAACTTTATGCGGCATCTCACTCGGAGAGTGGGGAGGGGTCACTTTTGACCAGGCCGCTTGCAAGTGGCGCCTCCTCTCGTTACCTTTGGTGACGAGAGGCAGACAGACCGACCAGAGTGGCGGTGGTCTGTAGGGAAGCAGAGTTACCCTGCTTCGGAGGATGGGTCTATGCCCAGTTGTGTATCCTCCTGCCACCGCTCATCTTCTTGGAAGAAGAGGAAGACCTTTGTAGAGGGGATTTCTCTCATATGTAATCACGAAAATGAAGAAAAATCCCTTGTAGACAGGATTTCCCTCATAGGTAATTATGATTTTAACTTTAAATAAAGTCGTCCTTCTTCTCTGTATATGATCATCTTTGCCATACGTTGCTGTGAAGTCTGAATATGTGTAGCTTCGACACGTCTAATTCTTTACGCTGACTCTGATAGAAAGAGTATTAGGTCCTGTCCATAGAACGCTGTTGAGTATTTTTTTGAACATTTGGAACTGTCCTGTTGCTAGGACTGAGGGACCGCGTAGAGTTTCTCTGATGAACAAAACTTTTTGTTCAGACTTCGTCTTCAAGAATGATCTCTCAAAAATCCTTTGGAACAGGGTCGAGGCTTTGGCCGTCAAAAACCGAATTGCCATCTTGATAGACGAGATATTCAGACTGAAGTCTGGATGAACCTCCATTTTTGACCCGAGAAGAGTAATTTCTCAATGTTTGAACTCTGCATGCTTTCGGTACTTGGGATGCTTTGGGTCAAGAACGAGTATCTTCTGTGTGAACTCTTTGTAATTGACCGCTTGGAGAACTCGTCCGGATACACGGAAAGTCAGAGATCCGTAGTGTAGATGAGCTGGGAATCCTGAGTTCATAGCTTATTGAGCGTAAAAAGCCACCAAGCGTGAGACCGTGGGTTTGTATCTGCTAAGCGTGAAGTCGTAGGTTTGTAGCCTCTCGAGCATGAAAGCTACCGAGCACAAAAAGGCATCCGGACATAAAACCATAGACTTGTAGCTGGCGAGCGTAAAATTGTAGATCCGTTGCTGTCGAGCGTAGAAAGCCCCTTAGCGTAGAACTGTAGATTCGTAGCCTGTTTAGAGAAAGAAATCTTCGAGCGTATGGTCTATGGACCTGTTGCTTCCGAGCGTAAACTAAACGCCACCGAGCGTGAGATCGTAGGTTTGGTAACTGCTGAGCGTGAAGTCGTAGGTTTGTAGCCTCTCGAGCATGAAAGCTACTGAGCACAAAAAGGCATCCGGACGTAAAACCATAGACTTGTAGCTTACGAGCGTAAAACCGTAGATCCGTTGCTGTCGAGCGTAGAAAGCTCTTTAGCGTAGAACCACGAACCTGCTTTGCACAAAAAACTCTTCGAATTTGCTGACTGTCCGTCTTCCTAGAGTAGTGGGCTGACGTAGCATCCAATCATAACCAACTATTAATTGCGAGATTTGGTTAGGGTTTCGAGGAATCCATCTAAGGATTCGAGGAGTCGATCCGACCCCTATATATATCTCGAGCTTTGGAGAGAAAACTTTTCATTCGTCTTCTGCGAAAGAGAGTCTTCGTGTTCGAGTTTTTTTCTCCGTTGCTTCTCCGAGTACTCAGAGTTTCCAGAAATGGCGCCGAAGCAAACCCCTTCCGCCAAGGGAAAGAGTGTAGGTTCTTCTTCCCATTCTTTCGCCCCGGCGAGGGAGTCTTCGGTCGGGCAAGGCAAACTTCATCCTGAGCAAAGTATCCCGTCGACGAGCAGCGCTCCTGGCCTTAGAGGTAGAGCCCTTTTGGATGACATAGAATGACAAAAAATCCTTCGTACACGTTGAACGTGACCGCGCTAGGTCATCTTCTGTGCTGATAGCCTCTTTGAGGAAGATGATGCACGGAGACGTTTTCATCTTTTACGCTCATATTTCTAATGTGCCAGCGTAAGGGCTCCATCGTTTTCCCAGTTCTGGGCGTAACAGCTCCGACTGTCGAAAACGTGGTGTATACTATAAAATTTTAGTTTTACGCCTGGGAGCGGAGCCTCCAGCGTAATAATTAGAATTTTTGGTAGCCCGGCGTAAAGCACGGATCGTACGCTGCCAGTTACGTCTCTGGATGAGACTTCCTGCGTAAAATGGCCAAATTTGTACAGTCTTGGCGTAAAGCGCAGACTGTCGTTTCTCAGTCCTCATGCTGCAAGATTTCTAATGAATGTTCTTTTTGCGCTTTTGCAGTTAATTTGGGTGAGTCTCCACTGGCTGAGGTGATGGGTTCTGCTGCCGGGATGCTGCACTCGAACTATCTGGAGGATCTATCCCACGTGGCATTTCCTATCTCCGGACCCCAGTATCCTGAGGGAAGGGAGATTTTGATATCGGCCCCGGGTGAGCGGACGCTGCTGAATATGATTAACGGGGAGCCCCTGACGTATATAGACGGGGAGCAGTACATAAAGCCAGCTTTTCTCTTTGGGGACATGATTGACAGACGGTCCCAGACGAAGCCTAAGAGAGAACCTTGGGTATTTTTTGCCGGGAACCTGGTTTTGTACCTGCCGACGATGTCGAGGGATTATCCCATCTCGACCTTCTTCCATGCGATACACCCTAGGAGGATGTCGTGGAACCTGACGCCTGATCTTTACGGCAAACCGGGGAAGATCTTTCATCTGAAAGGAGCTGACCAGGGGTCGTTTGTCAGCCGTCCTTCTGGCCTCGTGACGTCGTTCAGGGGACTGAGCCCGGGCAGTGCTCCAAGCGAGGACAGTCTAGTGATCCAGTCGGTCCAGTTGTCGACTTTCTGTAACAACTTCATGGGGCGAGGGGGAGTATATCCCAAGGAGAATCCTCGATGCAACGGGTGGATCACTCCAATAAACCGTCGATGGGCCTGCCTTGTTGACTGGGCCTTGAAGCACTGTCAGAGAGAGATGGAGTGCATTGGGCTGTATGCCGCTGTGAGTGCAACCAGTGTTGGGTTGCCTGCTAACCCTAACCTGTACTTGGCACTGATGGAGCGATACATTTCGCTCACTGGGACTTTCGCCACTCCGCTGGGGGAGTTGGGATTGGCCCTCCATGAGATGGCAGTGATCTCGAGGCTGCCGATGGGGGATGCCCCATATGAAGAGTATGTCCCCACCAATCGGGAGTTGGGGGATTCGGACCCTCGGGTGGTAGAGGTGTATCAGGAGCTGATGTGCCACTACTTCGCGTGTACGGCCTTTTATGACGAGCCTTCTGATTTGGCCCATACTACCATGTGGACGTCCTATCTCTTCTTCTACCGGGCCAGGGCTGCCAAGCCGGATAAAGTTTGGGGGGCAAGGATGAGCCCGTAAATTGTTTGGGCGTGCTTAGTGCCCAGGTCGTCGAGGCTCTTATGGATGACGCCAAGGCTTCGGACCAGATTCTCGACGACGGGGTAGAAAAGTATCCCGAAGGCACTAAGGCCTATATCTACTTGAGGCGTTGCCGCAGGCCTCTGTCTAAGGAAGCCCAGCTGGCCGGTTTTCTCTCCATATGGCTGCGTCGAGTAGTGGTGCCTGGCACTGCATCTGCGGACCGCATTCACCGGAACATCCTTTGGCCCGCAGTGTGTCTGGTGTTTGGGGCAAGACTGGGCCTGCTCCCTGCTATGGTGTGCCGTATACAGGCTGGCCTGAGGGCCACGACTGACGGGCTGCTCGCCGATGAGACTCGGCGTGAAAGCTTTCCCAGGGTGGAATTACCATACCTGTATTTAATGGGATGGTTAATTCTCCACAACCCTCGGGTGATATCCCCTGGCTCCGGTAGTAGCTCGGGGGGTAGCTTCCTGCTAAAATATAAGGCCTCTTCCTGGAATGTGAACACAGTTTTAGACTGTAGGCTGACACTGGGCCTCAGTCACGGCTGGAAGCTCCTTTGCATTGCTCCCCCAGTACATCGTAATCAATCGGGGATTAGGCTGGAGGATTTAGGTGGAGAGAAGACCAATCTTTCTCCGGAGACCTTCAACTGGTTGGTCTGTATTAGGCCTTCCCACTTGTTGTATAGAAGTGAAGATCATTGCTTCCTCGAGCCTTACTTGCCTAGTCGGTTCGTAAGGCAATTTGGGTACGACCAGTTGCACGTGGGCAATGCCGTCACCAGCTTCAGGTCCAGGGGCGGCCTCATCGATGGAGCCAGAGGATGGCGATATTTCATCATGGGATGCACTGGAGCAATCTTTACCGTACCGGTCGTCACACCCTCCACGGAGCTGCGCATCCTACATTCGTATGCCCAGTTCTACGTGGCGGTTAACACCTTCCACCGTGATTTTGACATACGTGGGAGTTTTAGGGTACCGCCTTCCACGCCTGGGGGAAGAGTCGAAGTCTCTTCGGTTTCTCCTGACGAGGGTGAGGAGTTCGCTACTCCTGATGAGCCGTTGGTGACGGTACTGAGGTGTGAAGTGCCTCTGCCTGCGGGGGCTTTGGTAGTCTCTACAAAGCGAAGGGCCGCTGCTCCCAAGGAGATTTTTCCTCACAAGAGGAAGAGGACGGTCAGTCGTTCTCTTCGAATCCCTGGTATCGAGGCTCCCAGAGAGGAACCTGCTGTTTCGCCTGTCGAGGATGTTTCCCTGATCGGGGGTTCCTCGCCTTCTAGGGAGGGACCCTTAATTTCAGCTGGCGGTGTCGGGGCATTCCGTCTTGAGGATGTCGTCGCCGCTACTGCCTCCGGTAGTGGTACGAGATTGCCGGTGTGGCCGGGGCAGATGGGAGAATCTTTCCTTAGACCAGCAACGGATGAAACCCCTGCCGTGTCCGTGAGTATGCCTGGTGAGGTCCCAACTGACGAACCTCGACCGCGCCTTGGTGGAGGCTTAGTAGAGCTCCTGGCGATGTCGGTTGGCCCACCCCCTTCTCTAGGTATGACAGTTCGTATTACGTCATTAAGGCGTGATTTAGCTACCTCGACTGCAGATGCGTCGTATATACCGCTGGCCACGGGTAAATATCATCTTTATGTCTCCTTTTTAGAAAGAGTACCATTATATTGATATCAACTCTCTTGTCCTTTTCCCAGGGGATGGCGTCCACGGGGAATCCAGCTTTGAAGCACCTTCTGGCTCTGCTCCGGCTCCTGGCGATGATACGGAGGCGTTTGATCTTGAGGATGAAATATCTTCGGGGGCCGGTTCGCCTATTGAAGAGGCTTTGATATCCCAAGAAGAGGGAGAGCCTGCCGTTGTGACCACTTCGGTCGATGTGCCTCTTTTGGTCGCACCACCTGTCGAGGCGACGGTTGTGACCACTTCGTCCGCAATCGTTCCTGGAGGGGGACTTGTCAATGCCGCGGCTACTCCTGGGGCCCAATCGGATTTAGCTGCACTGACCGAGCAATATACCCGTGTCTTCTATGCTACTTTGAAAGCGCTGATACCGATGGTGCTGAAGGGGAATCTGGATCTCAAGCCCCTGAAGAAGTCCTCTCGGATTCCGATAGAGGCGATCCGGGATTTTGACGGCACCGGGATAGCTGATGCCTTGGAGGCGATGGTTAATGGTTTATACCAACCCATCAACGAATATTTGCGGCTAACTCGGGGCGATATTGAAGCTGAGGTCGAGTCCAGATATGACTTCATGACTGCGCGGTTTGCCAAATAGATCGAGAGCTTAGATAAACTCGCTCAAACACGTCAGTTGGAGATGGACGAAAGAAAGACCGTTGAGGAGGAGGCCCTTGCCCTTCAACTGAAGTGCCAATTCGAGCATGAAGGGAACGTAGCGAGGGCTCGCAAGTTGAAAGAGAAGCTCGTTCAGGCGGAGGAGTGGGCTTCCCAGTCGTTGGCAGGTCTAGACGTAGCGACCGCTCGATTGAGTGCAGCGCGACGGGATCTGGATCGTGCAGAAGCTGCCCGCGCGGGTGTTCGTCGGGCGAGGGCCGAATTGTCCCTCAGGGGAGACAACGAAGAACGGCTGGAGCAGGCCCGCGCCGATGCCTTGGCCTGCAGGGATGAGAGGATAGCCGTACTGGCGCAGCAGATTCATGATCTGACTGCTCTCCCTCAATGATGTACCCCCTTTTTTTTTCTTCTTGCTTCCCAGTGTAATTCTGCTCTTTCTTGGGAATAAAGTGAACTCTTTTCTGACTTTGTGGACCCATCATTTCGGAATATAAATGACAGGTTTGGGCAAGAGTGATATCAGAGGTAGTATGGACGTGATAAACTCTCAGGAAACTCTAGCAGGACACATTTATTCAGAGGTCATACGGACATGATAGAATATGCTCTGACTAAGGCTTGTGGGTAAGATACTATCAGAGGTGATATGGACATGATAGGCTCTCAAGAAACTTTAGCAGGACACATTTATTCAGAGGTCATACGGACATGATAGAATATGCTTTGACTAAGGCTTGTGGGTAAGATACTATCAGAGGTGATATGGATATGATAGGCTCTCAAGAAGCTTCAGCAGGACACATTTATGCAGAGGTCATACGGACATGATAGAATATGCTTTGACTAAGGCTTATGGGTAAGATACTATCAGAGGTGATATGGACATGATAGGCTCTCAAGAAGCTTCAGCAGGACACATTTATGCAGAGGTCATACGGACATGATAGAATATGCTCTGGCTAAGGTCTGTTTTGGAAGTAGTTTTGTCAGAATTGAGGCTTCCGCTATATTCTACCCGAGTAGAGGAGATTAAGCATAGTACCTTTTTAGGAATTTGCCATTGATAGTAGCCATTAACAGGTCTCCATTAGGCTGGGCTAACCTGTAAGCGCCATTTGAGAACGTTGTCTCGACCACATAAGGACCCTCCCATTTGGGCTGGAATTTGCCTTTACTCCTGTGGATAAGAATTATCGGCCTTCTTACGGCTAGAACTAGCTCACCGACTCTGAACACTCTTTTCTTTACTTTATGATTGAAAGCTCTGGAAATGCGTGCTTGGTAGAGCGCGATGCGCTGCTGAGCTTGGAGGCGTTTCTCGTCTAATCCTTCTAGCTCCTGAAGTCTTAAAAGGTCGTTCTTCTCTTGAGTCAGCTCGTTAGCCACGGCTATTCTGAGTGACGGGATCTGGACTTCAATGGGGAGAACTGCTTTACTCCTGTAGACCAGTGAGAATGGAGTACAACCTGTCGGTGTTCGTACCGTTGTGCGATATGCCCAGAGGCATTAGCCCAGTCTCTCATTCCAATCTCTCTTGTTTGAAGAGACGAACTTCTTCGAGAGTTTGATAATGGTTTTGTTGAAAGCTTCCGCCAAACCATTAGCAGCTGGATAATATGCCGTAGAGGCAATATTATGTATCCGATTTTTATCGTAAAATCGATGAAATGCTTGACTGATGAACTGAGGCCCATTGTCGTGAATTATCCTCCAAGGTACCCCGAAGCGATAGATGACGTGATGCTTGATGAAGCTGATCACATTAGACGCTTTTACCACTGCGAGAGGGATTGCCTCTGCCTACTTGGAGAAGTAATCCGTGATGGCCAGTATGAACTGGTGACCCCTGGAAGAAGACGGGTGGATAGGACCAATAACATCCATATCCCATGCTTCGAAAGGCCAGAATGCAACCGTAGGATGTAGATATTCAGACGGTTGATGTATAAAGTCCGCATGGACCTGACAGGCCTTGCATTGTTTTGCATAGCTAATCGCGTCTGTGATCATAGTGGATCAGTAGTAGCCCATTCTCCTGATACGATCCTGTAGCTTAGGACCGGGTTGATGCGCTCCGCATATGCCGTCGTGAGCTTCACGGATGATCATCTGTGCCTCGTCGTCAGAAAGGCATCTTAATAGCAGTCCGTCATAGGTCCGACGATATAGGCATTATGAAGATGCATCGAAGTAGAAGCGTAAGGACCGCCTCTTGACGGATACTGCTTCTTTAGGGTCTTCCGGCAAGATCCCGTATGCCACGAAATCTATGAAAGGACTCTTCCAATCTCGTCTGGAAGGATTGGCGTATGCAGCGTAGCTACGTTCTATGTGAGAGTTGTTTTTTACACAGAATAAATCTCTATTAAGAAGGATTACCGAGTCCTGCCTTCTTATAGGAGTAGCCAGATCTGCGGCTAGACTGGCTAGGGCATCAGCTTCAAGATTTAGGGATCGAGGTACATACTCCAGGAAGAACCCTTTGAATGTCGCGACTATCTCGACCGTTGCTTGGTGATAGGGGATGAGGTCTGGATTCTGAACTTCATATATTCCTTTGACTTGATTGACGATAAGCAGGGAATCACCGAAAGCTTCCAGGGGTTCGACCCCCAGCTCTTTAGCGACTTGGAGCCCGATTAACAGAGTGTTATACTCTGCCACTTTGTTGGAGCAGGGCTCGTTGAGAGAGTATGCCCGGTAGATGACGAGTTTGTCGGGAGTAACTAGGACGATTCCTACTCCTGAGACCACACTTCCCCTAGGACCGGTTCTGGAGGCACCATCAAAGAATAGTTGCCATGCGTCACTCTCTGTCGCGGAATTATATTCTACAACTTCGTCAGGGATATCCTCGTACAACATGGACGTCTCCGGGATTGGATGAGCAGCTAGGAAGTCGGCCAATGCTTGGCCTTTGATAGACTTCTGAGGGACGTACACCATGTTATAGGGTGTTAACAACATCGCCCATGTTGCGAGTCAGGAATTAAGAGCACTTGGCTTGCTCATTAGTACTCGAAGAGGGTTGTTACTGGAGATGATATGGATAGTCTGGCCGGTGACATAGTGCCGCGTCTTCTGGATAGCGAACATCAGAGCCAAGCATTCTTTCTCCACTGGGTTGTACCGGTGTTCGGCTTTGACCATCATTCTACTTAGATAATAGATAGCCTGTTCATGCCCTACATCGTTCTTCTGCGCAAGAAGAGCTCCCAGGGAATGGTCCATTGCTCGAACGTATAGGAAGAATGGTCTTCCTACAACGGGGGGCACCAGAACTGGCGGATGAGTGAGGTAGCGTTTGATATCGTTAAACGCTTGTTGATAGGCTTCGTCCCATACGAAGGATACACCTTTCTTCATGAGGCAAGAAAAAGGCTGACATCTTCCGGAGAGGTTGGATATGAATCTCCGGATGTAAGCCAGACGACCTTAAAATCCCCTAAGTTCCTTCAGATTGCGAGGCGATCGCATTTCTACGATGGCTTGGACTTTCTCAGGGTCCACTTGGATGCCTTTGGCGGTAATGATAAATCCCAGGAATTTGCCGCTAGATACACCCAGAAAGGACTTCGTAGGATTCATCTTGAGTTGATGTTGGCGCATTAACTCGAACACCGACCTCAAGTCTCGAATGTGGTCATCCTTGAGGCAACTTTTGACAGCTATGTCATCTACGTAGCATTCCACCGTTTTGCGTAAATGCTCATGGAATATGTTACTCATAGCTCGTTGGTATGTTGCCCCGGCGTTCTTTAATCCGAAGGGCATTACTGTATAGCAATATACCCCCAGTGGTGTTCGAAAGGCGGTATGCTTCTCGTCTCCAGGATGCATCTTGATCTGATTGTACCCCGAGAATCCGTCCATGAAAGACATGCGTTCAAAACCGTAAATATTGTCGATCATGATGTCTGTGATGGGAAGAGGGAACTTATCCTTGGGGTAGGCCGCATTCAGATCCCGGTAATCGATACAGATGCATATTTTCCCATTTTTCTTCACGACTGGGACAACGTTGGCGACCCAGTCGGGATGTTGTTCCTCCCGAATAAAACCGCAGGCTATCAACTTTTTGACTTCGGCTTCAATGGCGTCCATCATATCCGGGCGGAACCGGCGTTGGTGTTGCTTCACCGGCTTTGAATCGGGTGATATATTGAGTTTGTGGGTATCCATCTCTGGATCAAGTCCTGGCATATCCTCATAATTCCACGCAAAGACGTCGATGTATTCTTTTATCAGTTGAATAACTTCTTCCCTTTCGGCTGGGGAAAGATTGTTACTGATAAATATTGGCCTCGTTGAGAGTTCATCCCCAACGTCGATCTGGATAACTTTATCTTCAGTGGGAGGTTCTCTCTGCTCGAAGCGGAACTCCCATTGTGTATCCATCTGTTGAGCCCAAGAGTCATTTTCGAATGGCTCAGACTCTGGCTCGTTCGCTCCGCAGGGATCTGTCATTACCATATTTACTGATAATGTCCGTTCGAGAGCGTCAGGTGAGTCGGGGGGTGATGAGCCGTCCTGATAGGAGGAAAGGACATTCTCGCCTGATTTGGAGGAGGCGATATACCCTAACCCGAAATGGGTCTGTTGATAGCGGGGATTGCCAAACAGTGGCGTTCGTTTGCCCTTCCCGTAGTTGAGGCCTGGCTTCCGCTCCAAGTCGTAGCCCATGCTTTACATGATCCTCAATGCCTGTGGGCTGTATTGGTGGACCTGCATTTTCCCAGTAACGTTATCGAGAGGATCCTCTTGGACCGTCGGTTGATTGCGCATGCGGCCGAAGACTATTGTACGCTGGTTGCCGCAGGTAGACGGGACGAGGAAGATAGAGTCCTCTTGTGGTCCGTATGCCGCGACGACATTGGATGATGATGTCACCTCCCATATGTACGGGTGATAGGAATCCATAGCTGCCAAGAATTTTTGTGCTATAGGTTCTATATCGTCATGGGGAGAGGATATATCTGTTCAGAGGTAAGATGGACATGGCAGTTTTTGGTGGATTTTAACACTACTGGTGTACGTAGGGCTAAGTACCAATGTTAAGTGTAGATGACAATCGATGATCAGGGATAATGATAAACCCTTTTTACTATATAGTGATTTTCTCGAGTGGGGATAGACCTGTAGGATCCACTGGGGAAACCTTCAGGGGTTCATCATGCCGTATCTTTCTTGAGGAACCAAAAAGGTGAACCCTGGCTCACAGTGGTTGTTTCCCTTGCTTATAGATATAAGTGATGACCTTGGCGTCGATCAACTCCTAAATTTTCCTTTTTAACAAATAGCAGGCCTTCGTAGGGTGATGGACGTACTGATGCAAGAGACAATAATCTGGATCATCGACTTCGCCGGCTCCTTCGGGGTATCTGATGTCGGGGACCTGGAGTTTGTCTTCTTTTATCAATATGTTGAAGAGTTCAATGATGTCGTTTTCCTTAAAGGAAAAGGCCTATTTTGGTTTTCGGGATCCTGACGTCCCAGTCCTTTGCTCTTCCGGGAGAGTCGCCCTCGCCGTATTGTACCTAGATTTTGAGAGGGTTCTACCCCCTATCTTGTTGTTATATTGGTCTTTAGAAGCTGACTTAGAGGGACCTTCCTCCGGCATTACAGGATCACCCTCTGGCAGTTTGGAGTGTGCAGCAGGGGATGCGGTGTACCCCAACCCGAAACGAGTTTGTCGATAGTAAGGATTACTATGCAACGGTGTTCTCCTGCCTCTTCCATAGTTGAGGCCTTGCTTTGATTTTAAATCATAACCCATATTCTGTATAATCTTCAGAGCTTGAGGGCTATACCTGTGGATTTGCATCTTCCCTCCCTCAGCCTCGCGAAAATCCTCCTGTACAATCGGACCGCTCCCCCTGCGACTGAAGACTATTGGATGCTGGTCGTCCCGAGTTGGTGGGACCACAAAGGTCCCACTTTTATATGGTTCACATATCATGATGACGTTAGATGTTGACGCGTCTTTCCATACGATTTATCCCCATTTGACGCCTGGGAGATCTAAAGCCTGCTCGCGACTCCTGTCTTTGCGTCTCTGGGTCAGATGTGTACCCGGATTTGTGGAAGAAGACGATTGTTTGTTTCTTCTGTTCCCATCAGTGGTCGTGCGGAGGTTGGGCACCATGGCTCTTGTTGTGCCACCTGTGTAAAATAGGTTGGCCATCTGGGTGGCGGATAACCCCCAGGGAGGTTGCCTTTCTGCGAATCGAGCTTGCACTACGCCGTGGGACTTCGCCTAGCGTATCTTGGAGACTTGCTCCGACTGGCATGAAGCTGAAGAGGTCCTCAGTCGGCCATCGGCTTCTTGCGTAATCCGGAGGGTATGCAGATTGTTCCCTTGCTGGCGTAAGGGCCGAGCAGTTGCGCATTCCGCGGAGATCACAGCGCTCATCTGGTTCTCCGTAGAGGTCAGACGTCATCTTGTATGCGGAGCGTGACCTGTACTTCTGATTTGGCGCTAAGGCATTATCAGAAGTTTTGTCTGTACCGCGCGTAGCGGGAGATTGATTTCTGTGCGTAAGGCGCAGTGGATACTCCTGGGTCAGCGCTGAGGCTTTGCCCGAAGTTTTGTCTGTACCGCGCGTAGCGGGAGACTGGTTTCTACGCGTAGAGTGCAGTGGATACTTCTGGGTTAGCACTGAGGCTTTGCCCGAAGTTTTGTCTGTACCGCGCGTAGCGGGAGACTGGTTTCTATGCGTAGAGCGCAGTGGATACTTCTGGGTTAGCTCTGAGGCTTTGCTCGAAGTTTTGTCTGTACCGCGCGTAGCGGGAGACTGAATTTTACGTGCGGGGCACGGAGGGAGCGATGCTACAACCTCATTGGTCGGAGAGATCGGAGAGATCGGAGAGTCCACAGGAACGGTAGAGGATGTCTTGGGCATCCAGACTTTGCGTAACTTCCTGTTGTCTTGGACGGAGAGAGGGTGAGAGCTACCCTCGGTTCGAAGCATGTCTTCGTAGGCAGACTGGTCGAATTGGACGACCAGTGTATTCTTTACGGTTCCTATAGATACCGCATCGTATTGAGAAATTACTTCCTCATCAGAAGAGAAAGATGTTCCCCAGCAGAGTCGCCATCTTGTTTGCGGTAGAAAATAAAAAGAAATGAAAGATGTATTCAAGATGGGGTTTATACAGGACCCGTGTTCTTTTGTTTACAAACAAACTTGTACAATGTAATCCTATACGAGGATGTGGGAGTACAATTTATTTAATCTGGGTATAAATTGCTATAGGTGTCTGATCTGCAGTCGATCACTTTAGCCCTTGGACCACACGATGGTGAAGAAGCGCCGTAGAAGACAGGAAGCAGCCTCAGGGGTTGCAGAAAAGGGTGGATGCACGATGCCCAGGTCGCCGATCCCTATCCTTTGCCCAAGCTCCGGGTTCCTCTCTCTCTCGATCTCCTCTCTCCTTGTTCGATCTTCAATTGTTCGACCTCTTCTCCGAGTCTTCAATTGTTCGATCTTTTTATTTCTCTCCTTTTTCCCCATTGATAGGGGTCTCTATTTATAGAGTTTTGGTGACAGTGACCACTCAATTGGTGTAAAAACCGAGGAGCGGACAACACAATACCCTTTTATACGACGGTTAAAGTAACCAATGCCTGCGTATGGATGATCTTTTGAATGAGCGTGTGATGCGGGTCCAACTAAGGGACACAACGCGTACAATTGCTACGAAGATCACGGCATAAAAGCCACGTAGGTAGGTATCCCCCGTGTAGAAGAGGTGGGCATAAAAGCCGATGTCTATCATCGTGGCATAGAAGCCAAGTAGGCATAGAAGCCGGGTGGGCGTAGAAGCCCGATAGGCATAGAAGCCGAACAGGCGTTGAAGCCGAATAGGCACAGATCCTGAGCGGGCGTAGAAGCCGCTGCGTACCATGCCAAGATGCTGATGTGGACGTCTTTAGCCGGAATCACGACTTTTGAAGATATAACCAAATCCCTTGCATTAAATGCAGAGATCCGCCATCATTCTGTGCATTAAATACGGATGCGTGTTTTTGAAGGTCTGCAGCTCTCCTGTGTGTTCGCCACAGAGACGTGCCTCGAGGAATCCCTTGCATTAAATGTAGAGATCCGCCATCATTCTGTGCATTAAATGTGGAGGTGTATTTTTAAAGGTCTGCAGCTCTCCTGTGTGTTCGTCGCAGAGACGTCCCTCGAGAAGACTGTTACCGCCTTGTTCGCCAATCGCAGAGACGTACCTCGAGCCCTGCGCAACATGCAGCTTTTGACGTGGCAGGCAGTTTGTCCGCTGTAGAGCGTAAACAGCTCACATCTGCCCGTGTAAAACAAGGCGGTGTATCCCTTTGTACGCGAAAGAGCGGTTTATGCTGAGGGGACTTCAGTGAACGACGGCTTGGTGATATTTTAACCAAATCCTCTGCATTAAATGCAGAGATCTGCCATCATACTGTAGAGCGCGTCCCGAGGGGTCTGCCACCGTTTCCAGCCATCGTCTGGGTAGCCATGCAGCACTTTTTGTTAGGTGTCAGGGGTCAGATTCACTATATGACTTGACAGGTTTGTTTCGGGAAAGACGAAGCGTTCCTTGTACGCTTTAAGCTGCTTTGAGAGCGGCTGAGTTATACGCCATGGAGGCGATAAAGAACTCTTTTTTATACTGGGGCGGCCTGGACGTACCGTACTTACGCGGATGGTGCTTTGAGCTCATATTTCATGCTGTATTTGGCGGAAGAGCTCTATTGCATGTTCGATGGCTCTGGAGGCCTCTGCTTACGCTGCTCTGTATTTAAGATGCCGCGTAGATCCTCCCAACATATTTTTCATGCTTCTACAATCATGTCTCAATTGATGTGCATAATCAGATAGTCAATCCCTAACACATGTCTAGCCAGTACGTCGGTGTACACACGACAGTCAACTCACTAATATTCAGGGTCACATGGTCAATATAAATACGGGATATCGATAATTAACACTTATGGTCTCATGCAATTATACGAGAAAATTCACAGTTAACCTAGGGTCATACAACATATATACACATTATAGTCAAAACTATTACTAGCAATTGATTACCTATATATATATATCCATATATTTATATATATATCAAACTAATATTATATGCATACGCACACACACGTACGAGTTACTAGGTTTATTTGTATGGGGTCTTGCGATGAACATCTAACGTATCATGAAACGATACGCTAAAACCTAACGCTACTCACATACGCAAAATCATAAAAAAAGCACTTCGAACCTTAGCCTCGGCATACACATGCACGAGGGGGTATAATCGACGTCGAGGTGGTGCTGTCACGGTGGAGGGCTCGCTGCTCCTGTGTCTGCTGCTCAGGCGAGGTCTGTTTGATAATAAACGAAAGAAATAGAAACTAGGTTTATACGAAACCCTTTCTTTATTTACAAACAAGAAAAAGAAGTACAATTAATCCTATACGAGGATGTTAAGTACAAAAATTTAATTCTGGCAAAATATTGCTATAGGAGTCTGATCTGCGGTCGATCACTTTGTATCTTAGACCACTCGATGACGAAGAAGTGCTGTAGAAAAGGAAAAAGAAGCTTCAAAGATTGCAGAAAAAATTGAACTCTCGTTGCCAAAGCTCTCTATGGATGCTTTTTGACCTTGACCTCTGTCTGTGACTCCTGAATTCTCTCTACCTTGGATTCGACCTCTGTTATTCTCTGCCCATGACCTCCATGGCTGGAGGTCTCTATTTATAGAATTTGGTCGCAGTCGACCTAGAAACCGAACAGCGGAGAGAGCTGCACCTTTTACGCGGCGGTTATAATAACTGCTACCCACGTATGAATGATCTTCTGAATTGGCATGTAACGCATGTCCCATTATGAGGTAATGCGTATAATCGCTTATCGAAGATCACGGCATGCAAGCCACATAGATAACTGCCCCTTGCGTAGAGATGGTTAGCATAAAAGCCAAATAACTGTCTCGTTAGTGTAAAAGCCAAATAGCTGTTCTGATGGCATAAAAGCCAAGTAGGCGTAGAAGCTGAATAGTTGTCAAGTTGGCATAGAAGCCAAGTAGCTGTCATATTGGCGTAGAAGCCAAATAGCTGTCATGTTGGCATAGAAGCCAAATAGCTGTCATGTTGGCGTAGAAGCAAAATTTTGCGTAAAGCTTGATGCTGCTTGGATAGGTAACCAGCGTAAAGATAGCCAGTTATTCCTTCTTGACTGAGGTCTTGAGCGTATTCTGGGCCAAATAGCCTTATCACTCTCCTTTGCAAATATAGCCTGAGTTGGCGTATTTCGAGGAGGTAGCATACATCGTACTCCTATAGTTGAAAATAGCCAGATCGGCGTATTTCAAGGAGATAGCGTACGGCGTGCTCCTATAGTTAAAAATATTCTGGTTGGCATAATATGCAGGGATAGTGACATGAGCATATTAGCCCTAATTTTAGCTCTCCCAGTCGTTAAAAGTAGAACCAAATCTTGTGCATTAAATACAGAGATCTGCCCCTATCTCGCGCATTAACTGCAGAGACGTGCCTCGAGTTCTGTACGAAGAACAACTTTTGACGTGGCTGTTGGTTTCGTCTTATCTTGAGTGTAAAGCTCATGTCTGCCTGTATAGAATAGGCAGCATATTCTTTGAATGCGTAAATGACGTCTTATATCAAGGGTTATGTCACTAGACGACGGTCTGGGGCTCTGTGCAAAATCATCATTACAGTCGTCCTCTCGATCGCCGTGCAGTACTCTTTGTCAGGAGTCAGGTTCACTGCTTCAACTGACAGGTTCATTCAAGGAATACGAAGAGTTCCTCGTACAACTTCCCGCTGCATTAAAAGCAGACAGGTTTTACGCTGAAGTGGCGATGTAGCAACCCTTTTAGCCGAAGCAGTTTGGAAGGACTACTTTATGCGGGTTGTTCTGGAGCTATGTTTTACGCTGAACAGCATTGAAGCTCTGCTGTACACTAATGGCTCTGAAGTCATGTTTTATGCCACCCAGTACTGGAGCTCTGTTTTACGCAGGCTTCTTGCATGTTGAGGGTTTTACGCGTATGATTCTCCAGCGTATTTTTTATGCTTCTACAAGACACCCTTCAAAGTTTTCAAATTCCTCGTAATTTGAAATACTTTGAATGAAGCATGAAACAGTCAAGTTTGACTCATTCCGCGAGGCTGATTTCTCGGCAAATTTTTAGGAGTTTGTTGGGATTTGGTGTGTTCTCCTCTGCCTATATAAAGGCGAATGAGTTAACCTATTTTTTCCACACTTCCTTCACCATAAAGAGAGAGATGGTTGCAGAGCTTCATCGGTTTGACTTGAGGAAGAAGAATATCATGTTCTTCTAGCATGTAAGGAGCCGTAAAAAGAGGCATCTTCGAGCAAATATCCTCCGTATTGATGGATCATGGAAGGATATCATAGCTTCCTTTGCTCGGGATGATCAATAATTTCATATGGCGATTCGTCCAGGATAGAGGAAGGGTCATATTGGACTACACAGCTTGCAAGCTGTATTTTCTCCCATTATGGTGCTGGACGATGGTAGGCAGACTGGCCCTGTCTTCCAGTATTGTGTTGGGTCTGAACCCCTAACACAATTTCTAGGGCATGCCTGCCATGGCGTATGGAGGGTGGGCTTGCGTAATTGATACATGCCCAGTTCTGTATCCTCCCGCCATTAATCATTTTCTTGTTAATCGGCTGTGAAAGCCGATTAACTGCTGTAGAAGAAGAAAAAGATCTCCACCAATATGGGAACCTGGCACAACAGATTCTCGGTATGATCTTTAAATGAAAATGAGAAATCCTTTGTAGAGAAAGGATTTTCATCATATGTAATCATGAAAAATGAAAAATTCTTTGTAAACTGGATTTCCATCATATGTAATCATGATTAATAGAATTGTCTTCTTTTACGCATCAGATGATTTGCCATATTTGTTGTGAGGAAGTCTGAATAGTGTGCAGCTTCGGCACGTCCGAATAATTTTATGCTGACTCTGATAAAAGAGTATCTGATCTTGTCCCATCTTTTACGCGTAGCAGAAGACACGTAGAAAGCTCCTTAGCATTTAAGTTGAAGATCCAAACTGTCATGCTATTTTGGACGAGGAGTCGCATAGAATTCTGAACTGTCACTTCTCTGATACGAAGAATTCTTGTTCAGACCATCATCTTCAAAAATGGTTTCCCGAAAATCCCTTAAAAAAGGGCGAGAAATATCTGTCGACCAAGCCATACTTGAACTTTTATAAATTATTCTGACTGGACTTTGGATGAACTTCCAAATGGCCCAAGAAGAAGAGTCATCTTCAATGCTGAACTCTGTGTGTTTCAGGCACTTGGAATGTTTTATAGCCAAAAGGAGCATCTTCTGCGTAAACCCTTGTAATTGGCCGTCTGTAGCTTTCGAGCGTAGAATCGTAGATTTGTAGCCTCTGAGCGTAAAACAGTTGGTTTGTAGCCTCTCGAGCGTGAAATCATAGATTTGTAGCCTCTGAGCGTAAAATCGTTGGTTTATAGCCTCTTGAGTGTAAAAGCTCAGGAGCGTAAAAGCATATGAGCGTAAACCATAGATTTATAGCCTCTGAGCGTAAAACCTTAGATTTGTAGCCTCTGAGCGTAAAAGCTTCTTAGCGTAAAAATTATAGATCTGCTCTGCGCTTAAATTCTGGATCCACTGACTGTCCGTCTTCTTTTTTCCCCAAATAATAGGCTGACGTGGTCCCAAATCATAACCGAATATTAAATATCGGATTTGGTTAGGGATTCGAAGAGTTATCCAAACTCTATAAATAGCCCAAGGTCTTGAGAGAGAAAACTTTTATCTGTCTTCACAAAACCCTTGCTTTTCAAGAACCCTTCTTCTTCGTCTCTTTCTTGAGAACTCAGATTCATCATGGCACCTAAACAGGCTTCCACTGCTAAGGATAAGAAGGTCTCTTCCACTTCTCGCTCCTCTGCTCCAGCCCGAGCAACTCCCATTAGGGTGAACGAGCCCCGATCCGAGCGAAGTGCTCCGCCGTCGAGCTGTACTCCAGACGTCACATGTAGAGATTGCAACAAGAAAACTCTCCACACACGTTGTACGTGTATGCGAACCAATATGCCCATATTTCTAGTGTGTCAGCGTAAAAACTCTATCTTTTCGCAATCTGGCGTAAAAACTCAGACTGTCGAAATTTGGCGTATACTTCCAACTTTGGGTTTTACGCGCTGAATAAAAATTTCGGCGTAAAAACTCAGATTTTGGCAGTCTGGCGTAAAAACTCAGACTGTTAGATTTTGGGCGTATACTGCCAACCTTGAATTTTATACCTCGGAAATAGGTTCTAGCGTAAGAGCTCAAGTTTTTGCAGTCTTGGCGTAAAAGCTTAGACTGATAATCTTTGGCGTAAACTACAAAAAGTGTATCATCTAGTGTAGAAACTGACTTGTTTTCTTGCATTTTGTAGTGGACTTGCAGATCCCTCTTTTGGCTGAGGTAATGGGCTCTGCTGCCGGGATGCTAAACTCAAACTATTTGGAGGACTTGTCCCATGTGACATTCCCCATTTCTGGAGCCAATTATCCTGATGAAAGGGGAACCCTGATCTCGTCCTAAGGAGAACGCATGCTGCTGAGTATGATCAGTGGAGAGCCCTTGACATACATAGACGGGACGGAGTATAAGAAACCGGGTTTCTTATTTGGGGATGTTATCGACAAACAATCCCAGACCAAGCCTAAGAAGGAGGATTGGGTTTTTACTGCTGAGGGCACGGTGATGTATCTGCCGAGGATGCCCAGGGATTACCCTATCTCTGCGTTCTTCCATGCCACACATCCTAGGATGATGACATGGACCCTGACTCCCGATCTTCACGGCCGACCGGGGAAAATCTTATACAACAAGGAATACGACCGAGGGACCTATATGAGCCGTCCCTCGGGCCCTGTTATGCCCTTTAGGGGATTATTGCCGGGTAGTGTCCCTAGTAAGGACACTTCGCTGATCCAGCCGGTCCAAATATCGACCTTCTGCAATAACTTTATGGGGCAGGAAGGAATGTACCCCAGGGTCAACCCTCGGACCAGTGGATGGCTTAGCCCGGAGAATCTTTGATGGGCCAATTTGACTGCCTGGGCCCTGAAACACTTCCAGACGGAGCTGGAAAGTATTGTCTTGTTTGCGGCTGTGAGTGCCACAAGTGTTGGGCTGCCTGTCAACCCTAACTTATTTTTAGCCTTGATGGAGTGATACAATTCGCTTACTGGGACTTTTGCCACTCCGCTGGGTGAGTTGGGCTTAGCCCTTCATGAGATGGCAGAGATTTCAAAGCTGCCGATGGGGGACACTCCTTATGAAGAGTACGTCCCTACAAATAGGGAGTTGAGGGATACAAACCCTTGGACAGTGGCAGTATATTATGAGCTGATGTGCCACTATCTTGCCTGTACCACTTTCTACAAGGAGCCCTCTGATTTAGCTCACATCAATATGTGACCAACCTATCTCTTCTTCCACCAGGCCATAAATGTTAAGTCGGACAAGGTGGTAGATAGCCGAGATAGGCCCTTGAACCTCCTGAGCATACTCAATGCTAACACAGTCGATGACCTTATTGAAGATGCATGGGCTTCAGATCATATTTTTGACGAGGAGATAGGGGGTTACCCTGCAGGCACAAAAGCCTTCAGTTATATGAGGCATTGTCGTAAGCCTCTGTCAAGGGAAGCTCAATTGGCTAGCTTCCTCTCCGTCTGGCTTCGCCACTGGTTAGTGCCCGGCATCGCGCCTGCAAATCGCGTCCATCGCAACACCTTATGGCCTGTAGTGCATTTTGTGTTCGGAGCAAGACTGGGCCTGCTTCCTGCTATGGTATGTAGAATACAAGCAGGCCTGAGGGCCCTTATTGATGGGTTGCTCGCGGATGAGACGCAGCGTGAGGGATTTCCCTGAGTGGAATTACCATGCCTATACCTGATGGGATGGTTAATTCTTCACAACACCCGGGTGATGTCTCCCGGTCCTGCCAGCAGTTCGGTAAATAATTTCTTGTTGAATTACAAGATTTCCTCTTTGAACGTGGCGACCGTCATAGATTGCCGGCAGGCGTTAAATATTGCCCACAGCTGGAAACTCTTTTGTATCGTCCCCCCTGTACACATTAATCAACAGGGGAAACAACTTAAGGATGAGGGCCATGGGAGGACCATTCTTTCTCCTAAAGCCTTCTACTGGTTGGTCTGCATTAGACCTTCCCATTTGCTGTACAGAAGCGATGACCACTGCTACCTGGAGCATTATTTGCCCAATGGGTTCGCCAGGCAGTTTGGGTACGACCAGTTGCATGTGGGGAATGCCATTACCAGCTTCAAGTCCAAAGGTGGACTTATTGATGGAGCCAGAGGATGGAGGTACTTCATCATGGGCTGTACTGGTGTAACTTTTACTGTGCCTGCAATTTCTTTCTTTATAGAGTTGCGCATTCTGTACTCGTACGCGCAGTTCTATGCGTCCATCAATAGCTTCCATCGCGATTTTGATGTGCATGGAAGTTTTAGGATGCCCTCCCATAGGTCTAGTGGAAGGGAGGAGATTCCGTTTGTTTTCTCGGATGAGAATGAAGACACCACCGGGGCAGACGAGTTCTTGTTAATAATATCGAGAGGCGTAATAGCTCCGCCGGCAGAGCCTCTCGTTTTCCCCTAGAAACGGAAGGCTTCCACTCTGAAAGAGCCTTTCCCCCGTAAGAAGAAGATTGCCAGAGGTCCGAAAAGGGCTTCCACTAGGGGGGCTTCTAGGAGCGAGCCTGTCGTCTCCCCTGTTTGGGATGATTATTTGATCAGAGGTCCTTCGCCTTTTAGAGAGGGAACCTCCATAATTTTGGCTGGCAGTGCCGGAGATTCTTTGTTCGTGATCGCTGCTGCTACTACTGCTTCTGGTAGTGCTACGAGATCGCCTTCGAGGTCGAGCATATTAAGGATACCTTTATCCAGACAAATAATGGGAGTAACCCCTACTTCGTCTGTAAGTATTTCCAGCGAGATTCCACCCGATGAGCCTCGAGTGGATCTTGGTGAAGACTGGGAAGACTACCCGCCAGTGTCATCTGGTGCACCCTCTTCTCCAGGTATGACAGCTTGTCTAGCATCATTAAGAGATGATTTAGCTATTTATGCTGCGGACGCGACATATATACCATCGGCCATGGGTAAATGTTGTCTTTACGCCTTTTTTAGGAAAATTAACATCAAATTGATATTAACTTTCTCTTGTCTTCTTCAGGTGAAGACATCTCAGGGGAGGGCACAGTTGATGCAACGTTTGACTTTGTTGCGGATCCTGCCGATGAAACGACGGTGTTTGATACTGAAGGGGCATGCTTTGAAGCTGCCGATCCTTCGTCTGCAATATTTTCGGGTGTCATCTCGCTAACAGCAGTTCAGATATCTTCAGAGGAGGATGAGCCCATCATCGCGACTGTGCCTCCTTCGTTGAGTACGCCAGCAACTTCAACCGTTGGTGGTGTTCGTTCTTTTGTAGCGCCATCTATAGAGGCAACGGTCATGGAAACATCCTCCTCGGTCATTCCTGGATGGAGATTTCCCGGTATCGCAGCCACTCCTAGCGTGCATCCGGTCGTCGATATACTGATTGAACAATATACCAGCCTATTCTACCGCAGTTTGAAGGAGTTGATTTTCATGGTGCTGGAGAAGAACCTGAGTTTTGATAATCTACTAACTTCCTCCCAGCTTGCGATAGCGCCGATCAGAAATTTCTATGACACTGGACGAGCTGATGCGCTAGAGCAAATAGTTAATGGTTTAGAACAACCCATTAACGAATATTTGCAACTATCTCGAGGCAACATCGACGATATGATTCAAGCTGAGTACGACTCCTTGACTGCGAAGCTTACTGAACAGATGGAATGCTTAAACAAATCCATCCAGACACAGCAGCAGGAGATGGATGAAGAGCAGGCCATCTTGGAGGAGGTTATTTCTCATCTAATAAAGTACGAGGCCGAACATGAGGGAAATGAAGCGAGGGTCCGCAAATTGGAAGCTAAACTCGCTCAAGCAATGGAGTGGGCTCTCCAGTCATCGGCAGCTCGAGATGTGTTAAAGGGCCGAATGGATACAACTCAGCGAAACTTGGCACGTGCGGGTGACATCCGTGTCGATTTTGTTCATGTTCGGTCTGAACTATCCCTCCTGAGTGATGACGAGGTACGACTAGAGCGGGCTCGTGCTAACATCTTGGACTCCAGGAATGAGAGGATGACCGCTTTGGCGTAACAGATTCATGATTTGACTGCTCCTCCCCAATGATGTACTTTTTGCTTCTCTATGTAATTTGCTCTTCCCGAAGATAATAAAGAGACTTTATCTGACTTTGTGGACCCATCATTTTTTGAATATAAATAATAGGCTAGGGTGAAAGTAATATCAGAGGTAATATGGACGTGATATACTTTCGGTAAGCTTCAGCTGGATATATCTATTCAGAGGTTATATGGACATGATAGAATATGATCCAACTAAATTTGTATACAAAACACTATCAGAGGTAATATGGACATGATTCATTTTAAATTTCTAAATTAGTTAAACATATCTATTCAGAGGTCATAAGAACATGATAGAATATGCTCCAACTAGTCTTTGTACATAGTATCGTCAGAATGAGATCTTCATTATACTCCTTTGAGCAAGGAAGATTAAGCGTAGTACCTCTTCAGGAATTTGCCGTTGATATGAGCCATTATCTCCGTTAGGCTTGGCTAATCTGTAAGCACCGTTTGAAAAGGTCATTTCAATCACATAAGGACCCTCCCATTTGGGCTAGAATTTATCCTTACTCTTGTGCGTGATGATCATTGGCCTCTTCACAGCTAAAACTAGCTCACCAACTTTGAACACTCTTTCCTTTACTCTTCGATTAAAAGCTCTGGAAATACGTGCCTGGTAGAATGCAATGCACTGTTGAGCTTGAAGTCATTTCTCGTCTAATCCTTCTAGCTCTTGAAGCCGTAGTCGATCATTATTTTCCTGAGTCAACTCATTAGCCACTGCTATTCTGAGTGATGGAATTTGGATTTCAATGGGAAGAACTGCTTCACACCCGTAGACTAATAAGAATAGGGTACAACCCGTCGGTGCTCGTACCGTTGTGCGGTATGCCCAGAGATATTCTCCCAGTTTCTCATTCCAATCTTTTTTGTTAGAAGAAACGAACTTTTTCAAGAGTTTGATGATGGTTTTGTTGAAGGCTTCCGCCAAACCATTAGCAGCCGGATTGTATGCCGTAGAGGCCATATTTTGTATCCGATTATTATCGTAAAATTGATAAAACGCTTGGCTGATGAATTGAGGCCCATTGTCATGAATTATCCTTCGGGGTATCCCAAAGTGATAAATGACATGGTGCTTGATAAAGCTGATCACATTGGATGTCTTTACTTCAGCAAGGGGGATTACCCCCGCCCATTTAGAGAAATAATCCGTGATAGCCAATATGAACCGATGTCCTCTAGAAGAGGACGGGTGAATAGGACCGATGATATCCATACCCCATGCTTCAAAAGGCCATGATGCAATCGTAGGATGTAAATGCTCAGAAGGCTGATGTATAAAATCTGCATCAATTTGACAGGCTTTGCATTGTCTTGCATATTTTACGGCATCTGCATCATGGTAGGCCAGTAGTAGCCCATCCTTCTGATACGATCCTGTAACTTAGGATCGGATTGATATGCTCCATATACACCATCATGAGCTTCTCGGATAATCCGTTTTGCATCATCGTCAAAGAGACATCGTAATAGCAGTCCATCGTATGTTCGACGATATCGATATTGTGAAGACGCATCAAAATAGAAGCGTAATGATCGTCTTTTGATGGATACTGCTTCTTTAGGATCCTCTGGTAAGATTCCGTATGACACAAAGTCTATAAAGGGACTTCTCCAGTCTCTCTTAGGAGGAACCGTGTTTACAGCGTAGCTGTATTCTATGTAAAAATTATTTTTCACACAGAATAAATCTCTATTAAGAAGAATCACCGAATTCTGCCTTCTTATAGGAATAACTAAATCTGCAGCCAGGCTGGCCAGGGCATCAGCTTCCAAATTTTGAGATCGGGGCACGTGCTCTAGGAAGAATCCTCTGAAAGACATGGCAATCTCGATCGTTGCTTGATGATAAGGAATGAGGTCTGGATTGCGGACTTCATATATTCCTCTGACCTGATTGACGATCAGCTGAGAATCACCAAAAGCTTTCACGTATTCAACATCCAATTCTTTAGCGACTTGGAGCCCGATTAGTAGAGCGTTATACTCTGCCACATTATTAGAGCAGGGTTCGCTAAGAGAATATGCTCGATAGATGACGAGTTTATCAGGAGTGACCAGGACAATTCCTACTCCTGAAACCACATTTCCCCAAGGACCAGTCCTGGAGGCACCATCGAAGAATAACTGCCATGTAATACCTTCCATTACGGAGTTATATTCTGTAACTTCGTCGGGAATGTCCTCGTATAGTTTAGAGGTTTCCGGAATTGGATGAGCTGCTAAGAAATCATCCAAGGCTTGACCTTTGATGGACTTCTGAGGGACATACACCATATTATACGGTGTTAATTATATCGCCCAAGTCGCGAGTCAGGAATTAAGAACACTCGGCTTGTTCATCAATACTCAAAGAGGATTGATTCTGGAGATGATATGAATAGTTTGGTCCATGACGTAATGTCGCGTCTTCTGAATAGCGAATATTAGGGCCAAGTATTCTTTTTCTATTGGATTGTACCGGTGTTCAGCTCCGACCATCATCCTGCTTAAATAGTAAATAGTTCAGGACCCTAATTGTTCTTTTGTACGAGGAGAGCTCCTAAAGAATGATCCATTGCTCGAACATACAGAAAAAATGGTCTTTCTATGACGGGAGGTACCAGAACTGGAGGATTAGTGAGGTAGCATTTGATATCATTAAACGCTTGCTGACAGGCTTTGTCCCATACGAATGACACACCTTTATTCATCAGGCAAGAAAAAGGTTGACATCTCCCAGAGAGGTTGGATATGAATCTCCTGATATAAGCCAGACGACCTTGAAATCCCTTGATTTCCCTCAGATTACGGGGTGGTCGCATTTCTAAGATAGCCTTCACTTTATCAGGGTCCACTTGAATGCCTTTAGCAGTAATGACAAATCCCAGGAATTTGCCACTGGATACACCAAGAAAGGACTTTGTAGGATTCATTTTGAGTTGATGCTGGCACATCAACTCGAATACTGTCTTCAAGTCTTGGATGTGATTATCCTTGAGGCGGCTTTTGACAGCAATATCGTCTATGTAACATTCCACTATTTTGCGTTAGTGCTCATGGAATATGTTACTCATAGCTTGTTGATACGTAGCCCCGGCATTCTTCAGTCCGAAAGGCATAACCATATAGCAATATACCCCCAATGGTGTCCGGAAGGCAGTATGCTTCTCATCTTCAGGATTCATCTTAATTTGATTATATCCTGAGAATCCGTCCATGAAAGACATGCGCTAAAAACTGCACATATTATCGATCATGACATCTGTAATAGGAAGAGGGAACTCATCTTTAGGGCAGGCCGCATTCAGATCTCGAAAATTGATGCAAACACGTACTTTTCCACTTTTCTTCATGACCGGGACAACATTGGCGACCCAGTCAGGATGTTGTTCTTCCCGGATGAACCCATAGGCTATTAGCTTCTTGATTTCAGCTTCAATGGCATCCATCATATCCGGACAGAACCGGCGTTGGTGTTGCTTTACCGGCTTCAAATTGGGCAATATATTGAGCTTATGGGTAGCCACTTTTGGAACAAGACCTGGCATATCCTCATAATTCCATGCAAAGACATCGATATATTCTTTTATCAGCTGGATTATTTCTTTCTTTTCTTCTTTGAAAAGATTGTTACTAAAAACTATCGGCTTTGGTGAAAGTTCATCCCCAACATCGATTTGGATAACTTTATCTTCAGTGGGCGGTTCTCTCTGCTCGAACCGGAGTTCCCATTGTGTATCCATTTACTGAGCCCAGGATTCATCTTCGAACGGTTCAGATTCTTGTTTGTCTGCTTCGAGAGAATCTGTCAACACCATATTTACTGATAATACCTGTTCGAGTTCATCTTCCGAATCAGAGGATGACAAATCATCGTGAAAAGAGGAAATGGTCTCCTCACTTGACTCAGAGTCATTGGAAGTTGCAAGATGTGTGGTATACCCTAATCCAAAATGAGTTCGTTGACAGTAAGGATCACCATGCAACGACATTCGTCTGCCTTTCCCATAGTTGAGGCCTGGTTCCAGCTTCAAGTCATAACCCATACTTTGCATAATCTTTAAAGCTTGTGGGCTATATCTGTGAACTTGCATTTTTTTAGCATCAGATTCATGAGAATCTTCTTGTATAATTAGTTTATTCCGCATACGACCGAAGATTATTGGATGCTGATTGTTGCGAGTAGGTGGGACAATAAAGATAGAATCTTTATGTGGTTCATATGTCGTGATGATATTAGATGTTGATGCCACTTCCCACACATACGGATGATAGAAATCTATAGTTTCCAAGAATTTTTGTGCTATAGGTTCTATATCGTTATGGGGGGAGGATTTCTGATTTGGAAATTGAGCGTCAATATACTGGAAAAGAGAATCTTTATTATCGTCAGAAACTACGTTCCCGGTTGTATTTACATCAGTCGACTGCTTGTTGCGTCTGAGGTTGATGACCAAAGGTGGAGGCTTCTGGTTCAAAGTGATTACTAGAGGGTCACTTCCTCCTCCCGATTTGGTTCTGCTCAAGTGGATAGCCATGGGTTCCATGACTTTCGGACGGGTAGTCCGCCCTTTCACCTGGATCGACAGGGGTTGCTCAGTAGATGGTTCTGCTGGTTCCCGGTAGGATTCCTCTTCCATCTTGCCTGACACCTCTTTTATGTAGTCTTGGTTGTACAATATGGCATCAGAATAGTAAGATTCAACTCCTTTGAAGGGATTAAGATCCGCAAACTCTATTTTCACTGTCCCTTGGGCATCTACATATTTGAAGCATTGATGTAGAGTGGAAGGAACAATATTGTGATCATGGATCCATGGTCTGTCCAACAGAATATTGTAAGACACCTCTGAATCAATGACGTAGCATGTAGCCACTGATCTAAGGTCACCAATCTGGATCCTCAGACGAATCTTACCCAATGGTTTGCTCTTCCTGGCATTAAAGCCTACGATTGTGGTGGTAGTGTAAGCCAGTTCGCTTATAGGAATCCTCAGCGGTTTGAGCAGACAATGAGGGATAATACTGATCGACGATCCTGGATCTATGTAAATTCGGTCTACCTCCATGGAACCGACGTATCCGGTATAATAGAGGGGCCTGTCATGCTTGTTATGTTTCAACAACATGTCCTCTTGAGTGAAAGTAATGTTAGGGACCACTTCCATCACGCTATGGCATTGAGGACATGCCACAGGCTCTTTGTCGGGGGATTTAAGCTGAGTCAAGCATACATCCGCCTGCATTAGAGCTTCACTCAAGGATCGATGAGTGTCTTTGGAAAGCCTGAGTAGCTCGAAAATAGACAGTCTCGTTGGAGTATTAGCCAATTGGGCGAGGATGTCGAAGTTGTATGGTTTCTCCAAACCTTTATTTTGAATGTTCTTCAAAGGTTTATCAAAATGCACTTCTTTTTGCTTGCCCTTGTCCACCGAAGTTGGTCTAGAAGGACCTGCCTCTGGTATGACAGGTTCAGGCTCTAGAAATTTGGCAACTGAAGTGTCTGCCATTGTATCTTCCTGATTTCCTCCATAGTCCTTGAGGTAGGCTTTCCCTGAACGGGTTTCGGTAGCCAAAACCTCTTCTTCTGATGTCAGGGATATTGCAACCATATGGCATGGTTTACGCCTTGAGTTCTTTTTAGACTTAGCCTTAGCAGCTTGAGTCTCTTCCTCAATCTCTGACACCAGATCAGGATGAACCCACATAATCTCACCATGCTGGGTAGTTAGGGGTACTAGGTCATGATTTTGACTCCTGGCCGGAGGAAGATTAACAATGTTCATTATCGTCCAGGAAATAGGTACAACACCATCCGAAACTTCTTGAGGAGGCAGATTACCAAACTGGAGCCAGATCATGTTGGCAGTGACCGTCTTCTCGCTATTATGCAGAGTGATGGCCTTAGCGTCGATCAACTCCTGGATTTCCTCTTTAGTACATAACATGCCATTGTGGGATGATGTATGTACCTATGAAAAATGCAGTACTTAGGGTTATTGGTACTGCCGACTTTATTAGGCCGCTTTACCTCGGGGAGGGTGAGCTTGCCGCTTTTGACTAGACAATCGAATATACTCGGAATATCGCCGTCGTCAAAAGAATATTCTTCTTTAGGCCTGGAAGTCCCAGGATTCGTCTGCGTAGTCCCTGGAGTATGTTGCCTGGACATATTGATCGCCAGAGCTTCTTTTCCTTTGGAACCACGAGGATGGTCGCTATTGGAGGATGACCTCTTTCCTCTATCAGAGGTAGAGATCATGATTCCATTGTCACACGCCTTCCGACTGTTGTCTTCAGCGGCTACCGCTAAGATGATAAACGAGGGCCAATTATGGAACTGATTTGGTCCTGTGAACACCGAGATCAGTGGAAGAAGGTTCTTCCTGCAAATGTCCACCAAGGCAGAATTCGGAACTCCGGGAGGCATCTACAAAGTAGCCTGACGAAAATGTTCGATGAAAGTACGAACACTCTCCTTCTCCTTCTGCTGTACTTCGATAAGTGATGACATAGACATGTCCATCCCTCCTTCATAGAATCGATCAAAGAACAGAGTCTTGAAATCTTCAAAGAAAGTGATGCAGTTGTCCACAAGACTACGGTACCACTGATAGGCCACTCCAGACAGACAGCCTTTAAACACTCGAGTGAGAAGGGCGTCATTCCCTTGCAACAACACCATTATCATGCTAAAGTAGTTCATGTACTGGCTCGGTGTCGTCTTTTCCTCAAACAAAACCATAGCCTGTGGTTTGTATTTAGGTGGAAAAAGGATCTCGTCCCAGATAGCTGGGTATGGCTGGTTGATTCCCAACTTCTTGAGCTGATCCTTATGCTTCAAGGCATCAAATTGGGCTTTCAATTCCCACACTGCCTGTATCGAGTCTTCATCTGGTAAAGGGACCGCAGAGTGGTGAGAGATCGGTTGTATTGTAACTCCAACAGGAGGCAATACATTCTCCGAGTTAAGAAGTTAAGGAACCACTGACTCTTGATTTAGAATAGGCTCCTGGTTTGCGTTGGATGGTGGTAGGTCCACCCCCACACGTATTTGAGTCGGAGGAACCGATGCTTGAGCTATAGCAGCTGCATGTTGAGTCAGCATTATCTGGTGCATATTTTCCATCATGGAATGCATCTCTTTCAGTGATGTCTCCAATATAGCGATGCGTTGCTCAGTATTCCCTGATGGGGAAGCCTCTTCATGTTTATCTCCAATGGCATAGACTCCCATTTCTCTAGATGCTATTGAAGGATTAGTATAGATCTCTGTAGAGATTGAGTCTATACTTTCAGCATCCGATTCGAGAAACTGGTGACCCCCAGCGTCAGAATCAGAAGAATATGAAACCGGTTGTCGTAACCTCGAACGAGTATTTCGAAACACACCAGCTTCAATATTCTCAAGGAGTCTGTCGAATCTTCTTTGGCTTGGAGTTCTAGAGGGATGACGTCTTGAATTTGACCTTCCTCTAGGGATGTGTGAAGCCATGTTCACTGATGCGAATGTAGGCTCTTCTTCCTGTAAAGACAAAGATTAGTTCAACCGGTCAAAACTGACCATTTTGCCTTAGAACAGCAGTAGTTAACTACAACTTTATGACTATTACAACAGTGCTCTCTAGGGGGTGTAATAGACATGTTAGAAGATCCTCTATCTTTGCGCTTCTGGATTAGGAAATTATGCAAGTCGGGAGGATTAACATGAGAAGAAGAAGAAGGCTTATTCTGCCTTTTTACATCAGTGGGAGCGCGGATATTGGGAATCATAACTCTCTCCCTGCCATAAGAATACAGCAGTTCAGCCATGTGAGTAACGTACGATCCGTCATTCGTCTGAGGAACGTATGTTCCTGTGAACCGGGTCTTCTTTACGCCGAGAGGCTTATCCTGGCATAATCTGGAGCTTTGCACAGGTTGGCGTAAAACTGAGGAAGTCCTCAATCGACCGTCAGTATTCCACGTAATCTGAAGGGCGGGCAAATTCTTCTCTTGATGGCGTAAAAGCCGAGAGGTTTGAAGATTTGCCACTAGTTCCCTTGCGGTGATTGCAAGGACCATCTGCCTCATCGTAGAGGGGAGATATATTTTTATGCACGGGGCGCGTTTGGAATTTCTAAATTGGCGTTGAGGCATTGTCAGAAATTTTGTCTGCTATGTCACAGACGGGAGACCGAGTTTTACGCGCGGAACGCGGTGTAGATTTCTGGATTGGCACTGAGGCATTGCGAGAAGCTTTGTCTGCCACGTCACAGACGGGAGACAAAATTTTACGTGCTGGACGCGGAGTAGACTTCTGGATTGGCTCTAGGGCATTGCCAGACACTTTGTCTGCCATATCACAGACGAGAGACAGATTTTTACGCCCAAAGCGTAAAGGTCGCGATGTCACAACCTTGTTGATCGGAGAGAGAGAGTCCGCAGGAATGGTAGAGGATATCCGGGGCATCCATACTTTACGCAACTTCCTGTTGTCTTGGACAGAGAGGGAATGAGAGCTACCCCCTGCTCGAAGCATGTCTTCGTAAGCCGATTGGTCGAATTAGACGACCAAGGTCTTCTTCGTTGATCCTACGGATACAACATCGTGTTGAGCAATGGCTTTCTCATCAGATGAGAAAGTAGTCCCCAATAGAGTCGCCATCTTGTGTTTGATAATAAACGAAAGAAATTGAAACTAGGTTTAAACGAAACCCTTTTTTTGTTTACAAACAAGAAAAAAAGTACAATTAATCCTATACGAGGATGTTAAGTACAAAAATTTGATTCTGGAGAAATATTGCTATAGGAGTCTGATCTGCGGTCGATCACTTTATCCCTTGGACCACACGATGACAAAGAATTGTTGTAGAAGAGGAAAAAGAAGCTTCAAAGACTGCAGGAAAAATTGAACTCTCGTTGCCAAAGCTCTCTATGGATGCTTTCTTGACCTTGAGCTCTGTCTGTGACTCCTGAATTCTCTCTACCTTGGATTCGACCTCTGTTATTCTCCGTCCCTGACCTCCGTGGCTGGAGGTCTCTATTTATAGAATTTGGTCGCAGTCAGCGTAGAAACCGAACAGCGGAGAGAGCTGCACCTTTTACGCGGCGGTTATAATAACTGCTACCCACGTATGAATAATCTCCTGAATTAGCATGTGACGCGTGTCCCATTATGAGATAATGCGTATTATCGCTTATCGAAGATCACGGCATGCAAGCCACGTAGATAACTGCCCCTTACGTAGAGATTGTTGGCATAAAAGCCAAATAACTGTCTCGTTGGTATAAAAGCCAAATAGCTGTTCTGATGGCGTAAAAGCTAAGTAGGCGTAGAAGCCGAATAGTTGTCAAGTTGGCATAGAAGCCAAGTAGCTGTCATGTTGGCGTAGAAGCCAAATAGCTGTCATGTTGGCATAGAAGCCAAATAGCTGTCATATTGGCGTAGAAGCCAAATTCTGCGTAAAGCTTGATGTTGCATGGATAGGTAACCAGCGTAAAGATAGCCAGTTATTCCTCCTTGACTGAGGTCTTGAGCGTATTCTGGGCCCAATAGCCTTATCACTCACATTTGCAAATATAGCATGAGTTGGCATATTTTAAGGAGGTAGCTTTCATCGTACTCCTATAGTTGAAAATAGCCAGATCGGCGTATTTCAAGGAGATAGCGTTCGGCGTGCTCCTATAGTTAAAAATAGCCTGGTTGGCGTAATATGCAGGGATAGTGGCGTGAGCATATTAGCCCTAATTTTAGCTCTCCCAGTCGTTAAAAGTAGAACCAAATCTCGTGCATTAAATGCAGAGATCTGCCCCCATCTTGCGCATTAACTGCAGAGACGTGCCTCGAGCTCTGTACGACGAACAACTTTTGACGTGGCTGTTGGTTTCGTCTCATCTTGAGCGTAAAGCTCATGTCTGCCTGTGTAGAATAGGCAGCGTATTCCTTGAATGCGTAAATGATGTCTTATATCAAGGGTTATGTCACTAGACGATAGTCTGGGGCTCTGTGCAAAATCATAATTACAGCCGTCCTCTCGATCGCCGTGCAGTACTCTTTGTCAGGAGTCAGGTTCACTGCTTCAACTGACAGGTTCATTCGAGGAATACGAAGAGTTCCTCGTACAACTTTTCGCTGCATAAAAAGCAGACAGATTTTATGCCAAAGTGGCGATGTAGCAACCTTTTTACGCCAAAGCAGTTTGGAAGGACTGCTTTACGCGGGTTGTTCTGGAGCTAAGTTTTACGCTGAACAGCGTTGAAGCTCTACTGTACGCTAATGGATCTGAAGTCATGTTTTATGCGACCCAGTACTGGAGCTCTATTTTATGCGAGCTTCCTGTATGTTGAGGGTTTTACGCGTATGATTCCCCAGCATATTTTTCATGCTTCTACAAGGTCGTTGGTCCGGTCCAGTCGATGTCGAGGGAAGTCGATCTGGTCCAGTCGCTGTCGAGGGAAGTCTCAGGCGAGAGGGAAGTCGGCGGGTTGATGTTCAGCGGCGTGGGATGGTTGCTATTGTCGGGGTCATCAAGGGGATGTATCATGATGATGGGAAGGTCGTTGGATTTAGGCAGATGGGTGGTAATGGGAGGAGACGGCGAGGGCTGCTACTCGGTGGAGGAAAACCTACGGAGAAGGCCGAGGGAAGGGTGGTTCAGTCGATAGGATCGTGCTGGCGGCGGTGATGGGGAAGTAGAGAGCGGTTCAGCGGGGGTCAGCGAGGTCGTGAAGGGAAACGACGGTGGCGGTGCTCAGTCGAGGAGGAGGTCGGGTGATGTTCAAGCGAAGTCATGGGGGTCGACAGGCATGGTGCAGCGGTTGAGGGGTCAACGACGTACGGTGTTAGCATGGGGGGATGGAGGAGAACGGGAAGGAAGGCTCTGCTGTCGGGGTGGTCGAGTTCGCCGGGGCTTCGGTGGGTTGGAGGAAGGTGGTGGCGATGAACAGTAGAGGGGGAGATGGGTTCGGCTAGGTTAGGTTTTGTGATGGTGGTGATAAAAAAATTAAGAAAAAGTTATATATATATGTAGATAAGTAGGGTTGGATGTTGACCTAGGGAGTTGGGCCGGTCAGCCACTCCTTGGGATGGGCTTCTTTCTATATGTAGATATTTAAAGGCTAGGATGGTTTTTGTTTTAAAAATGGATGGCTAAGATTTGATGAGGGGTTTATGTTGAGTGTTACACACTCCAAAATCATAGAGACAAATCACATGACCGGTCAATAAAGAAAATTGGTATTTCTTCATGTGTTTGGTCCAATGAGGTGTGGACACCTCAATGCACTTTGCATATAAGTCTCCAACAACTGGAAAATTACACAAGGTGGGGTTTTTGGATTAAATTAGGTCCTTACATTAATTTACTTAAATTAAATGTAAATGGTGTTCTAAAATTATTTAGAAGTACATAGGGTTAAAATTAGGTGGGACACAAGTGTCATGGATGTAGAAGACTCAGAATAGAATATTGTCATAATTTGGGTTGCACAAAATAGGTCGAGATTTTGTCTCCAATATTGATTGGAACGCACAAAGATGTAAAGTTAGATTTATTTAGAATTACATATAATTATTTGCGATAAATATTGTGCGACTAAAATAAAACACAAGAGGGCATAGTTATCAGTTACACAAGGATCAAAATAGAAGATTGGCACGTCTTGGACAAGGGTGTGAAATTTGTAGGAAGGCAATGGCCAGTGTAGCGCTCCAATTATCCAAGCAACGACAAGGTACAATAATCAAATAAAATCCCAATAATTAAATATAATCCCTAATATTAAATCCCAAAGTGCTAATTAAAGTCCATAGCCCTATACTTTGGTCAGGGGCTCATCTAGTGGGTTTCTAGGTCCAGTTTACTAACTCATGCATTTAAGGAACACTATATATAATATATAAATATCATGCAATATATTAACACATTAACTTAAATGAATGAAAAGACGAAAATACCCCTATTCTGGAATGAGGTAGTGACAAGTCTACCCTCCTTAAAAGAATTTTGTCCCGAAATTAAAATAAACTAGCACAAAAACAAACAATCAAATAAAGAATTATACCTCAAGTCTCGAAGAGATATGGATACTACTCGCGCATTTCGTCCTCTCTCTCCCAGGTTGACTCGCCTGGAGAGTGATGTCTCCATGCAACATGAACCAAAGGGATGGTCTGGTTCCGCAATACCTTCTCTCTACGAACCAAGATCTTTACGGGACGTTCAGGATAACTGAGAGTCGGTCCAACCTCGATCTCCGAGTGATCTAGTATGTGACTAGGATCTGCCATGTACCGTCTCAGCTGCGACATATGGAACACGTCATATACTTCTTCTAGAGCAGGGGGCAAGTCCAGTCTATAGGCCACTTCACCGACCCTTGCAAGAATATCGAAAGGTCCGATGTATCGTGGACTAAGCTTTCCGCCTCTACCAAAATGAATTGTGTCCCGTGTCGGAGAAATCCGTAGGAACACCAAATCGCCAACCTAGAATAAACAGTCTTAACACACAATCTAAAACAAAACAAATCATAACCCAAAATAACAAAACCTATACCTGAAACTCTAGGGGTCTACGGTGGCTATCGGCCCAATGTCGTTGTCTGTCCTGCGTTACTCGCAGTCTGTCTCTGATGAGTTTCACCTTTTCTGCTGCATCCACGACTATTTTTGGTCCTAACAAAGCTCTCTATTCGACATCATCCCAAGATAACGGTGTACGACACCTACGTCCATATAAAGCCTCGAATGATGATATCTCAATGTTGGCCTGGTAGCTGTTGTTGTAAGCAAACTCTACTAGGTGTAGATGATCCTCCCAAGAGCCTCCGAGATCCAAAATATAAGTGCATAGCATATCTTCAAGAGTCTGAATAGTCCTTTCAGACTGCTCGTTTGTCTGGGGGTGATACGCGGTACTGAACTTGAGTTGAGTGCCTAAGCTAGCCTGCATACTCCTCCAGAAATGGGAAGTGAAATGACTATCCTGATCTGAGACGATACTCACAGGAACTCCATATAATCTGACAATCTGCCGCACGTACACCTCTGCTAGCTTCTCTATCGATGTATCCACTTTGAATGGTAATAAGTGGGCTGATTTGGTCAACCTATCTACGATGACCCAAATTGCGTCCTTTCCTTCTGGAGAGCGTGGAAGCCCTGAAACAAAGTCCATAGTTACGTGCTTCTACTTCCATTCTGGAATGGATAAAGGTTGAAGCAATCCACCTTGTCTCAGTCGATCTGCCTTCACCTGCTGGCATACTAAATATCGGGATACAAAGCGTGATACCTCGTACTTCATACCATACCACCATACGTGCTCCCTCAAATCTCGATACATCTTGTTGGCACCGGGATGCATTGAGTACTGAGAGCGATGTGCCTCCTACAAAACCTCTTGGTGCAGCTCTCCACTCGGTACACACACCTCCTCCCATGCCGTAAAGATCCATCATCCACAATAGTGAAGTCATCTGTTAATCTTGTCTGAACTTGTGCCCTGATACTCCTTAAAGTCTCATCATCATACTGTGCAACTCTAATTCTGTCCATCAGCTTTGACTGTATTTGCAATCCCTACATCTAAATCTCAATACCTGGAACTAGCACTTCAATTCCCAAGCCCCCAAGATCGGCCAATAAGTGTCTATCTGTCGTTAAGTACATAGCCATCGGATACCTGCTGAAGGCATCGGCGACTACATTGGCCTTTCCTGGGTTGTACCGTAATGAGATATCAAAATCTTTCATCAACTCCAACCACCTTCTCTGTCTCATGTTCATCTTCTTCTGTGTAAACACATACTTCAAGCTCTTGTGGTCCGTGAAGATCTCCACACGCTCTCCGTACAGATAGTGTTTCCACAACTTTAGAGCGAAGATAACTACTGCTAACTCCAAATCGTGAGTGGGGTAGTTCTTTTCAAGAGAGCGTAATTGTCTTGAAGCATAGGCAATTACTTTTCTATGCTGCTGAAGAACGTAACCCAAACCTTTTCCTGAAGCATCACTGTAGATAGTGAATCCACTGTCCCTGATGGCAATGTCAAAATTGGCGCTATCGTCAATCTCTTCTTCAGCTCATCAAATACAGCTTAACATTCTTATGTCCAGACGAATTCCACATCTTTCTTGGTCAGCCTAGTCATTGGCTCTGCAATCTTGGAGAAGTCTTGTACAAATCTTCTGTAGTATCCTACTAATCAGAGAAAGCTCCTGATCTCAGCTACTGAACTGGGGGTAGCCCATGACTCCACTACTACAATCTTCTTTGGGTTAACTGAAATTCTGTCACCCATCACCATATGTCCAAGAATTCAACCTTGTCAAGGAAGAACTCGCACTTTGAAAGTTTCCCATACAGCTCCTCTTTCCTGAGAGTCTCCAAGACAATCCTCAGGTGCTCTTCGTGCTCTTCTAGGGTCTTCGAATACATAAGAATATCTTCGATGAATACTACTACAAACTTGTCAAGGTACTGGTGGAATACCTTGTTCATTAAGTTCATAAATACTGCTGGTGTATTGGTTAAACCAAACGACATTATCGTGAATTCAAACTGGCCATATCTGGTCCGAAAGGCTGTCTTCGGTATGTCTTCTCTCTTCACCTTCACCTGGTGATAGCCTGACCTCAAGTCTATCTTTGAAAACACCTTCGCTCTGCTCAATTGATCGAAACGATCATCTATCCTCGGTAGCGGATATTTATTCTTGATAGTGAGGTTCTTTAGAGATCTATAATTGATACACATGCGTACCATACCGTCCTTCTTGGGTACGAATAATACCGGAGCTCCCCATGGTGATGAACTGGATCTGATAAAACCTTTGTCCTGCAGCTCCTCAACTTGCTTCTTCAGTTCTACCAGCTTGCTGTTGTTGACTCTATAGACGTGTTATGAAATAGGCTCTGCTCTTGGTACCAAGTCTATAGATAATTTAACATCTCTTTCCAGCGGCAAGCCTGGTGACTCCTCTAAAAATACATCCAGGAACTCCGCTATCAGAGGATGTGGTAACTCCTCTTCTTTCTTCCTAGCTCCATAAAAAGTGCCTCTGCTCTACTTTGCTTCTCCTCTGGCGACCTCAAACTCTGGTTCTCCTGGTGGTCAAAATATTACTCTGCCTCCGTAATAATCTATAGTAGCATAGTATCTACTCAACCAGTCCATTCTGAGTACAATATCGTATCCCAGAAGTGTCACGACCCGTACCCGGTTTAGGGGCACGAGTGCGTGGGTACGTCCAGCCTACGCCGCAGCATCGGCGGTAGAACGCTGTCAAGGTCTTGATACTATCTAACTAATGTCACGCAAGCATCCAATCTCCATTAGGAGGCACGGATGACACAAATAAGATGAACATATACTCAATCACAGGATTACAGCACGATAAGATTTTGAAACAGAAATTAAAATCTAACACAACACAAGTCCACAAGAAAACTTAACTTAACAATATCCAAGAATCATCAAAATGCCGGAGACAAATCCGGTACCAAATAGTCTACTAAAAGAAAATAAACAGAAACTAATGATTTCCGGCTAGAACTCTGGAATCACAACTAAACTACCAAATCTGCAGCTACTCACCATATGGTCCATAAAGTGTCGGACAGCGGTCCTCTAAGGCATAGTCTGGAAAAATATTTCCAGTCAGGAAGGAGCAAAGCAACAATCTCAAATAACAGTTCCATTAATTGATAATGTCTATAATACAATAAAACATGTCATGCTAGCTACTGAGAAGACAGTGAAATAAATGCAATGGCAATTTCTAAGAGAGACAGGCAATATGATATAGTCAGTGCATGTATGGAAATAAAAAGAACAAGGAACAGTATCATATACGGGTGATGTAGTATATGATTTAAAATAGGGAACTGTAACTATTCTAAGTGGTTTGAGATTGTAGTTTCAAAATGTGATCGGCTTGGGACATGTACAATTGCTACAGTCTGGCTAATCATACGTGGGGTATGATTAACACCAATAATATAAACTTGTACGATAGGTATTTGATCACATTTCTCACTAGCAATTTCCCCGCCCCCAACTAGTACTGTGGATCCAATCATGACACATCACGAATACACAACATTGTCTAATGTAAATGTCAATGTAAATGTCAATGTAAATGTCGTGTATAATGTCAATACGATAATCAAGGTAACATCTCATGACTGCAGATCCAAGCTATACTAGTCCGTGTAGCACAGTGTCAAAGATTCAGTTGTAACATTTCAAGATCATTGAACTTATAGCTATTATCAAGAATTAGAAATTATCAGAGAATGTACTTGCCTTGGTCCTTAGCTGGTATTTATGGATGTCCTGTTCCAGAGTATCCCCTGGGTAAAACCAACAGTCCTATCAACACATTACAATATAACATTGGTAACAGAAGCTATCCTAACACACAATAGAAATACACTGGCCTTAGGGCTACGCTAGGTACGGTAGGGGTCATCTACTAGATAGGCCAACTACATATATATTAATATCCCTTAATTACAATAATAGCTATAAGTATAAATCTATACACTTTAAATAAAACTAATACTTGTATGTACATACAACATATCTCAAATTAAATACAACTACAAAATATACATGTATATATATTATAAAAATGTACTAAGGGTTTATACAAAATATACCTACACATATATATCTATGTCAATTGAACAATAAAGATATATATATACACACCAAAAATAGTACGTATACTATTATTTTTATATACTAATTTATACCAATTAAACATACCTTGAAAATATGCTAAGTGTTTATATATTAAAAATGCTTATAGTAGAACACGTATTTATATTTATCAAATTAAACACATATACAATGTATACGTATATATTTTAGAAAACATGCCAAGGGTTTATAAAATATATATACACATATATATATATGCCAATACATTATAGATATATTATTAAATACTAAAACACATTTTTAATACATGTTTAACATTTAATGAAAAATAAAATATACATGTACATATATATATAACACACAAAATAATATATATATGTATACTAATTATATATTTACTAAATTACAATTACCAACATATACTGAAATATATATACTATGCTAATACATTATTTAAACATTTTATTACATGCACAAAATATATATTTGAAATTATATCAAGTATATATATATATACAAAATATATATATATACCAAACTTAATTATAGAATTTATTTAAGTACCTACTATACTCATATAATTAGATAATAATATATTCATATGCCAATTTCACATTAATTAAATATATAAATACTTTACATTATATATACAGATTAAATTAATTACATATACTAATTACTTATGTATGTATACATTTACCATCATTGAATTAAATAGACAAAATATATTTACAAAATATATATACATTCTAGTGAATACACCCACAATACATTATACAAGGTATTTATATATATATACCATACCAATATATATTAACCATTAATTTAATTTAATACTATACACATTTATTAATATATATACAAAATATACATTGGTTATATATACATATACTAATTCTCATTACTTAAATATATAACAAACATATATATATACATTATATATATATATATTTACATATATACATATATACACTATACTATACATTAATAATAAAATAAATAATATACGTATACATATTTTAAATACATACAATATATATTAAACATATACTATACTAAGCACATACATGTGTACATTAATTTAAAATTACAATTACATATACAATTTACATGTTAATATATACATATACGTATATATATATAAAGATATATATATAAAGATATATATATATATAAAGATATATATATATATATAAAAAGAGAGAGAGGAGAGGAGAGGAGACTCACAGAGAGGGGGTTGCCGCCGGCCGCCGGCCGGAGGGGGAACTGGCCGGTGGAGGAGCAGCCGCAGCAAGGGAAGGGGAGCAGCCGGACAGGAACTCGGCGCCGGAGCAGCCGCCGGACTGCGGGCAGCGGGTTCAGCCAGAGGGAGGAGCCGCCGGACGCACGGGAAAGCCGCTGGCCGGCCCGCCGGAGAGGGCAGGGACCGCCGGTGCACAGGGAAAGGGTTGGTGAACAGTAAGTTTCCCCCCTTTAACAATTATTTGAATTCAAAATCAAGAAGAAAAGAAGAAGGGAAGAAGAGGAAGAAGAAAGAAAAGAGAAGAAGAAAGGAGAAGGAGAAGAATTAACCTACGTTGGGGAGAGGGGCTTGAGGAATTTTTGGAGGCTTGTGAGGTGGGGGAAAACCTAGGTTTCTAGGGATTAGGGTTGAGGTAGACATGTCATTAAATAGGATGAGAGAGGGTGTGATGGAGGGTTGTGATGGGTCAATTTCAAATGAATGGTTAGGATTGAACATGAGAAAATTATTCATGGGGAATGAGGGTTCTTAATTAAAATTAATAGGCTCCCTCATTGATTAAAATAATTGGGTGAGGCCACAAAATGCCAATTTGCAATTTGGCCCTCTTAAATTTGGGAAATTGCACAAACACATGAAATGACGAAAATTGGGCGGGCGATTCGGGGTCCGATGTTTTGTAGGGTCAGGGGACGCTGTAAGATGGGTATGGGCTGAATTTGCAGGGCACTGGAATTAATTTGGGATTTTAAAATCAGATAAAATGGTATCCTCAAATTAAATAGAAATAAATGCAAGTTGTGTTCGACAATTAATTAGGAGTACTTGGGGTTAAAATCAGATCAAGTCATCAATACCAATATTGAAGAAGACTCAGAACAGAGTATTACCCTAATTCGGGCCGCACGAAAAATAGGTCAAGATGGCCTCAAATTTTCGATTGGAACACACAACGATACAAAAATAGGAAATTAAAAATAACGTCCGCGACGATTTTTGTGCGGCCAGAAACAATGCACAAGGAGCAAAATTATGAGTTGCAAAAATAGCAAAATTGAAGGCGGCATGTCTAGAGCAAGATTGTGAAATTTGTTGGAAGACAAAAGTCTGGATAGTGCTCCAAATATCGAAGCAAAGGCAATGCGCAAAAATATTAAATAAAATACAGTAATTAATTACAATCTCCAAATATTAAATTCTAGATAAAATAATAAAATCCAGAACCCTATAATTCCGACAGGTGTTCGTCTACTGGGCTTCTAGGTCTAGTCTGCTAGCTAAAATAAAATAAATAAACACTGCATATAATTATATATTTAATTACACATCGCATAAAATTATTTAAATCAAATACACTATCATGCAATTAATTAATTGTAAATAACATAATATTAAATATTGTAAAAATTCGAAAATACCCCTGTTTTCGGAATGTGGTAGTGACAAGTCTACCCACCTTAAAAGAATTTCGTCCTCGAAATTTAAAATCCTCATACTAGTGTTTAAATCATACACACTATTATTCCCGCAAATTTAAATCCATTAACCATGAAATCAGGTTATAATCCGCAATGTCTTTTCACAAATAAAATTTCTGTACTTATTTCATTCCTCGGAATAAAAATCAAAGTCCATTTGTCAAAATTCCCTTGAAAGTTTTGAGTTAATAATTCAATAGCCGGAATTTAATATCCACTCCTCAAGATACTCAATATTATGATATTTAAGGATTCTCCAATTGTTATATCCAATTATAAAGTTCAAAAATTCATAACTTGCAATTAAATAAATACATTGATAAATCTCCCAAAATTTCCAAATTAATAACCAACTTAAACATGTCATAATCTTTCCTGGAATTAATACATCATAATTTCTGTCATGTTAAATTCTTGACCCTTTATTTAAATCAATGTTTATCCTCGAATTTTTAAATCCTCGACGGTTTTATTTATGTATTTATTCCCATCAAATTAAATTCCTTAAATCATATAATCATGAACTACTCCATATTGTTATTTCACAATAAATTCTTTCAAAAATTCTATAATTATCATATCCCAAAAAAAATCTTCAAAATAAATCAAATCCCATTCTTATCACAATATCCTCCAAAATTTTAAGTTAATAACGAAATACAAGAATTTAATATTCAATCCTCTAATTGAAATCCAGTCAGTGCATATTTCAAAATTGAATCTCGTCCCCAATTTGAATTTAACACTAATCCATTTGTGTTCTTATCCCTCGATTTATATATATATATATATTTTTTTTTTCCATAATATGCAACGATGTAATACTTATGGAACCTCCAATACAATATTCAAAATATAAGTTAACAACTTGCAGTCCAACAATATATCGATGGCCTTCTTAAATTCCTCAAATTCAATGATAAATTCTATCATTTCAAAATTTTCAAAAAATCAATGATTTAACAAAACTTCAATTACGCCATATTAAATTCCCAACTCTTTATTTAATTTAATATTTTCCCTCAAAATTTTAGGCACCTTGTCTCTCTTTGTCAAGTCATAACCTCTTCGTTAATCTTTTACTATAGTTAAATCCTCAACAATCAAAGTCTAAGAGAATTCTACCTACACCCATACAACATGCAACCTAAAGGAATTATGTATGATCATGGTGTCTTTTGCCAGGGTATTACAGTCTCTGTAATAGGGGTACTACTAACTACATTATAACAAGAAATCATGCATACAATTATTGTACCAAGGAATCAATCAATTAATCAAGTAGATAGGAACAGAATGAAGGAAAGAACAAAACTTGTTAACACATTACCTGCAGTATCGGTCTCCTCGACCGTCATCGCAAATGCTCGCCCTGCTGGGGTGGTTCCCTTTGCGGGTGCTGAGCAACATGCGGTTCTACAGGTAGCCTAACTGGATCTCTATAATTTGGAGTCGCGCGCTGGTTGGAAGAATAAGGAACTCGAAGACAATCCCTTATTCGATGTCCCGCAGCGCCACAGTGCAAACAAAGTCCCAGCCTCGTTCTACAGCTCTTCCGAAGGTGACCTGGCTTCTTACAGAAATAACAAGTTCGTTGATCCTGCTGTACAGGAACTGGTGCCGGGTACTGCTGTTGATACTGAAATGCCCTCGGCTGCCACTGGCCAGGATACTGCTGGGCAAATCTCTCAACTGTCTGTAGTGCCATCTGGTGAGCGTTCTCCATGCTTTCTCTCATCAGCTCGGTTTGTGCCTGGTGCGCTTCTGCTTGCACCCTCTGAGCCTCAGCTTGAACTCGCTGAGCATCTGCCGCCATTCTCTGGGCCTCTACCATGCCTTGGATCAAGGTGAACATCTGTGCTCCGTCAATGGGCAAACCTCCGGGAATCAGAGTCGGTGGAGGAGGAAGGTCGTCCGTCACAGCTGCGGCAATCTTCTGAACAGGTGGAGGAGGAGGGTCACCTACGTGCATCGGAGATGTAGGAGGAACTACGGCTGTCTGTCCATCAGGTGGAGAGGTGGCAGACCCCTCTAAAGCTGATGTTTCCGCTCTCATAGACCATGTCTGCGGCGACATCCTGAAGACAGATCCCAAAGATTCAATTTAGGCAAAATACGATATCATCAAGGAAGGACAGTACAGTTCTAAGGAACAACATTCAAGATAAAAGATTTGAATAATCCTAGTTGATTGCACAGATCAAAGATGCATCCATGGTTGATACCTCTATCCCCTAGGTACCACAGTTCTTCTTGAAGCATACTCACTGCTAGCTTCCTTACCTACTGCAATCGCTGATACTAGTTATTCTTATCACTCTATGCATATCAATTGCAACACTCTATACTAAGTACTGCACTTTCTAATACAACCCTTGATGAACACCCTAGTCAGTTTGCAGTGAAATCTCAATCACGCTCAAGCCAACCGATCCTTACACATGCATCTTATCTACTTATATACTAATATATCTCTCTCACTATAAGATTTTATCCTCAATTAAAATACCTCAAAATAACTCCTCGAATAAATTTTAAAGTAGAAATACATACACTTTCCTCAAGGTTAATTATTTAAATACTAAAATGAAACTTAATCACACAAAATTCTTACAAACTTGTCTAGGTTTATTGAATCGAATCTGAATCCTCAAAAATAAAATTTTAATAACCATATTTCAACTCTTAAATTTCAAAATTTTGCAATTCATTGAAATCTTCAAAATAAGATTTTATTAACATAATATCTCAACCTCTCAAAATTCTTAAAATTTGAAATTTATTTTCAATCCTCAAAATTAAAATTAAAATCCACCTTTCGTAGTCCAATAGCCCTAATGTTAATCATTTTCACTGTCCACATCGACGTGTGTTATCAGATAATATCATAATTCAGTCTGCAAATTCTTTTTAATATGAAATCAACTCTATAATGAAACCCTAAATCCTAACTTAATACCTTAATTAACAACAATCAAAGCAATATCAACAAGGGAGAATGGACAGAACAAGGGAATGATTGTAAATTGGAAGTTTTAACAAAATTCTCAGGGGTCATCCCAGGAATCTCTCAAGGAATTGTGATTGAGTATTTGCTCTCGTCCTAGTATCCTATGTCCTAGATCCTATAGCAGGCACGCAGTAGTATAACAAGGATGTCACACTACTACGACATCGCTCTAATTGCGAAGTCTGACCTGCATGGGCCACCACTAAAGACGTGTCACGACCCGCACCCGGTTTAGGGGCACGAGTGCGTGGGTACGTCCAGCCTACGCCGCAGCATCGGCGGTAGAACGCTGTCAAGGTCTTGATACTATCTAACTAATGTCACGCAAGCATCCAATCTCCATTAGGAGGCACGGATGACACAAATAAGATGAACATATACTCAATCACAGGATTACAGCACGATAAGATTTCGAAACAAAAATTAAAATCTAACACAACACAAGTCCACAAGAAAACTTAACTTAACAATATCCAAGAATCATCAAAATGCCGGAGACAAATCCGGTACCAAATAGTCTACTAAAAGAAAATAAACAGAAACTAATAATTTCCGGCTAGAACTCTGGAATCACAACTAAACTACCAAATCTGCAGCTACTCACCATATGGTCCATAAAGTGTCGGACAGCGGTCCTCTAAGGCATAGTCTGGAAAAATATTTCCAGTCAGGAAAGAGCAAAGCAACAATCTCAAATAACAGTTCCATTAATTGATAATGTCTATAATACAATAAAACATGTCATGCTAGCTACTGAGAAGACAGTGAAATAAATGCAATGGCAATTTCTAAGAGAGACAGGCAATATGATATAGTCAGTGCATGTATGGAAATAAAAAGAACAAGGAACAGTATCATATACGGGTGATGTAGTATATGATTTAAAATAGGGAACTGTAACTATTCTAAGTGGTTTGAGATTGTAGTTTCAAAATGTGATCGGCTTGGGACATGTACAATTGCTACAGTCTGGCTAATCATACGTGGGGTATGATTAACACCAATAATATAAACTTGTACGATAGGTATTTGATCACATTTCTCACTAGCAATTTCCCCGCCCCCAACTAGTACTGTGGATCCAATCATGACACGTCACGAATACACAACATTGTCTAATGTATTATGTACAATGTCTAATGTAAATGTCAATGTAAATGTCAATGTAAATGTCGTGTATAATGTCAATACGATAATCAAGGTAACATCTCATGACTGCAGATCCAAGCTATACTAGTCCGTGTAGCACAGTGTCAAAGATTCAGTTGTAATATTTCAAGATCATTGAACTTATAGCTATTATCAAGAATTGGAAATTATCAGAGAATGTACTTGCCTTGGTCCTTAGCTGGTATTTATGGATGTCCTGTTCCAGAGTATCCCCTGGGTAAAACCAACAGTCCTATCAACACATTACAATATAACATTGGTAACAGAAGCTATCCTAACACACAATAGAAATACACTGGCCTTAGGGCTACGCTAGGTACGGTAGGGGTCATCTACTAGATAGGCCAACTACATATATATTAATATCCCTTAATTACAATAATAGCTATAAGTATAAATCTATACACTTTAAATAAAACTAATACTTGTATGTACATACAACATATCTCAAATTAAATACAACTACAAAATATACATGTATATATATTATAAAAATGTACTAAGGGTTTATACAAAATATACCTACACATATATATCTATGTCAATTGAACAATAAAGATATATATATACACACCAAAAATAGTACGTATACTATTATTTTTATATACTAATTTATACCAATTAAACATACCTTGAAAATATGCTAAGTGTTTATATATTAAAAATGCTTATAGTAGAACACGTATTTATATTTATCAAATTAAACACATATACAATGTATACGTATATATTTTAAAAAAACATGCCAAGGGTTATAAAATATATATACACATATATATATATGCCAATACATTATAGATATATTATTAAATACTAAAACACATTTTTAATACATGTTTAACATTTAATGAAAAATAAAATATACATGTACATATATATATAACACACAAAAGAATATATATATGTATACTAATTATATATTTACTAAATTACAATTACCAACATATACTGAAATATATATACTATGCTAATACATTATTTAAACATTTTATTACATGCACAAAATATATATTTGAAATTATATCAAGTATATATATATATACAAAATATATATATATACCAAACTTAATTATAGAATTTATTTAAGTACCTACTATACTCATATAATTAGATAATAATATATTCATATGCCAATTTCACATTAATTAAATATATAAATACTTTACATTATATATACAGATTAAATTAATTACATATACTAATTACTTATGTATGTATACATTTACCATCATTGAATTAAATAGACAAAATATATTTACAAAATATATATACATTCTAGTGAATACACCCACAATACATTATACAAGGTATTTATATATATATATACCATACCAATATATATTAAACATTAATTTAATTTAATACTATACACATTTATTAATATATATACAAAATATACATTGGTTATATATACATATACTAATTCTCATTACTTAAATATATAACAAACATATATATATACATTATATATATATATATTTACATATATACATATATACACTATACTATACATTAATAATAAAATAAATAATATACGTATACATATTTTAAATACATACAATATATATTAAACATATACTATACTAAGCACATACATGTATACATTAATTTAAAATTACAATTACATATACAATTTACATGTTAATATATACATATACGTATATATATATAAAGATATATATATAAAGATATAAATATATATCTAAAAAGATATATATATATATATAAAAAGAGAGAGAGGAGAGGAGAGGAGACTCACAGAGAGGGGGTTGCCGCCGGCCGCCGGCCGGAGGGGGAACTGGCCGGTGGAGGAGCAGCCGCAGCAAGGGAAGGGGAGCAGCCGGACAGGAACTCGGCGCCGGAGCAGCCGCCGGACTGCGGGCAGCGGGTTCAGCCAGAGAGAGGAGCCGCCGGACGCACGGGAAAGCCGCTGGCCGGCCCACCGAAGAGGGCAGGGACCGCCGGTGCACAGGGAAAGGGTTGGTGAACAGTAAGTTTCCCCCCTTTAACAATTATTTGAATTCAAAATCAAGAAGAAAAGAAGAAGGGAAGAAGAGGAAGAAGAAAGAAAAGAGAAGAAGAAAGGAGAAGGAGAAGAATTAACCTACGTTGGGGAGAGGGGCTTGAGGAATTTTTGGAGGCTTGTGAGGTGGGGGAAAACCTAGGTTTCTAGGGATTAGGGTTGAGGTAGACATGTCATTAAATAGGATGAGAGAGGGTGTGATGGAGGGTTGTGATGGGTCAATTTCAAATGAATGGTTAGGATTGAACATGAGAAAATTATTCATGGGGAATGAGGGTTCTTAATTAAAATTAATAGGCTCCCTCATTGATTAAAATAATTGGGTGAGGCCACAAAATGCCAATTTGCAATTTGGCCCCCTTAAATTTGGGAAATTGCACAAACACATGAAATGACGAAAATTGGGCGGGCGATTCGGGGTCCGATGTTTTGTAGGGTCAGGGGACGCTGTAAGATGGGTATGGGCTGAATTTGCAGGGCACTGGAATTAATTTGGGATTTTAAAATCAGATAAAATGGTATCCTCAAATTAAATAGAAATAAATGCAAGTTGTGTTCGACAATTAATTAGGAGTACTTGGGGTTAAAATCAGATCAAGTCATCAATACCAATATTGAAGAAGACTCAGAACAGAGTATTACCCTAATTCGGGCCGCACGAAAAATAGGTCAAGATGGCCTCAAATTTTCGATTGGAACGCACAACGATACAAAAATAGGAAATTAAAAATAACGTCCGCGACGATTTTTGTGCGGCCAGAAACAATGCACAAGGAGCAAAATTATGAGTTGCAAAAATAGCAGAATTGAAGGCGGCATGTCTAGAGCAAGATTGTGAAATTTGTTGGAAGACAAAAGTCTGGATAGTGCTCCAAATATCGAAGCAAAGGCAATGTGCAAAAATATTAAATAAAATACAGTAATTAATTACAATCTCCAAATATTAAATTCTAGATAAAATAATAAAATCCAGAACCCTATAATTCTGACAGGTGTTCGTCTACTGGGCTTCTAGGTCTAGTCTGCTAGCTAAAATAAAATAAATAAACACTGCATATAATTATATATTTAATTACACATCGCACAAAATTATTTAAATCAAATACACTATCATGCAATTAATTAATTGTAAATAACATAATATTAAATATTGTAAAAATTCGAAAATACCCCTGTTTTCGAAATGTGGTAGTGACAGGAAGTGGCATGACGAGTAAACTCACGCTTAGCTCTTGGCCTCCCAATGATACTCTCCGATCCTTGCAATAATCACGGACTAGGATAATGCCTCCTCCAGTCGTGATCTTGCAAGTCCTATCTAACGTTTTCATCTCTAAACGATGCTTAAGAGCATAAGATACAGATACAAAACTATAGAAAGTGCCAGAGTCAAATAATGCAAGTGCTGGAATAGAATCGAGAGAAACTGTACCTGAAATTACGTCTCCAGCTGGCTCAGCCTCCTCAATCATTATGGCGTATGCTCATCCCTGTGGTGCTCCTCTCTGTTCCTGCTGGTGTTGAGCAAACCTCTGCAGCTATGGTGGAAGTGGAGGTCCCCTCTGCTGGCCTTCTGGTATAGTAGGTACTCTGGCTGGTCCTCTCTGAGTGGCTACTCTACCCTGATGAGTCTGAATAGATGGGTAGTCCCTAAGCTGATATGCTGATGATCCACAGGACAAGCATGTACCCAACCTCTTCCTGCAGATGTCTCTAGTATGTCACATCTTTCCGTAATATGCACATTAGGCAACATGCTGATTCTGTCTTTGTGGCTGCTGCTGTTGGATGTGTCTACGAACAGGTGCCTGGTGCTGCTGATGCTGCTGCTGGTACGACCTCTGTTGTTATTAAAAGTGAGGGCGCTTGGCCGGTCCTGTGTTACCACATGTTTCTCCAGAAGTGTTATGTCCTCTCTTGGGCATGAGGTCCAAGTCATCTTCAGCAATCTGGGCATCCATCATAATACCCTCAAATGTAGCAGTGCGTCATCCTGAAGTACGAGACTTGATCTCTCTATTCAATCCCTTCCAGAATTTTCGTGCTCGGTCTCCTGGATCTCGAATCATCGATGGCGCAAATCAACTTAATCAGCAAAACTCTATGGCATATTCATCAACTGACATGCTCCCTTGGACTAAGTCATGGAACTAACTTTTCAATGCTCCCAAAGCTACGTCAAGAAAGAACTTCTCCTTGAAGAGATCCTTGAAGTCCTCCCATGTAAGTCCTTTGCCAGTGAGTCTTGGCTTTGTACGATACTATGTCAGCGCGATATCAAATATCTGACTGCCAGCGGCCTCGATATGAAGAATCTCCAAAATCTGCGCCAAACGCAAGTTCCTCTCTATATCCTCTAGCCAGTCATCATTATAGAGTATTCCTTCGGTGAATTTGAACTCTTGAGGCATTATCCTTTTGAAGTCTACTATAGTACCTGGCCTTTGGTACTGCTAGCCAGGATGCTACTGTTGTCGTGCTACTCTCTCCCCAGCCTGGAGTGCCACCTGATGAGCATTCTCCATGCTCTCTCTCATCAGCTCTGTCTATGCCTGGTGCGCCTCTGCTTACACCCTCTGAGCCTCATCTTGAACACACTGAGCTTCTGCTGTCACTCTCTGGGCCTTTTGCAGGCCTTGGATCAGTGCGAACATCTATGCCCCATTAGTGGGTATACCTCCGGGAATCGGTGTCGGTGGTGGGGGAAGGTTGTCCGTCACAGCAGGGGCAATCCTCTAAACAGGTGGAAGAGGAATCCCATTAGCTACAGATGCTCCTACATTAACAGGAGATATAGAAGGAACTCCAGATGTCTGTTCGTCAGGTCGAGAGGTGGCAGACCTCTCCGAAGCTGCTGCTCCCAATCTCAAAGACCTAGTCTTCGACGACATCCCGAAGACAGATAAAAAAGAATCAATTAAGTTAATAGATACGATATCATCAAGGAAGGATAGTAAAATTCTAAAGGGAACAATCATTCAGTATAGCATTATGAAGATCAAAATTTTCCTAGTTGTGATTGAGCATACTCTCATCCTAAATCCTATTTCCTATATCCTATCGCAGGCTCGTAGTAGTACAACTATGTTGTCGTACTACCACGACATCGCAAAACTTGCGAAGCTAGGACCTGCATGGGCCACCACTAAAAATGTGTCACGATCCGCAACCAGAATTTGGGCATGAGTCGTGGGTACGTCCAGCCTACGCCACAATATCGGCAGTAGAACGCTGTCTAGGTCTCAATAATACTAAAAATAACTCATAACCTGTCAATGATATCAACTCCATAAGGAGGACAATGAGATAAACATCTCTCAATAGCTCATAATGTATACTCAATCACAAAAACTATAAGAAATAAATGGCACGATAAGAGATAAGAAAGAATGACATAATTCAAACACAATGTCTCAAAATAGAGATAAACTACAATCTTGCTGTTCAACATAATAGTCTACACAAGTATAAAATAAATCCAACATAAGTCTCAACATAACCTAAATGCATAAAATAAATACTGTCTAAAAAGCTGCAAGTAGTATCTCCTCTAAAGGAAGGGACTCTTCTAAGCTCTCTGGTATGTAGTATGCATCTATACCTGGTCCATAATGTGTAGGACAAAAATCCTCAAGACCCTCTGAAAAAAATATCCAGTCAGGATTGGAGCGAAGTACAAGCACTAACAACAGTTCCATGTATATTGACAAAAACTATAATACAGCGTAAAGAAATACAAAATGGATATAAATACTGGCAATAAGAAATACTGGAGATAATAAAATACTGGAAATAGAAATACTGGAGCATATATCATCATTAATGGTATAACTAGCAATGAACAGAAATACATGTGCATGCTAGAACATGAACTGGAATATAAGTGAATACTAGAACTATAAACTGGAAATACATGTTTAGAATATCTAGCTAAGTGTATAAAATATCAGCATAACATGTGATCGGCTTGGGACTGATCTGGCTTGCTATGTATGACTGACTATCTATGATCCATGTAAGGTCAGGCTAACCATCCAGTTAGCTATGATACAAGCAATAGTCAGGCTAATCATACATAACAGGCTATGAGGCATGTAATGGTTAGGCTACACCGACGTGAGGTGTGGGTGAGCTATGATTCATATAGAGTTGGGTATGATCACATAATCTACTAATATCTCCCCGTCCCCAGCTAGCACGATGGATTCTAATCACGACTCCTCGTGACCGGTCTCGATGATGCCAACTCGTGTATACATAGTGTCAGAATCATGTACGCTATACAACTAGAATCATAGAGATAATCAACATAATAAAAACTGTCAGAGAATGTACTCACCTGTGGTCCTTTGCTGGCAATACCAATGTCATGTTTCCAAAGTCTTGTCTGAATAATCCAACAGTCCTATAGACATCATTTAATAATAGTACAGTATCAGTCATTATACTAACACATAATCATAAATATATTGAACTCAGAGACTACGCTAGGAGTGACACTGGTCATCTAGTAGGGTCAAGCGTACATCTAATTGCATGGGTGTCATGTCTCAATTAATGTGCATAATCAGACAGTCAATCCCTAACACATGTCTAGCTAGTACGTCGGTGTACACACGGCAGTCAACTCACTAATATTCAGGGTCACATGGTCAATATAAATACGGGATATCCATAATTAACACCTATGGTCTCACGCAATTATACAAAAAAATCCACAGTTAACCTAGGGTCATACATCATATATACACATTATAGTCATAACTATTACTAGCAATTGATTACTTATATATATATCCATATATTTATATATATATCAAACTAATATTATATGTATACGCACATACACGTACGAGTTATTAGGTTTATTTGCATGGGGTCTCGCGATGAACATCTAACGTATCATGAAATGATACGCTAAAACCTAACGCTACTCACATACGCAAAATCATAAGAAAAAGCACTTCGAACCTTGCCCTCGGTTTGCACATGCACGAGGGGGTATAATCGACGTCGAGGTGGTGCTGTCACGATAGAGGGCTCGCTGCCCCTGTGTTTGCTGCTTAGGCGAGGTCGTTGGTCCGGGCCAGTCGCTGTCGAGGGAAGTCGATCTGGTCCATTCGCTGTCGACGGAAGTCTTAGGCGAGAGGGAAGTCGGCGGGCTGATGTTCAGCAGCGTGGGATGGTTGCTATTGTCGGGGTCTTCGAGGGAAGGTATCGTGATGATGGGAAGGTCGTTGGATTTAGGCGGATGGGTGGTAATGGGAGGATACGGCGAGGGCTGCTGCTCGGTGGAGGGAAACCGACGAAGAAGGCCAGGGGAAGGGTGGTTCAGTCGATGGGATCGTGCTGGCGGCGGTGATGGGGAAGTCGGGAGCAGTTCAGTGGGGGTCAGCGGGGTCGTGAAGGGAAACGATGGTGGCGGTGCTCAGTCGAGGAGGAGGACGGGTGGTGCTCAGGCGAAGTCGTGGGGGTCGGCAGGCGTGGTGAAGCGGTTGAGGGGTCGACTACGTGCGATGTTGGCATGGGAGTATGGAGGAGAACGGGAAGGAAGGCTCTGCTGTCGGGGTGGTCGAGTTCGCCGGGGCTCCTGCGGGTTGGAGGAAGGTGGTGGCGATGAACAGTAGAGGGGGAGATGGGTTCGGCTAGGTTAGGTTTTGTGATGGTGGTGATAAAAAAAATTAAAAAAAAGTTATATATATATGTAGAGAAGTAGGTTGGATGTTGACCTAGGGAGTTGGGCCGGTCAGCCACTCCTTGGGATGGGCTTCTTTCTATATATAGATATTTAAAGGCTAGGATGGTTTTTGTTTCAAAAATGGATGGCTAAGATTTGATGAGGGGTTTATGTTGAGTGTTACACAACAAAATTATGGAGAAAAATCACATGACCGGTCAATAAAGAAAATTGGTATTTCTTCATATGTTTGGTCCAATATGGTGTGGACACCTCAATGCACTTTGCATATAAGTCCCCAACAACTGGAAAATTACACAAGGTGGGGTTTTGGATTAAATTGGGTCCTTACATTAATTTACTTAAAATTAATGTAAATGGTGTTCTAAAATTAATTGGAAGTACATAGGGTTAAAATTAGGTGGGACACAGGTGTCATGGATGTAGAAGACTCAAAATAGAATATTGTCATAATTTGGGTTGCAAAAAATAGGTCGAGATTGTGTCTCCAATATCGATTGGAACGCACAAAGATGTAAAGTTGGATTTATTTAGAATTATATATAATTGTTTGCGACGAATGTTGTGCGACTAAAATAAAACACAAGAGGGCATAGTTATCAGTTACACAAGGATCAAAATAGAAGACTGGCACGTCTAGGACAAGGGTATGAAATTTGTAGGAAGGCAATGGCTAGTGTAGCGCTCCAATTATCGAAGCAACGAAAAGGTACAACAATCAAATAAAATCTCAATAATTAAATATAATCTCTAATATTAAATCCCAAAGTGCTAATTAAAGTCCATAGCCCTATACTTTGGTCAGGGGCACATCTAGTGGGTTTCTAGGTCCAGTTTACTAACTCATGCATTTAAGGAACACTATATATAATATATAAATATCATGCAATATATTAACACATTAACTTAAATGAATGAAAAGGCGAAAATACCCCTATTCTGGAATGTGGTAGTGACAGTTCTCATTACTCAAGTGCATATCAAGTGCAACATAACACAGTAAGTACTGCTCCCTCTAATACCACTCTAGATGGACACCCAGTCAGTTTGTAGTGCTATCTCAGATATGCTCAAGCCCACAAATTCTTACACATGCACTTCATCCACTCATATACTAATATACATTTTTTACCCACCATAAAATTTTATCCTCAAAATAAAACCCTCAAAATTTAACTTCTCGAACAATTTAAAATAAAATGCATATACTTTTCTCAAAAGTTAAATATAAAATTTTAATCACTTCCAAAAATCTTTATAGCTTTGACTATGTTTATAGAATTGAATTTGAATCCTCAAAAATTTTAATAACATAAAATCTCAACTCTCAAAAATTCTTAAAATTGAAATTTATTTCCAATCATCAAATTATAAATTAAATCTATATCTATCTAAGTATACATATATATACTCACAGTCTCTAACACACAAGATACACACAATACACCAATTGTCTACAACCCTCAACTGTGTACTGAAATTTGCACTGCCTAGATTACTTACACTATTACTTCCCATGATTTTCTATCCATATTAACTGATGCATCAATATAATATTATCATACGAGGTACTTACTATTACTAGCATATTGCTCAACTAATTCTTGATATAGAAACACTAGCACTCTTGGTATAGTAATACTAGCTTCATCATTAGATTACCTCATCACACTCACTAGAACTCATGATCACTTGCACTAGTTATTAACTTCTATAATACACATGCTTTACTTCACTCCCAAAGGCAGACATATGGTTCCATATCTCTATTGATGTATACGTATCTCCCCTTAACCTTTTACAGACTGGTACACTAATCAGTGATACACTTCACACCTTCCATGACCAATATTGATATTTCTCTACCCATGGCATCTCATTAATACCCTTTATGCATATATATTTCTTTACTCTTGACACACCAAAGTATCAACCATCAAATTGAATATCATGCTCTATTAATTTTTAATACAATTTCCTTGATACTTAATTGTTTACATGGATCACCCAGCTACATGAATTCATGACTATCCAGGACTGGCCTGCTGACTCTGATACTAACTCCTGGAACCATCACTGATACTTTTTATTCCCCCTTCTACCTATAGTACCAATACTAATTATAATGATACCTTATCATAGAACTATGGCTACAAGGTACAATGCTATGGGTTATCTCTAAATTGATGCCTATTGCTCACATGTCCAACCAAGAAATACTTACAGACTCACAAGCCATACTCAGTCAATACTGATACAAGACACATACCTAATTGCAAGTCATCAATTATCACACTAACAAGGAACCCTAATGGAAAGAAGCTTAAGAAGGAACTGGACTAAGGAACTGAAGGTATCTCTACTGTTAGCAAAGAAAATAATGGAACAAGGTCCTATAATAACAGAAGTGGATAAGTATTGAGATGATACTTTAAGAACCAATTTAAGATATAACTTGATAATCATACACATCTGTCCAAAATTATGACACTCAGAATCCTCGCCACGCCAGTAAGCATAGCTGCGATAAACGATAGGTTCCATAACTAAGGTATGCAACTCTATAATCACGTCATCTAGAATCCTCACTACGCCAACCAGTATGGCTGCGAGAAACTCTATATTTCATAACTAAGATATGTACATCCAAGGTCAGGTTCCTACGTTTCTGCCATGACAGCTAATGTGGTTGCCATAAACTCTAGGCTCTATAACCAAAGTAGATATTTTACCTTTCTTACTGTCCTCATCAACATATGTCATCAGATGATACCGTAATTTAGTCCGTAAAATTTATCTCGATATGAAATCAAACTTAACGACGACACCAAGAATTAAATTTAACAACTGATTAACAAGAATCAAATTCAATAATAGCAAGTGAGAGAGGACGGAACAAGGGGAAAGATTTAATTCGAAATTATAATAAGATTCTCAAGGGTCGTCCTAGGAATCTCTTAAAAATTTGTGATTGAGTATCCTCTCTCATCCTAGTATCCTATATCCTATCGCAGGCACGCAGTAGTACAACTAAGACGTCGCACTACCATGACATCGCTTTAATTTCGAAGCTCGACCTGCATAGTATAAACCCCCAGAATTTTTCAGAAAGTAAAAATAAATTTTTAGAATTTTTCTTGAATTTTTTGTGATATTTCAGGAATTAAAATAAATGTTCTTCTGAATTAAATATTTTTATATAATAAAATAAATATTAAAATATTATAAAAACAATATTTTTGGATGTAAAATAAAATATTAGACATAGGATAATTTTTCTGGAATTTATTGGACCCCAAAACTAATTTAAACGACCTAAAAACTAAGATTTTTATTAAACCCAAATGAACCGGTTTGAACCAACTGGTTCAAACCTGAACCAAATCCTGAACCGGACCGACCCAACTGAACCAATACCCAAACACCTAGCAGGTCAGATCGGGTCTGAACCCAAACCCGATACCCGCAACCCGAACCCACAATCTACAGTGAATCCCTAAACCGTTCCCCACCCCGACCGTTTCTTTTTCGGTGTTCAACCGCAGTCTTTTCCCTTCCCTCCCCCGATCGCCGCGATTCCCTCCGACGGTTATGAAGCCTCGTACTATTTGCCTCCCCGCGCCTCTCTACCTCCCCTCAACGGTCGCCGCCTCCGCCTATAAGAACCCTCTTCTCCGGTCATCCCTACCACCGCCATCATCCCCACTGCCGCCACCGTACCCCGACTCTGCCTCCACCATCATCCACCAATACCACCGCCACCATCCTCCGACACCCCCGCCCTCAAAACCACCACCGCCATTGACCACCCCGACGAACTTCTCTCCAGCTCCAAGCTGCCGCCTCCAGCACCACTCGACCTCGACCTAGCTCCCCTCCGTCGCGACACCGCAGCCCGCCGACGGCGATGCCTCCTCCCTGACCTCCCCGGCGACTCCAGCGGCCCGTCGACAACCTCCGTCGCCACCAGCACCGAGCACAGCAGCCGCACAGTGCCGCCACAACCGGCCGAGCGTCGTCGCGTCACCCAGCGGTCGCGAAGAATAGTATTTCCGATACCCTGTTCATGTGAGGATTTCTCTCTCCTCGTTCTCGTTTTTTGTTCTGTCGACTCGTGCATGAACCCTGCGTGACCCTCTCGAATCCCGTGCCATTAGCAGGGGTATAGCGTCCTGTGGCGGTCGCAAACTACGACGCAAAATCAGAAAAATAAATACCCTGATTTCCCCGCAACTGGGTGTGCCCCGCTAAAAGGGATGACTTGGTCGTGTGCGGACTTCACCGAAAGATGTGCGTCGTTAATACAGACATGTAGGATTTCACGAAAGTTGATTTGGATGTGCGTGCACACCGGAATCAACGCGTATCCGTCGACAACGCCCCATATCGACCCTGTTCTAAAACTCATTGTAACTTCGTGTATGCTCGTCGTATCAAAATAAAACTTATGCCATCGGACTCATAGCAATACGTTGGTCCTGTGACCCAAGTTTGGTTCGATTCTGAGAACGTTGACAAAATCCCGTATCGTGGGCCCTACGGCTCCACTTGACGAGCGATTTTGTGATCGGCTCATCGGAATCCAGTTCTGGATATTCTGTTGGATTCGTATCATCATTCTGGACTTGTGGATACTAAGTTTGACAAATTTAGAGAACAATGTCTCGGGCATATTTTTTGGTGCGAAGCGGGCCACATGTGGACCCCGCTTTGACTAGAAACTATCACTTTTGCCCCTGTGTCCAAATTGGACTTATGGACAGGCAATTCTAGCTATTTGTTATCTTCTGAATCTGATGGTAATATTTATTTTAGCATTCGGAGGAGTACCTACAAATCCCGCTGATACCAGAGCAGCAGTTGGAGCCAGAACCCCAGGCAAGTGTACATTGTCATACTTGCAGCATTTGTTTATACAATTCTCTTGATTTATTACTGCAATATCTCTGTTCAACATAGGACCATGTGACATTACTTAACGTTCGAATAATATTCGCGTGTCAACACCGTACGCGGAGTTGTATAACGTCACCTAGAGATGGATATCTAAACCCTATACATTCTCGTGCTTGCCTTATCAAGTACGTCATACCTCAGGAGACCTGACACTATTCATGAGATTAAATCTTTCTGAGATATTCATGGTGATTCTGTGTAGGTTACAGGTTTCATAACATATACTTTATACACATTCTTAGATCTCATTATGACTTGCTGCATTAGATATGATCTTGCGTGTCATGGACATGAGACGTATAATTACATTGGGTGGGGAGAGACACACAGGCTACAGGTTGATTATATTATTGCGGTGCCGTAGCCTCTCCGAGCTAGACACCGACATGATATCACTGCTACCGGCTCCCCGACACCGAGCTTGTAGTGGTCTCAGCCTGAGTTCTAGTGATGCTCTCATCTTGCATATCACTTAGCTGGTTATATAGTTTACCCTATTGATTCATTATTATTGCACTGCATTTATAATGGCTTGAGTTATTCTTGTACCTTGCTATGTCCCCTGAGGACCTAGATCCGGATTATGTCCCCAGGAATAGCAGAGGAGATCTACCCCGAGGTGTACGGAATAGGAGCAGGCATTGGAGCAGTACCAAAACCAGAAGACGAGGTGATCGCCGAGGATTTCTTCTGAGTATATGCTTTATCCATACTCAGTATTTTTTGTTGTTATACTCTTTATTTCTTGTCTATTGAACCATTGTATCAAACTCATTATCAGGTTGTTCCTCGAGTTATATTTTATTGAGATATTGATGTTGATTTATATTTCATATTGATGTATTCATTTCTGTGGATGAGATTAGTATATTAGACCCTTATTTTTGTATTACAGCTTAAGTACACCCTGATGGATCTATTAAATTGGGTTCGCCCATCGGTGTGTGCTGCTGGCCATTGCCACGTGGCTAGTCCCTCAATAATTTAGGATTGGGCCGTGACATAGTTTTTGTGGTGGCCCATGCAGGTCAACGACTAAATTGTTTCAGTTTTAACATAGGGATCGAACAAGCCTTCGATAAGGATAGGATAAGTTATAGGATCTTATCCACTTGATTGAATCGTTCTTGATCTCTATATCGGATTCGAATTTCTTGACTTGTATCCTACCTTGATCCCTCTGTGCGCCTCTTATAGTTTATTTTGGATGCAGAGTAATGGATCCACCAGCAAGCACGAGACTCCTGCAGGAACACCACAAGATATTATGGTTACCCATGAAGAAGAAGCGACACCAGTAGGTAGAGGTCAATCAGCTCAATAACATAGTCAAGCAAATCGGCATGCCTCGAGAATCCAGCAGGATGACATTCCACCATCGACACAGTTTACTCCACCGATGCCTACTTTTCCACCCAGATAGCTTATGGACGGACAACAGATGGTTCAAATATTCTACGCAATAATGCAAGCTCAACAGAAGGTTCATCAAGAAGCCCAACAAAGCCAAGCGAAGTTATTTGACGGACTTAGCTCTGAGCTACAGAAATTTATCAGCTACGTTGTAACTACTTCATATACGGACGTCCTTGCTGCAGCACGACCTATGGAGTGCGTCACCAGGATGGAGTCCAGCCAGAAGCGGCCACATACATTAGCACCAGACCAAGCACAACAGGAAAGAGCTGCAAAGCGACAACAGATGAATCCACCACAGAGAGTATTTACTCCACTAGCACTAGTCCTTCCTACTTGTCACTACTGTGGCAAGGTAGGCCATCTCTCTAAAGAATGTCGACACAGATTAGGATTATATTTAGCTTGCAGATCCAAACAGCATTCGGTAAAGGATTGCTCTGAACGTCGAAAGAAAGCACTGATGATTCGTCGACCATCCACAACAGCACCAGCCAGAGCACCACAAGCAGCACTCTTTCAATAGGCCCAGCAACAACAAAGGATACCACCACAAGGACGCGGATAAGCTTTTGCGATGACCTTGGAGGACGCGCAGACTCATAGAGTAGCAAATATGCGTAAGTTATTCCTAGATGCATTGCTTTAGCACGTGACTGTTAGTTCATGACCTTAGCCTTAAAACTAGTATTTTGAACTTGTTAATAATTGATAAACCTAGTTTTCCTAAGCTGTAGTTTTTCTTGCTCTATCCAGATTTTCTTCACTCTTGAATTACCTAATTTTCATTATTTAGGGAAATATTTTATTAATTCCCTATGTGTTTTGCTTAACTCTCGTCCTTCGATTTATCTTTGGTCATGATTCTTTAATTGTGTCATGCTTCGAACAATTCTTACAACCGTGTCATCTCTTCTGACCGGTTATGTTTCATTATTCTTTAATTGCGAGGACGCAATACTCTTAAAGGGGGTAGATTATAAAGCCCCAGAACTTTTCAGAAATTAAAAATAAATTTTCGGAATTTTTCTGGAATTTTTTGTAATTTTTCAAGAATTAAAATAAATGTTCTTCTAAATTAAATATTTTTATGTAATAAAATAAATATTAAAATATTATGAAAATAATATTTTTGGATGTAAAATAAAATATTAGACATAGGGTAATTTTTTTAGAATTTATTGGACCCTAGAACTAATTTAAAAGACCTAAAAACTAAGATTTTTATTAAAACCAAATGAACCGGTTTGAACCAACCGGTTCAAACCTGAACCGAATCCTGAACCGGACCGACCCAACTGAACCAATACCCAAACACCTAGCGGGTCGGGTTGGGTCTGAACCCAAACCCGAAACCCGCAACCTACAGTGAATCCCTAAACCGTTCCCCTCCCCGACCGTTTCTTTTCCGGCGTTCAACCGCCGTTGTAGAAGCATGAAAAATACGCTGAAGAGTTATACGCAGTATTTAAGTGCTGTATGGCGTAAGACTTGACTTCAGAGCCATCGACGTATAAACAGAGCTTTATCGCTAGTACAACGTAAAACATACCTCCAAAACAACCCGCATAATGCAGTGTGTTCAGACTGCTTCAGCATAAAAAGGTTATTACATCGCCTTTATGGCGTAAAACTCATCCATTTTTAATGCAGCATGGAAGTGTACGAGGAACGCTTCGTATTCCTCGAATGAACCTGTCAGATCATACAGTGAACCTGACTCCTGACAAAGAGTACTGCACAACTATCCAGCCGACGGCTGTAATGATGGTGCGGCACAGAGCCCAAACCGTCGTTTAGTGACATTTCCTTGGTATAAACTGCTTTTATGCATACAAGGGAATACGCTGCCTAGTTTTACACAGGCAGATGTGAGCTTTTACGCTCCACAGAAGACAAATGGACTGCCACGTCAAAAGCTGTTCTTCGTACAGAGCCCGAGGCACGTCTCTGCAGTTAATGCGCAGGATGGGGGCAGATCTCTGCATTTAATGCTCGGGATTTGGTTCTATTTTCAAAGACTGGGTGAACCATAATTACGGCTAATACGTCCACATCATCACCTTTGTACCTTACGCCGTTAGGCTATTTTCAGCTTTAGGAGCACGCTGTACGCTATCTCCTTGAAATACACCAACCTGGCTATTTTCAACTATAGGAGCACGCTGTACGCTATCTCCTTGAAATACGCCAACTCAGGCTACATTTGCATTTGGGCGTAATAAGGCTATTTGGTCCATAATTAGCCCAAGACCTCAGTCTTGAAAGGAGGATCAGCTATCTTCTACGCTAGCTTCCTATCCATGCAGCATCAGGCTTCTACGCCTACCTGGCCTCTACGCCAGTTCGACAACCATTTGGCTTCTACGCCATGGTGACAGTTATTGGCTTCTACGCCAACCTTTTCTACGTGAGGGACAGCTACCTACGTGGCTTGCATGCCGTGATCTTTACAGCAGTTATACGCATTATCTCTTAATGGGACACGCGTCACACGCTTATTCAAAGGATCATTTATACGTGGGTGGCAGTTGTTGTAACCGCCGCATAAAAAGTGCCACACTCTCCACTGTCCGGCTTCTACGCCGACTAGACGGTTACTGTCACTAAAACCCTATAAATAGAGACCTCTATTGACAGAGGTAAAGGGTCGAAAGGTCGAAGAAAAGGGGTCGAAGGGTCAGAAATTGATTTTGAAAATAGAAGAATCCAGAGCATATACAGAGAGTAGTGATCGACGATTTTGGCATCGAGCTTCCACTCCCTCTTGCAACCTTCGAAGCTTCTCCGTCTTCTACAACACTTCTTCATCATCGTGTGGTCCAAGGGACAAAGTGATCGACCGCAGATCAGACTCCTATAGCAATATTTACCCAGATTAAATTTTGTACTTGACATCCTCGTATAGGATTAATTGTACTTCTTGTTTGTAAACCAAAGAGAGAGTTTCGTATAAACCTTATTTTATTTCTTTCGTTTATTATCAAACACAAGATGGCGACTCTGTTGGAGACCTCTTTCTCATCTGATAAGAAAGCAATTGTTCAACACGATGCAGTATCAGTGGGATCAATGAAGAAGACTCTGGTCGTCCAGTTCGACCAGTCCGCCTACGAAGATATGCTTCGAGCAGGGGGTAGCTCTCACTCTCTCTCTGTCCAAGACAACAGGAAACTGCGTAAGGTCTGGATGCCCCGGACATCCCCTACCATTCCTGCCGACTCTCCGGTTTCTCCGACCAACCAGGTTGTAGCTGCGCAACCTTCGCGTTCCGCGCGTAAAACTCTGTCTCCCATCTGTGACGTGGCAGACAAAACTTCTGGTGATGCCTCAGTGCTAGTCCAGAAGTCTACTCCGTGCTCTACGCGTAAAACTCTGTCTCCCGTCCGTGACATGGCAGACAAAGCTTCTGGTGATGCCTCAGTGCTAGTCCAGAAGTCTACTCCGCGCTCTGCGCATAAAACTCTGTCTTCCGTCGTGACGTGGCAGACATAATTTCTGACTGTCTTAGTGCCAAATTAGAAATTCTATACGCGCTCTGCGCGTAAAAATGCATCTGCCCTCCATGGAAAAGCCGATGGTCCCTGCAATCTACGCAAGAGAAAACAAGTAGAGGAATTCTCAACTTCTCGGCCTTTACGCCAGCAAAAGAAGAATCTGCCTGCCCTCCGGATTACTCGAGATCTAGATGACCGATTGAGGACTCCTTCTGTTTTATGCCAGCCTGAGCTGAGTTCCAAAATACGCCAGGCGAAGTCCCTCAGCGTAAAGAAGTCTCAATTTATGGAAAGGCACACTCCTCGGGGATCTTCTGCTACTCAGATGGCTAACCTACTGTACACGGGTGGCAGGGAAAAAGTTATGGTTCCCAACATCCGCATGCCAACTGATGTGAACAGGAGGAATAAGCCTTCTTCTTCTTCTTCAGTTAAAACTCCTGACTTGCGTGAATATCTGATCCAGAAGCGCAAGGATAAGGGATCTTCCAGCATGTCTATTACGCCTCCTAGGGAGCACTATTGTAATAGTCATAGGATTGTAGTTAATTATTGTTGTTCTGAAGCAAAACGGTCGGTTTTTGACCGGTTGAACTACTCTCTGTCTTTTTAGGAAGAAGTGCCTACATATGCATCAGTGAACATGGCTTCACACGTACCTAGAGGAAGGTCAAACTCAAGACGTCATCCCTCTAGAACTCCAAGCCAAAGGAGATTCGACAAGCTCCTTAAGAACACTGAAGCTGGGTTGTTCCGAAATACCCGTTCAAGGTTACGACAACCGGCTTCGTACTCTTCTGATTCCGATACTGGAGGTCGCCATTTTCCCAAATCAGATGCTAAAAGTATAGAGTCAACTTCTACAGAGACCTATACTAATCCTTCAATGACACCCAGGGAGATGGGGGTCTATGCTATTGGAGATGAACGCAAAGACGCTTCCCCATCAGGAAGCACTGAGCAACGCATCGCTGTGTTGGAGACATCTCTGAACGAGATACAGTCCATGATGGAGAATATACACCAAATGATGCTGACTTAACACACAATTGCTATGGCTCAAGCATCGGTCCCTCCAACTCAGATACGTGTGGGGGTGGATTTACCACCATCCAACGCGAACCAAGGCCTGCTCTAGATCAAGAGTCAGCAGCTCCCCCACTTCCTAATTCGGAGAATGTATTGCCTCCTGTTGGAGTCACGGTACAACCGATCCCTCATCACTCCGCGGTCCTTCTACCGGCTAAAGATCTAATGCAGGCAGTGCGAGAGTTGAAAGCCCAATTTGATTCCTTGAAGCACAAAGATCAGCTCAAGAAATTGGGAATCAACCAACCTTACCCAGCTATCTGGGATGAGGTCCCTTTCCCTCCTAAATACAAACCACAGACTATGGCTTTGTTTGAGCGAAAGATATCACCGAGCCAGTACATGAACTACTTCAGTATGATGACGGTGTTATTGCAAGGGAATGACGCCCTTCTTACTCGGGTGTTCAAACGCTGTCTCTCGGGAGTGGCTTATCAGTGGTACCGTAGTCTTACGAACAACTGCATTACTTCCTTTAAAGATTTTAAGACTTTGTTCTTCGCACGTTTCTACGAAGGAGGGATGGACATGTCTATGTCCTCTCTCATCAAAGTGAAGCAGAAGGAAAAAAAGAACGTTCGTACTTTCAACGGACGTTTTCGTCAAGCCACTTTGCAAATGTCTCTCGGAGTTCCAGACTCGACATTGGTGGACGATTGCGGAAAGAACCTTCTTTCGGTGATCTCGGTGTTCACAGGTCCATATCAGTTCCATGATTGGCCCTCGTTCATCATCTCAGCGGTAGCCGCTGAAGATAACAGTCGGAAGGCGCGTGATAATGGCATCATGATCTCTGCCTCTGATAGAGGCAAGAGGTCATCCTCTAACAGCGACCATCCCCGTGGTTCCAAAGGAAAAGAAGCTCTAGCGATCAATACGTCCAGGCAAAAGACTGCGGCAACCACACAGACGAAACCTGGGACTTCCAGGCTCATTGAAGTGTACTCTTTTGATGACGACGATATCCCGAGTATTTCGAGTGCCTAGTCAAAAGCGGCAAGATTACCCTCCCAGAGGTAAAGCGGCCTAATAAAGTCGGTAGTACCAATAACCCCAAGTAATATATTTTCCATAGGTACATACATCACCCTACAAAGGTGTGTTATGTAATGAAGAGGAAGATCCAGGAGTTGATCGATGCTAAGGCCATCACTCTGCGCAACAGCGAGAAGACAGTCACAGCCAATATAATCTCTCTCTAATTTGGCGATCTGCCTCCACAAGAAGTTCCGGATGGTGTTGTACCTATTTCTCGGACAACGATGAACATCGTTAATCTTCCTCCAGCCAGGGGTCAAAATTATGACCTGGTACCCCTAACTACCCAGCGGGGCGAGAATATGTGGCTTCATCCAGATCTGGTATCAGAGATCGAGGAAGAGACTCAAGCTGCTAAGGCTAAGTCTAAGAAGAACTCGAAGCGTAAACCATGTTACATGGTTACTGTATCCTCGGCATCAGAAGAAGAGGTTTTGGCTACTGGAATCCGTTCAGGGAAAGCTTACCTCAAGGACTATGGAGCAAGTCAGGAAGATGCATCGACAGACGCTTCAGCTGCCAAGCCTTCAGAACCGGAACCCGCCATACCAGAGGTCGGTCCTTCGAGACCAACTTCGGCGGACAAGGGGAAGCAAAAAGAAGTGTGCTTTGATAAACCTTTGAAAAATACTCAAAACAAAGGTTTAGAAAAGCCATATAACTTTGACATCCTGGCCCAATTGGCTAATACACCAGCCAGGTTGTCCATTTTTGAACTACTCAGGCTCTCTAAAGACACTCGTAAAGCCCTGAGTGAAGCATTAATGCAGGCGGATGCATACTTGACCCAGCTCAAGTCCCCTGATGAAGAACTTGTGGCATGTCCTCAATGCCATAGTGTGATGGAGGTGGTCCCAAATATCACTTTCACTCAAGATGACATGCTGTTAAAACATAACAGGCATGACAGACCCCTCTATTACACCGGATATGTCGGTTCCATAGAGGTTGACCGGATTCACATAGATCTTGGATCATCGATCAGCATCATTCTTTATAGTCTGCTCAGACCACTGAGGATTCCTACCAGCGAATTGGCTTACACCACCACTACAATCGTGGGCTTTAACGCCAGGAAAAGTAAGCCGTTGGGGAAAATTCGTCTGAGGATCCAGATTGGCGACCTCAGATCAGTGGCTACATGCTATGTCATTAATTCAGAGGTGTCCTAAAACATTCTGCTGGACAGACCTTGGATCCACGACCACAACATCGTTTCGACTCTACATCAATGCTTTAAATATGTAGATGCCTAAGAAACAGTACAAACGGAGTTTGCTGACCTGAACCCGTTTAAAGGAGTAAAATCCTACTACTCCGATGCCATGCTGTACACTCAAGATTACATGGAGGAAGTGTCAGGCGAGACAGAAGAGGAATCCCACCCGGAGCCAGAAGAACCCTCTGCCAAGCAACCTCTGTCAATCAAGGTGAAAGGGCAAATTACTCGTCCGAAAGTCATGGAGCCCATGGCTATCCACCTGAACAAAACCAGGTCAGGAAAATGAGGTGATCCTCTAGTGATCACCTTGAACCAGAAGCCTCCACCCTTGGTCATCAACCTTCGGCACAGCAAACAGCCGGCTGATGTAAATATAACCAGGAACGTGGTTTCTGATGATAATAAAGATCCCCTTTTCCATTATATTGATGCTCAAATTCCAAATAAGGAATCCTCTTCCCGTGACGATATAGAACCTATAGCACAAAAATTCTTGGAAGCTATAGATTCCTATCATCCGTATATGTGGGAAGTAGCGTCATCATCTAATGTCATCACGACATATGGGCCACATGAGGATTCTATCTTTATTGTTCCGTCGACTCGCAGCAGTCAGCGTCCAATAGTCTTCGGTCGCATGCGCAATAAACCGACTGTACAAGAAGATTCTCCCGATGACCATGCTAGTAAAATACAGGTTCACAGATACAGTCCGTAAGCTTTGAAGATTATGCAAAGTATGGGTTATGACTTAAAACTGGAACCAGGTCTCAACTACGGGAAAGGCAGACGAATGTCGTTGCATGGTGATCCCTACTGTCAACGAACTCGTTTCGAGTTAGGGTATACTACCTCCCTTGCAACTTCTGAGTCAAATGAGGATATTTTTTCCTCTTCTCAAGATGGCTCGTCGCCCTCCGGTTCCTATGATGCTCTCGAACGAGCATTATCAGTAAATACGGTATTGACAGATTCCTTCAAAGCAAACAAACAAGAATCTGAACCGTTTGAGAATGACTCTTGGGCTCAGCAAATGGATACACAATGGGAACTCCGGTTCGAGCAGAGAGAACCTCCCACTGAAGATAAGGTTATCCAGATTGATGTTGGAGATGAACTTTCGCCAAAGCCGATATTTATCAGTAACAATCTTTCTGAAGAAGAAAGGAAAGAAATAATCCAGCTGATAAAAGAATATATCAACGTCTTTGCGTGGAATTATGAGGATATGCCAGGTCTTGATCCAAAAGTGGCTACTCATAAGCTCAATATATTACCCAATTCGAAGCCTGTGAAGCAACATCAGCGTCGGTTTCGTCCGGATATGATGGACGCCATTGAAGCTGAAATCAAGAAGTTGATAGCCTGCGGCTTCATCCGAAAAGAACAACATCCTGACTGGGTCGCCAATATTGTCCAGGCATGAAGAAAAGTGAGAAAGTACGTATCTGCATTGATTACCGAGATCTGAATGCAGCCTGCCCCAATGATGAGTTTTCTCTTCCCATTATGGACGTCATGATCGATAATACATGCGGTTTTGAACGCATGTCTTTCATGGACGGATTTTCAGGATACAATCAAATCAAGATGCATCCTGAAGACGAGAAGCATACTGTCTTCCAGACACCATTGGGGGTATATTGCTAAACGATAATGCCCTTCGGACTGAAGAATGCCGGAGCTACATACCAACGAGCTATGAGTAACATATTCTACGAACATCTATGCAAAATAGTGGAATGTTACGTAGACGATATAGCTGTCAAAAGCTGCCTCAAGGATAATAACATCCAAGACCTGAAGATAGTGTTTGAGTTGATGCGCCAACATCAACTCAAAACGAATCCTATAAAGTCCTTTCTGGGTGTATCTAGTGGCAAATTCCTGGGGTTTGTCATTACCGCTAAAGGCATTCAAGTGGACCCTGATAAAGTCCAGGCCATCTTAGAAATGCGACCACCCCATAATCTGAGGAAACTCAGGGGGTTTCAAGGTCGTCTGGCTTATATCAGGAGATTCATATCCAACCTCTCGGGGAGATGTCAGCCTTTTTATCGTCTCATGAAGAAAGGTGTATCCTTCGTATGGGACGAAGCCTGTCAACAAGCGTTTAATGATATCAAATACTACCTCACTAATCCTCCAGTTCTGGTGCCTCCCATCATAGGAAGACCATTTTTGCTGTATGTTCGAGCAATGGATCATTCTCTGGGAGCTCTCCTCGCACAGAAGAACGATGAGGGTCATGAACATGCCATCTACTATTTAAGCATGATGATGGTTGGAGCTGAACACTGGTATAATCCAGTAGAAAAAGAATGCTTGGCCCTAATGTTTGCCATTCAAAAGATACGACATTAAATCACAGGCCAGACTATTCATATCATCTCCAGGATCAATCCTCTACGGGTATTGAAGAACAAGCCAAGCGTTCTTAATTCCTGACTCGCGACTTGGGCGATGTTATTAACACCGTATGACATGGTGTACGTCCCTCAGAAGTCCATCAAAGTCCAAGCATTGGCTGATTTCCTAGCTGCTCATCCAATTCCAGAAACCTCTAAACTATACGAGGACATTCCCGACGAAGTTGAAGAATGTAATTCAGCAATGGAGAGTGATACATGGCAGTTATTCTTCGATGGTGCCTCCAGGACTGGTCCCAGGGGAAAATTGGTTTCAGGAGTAGGAATTGTCCTGGTTACTCCTGAAAAACTCGTCATCTATCGAGCATATTCTCTTAGCGAGTGTCACGCCCCAGTTCCAAAATACGTAGGACTAGGAATACGTAACACGCCAGCAGTATGTATACGAACTCCAATATATGAAAACCATATACACACGTATGCTGTACATGAATATCCAATCCACAGTGGCAATATACTGTCACAACAAGTCACACGCAATCTATATCTCATCCACAGCACAAATAATAGATAAATGGAAATCAATAACTGAATATCAAAGAAGCAGTCTCAAATAAGAAATCTTAAAGTGTGATAGTCGGATGGAAACAAATCCACTACAAATCGACTATAATAAACTACTAAAGAGAAAATAGAATAAACTCTAATATAAGAATAAATATCTCGAAAAGAATAGCAACTAGAATCTCTAAACAGCTGCAATGAATCACATATAATCCGAAGGTAAGATCTCCTTAGACTGATAGCTAGCGTCAAGTCCAGGTCCATACTCCTGCGGGTACTCCTGCTTATCTATATCTGGAAAGGGACCAGGTCCTCAGAGGGACGTAACATGATACAAAAAACACATGCCAATAAAGTACTGAAATATAAACATCCAATGGGATCGCCTAACCGTCTAAGTGAATGCAGTTAAGAACACCTTTCCCCACAAGTGAGCTATCTCGCTGAAAACTGAGATTTGGCATGATTCTCTTTTGGAGATCCAGGGGCCTAAAAAGGCACGTCATCTTTCGAACGTCGGAGGCCCGCCTGATAATAATATAATATATAGTGGTCATCACCACCCGTATCTCCGGCGGAGAATCCGGGCGCACAATAGAAAAATTGCAAAGGAGCTCAAATGCGGTACTTGTTTTTCTCCCCACCCAATGCTCTAAGCAAGTCATGTCCATGACACGATAAACCTCTAATAACCCTAGGTCTACTAGCATGCAAAGTTTCTATTGGCAGTTATCCCTATCTGTCGCACGACCTATACGTACCTGTGGCCAGCCGAGTACGCAAGTCCGTGTCCTACATGCGACTCACACTCGTGTAAGAATAGTGTCATGGCCAATGAAACATAAATGCCTCATGAAGATGGGGTAGTCTCATAAAGTAGGTCCAATGCATATACATAAATAAAAATATAGTACGACGACACCGTCGTTGCACCCAAGTTTCCTTGGACGTGCAATTTATATAGCAGTTAATATAAATGAACTAAAATAAGCAAAAATAAATATGCATGCATCATATGGAATATAAATACAGTACAATGGCAAGGTATACTTGCCTGGTAAGAAATCTGTAAAGTGTACGCGCCCAAATGTCAAGGACACGGAACCTGGAACTAAGGCCTCCGAACAAATGTCTCCGGATGCTGAAATAAATATCACCAACATTTTTGGAATGAGCAAAATAGATAAAAAGTACTTTCCTTTCATCCAATTTGGACACACGGGCAAAACGATAATTTCGGATAAAAGTGGGGTCCACGTGTGGCCCACTTTGCACCGAAAAATGTGCCAAGGGTAACAGTCTCTAAATGGGACAAATTATAGGTCAAACAACTCTAAATGTCAATACGAACCCAACGATATGTCAAAATATGGATTCCGATGGGCTGAACACAATTTCGTCTAAAAAGTCAACTGTGGGGCCCGCCAATTGGCGACTTGGTCAACTGTCTCAGAATTGCGTAAAATTTGGGTCACAGGACCAGCGTGTTACCACGAGTCCAGTGACACAAGTTTTGTCACAATCTGACGAGCGTACACAAAATGCGTGCGACTTCTACAAAAGTTGCGACACGGAGTGAGTCCGCGGATACGGGCTGATTCCGGCGCGCATACGCGTCCTAATCAGTTTCCGCGAATTTTTATGTCCGGTTATGCTGCGCGCACCGTTTGGTACACTTGGTACATTACGGGACGGTCCCGTTTGGCGGAGGGCGCTCCGTTTCACAACTTTTGGAAATCTGGGAAAAGTGGGTTCGCGGGATTTTGTGACGAATTTAATTCTGTCAACAGCAGTTAATAATCTAGGGTTATTTAACAGAAATTAAACTAGGTCAAGTGGTCTACGCATAACAAAAAGAATCACCGAATTCGGATCTCTGTGGTGGGAGATACGAACTCGGCAACATAGGTGATCACCGCAGTTTTCTGCGATACCAGAATTTGGTCTGTTTGTGCCAACTTTGGCATTATTTTCGCCTATGGGTACACATTATTCGAGGTCTGCTATCATACAGATATGGAAGAGGGTTAATGGGTGAGCATACCGGTGAAGACGGGGCGGCGTTTGGTTGAGCGAGTCGACGGAAAGCAACTCCGGAATAAAGGTACCTCGTGTGGGAATCTGCAGTGCACGGGGTCACGGTCGTCGGGATTTGTTTGGACGGCCTGGCGGGGTTCATTGGCTACGTTGGTGGCTCTCTTTAGGTCTAGATGAGAAGAGGAGGGTCTGGATGATTAGGTTAGGGTTTTAGAGGAATAAAATACTATATATATATATATATATATATATATATATATATATATATATATATATATATATATATATATATATATATATATATAGGGAGAGAGGAGAGAGTGGGTTGGTCGCGGTTCAACGTGGGCAAGGGGGGGAAGTCTTGGCTGTGGTATGCTAATATGGGAATGGTTTGGTCGCTGCTTCCTAGGTGGGTAGGTGTGGTTGCTTTGGTTTGCTTAAGTTGCTTTGTTGGAATGGTTATTAGTAGTAGTTATTATTATTAGTTTATTATTATTTTCTTTTCTTTTCTTTTCTTTTCTTTTCTTTTCTTTTCTTTTTAAATATATATATTTGTATATATATATATTTGTATATATATATATATATATATATATACATACTCATAAGAAAAATTCTAGGTTATAATAATGCACACCGTTAAGCTAGCAACTGCTCAAGGGGTCTCCTACATGAAATGAATTACGAAAAATTCTTGATGGTCCCATAAATCCTCTAAGTGCACCAACACCTAAAATAAAAATTATTAAAAAAATCTATTTCTCCTAATTAGCCACTAATTACTATAATTAAATTATTAATTATAATTAAAAAGGGTATATACGATTTTTAGGACAGGGGTTTTACAGTGAGCCGTGTTCTAATAATGTGGCGGAGTATAACGCTCTACTAATCGGGCTCCAAGTCGCTAAAGAATTGGACGTCGAATCTCTGGAAGCTTTCGGTGATTCTTTGCTGATCGTCAATCAAGTCAGAGGAATATATGAAGTCCGTAATCCAGACCTCATTCCTTATCACCAAGCAACGATCAAAATAACTATGTCTTTCAAAGGGTTCTTCCTAGAGCATGTGCCTCGATCTCAGAATCTGGAAGCTGATGCCCTAGCCAGCCTAGCTGCAGATTTAGCTATTAATATAAGAAGGTAGAATTCGGTGATCCTTCTTAACCGAGATTTATTCTGTGTGAAAAATAACTTTCACATAGAATGCAGCTACGCTGTGAACACAGATCCTCCCAGGAGAGACTGTAGAAGCCCCTTAATAGATTTTGTGGCATACAAAATCTTATCGGAGGACCCTAAAGAAGCAGTATCTGTCAAAAGACGATCATTACGCTTCTATTTTGATGCGTCTTCACAATGTTATATCGTCGGACCTATGATGGACTGCTATTAAGATGTCTCTCCGATGATGAGGTACATTAGATTATCCGTGAAGCTCACGATGGCGTATGCAGAGCACATCAATCCGGTCCTAAGCTACAGGATCGTATCAGGAGGATGGGCTATTACTGGCCTACTATGATCACAGATGCAATAAAATATGCAAGACAATGCAAAGCCTGTCAGGTTCATGCAGATTTTATACATCAACCTTCTGAACATTTACATCCTACAGTTGCATCCTGGCCTTTCGAAGCATGGGGTATGGATATCATTGGTCCTATTCACCCGCCTTCTTCCAGAGGTCACCGGTTCATACTGGCCATCACGGATTATTTCTCCAAATGGGCAGAGGCGGTCCCTCTTATTGAGGTAAAGACATCCAACGTGATCAGCTTCATCAAATATCATGTCATTTATCGCTTTGGGATACCCCGAAGGATAATTCATAACAATGGGCCACAGTTCATCAGCCAAATATTTCATCGATTTTGCGATAAAAATCGGATACAAAATGTGGCCTCTACGACATACAATCCTGCTGCTAATGGTTTAGCGAAAGCTTTCAACAAAACCATTATCAAACTCTTGAAAAATTTCGTCTCTTCGAACAAAAGATATTGGAACGAGAAGCTAGGAGAATGTCTCTGGGCATATCGCCCAACGGTACGAGCACCGACAGGTTGTACCCTATTCTCATTGGTTTACGGGAGCAAAGCAGTTCTTCCCATCGAAATCCAAATTCCATTACTCAAAATAGCAGTGGCTAATGGGTTGACACAAGAAAAAATGACCTATTAAGGCTTCAAGAGCTAGAAGGATTAGACGAGAAACGCCTTCAGGCTCAACAGCGCATTGCGTTCTACCAGGCACGTATTTTCAAAGCTTTTAATCAAAAAGTGAAGGAAAGAGTGTTCAAAGTTGGCGAGCTAGTTTTAGCTGTGATAAGGCCAATGATTATTACTCACAAGAGTAAGGGTAAATTCCAGCCCAAATGGGAAGGCCCTTATGTGATCGAGACGACGTTCTCAAACGACACTTACAGATTAGCCAAGCCTAATAGAGACTTGTTAATGGCTCCTAGCAACGGCAAATTCCTTAAGAGGTACTATGCTTAACCTCCTTTGCTCAAATGGAGTATGGTAAAGATCTCATTCTGACAATACTACTTCCAAAACAAAACTAGTTGGGTCATATTCTATCATGTCCATATAACCTCTGAATAGATATATTTAACTAATTTGGAACTTCAAGACCTATCACGTCCATATTACCTCTGATAGTGTTTTGTATACAACTTTAGTTGGATCATATTCTATCATGTCCATATAACCTCTGAATAGATATGTCCAGCTGAAGCCTACCGAAGGAATATCACGTCTATATTACCTTTGATATTACTTTCACTCTACCCTATCATTTATATTCCAAAATGATGGGTCCACAAAGTCAGATAAAGCCTCTTTATTATCCCCAGAAAGAGTAAAATACATATAAAAGCAAAAAGTATATCATTTGGGAGGAGCAGTTAAGTCGCGAATCTGTTGCGCCAGAGTAACCATTCTCTCATCCCTGGTGTTTAAGGCGTCGGCGTGAGCCTGCTCCAACCTTGTCGTCTCATTGTTCAAAGCAGATAGCTCGGACCGAGCATGTACAAAACCTGCGTGGATGACACCCGCACGTTCCAAGTTCTGCTGAGACGTTTCCCTTCGAATCTTTAGCACATCTCGAGATACCGACAAAAAGAGAGCCTTCGCCTCTGCCTGAGCGAGTTCATCTTTCAATTTGCGGACCCTCGCTGCCTCTTTCTCATATTCGGGCTCGTATTGAGCCAGCTGGGGAATGACATACCCCAATATGACACGCTCTTGATCCATCTCCTGCTGCTATTCTTGGACGGATTTGTTCTGAGATTCTATTTTCCCAGCAAACTCTGTAGTTAAGGAGTCATATCTAGCTTGAACGAGACCATCGATGCTGCCTCGATATAGTTGCAAATAATTATTAATGGGTTGTTCCAAACCATTAACTATTTGCTCTAGCGCATCAGTTCTGTCATTTTCGTTGAAGTATCTAATCTGTGCTATGCTAAAGTTGGAGGACGTCTTCAGAGCCTCGAAGCTTAGATTCTTCTCCAGCACCATCGATATCAGCATTTTCAAAGTGACGTAGAAAACGCTTGAGAACTGCTCAACTAACATGGCAAGATTCGAATGGGTGCTGGGAGTGGCTGCAATATCAGAGAATCCCCTTCCTGGAACGACTGCAGAGGATGTCGTCATAGTCGCCGCTTTAGTAGAGGGCACGACAAAGGTAGAGGTACCGACAACGGCTGAAGTGGCTGGCGTACTCAACGGAGGCATAGTCGTCATGACAGGCTCATCCTTCTCTTGAGATATTGGAACTGTTTCGGGCGAGCCAGCACCCGAAAATATTTTCTCTTCGAAGTCGGGCACCTCCATGTCATCGGCAGGAGCTGAAATAGAGCCAAAAGGCGCGTCAACACTGCCCTCCCCGTAGATGTCTTCCCCTGAAAAGAAGACAAGAGAAAGTTAATATCAACATGATGTTAATTTTTCTAAAAGAGGCATAAAGACGACATTTACCCATGGCCGATGGTATATATGTCGCGTCGGCAGCCAGTACAGTTAAATCATTTCTTAATGATGCTAAGCGAGCTGTCATACCTGGAGAAGGGGGTGTGCCAACTGACACTGGAAGGTACTACTCCAGGTTTTCACCAAGATTCACTCGAGGCTCATCGGGTAGAATCTTGTTGGATGTGCTTACAGATACAGCAGGGGTTTCTCCCGTTACTGGTCTGGATAAAGGTATCCTTATTTTTCTTGGCCTCGAAGGTAATCTCGTACCACTGCCTGAAGCGGTAGCAGCGACAGCAGCTTCGAGCAAAGAATCTCCGGCATTGACAGCCGGAACTGTGGAGGTTCCCTCTCTAATACGCGAAGGACCTCTAGTCAAAAATTCATCCCCAACAGGGGAAGCAACAGGTTCACTTCTAGGAACCTCAGGGTGGGGAGTCCTGACAGGACCACCAACCGTCTTCTTCTTCTTGCGAGGGGAAGCCTCCTTCAGAACAGGAGCCCTTCGCTTCCCAGGGATAACCAGAGGCTCAGTAGGTGGAGATATTTTGCCTCTCGGTACTGTCAGTAAAGGCTCATCTGGATTGACAGAGTCTTCGCTTTCGTCAGAGGAGACTGATGGGAGTTCCTCTCTTCCCGCGGACTTAGAAGAAGGCATCCTAAAACTTCCACGCATATCAAAATTGCGATGGAAGGTATTGGTTGCCACATAAAACTGAGCGTATGAGTGGAGGATGCGCAACCCCATGGAGAGAGAAGTCGCTGGTATAGTAAAGGCCGCTCCAGTACAACCCATTATAAAGTATCGCCATCCTCTCGCTCCATCAATAAGTCCACCACTGGACTTGAAGCTGGTGATGGCATTGCCCACATACAACTGGTCATACCCAAACTGCCTGGCGAACCGACTAGGCAGATAGGGCTCCAAAAAGCAATGGTCTTCCCTTTTGTACAATAAATGGGAATGTCTAATGCAGACCAACCAATAAAAATCTTCAGGAGAAAGAACGGTCTTCCCTTTACCTAAATCCTGAAGTCGCGTCCCCTGTTGATTGAGATGTACAGTGGGGACGGTGCAGAAGAGCTTCCAGCTGTGAGCAAAATTTAACACTCGCCGACAGTCTAAAACTGTGGTCACTTTCCAAGTGGAGTTCTTGTAATTCAATAAGAAATTACTCCCCGAACTACTGCCAGAGCCAGGAGACATCACCCTGGGGTTATGGACAATTAACCATCCCATCAAATACAGGAACGGTAATTCTACCCTGGGAAAGCTGTCACGCCGTGTTTCATCGGCAAGCAGCCCATCAGTAATGGCCCTCAGGCCAGCTTGTATCCGGCATACCATGGCAGAAAGCAAGCCCAGTCTTGCCCTGAACACCAAATGCACTGCAGGCCATAAGGTATTACGGTGGATATGATTCGAAGATGCATTGCCGGGTACTACCAGTCGGCGTAGCTATATGGAGATAAAGCCAGCCAGTTGAGCTTCCTTGGACAGAGGCCTGCGGTAATGCCTCAAATAATTGTAAGCTTTAGTGCCTGCAGGATATTTCCCTATCCCTTCGTCGAGAATTTGATCTGAAGCCCCAGCGTCTTCAATAAGGTCATCGACTACTTGAGTACTAAGCACGCTCATAAAGCTCAAAGGCCTATCCCTGCTATCCGAGACTTTGTCTGGCTTAGCATTTCTAGCCTGATGGAAGAAGAGGTAGGACGCCCATTTGTTGGTATGAGCCAAATCAGAGGGCTCATTATAGAAGGCGGTGCACGCTAAATAGTGGCACATCAGCTCCTGGTACACTGCCACCACCCGAGGGTCTGTATCCCCCAGCTCCCGGTTTGTGGGAACATACTCTTCATAAGGAGTATCTCCTATTGGCAGTCTTGAAATCTCTGCCATTTCATGAAGGGCCAATCCCAACTCCCCAGTGGAGTGGCGAAAGTCCCAGTGAGCGAGATATATCGCTCCATCAAAGCCAGAAACAGGTTAGGGTTGAGAAGTAACCCAACACTGGTAGCACTCACAGCCGCGTACAGACCAATGCTCTCCAGCTCCGTCTGAAAGTTCTTCAGGGCCCAGTCAGCTAAACAAACCCATCAAAGATTTGTAGGGGTAAGCCACCCATTGGTCCGAGGATTAACCTTGGGGTATACTCCCCCATGTCCCATGAAGTCATTGCAGAAAGTCGGTAATTGGACTGGCTGGAATAGTACAGTATTTTCACTCGGGACAATGCCCAGAAATAATCCCCTGAAAGGGATGACTGGGCCAGAAGGACGGCTCACAAATGACCCTTGGTCTAATCCCTTCTGATAAAATATCTTCCCCAGTTGGCCGTGAAGATTGAGAGTCAGAGTCCATGACATCCTCCTGGGAAGCGTGGCATGGAAGAATGCCGAGATAGGGTAATCTCTCAGCATCTTGGGCAGATACAGGACCAGGCCCCCGGCAGAAAAGACCCAGTTTTCTTTCTTGGGCTTCGTCTGGGATTGTTTGTCAATCATATCCCCGAAAAGGAAAGCCGGTTTTATGTATTTGGCCCCGTCTATAGACGTAAGGTGCTCTCCATTGATCATGCTCAACAACATTCGCTATCCTTGAGACGATATCAGGATTCCCCTTCCTTCAGGATACTGGGGTCCGGAAATAGGAAATGTTACATGGGACAAATCCTCCAGGTAATTGGAGTTCAGCATCCTAGCAGAAGAACCCATCACCTCAGCCAACGGAGGTATCTGCAAGTTAACTACAAAGTGCAAGAAAAATATGTCAGTTTCTCTATTAGACCTCACAGTCTTGTAGTTTATGTCGAAAATCAAACAGTCTGTGCTTTTACTCCAAGACTGTGAAAACTTGAATTTTTACGCTGGAATCCCATTCCCAGGCGTAAAATCCAAGATTGGCAGTATACACAAAATGACAGTCTATGTTTTTTATGCCAGACTGCCAAAGTTTGAGTTATTACGCCGGATTTTTCATCCAGAGCGTAACACCCAAACTTTGTAGTATACGCCAAATTTCGACATACAAGGCTTTTATGCTAGACTACAAAAATATGGAGTTTTTACGCTGACACATTAGAAATATGGGCGTAAAAGATGAAACATCTCTGTACATCATCTTCCTCGAAGAGGCGTTCAGCACAGAAGATGACCTAGCGCATCCACGTACAACGTGTGCGAAGGATTTTCTTCGTTTTTATCGTCCCGAAAGCTTTACCTATAATGCCCGGTGCACAGCTAGTCGGGGGGACACTTCGTTCAGAGCGAGGTTCGCCCTGACCGATGGGAGTCGCTCTTGCTTGGGCAGAGGAGCGAGAAGAGGAGGCAGCCTTCTTTCCCTTAGAGGAGGAGATTGGTTTTGGTGCCATTACTAAAGACTCAGAATGCTCAGAGAAGAAATAAAGGAAAGTGCTCAAAGAGACGAAGGGTTTTCTTTTGCAAAAGACAGGTTAAGGGTTTTCTCTCTGAAGGCCTTGGGGTATATATAGAGTTCAGATGGACTCCTCGAATCCCTAACCAAATCCGATATTTAATATTCGGTTATGATTGGGGACCACGTCAGCCTACAACTCAGGGAAGGCGGACAGTCAGCGAGTTCAAAAAGTTTTTTGTGCAGAGCAGATTCATGATTTTACGCCAAGGAGCTCTTTACGCTCGGGAAGCTACGAATCTATGATTTTACGCTCAGAGGCTATAAGTCTACAGTTTTATGCCCGGATGCTTTTATGCTCGGTAACTTTTACGCTCGAGAGGCTACAAACCTACGACTTCACGCTCAGAAGCTACAAATCTATGATTTCACGCTCAGTAGCTTTTACGCTCAGAGGCGACAAATCTACGACTTCACGCTCGGAAGTTTTCTTTTTGAGAGGCTACAAATCTACAGTTTTACGCCTGGATGCTCTCATGCTCAGCAGCTTTTACGCTCGAGAGGCTACAAACTTATGATTTTATGCTCATCTACATTACAAATTTATGACTTTCCGCATATCTGAAAATATGCAGGCCAAAGTATGCGTATATCTGAACAAATCTCAAGGCGGTCAATTGCAAGGGTTCATGCAGAAGATGCTCCTTCTTACCCTCAAAATATCCCAAGTATCCAAAGCATACAGAGTTCAGCATTGAAAATGACTCTTCTTCTTGGGTCGATTGAAAGTTCATCCAGAATCCAGTCTGAAAATTTCCTCTACAGTTCACGATGGCGACTCAGTTTTGACAACCATTTCTCGCCCTATGTCAAGGGATTTTTGGAAAATCATTCTTGAAGACGATGGTCTGAACAAAAATTCTCCTTCTCAGTAGAGTGACAGTTCAAAATTCTATGCAGTCCCCCATTCCAAACAGCAGGACAGTTCGAATATTCGACCTAAAGGCTAAGCAGTCTTCTACGCATCGTCAGTTACGCGTAAAAGACAGGACGTGATCAAATACTCTTTTTTCAGAGTCGGCATAAAGTTATCCAGACATGTTGAAGCTACACATATTCAGACTTCATTACAGCAAAATATATATGACAAATCATCAGATGCACAAAAGAAGACAATTTTATTAAATCATGATTACATATGAGAGAAATCCAGTCTATAAAGGGTTTTTTTCATCTTCATGATTACATATGAGGGAAATTCCGTCTACAAAGGATTCCCCATCTTTATTTAAAAGATCACCCCTAGAATCTGTTCTGCCAGGTTCTCGTATTGGTGGAGATCTTCTTCCGTCTTCTGCAACAGTTCATCGACTTCCACAGTCGATGAACAAGAAAATAATTAATGGTGGGAGGATACACAACTGGGTCTGTATAAATTATTCAGAACCCATCCTCCATACGCCATGACAGATTGAGTTGAGGTTTTAGACCCAACTCAATACTCGAAGACAGGGCTAGTTTGTCTTCTCTCGTCCACGAACGACGGGAGAAAATACAGCTTGCAAGCTGTATGGTCGAATGTGACCCTTCCTCTTTCCTGGACGAATCGCCATATGAAGTTGTTGATTATCCCGAGCAAAGGAAGCTATGATATCCTTCCATGATCCATCGTTACAGAGGACTTTTGCTCGAAGACACCTTCTTTTTTGGCTCCTTACATCCTGGAAGAACATGGTCTTCTTCTTCCTCAAGTCGACCCGACGAACTCGGCAATCATCTCTGTGTGGTGAAGAAAATATGGGAAGAATAGGTTAACTCCTCAGCCTTTATATAGGCAAAAAAGAACACACCAAATCCCAACAAATCCCCAAGAATCCGCCAAGAAATCTGCCTAGAAGAACGAGTCAGACTTGACCGTTTTATGCTTCATTCAAAGTGTTTCAAATTATGAGAAATTTGAAAACTTTGAAGGGGGTCTTGTAGAAGCATAAAAAATACGCTGAAGAGTTATACGCAGTATTTAAGTGCTGTGTGGCGTAAGACTTAACTTCAGAGCCATCAGCGTACAAACAGAGCTTTATCGCTAGTACAGCGTAAAACATAGCTCCAAAATAACCCGCGTAATATAGTGTGTTCAGACTGCTTCAGCGTAAAAAGGTTGTTACATCGCCTTTATGGCGTAAAACTTATCTATTTTTAATGCAGCATAGAAGTGTACGAGGAACGCTTCGTATTCCTTGAATGAACCTGTCAGATCATACAGTGAACTTGACTCCTGACAAAGAGTACTGCACAACTATTCAGACGACGGCTGTAATGATGGTGCGGCATAGAGACCCAAACCGTCGTTTAGTGACATTTCCTTGGTATAAACTGCTTTTACGCATACAAGGGAATACGCTGCCTAGTTTTACATAGGCAGATGTGAGCTTTTATACTCCGCAGAAGACAAACGGACTGCCACGTCAAAAGTTATTCTTCGTACAGAGCCTGAGGCACGTCTCTACAGTTAATGCGCAGGATGGGGGCAGATCTCTGCATTTAATGTTCGGGATTTGGTTCTATTTTCAAAGACTGGGTGAACCATAATTACGGCTAATACGTCTACATCATCACCTTTCTACCTTACGCCGTCAGGCTACTTTCAGCTATAGGAGCACGCTGTACGCTATCTCCTTGAAATACGCCAACTCCGGCTACATTTGCATTTGGGCGTAATAAGGCTATTTGGTCCAGAATTAGCCCAAGACCTCAGTCAAGAAAGGAGGATCGGCTATCTTCTATGCTAGCTTCCTATCCATGCAGCATCAGGCTTCTACGCCTACCTTGCCTCTACGCCAGTTCGACAACCATTTGGCTTCTACGCCATGGTGACAGTTATTGGCTTCTACACCAACCTTTTCTATACGAGGGACAGCTACCTACGTGGCTTGCATGCCATGATCTTCGCAACAGTTATACGCATTATCTCTTAATGGGACACGCGTCACACGCTTATTCAAAGGATCATTTATACGTGGGTGGCAGTTGTTGTAACCGTCGCGTAAAAAGTGCCACACTCTCCACTGTCCGACTTCTACGCCGACTGGACGGTTACTGTCACTAAAACCCTATAAATAGAGACCTCTATTGACAGAGGTAAAGGGTCGAAAGGTTAAAGAAAAGGGGTCGAAGGGTCAGAAATTAATTTTGGAGAAAGAAGAATCTAGAGCATATACAGAGAGTAGTGATCGACGATTTTGGCATTGAGCATCCACTCCCCTTTCCAATCTTCGAAGCTTCTCCGTCTTCTACAGCACTTTTTCATCATCATATGGTCCAAGGGACAAAGTGATCGAATGGAGATCAAACTCCTATAGCAATATTTATCTAGATTAAAATTTGTACTTGACATCCTCGTATATGATTGATTGTACTTCTTGTTTGTAAACCAAAGAGAGGGTTTCGTATAAACCTTATTTTATTTCTTTCGTTTATTATCAAACAGCCGTCTTTTCCCTTCCCTTCGCCGACCGCCGTGATTCCCTCCGGCAGTTACGAAGCCCCGCACCGTTCGCCTCTCCGCGCCTCTCCACCTCCCCTCAACGGCCGCCGCCTCCGCCTATAAGAACCCTCTTCTCCGGTCATCCCAACCACCGCCATCATCCCCACTGCCGCCATCGTACCCCGACTCCGCCTCCACCATTATCCACCAACACCACCGCCACCATTCTCCGACACCCCCGCCCTCACAACCACTACCGCCACTGACCACCCCGACGAACTCCTCTCTAGCTCCAAGCCGCCGCCTCCAACACCACTCGACCTCGACCTAGCTCCCCTCCGTCGCGACACCGCAGCCCTACGACGGCGACGCCTCCGCCCCGACCTCCCCAGCGACTCCAGAGGCCCGTCGACAACCTCCGCCGCCGCCAACACCGAGCACAGCAGCCGCCACCGTCTGCCGAGCGTCGCCTTGTCACCCCGCATTCGCGAAGAATAGTATTTCCGACGCCCTGTTCAGGTGAGGATTTCTCTCTCCTCGTCCTCTTATTTTCTGTTCTGTCGACTCGTGCATGAACCCTGCGTGACCCTCTCGAACCCCGTGCCATTAGCCAGGGGTATCGCGTCCTGTGGCGGTCACAAACTGCGACGTAAAATCAAGAAAATAAATACCCTGATTTTCCTAGAACTGGGTGCGCCCCACTAAATGGGACAACTTGGTCATGTGCGGACTTTACCGAAAGGTGTGCACCGTTAATACGGACGTGTAAGATTTCGCGAAAGTTGATTTAGATGTGCGTGCACACCGAAATCAATGCGTATCCGTTGACAACCCCCTTATCGGCCCTGTTCTGAAACTTGTTGTAACTTCGTGTATGCTCGTCGTATCGAAACAAAACTTGGGCCATCAGACTCGTAGTAATACGCGGGTCCTGTGACCCAAGTTTGGTTCGATTCTGAGAACGTTGACAAAATCCTGTATCGTGGGCCCGACGGCTCCACTTGACGAGCAATTTTGTGATCGGCTCATCGGAATCCAGTTCTGGACATTCCGTTGGGTTCATATCATCGTTCTGGACTTGTGGACAGTAAGTTTGATGAATTTAGAGAACATTGTCTCTGGCACATTTTTCGGTGTGAAGTGGGCCACATGTGGACCCCGCTTTGACCAGAAACTATCACTTTTGCCCTTGTGTCCAAATTGGACCTATGGACAGATAATTCTAGCTATTTGATGTCTTCTGAATCTGATGGTAACATTTATTTCAGCATTCGGAGGAGTACCTGCAAATCCCGCTGATACCAGAGCAGTAGTTGGAGCCAGAACCCTAGGCAAGTGTACCTTGCCATACTTGTAGCATTTGTTAATACTATTCTCTTAATTTATTACTGTAATATCTCTGTTCAACCTAGGACCGTGTGACATTACTTAACGTTCGAATAATATTCGGGTGTCAACACCGTACACGGAGTTGTGTAACGTCACCTAGATATGGATATCGAAACCCTATACATTCTCGTGCTTGCCTTATCAAGTACGTCATACCTCAGGACACCTGACACTATTTATGACATAGAATCTTTCTGAGATATTCATGGTGATTCTGTATAGGTTACAGGTTTCATGCCATATACTTTATAGACATGCTTAGATCTTATTATGACTTGCTGCATTAGATATGATCTTGCGTGTCATAGACATGAGACGTATGATTACATTGGGTGGGGAGAGACACACAGGCTACAGGTTGATTATATTATTGTGGTGCCGTAGCCTCTTCGAGCTAGACACCGACATGATATCACTGCTACCGGCTCCCCGACACCGAGCTTGTAGTGGTCTCAGCCTGAGTTCTAGTGATGCTCTCATCTTGCATATCACTTAGCTGGTTATATAGTTTACCCTATTGATTTGTTTATTATTGCACTGCATTTATTATGGCTTAAGTTATTCTTGTACCTTGCTATGTCCCCTAAGGACCTGGATCCGGATTATGTCCCCAGGAATAGCAGAGGAGATCTACCCTGAGGTGTATGGAATAGGAGTAGGCACTGGAGCAGTACCAGAACCAGAAGACGAGGTGATCGCCGAGGATTTCTTCTGAGTATATGCTTTATCCATACTCAGTATTTGCTGTTGTTATACTCTTTATTTCTTATCTATTGAACCATTGTATCAAACTCATTATCGGGTTGTTCCCCGAGTTATGTTTTATTAAGACATTGATGTTGATTTATATTTCATATTAATGTATTCATTTTTGTGGATGGGATTAGTATATTTGACCCTTATTGTTGTATTACAGCTTAAGTACACCCTGATGGGTCCATTAAATTGGGTTTGCCCATCGGTGTGTGCTGCTGGCCATTGCCACGTGGCTAGTTTCTCAATAATTTAGGACTGGGGCGTGACACACGGGCCACCACTAAAAATGTATCATGACCCGTACATGGTATAGGGGTACGAATGCGTGGGTACGTCCAGCCTACGCCGCAGCATCGGCGGTAGAACGTTGTCTAGGTCACAATACTAGCTAATCAATCTCACATGAATATCCAACTCCATAAAGATGATAATAGAATAACATCTCTCAATATCTCATAATGTATACTCAATCACAATAACTATAAGAATATATATGGCTCGATGAAAGATAAGAAGTAATGACATAAGTCAAGCACAAAGTCTCAATAGAGATAAACGGCATTCTAGCTGTCCAACATAAAATAAAAGTCTCCACAAGTCTTAATTTAAACTCAATATAAGTCTCGACATAAACTCAAAATAAATCTCAAATGCATAAAATAAATGATGTCTAACTAGCTGCAGGTAGTGTCTCTTCTAAAGGAAGGGACTCCTCTAAGATCTCTGGTGTGTAGTCTCCATCTATACCTGGTCCGTAGTGTGTAGGACAGAAGTCCGCAAGATCCTCAGGAAAAAATATCCAGTCAGGATTGGAGCAAAGTACGAGCACTAATAGCAGTTCTATGTATATTGACAAAAACTATAATACAGTGTAAAGAAATACAAAATGGATATAAATACTGGCAATAAACAATACTGGAATAATGAAGTACTAGAAATAAGAAATACTGGAGCATATGTCATCATCAATGGTACAACTAGCAATAAACCAAAATACAAGTGCATACTAGAACAATGAACTGGAATATAAGTGAATGCTGGAACAATAACTAGAATATAGGAAAATGCTAGATCAATAAACTAGAGATAATTGTATAGACTATCTAGATAAGTGTGCGAAACATCAGCATATCATGTGATCGGCTTGGGAATGATCAGGCTTGCTATGTATGACTAGCTATGATTCATGTAAGGTCAGGCTAACCACCCGAATAGCTATGATACAAGCAATAGTCAGGCTAATCATACATAACAGGCTATGAGGCATGTAATGGTCAGGCTGCGCCGACGTGAGGTGTGGGTGAGCTATGATGCATGTAGAGTTGGGTATGATCATATAATCTACTAATATTTCCCCATCCCCAGCTAGCACGATGGATCCCAATCACGACTCCTCGTGACAGGTCTCGATGATGCCAACTCGTGTATACATAATGTCAGAATCATGTACGCTATACAACTAGATTCATAGAGATAATCAACATAATGAAAACTGTCAGAGAATGTACTCGCCCGTGGTCCTCTGCTGGCAATACCAATATACTGTTTTCGAGGTCTTGTCTGACTAATCCAACAGTCCTATAGACATCATTTAATAATAATACAGCATCAGTCATTATACTAACATACACACAATCATAAATACACTGAACTCAGAGGCTACGCTAGGGGTGACACTGGTTAACTAGTAGGTCAAGTGTGCGTCTAAATGAACTGGTGTTACGTCTTCAAATGCTGCAAAATCAGACAGTCAATCACTAACACATGTCTGGCCAGTACGTCAGTATACTCAAGGCAGTCAACTCACAAATTCTCAGGGTCATATAGGCATATGCAATTATACGGGAAATCCACAGTGTCCTAGGGTCATATAGTATAATACATATTATAGTCATAACTATTACTAGCAATTGATTTCTATAAAATATATATATATATATATATATATTTACTCCAATTAGTTATTATACACACATGCAACTACTTTCTAGGTTTACCGACACGGGTCTTGAAATCAACCAACTAAACCTGTTATGAAGCAATATGCTAACCTCTAACACTATTCACACATGCACATAAAATCACGAAAAGAGCAGCTTCGAACCTTGGCTGGCACGCACGGGGTCGACGATGATGACGACGATGATGATGGTGATGATGATGATGATGGTGATGATGATGATGATGAAGATGATAATGATGATGATGGTGATGGTGATGATGATGATGATGATGATGGTGATGATGATGATGATGATGATGATGATGATGATGATGATGATGATGATGTTGATGATGATGATGAAGGTGAAGAAGAATATCGGAGGGAAGCTGTTCCGACGACCAGGGAGGTCCGGCGGGGGAGAGGAGTCGAGGGGAAGAACTCAGGCGGGATGGCCGAAGTTGGCCTGTAGTGAAGGAAGGTCGTGAAGTCGTAGGTGTTGCTCAGGCGGTGCTCGGGGTTGATGGAGGCTGGTGGTGGTGAGCGACTGTGCTCATGCGGAGGAGAAGGAGATCAGGGTGGAGAAGGCCGGGTTCGGGAACGACGAGGGTGCGAGGAGGAGTTGCGGAGATCGACTGCTGTCGGTCGGATTTGATGGCCAGGAAGTCGAGAGGACGAGTAGGAGAACGGAGAAGTTGAGCGGTAGACTATGGTCGGAGGGAGAACTCAGGCGGTCGGCGAGATGGTGGTAAGGAGTCGGTCATGAGTGTTCAGGTGAGGAGGACGATTCGGGCTGCTCAAGCGTGGAGACTCGGCGGAGGAGGATGCTGTGGTTGCAGTCGGCTACTGGGGAGTTGCTCGGAGGAGGTCGAGGTGAGGAAGTCATGGGAAAGAGGAGTCGGGGAGGATACGGTGGTGCAGGGCAGGGATCCGGCGGATGATCACCGGAGTTCAGGTGGAGGAAAGAGGGTGATGGTGATGAAGAATAGTTTAGGGTTGAGTTTAGGGTTTTGTAGTTTTTGGTGATGGTGATGAAAATAATACAATGGGGAGGATAATGGTTTTTGAATGAGGAAGAAGAGATGACTACTTAGGGATTAGGGCCGGTTGCCTTCTAGGGATTGGTTTTGCTTTTTGGGAAAAAGGGGTTATGATGTGTGATATATATATATAAATATATATATATAGGAAAGTGTGGGTGGTGTAGATGATGCTCCAATTTGAATGGAGGACCATAATTTCACATGGAGGAGAGTGTACAAACAAAAGGGGAGAGAGGGAGAGAGTGGACCGGTCAATGAGGGAGGGGTTGTTTCTTCATGTGCCTTGACCAATAGGATAGTGACACCTCATTGCACTTTTGCACAAAGTGCTCAACAATTGGAAAATTGCACAGAAAGTGGGAATTTGGATTAAATAAGGGAAAACACCATATTTGGTGTAATCTAGTGGATAAAAATGGTGTGTGATGTTTAGTATGAGTCTGTAGGGTGTGAATGGGAGTTTAGTTTGGTGTTGGGTCTAGTTTTGGGTCAAGTTGGGTCCTTACACCAATTTAATTAAAATTAATGCAAATGGTGTTCTAAAATTAATTGGAAGTACATAGATTAAAATTAGGTGGGAACACAAGTATCATGGATGTAAAAGACTCAGAATAGAATATTGTCATAATTTGGGTTGCACAAAATGGGTCGAGATTATATCTCCAATTTTGATTGGAACGCACAAAGATACAAAGTTGGATTTATTTGGAATTAAAAATAAACGTCTGCGATGAATATTGTGCGACTAAAATGAAGCACAAAAGGACATATTTATGAGTTACACAAAGGTCAGAATGGAAGACGGACACGTCTAGGACAAGGGTGTGAAATTTGTTGAGAGGCAAAGGCTAGTGTAGCGCTCCAAATATCGAAGCAACGGTAAGGTGCAATAATCAAATAAAATCACGATAATAATTTATAACCTCAATATTTAATCCCAAAAATTACTAATTAAAATCCATAACCCTATAATTTGGTCAGGGGTTTATCTAGTGGGCTTCGAGGTCTAGTCTACTAACTCATGCATTATAGAACACTATACATATAACATATATATATATACATATATCATGTAATTATTTAAAATAAATATACACAATACTTATAATATATAAAATGATAAAATTGCCCCTATTTTAGGATGTGGTAGTGACACAGATTTACTAAGTATATTCAAGGTCAATAATGTGAATTTTGTTGGAAGGAAAAATGTTGTATATTGCTCAAAATATCCAAGCCATGAGAAAGTGTCATATATATAAAAGAATTTTAGAAATTAATTCTTTAAATCTATTTAATTAAATAAAATAATAAAAATAATTATAATTACCAAATTATCCAATTCCAAAATGAGGACACTTACATGGTGAGAAGCTCGTTCTCAAGGATGTGCGGCATCTACCGAGTTTGTGCTACAACTTGGTTTCGGTAAGGAGGCTGTCGGATGATGGTTGTTGCGGTTTGTTTGAGTACAAAGATTGGATGCTTACAAAGGGTTCCCAATATCTGGCTCGAGGATATTTATATTTTGCCATATACAGGCTCAAGCTATTGAGTTGTATAGGTAGGCCACAGACATCAGATGGAGGCTCGAGGGATATTCGACAGGAGATAAATCATAGGGAACTTGCTGATGAGGGCTTTGAGACACTTTAAAGATTATGGAGGATTCGGTTTGTCAAGACAAAATGACGAATGGTGATAAGCCAAAGATTGAGGGTCAGTATATCGGTCCCTTGACAGCAGGTCGGTCTCTAGGTGGGGGTTGCTTCACGAATCCAGTTTTAGAGACTGGTGATTTGCCAAAACTTCACGTAGCGACATTAGTTTCCACAGTTCGAAGCTAGGGAGCAGATCAAGGTTTGCAGCAAACTCAATCAGAAGCGGGAGCGTTACCATTCACACAATTTCAGGGGAGCTGTGGGTCATCGACGACATGCATAGTGTGTAATGTTCTGTTCGAGGATGCATGTGTATAGGGGAGCTTCAAGTTTGGACACGAAGGTGGGCCAATTCAGGAGTTCGTATCTTGGGAGAATCGTACCGTCCGCTTGGTTGGGCCAGCCAAGGGTGAAGAAGCTCGTCAAAATGTTAATATGTTCCATAGAACATGGATGTCGGGGACAGGCAGCCAAGACTCACAATGAGGTGATCGTCAGGGACTTCCGGCTTAGCCGTGTCCATGATGTCGGCAGGATCCCAGTAGTACAAAAGGTGCTACGGATGGCAGCTAGCGTCAACGTGACGGTCGAGGAGCTGGAGACGAAAGAAGATGCAACGCAACTCGAGGGATCAAAGATCGGTAGGATAGGGGAGCAGGAACTCTGTCGCGGGTCGACATGCATGGAGTCCAGTTGAAAAGCTATGGGGTCAACACCCTCTCATCAGATTGGAGGGGGAGATTGTTGGGGTCCAGTTTGGATTTGGTAAATTTTAAAGCCAAAATATGGTCAAAGATTTAATTTGATATAATTTAGAAATCTACATTAAATGTAAGATTTGATTAGATTTCAAATTTGTATCAAATATTTTATTTGACCATATTTGGACGTCCATAATTGGTATTAGGCTATTTTAGGTGTAATAGGATTCTTATTTTAGGGGTTTTCCTATTTAGGAAATCCTATTATGACCTAAAATAGTTTTCTCATCCTATAAATATGAAAGAATGGTGGAGGAACAAAGCATAGCACAAGTTGAAGATTTGGGGTGCTCGTCCACAGAAAATTTAAGAGAAAGTCCGTCCTTTGCTCTTAGTACTTCACCATCCAAGACATAAGAAAGAAAGAGATCTGTTCGAGGAGTCGTCACCTTCGCTCAGGAAGATTGCTACGGGTTGGTGAGTGATTTTATTTATAATATCTTTATTTTCTTCTTGAGAGTGGTGAGCGGGTTGAATCTATTAGGGCAAAAGTTTCAACATTGATTTTGTCAATCTTGTCATTTTACCTGAGTTATAAAGGTTGTGTTTTGTCTAGGTGACGTAGTCACTACCATATACTTATCTTTATCTGTGCTTGGTGTTCGTTAGACAGGGGTTGGTTATCTCAGGTGGGTTGGCCTAAAGTTTTCGCTGCGGGCACTCTCAAACACGGTATCGGAATGCTTGCAAGGCGTGTCTGATTCGCAACATAAAATATATGTTTCAAAAGTGTATATCCGTAGTAATTTTGTAATAACTCCTATATCGTTCATTCTTTTGCAATGAAATAATTTTTCGATAAATCTAACATCTTGAGATCTGGAATCTGAAAGTAGAACATCAAAATATTTTTTATAGAATTACTTTTGATTCTCATAATACAGTCTTTCTTGTTTTGATCTATTTAGAATTTACTCGACCTGGAAAGATCATAACTCCTAATTGGATAAGTATTTTTGCATAAAATTTTAGTATGCCTCTCATAAAATTAACTCATAGGAAAATATAATGACCTATATTTTATGATTATATATATATATATATATATATATATATATATATAATGGCTCCTACTTTGTCAGGATTAATGTCATGTTGGCCCGGGCACGCAATGATGTGTGATGTCCGAGGTCGGTGGATCGTATAGTGGTACCCCACCCGAGGGCGGGAGGTCGTATTAACACGTTCGCGATCGTCCGATTGTTCAATTCTCGAAAATGATATATATATATATATATATATATATATTAGAAAAAGTAATTATATTAAGGAAACAAAATTACATAACCACATTATAATGAGTATCAAGGGTGATCCTCATGCATATCACATCTGAATCTATATTATGAAGAATACCCAAGATGATGGTACTAACACCCTCAATTATACGACAGTTCATCTCCCTCCATACATGCTAGACTATCGCGATAAGCCATACGCATGCCTCTCTGAACCATATTGCACCCCGACTTTGTGCACCCCTTATATCCTGTATCACAGACTCTAGATCACGCTTGGAAGTGTCCCGAAGGCTTAATTTATTCCCTTGCTCCCTCTAGATCCCCCATGATACCGGGCAATTGAAGAACAGGTGCCCCGTAGACTCATTCGCCCACCCGCACAAAACATTCTGGGCACTGATATTAGGGATTCCAAATCTGATCAACCTGTCCTTCGTGAGCTGTCTTCCCTGTGGCAACTTTTACAAGATTAACTACATCTTCCTCCCTATTCCCTTCATCTACACTATGTCAGCATGGATCATCTTCTCATGCCTTGGGCGGACAGCCTTATACGTACTACCAAACCCGAAAGCCCCACTTGCGACAAAATCCCAAATCCATGCATCACACGCCAGATTTTGTTGATAGGGACAACCGGTATTAAGCTTGTAGAAGCCGCCAATTGGTGATGTCCTCCTAAATGCCATGCTTAATTTCTGATGATATTGTTGACCGTTGTACCGCGGAATGCACGATCAGCCATATGCACGCCGACCATTTCCCGTATTCTCTGGTGCCCAAGCCACGGGTCTACCTACAGATATGTCCATGTGCCATTCTTCAGTCGCCGAGATAAGTAGGGCTGTATCGGCCTTCTAGAGATCAAAATTTGTTTAAAGGGAATCGACTTATTGTTGTTAGATCTGTATGTGCAAAAGTTATGGCCTTTAAGTTATCTCCCCGCCATCTACTGTGCCTAAAGCGAATCTCAAGAGAGGAACCTCCAGGTGAGCTTCATACCCGCCACAGTCTTCATCGTATGCAATGATCGATGTCCCACTCCTTCTTCACCCCAGGGCCTAAACAGGTTCTCCCAAGAAATGGCATGCACTCCCCCTTTATAATAAGTCAGTACATACCTTCTCCACTCTTTATATCGTAGCCAATAGGAGCACCATAGATTGAAGCCATAATAGAACAATAGCGAAAAGAACTGATCAAACTAATTCGATACAACCACCAAATGACAGGCATTGCGCCTGCCACCTCTCCACATAATTATGAGTGTACTCCACCAGATTTTGACACTCTATACCTTTGGCATAATTATAACATAGTACAATGCCTAATACTTCATTAGAAGCTCTCCACATGGGATACCCAATACACCAGCTCCCTTCTCCTTCCTCGAGCAAGTCCTATTAAAGTAGACTTTACTCTTCTCCCTATTTAGCCTCAATCCTGACAGTTGGCTAAAGTTTTCCATGATGATCGAGACCTCCGTGAGGTTGCTAGTCGAGGGAACCAGGAACACAAGTAAATCATCCGCAAAGATCAAGTACGACACTGTGGGGCATACCTGCTTATATAGAGGTATGCTGTCCCAACAGTACCTGGACTGCTAGGTCCATCTGATATGAAAAGAACTCCATGACCAAAGTGAATAAGTAGGGAGATATTGGATCACCATGTCGGAGCCCACAGTTGCTTCGGAAGAACCCATATAGTTGTCCGTTAATCAGCACTGAGAACGAAGGCGATAAGACTTGGTCTACCCACTAGTGATCGAATCCCATAGCCACCATGGTGTGGCAGACGAACTCTCTATTGACCATGTCGTACGCCTTTCGAATGTCTAGTTTGATGCTTCCTTTGTTGCTCCACGTCTTGGTGAAGTCTCAGATCATTTTATGGGCCAAGAGACTATTTTTAGCAATGCCCCACCCCTTAATAATGCCTCCTGGTTAGGTGATATAAACACCTACAAGATAGTCTTCATGCGTCTACACATATGATTAGTGATAAGTTTGTAAATAAAATTACAACATGCAATGGAACAAAAATCAGCGAGGTTAGTCGCTCCCCCATTCTTGGGAAAAAGAGTGATGAAGGTGTGATTGATCTCACGAAGCAAACACCCATGTTGGAAGAAGTCCTGCACCATAGCTACAATCGTGGCTCATGTAGTATCTCCCAGCAAAGGCAAATCCATCCAGACTGGGGGCCTTGTTCGGGTCAGCTTGTTGAACTATAGCCTCCACCTTCGCCACAGTAAATAGAGGTCTTCAGATGACAATAGCCAGCCTCTGTAACAATTCTTCCGTACACCATATGAGAAAATACGGTAAGGTAGTCAGTTTGATTATATAGGTCAGTATAGAAACTAACAACTTCCTCCTGGATGCCCTTTTGGTTCCAGACTTCTCTACCATCCCTGCCAACAAGACCTCTGATATGGTTGTGATGCTGCGACATGTGCAAAACATCATAGAAGAATTTGGTACATCGGTCGCCGTCTTTAAGCCACACACATTTAGCTCTCTGGGCCAATTTAACCTCCTCCTGTAGTCGAAAGCTTCCAACCTCCTAAACCAACCTCCTTTCTATGATTGCTAGCTCCTCATTCAGAATGATAGATTGTAACTATGCATGTACCTTCCGGAGTTCATCCTCCTTGCTTGCTAAAGTGTAAGTCAGCCTCCCCATATTCCAGCATTTGAGCTCCTTCTTCACATGATTCATCCGATATACCACCTGATACTGCAGATTACCATAAATATATTCTGCCAACCTTGTTGCACTGCATCCCCATTGCCCTCGAGCATCACTCACTTGTTGTTATATCTAAATGGGTGAGCTCAGAACCTTCTGGCCTTCATGAAACAGAACCATATCGAAGAATTATCGTTGGTCCTAGCTGCTAGCCCTTCATCCTGAAGGTAGAGAAAAGTAGTAAACCAGTAGTGATTTCCAAGCGCCCTATCCAACTGACACGCAACCCTATTCTACACCGCTTTATTGTGCCAAGTCCATAGGTGATTAGTCTTGTCTACCACCTCAATCCTTATCGAGTCAAGAAAGTATTGAAGTCATATAGAATCACCTCTGGATCTTGCCTCTCTCCAACTTTCTCATGATAAAAGAGTAGTGCATTGAAATCACCAACCACAATGAGCGACAACATAAGTACAATATATGCTTGTACACTCACCTTGATAATATCTTGCCATAACCTATCACGTTGTCTCCCGTCATTACGACCGTACACCACACCCAGAATAAACTATAAACCGCCAGTGTTAGTGAAGGATACTGCTATTAATTATTTTGATATATGGATAACCTGCCCTACCCAGAACATGTATTCCCATCTTACCCAGATTCTCGCCATATTACATAAAGTCAGATTGTTGCTCTCTGTCACACTCCAGTCCCAAAATACGTAGGACTAGGAATACGTAAGCATGTCAACCGTATGTATATGGAAACTCCAATATATGGAAACTATAATACATACGTACGCTGTATTATGAATAATAATTCACAAGTGGTATATAATGCCATAAGTCGCAATCAATACTAATCTCATTCACAAAACAAAATAAAAATAAATAACCAAATATGGCAATGAACCAAGTATGAAATAGTCAAAAAGACCAATGGTTGGGTGGAGACAAATCCACTACCAAGATAGAAAAGAAATAGAATATGACTACCTAAAATAAATTGACGAAGGAGAGTAGCAACCTAATAAATCTGTCAATTATGAACCAAATAATCTCGAAGGAAAAGCTCCTCGAAAGAGAATAAAGTATCAAGTCCTGGTCTGTGCTCCTGTAAAAAGCCATGATAATCTACACTTGGAAAGGGATCAGGTCCTCAGAGGGATGTAACAAGATACATACAAATATGCCAAACATATACAGTATAAACATACATACATGAAAAAGCAAGAAAATGAACAATATGACTAAGAAACAATGAAACATGCATACAAGAACAACTACGTATAAGTGAACTGCTGAAAAAATAAAAAAATCAAATGCCAAGTTATTCCATGAACACATGGCAAGTAAATCGAAAAGAATAAGAAAAACTTTTGCCCCTAGTGTAGACTCGCAAGTTTTCTTAAACAGTCAACCCTTGTCCCTAGTGTGGACTCGCGAGTTTGGTAAAACAATCAACCCTCGCCCCTAGTATGGACTAGCAGGCTGATAAAAATAGGAAATAAAAATAGCAGTTCAACTATAACGTACTCATCATTCCCACTCCCTATGATACGGTACGACTCGAACAAGGTACAAATTCCAATCAACCAAGTATGAACAAATACAATGACAAGTCATCTACTAGGCCTATTATATGAGAACACATATCAATGTACAACAAAAGGAAACAATACTAGCAAAATATCATGCATGAGAAAAGAGAATTTAATCATGTAGATATACTATAAATAAGGCAAGGTATCTTGCCTTCTCCGAAAAAGGATAAAGTCGCAACTCAAGTCATCGTCCGATCTATCTGTGACATAAATTAAACAAGTTAGATCTACAAAAGTGGTTGAATGGGTTTTCTAGTCTAATCTATTTTAATTCTGAATAAAATAACCTAAAATACTAATTTAATTTAATTATGTTCTAATTTTAAGGCTAATCCTAGATTTTGATATAAAGAAAATTAATTTTACGATTTTGGGATCCGTGGCATGCAAATCGACGCATTCTATTGACCAAAAAGTCAACTGACACAAAACCAAGATTTGTGTGTTAAATTTTGTAGATTTTAGTGTTACATAATTCTGGAATCGACGGTGTTTGTGGTAGAAAACAAAAAGAATAAAAGATCTATTCAAGACGGGGTTTACACAAGACCCGTGTTCTTTTGTTTACAAATAAACTTGTACAATGTAATCCTATTCGAGGATGTGGGAGTACAATTTATTTAATCTGGGTATAAATTGCTATAGGTGTCTGATCTGCAATCGATCACTTTAGCCCTTGGACCACACGATGGTGAAGAAGTGCCGTAGAAGACAGGAGGTAGCTTCGAAGGTTGTAAAAGAGGGTGGATGCACGATGCCAAGGTCGTCTATCCCTACCCCTTGCCTGAGCTCCGGGTTCCTCTCTCTCTCTCTCTCTCTCTCTCTCTCTCGATCTCTTCTCTCTCCTTGTTTTTCTTGACCCTGTCTGATCTCCTTTTCAGAAGTCTGATCGTTGATCAATTTCTTCGACCTTGGATCTGATATTGGTTTTCTTGACCAATTTTTGACCTTGTTTCTCATTGATAGAGGTCTCTATTTATAGAGTTTTAGTGACAGTGACCACTCAGTTGGTGTAAAAACCGAGGAGTGGAATCACAATACCCTTTTATACGACGGTTAAAATAACCAATGCCTACGTATAGATGATCCTTTGAATGAGCGTATAACGCGGGTCCAACTAAGGGACACAACGCGTATTGTTGCTACGAAGATCACGGCGTAAAAGCCACGTAGGTAGGTATCCTTCCTGTAAAAGAGGTGGGCGTAAAAGCCAATGTCTGTCACCATGGCATAGAAGCCAAAATAGGCATAGAAGCCAGGTAGGCATAGAAGCCTGATGGCATAGAAGCCGAGTGAGCATAGAAGCTGAGGAGGCATAGAAGCCGAGAGAGCATAAAAGCTGAGGAGGTATAGAAGCCCTGAGAGCATAACAGCTGAGGAGGCGTAGAAGCCCTGAGAGCATAACAGCTGAGGGGGCATAGAAGCCTTGAGAGCATAACAGCTGAGGAGGCGTAGAAGCCCTGAGAGCATAACAGCTGAAGGGGTGTAGAAGCCCTGAGAGCATAACAGCTGAGGAGGCGTAGAAGCCCTGAGAGCATAGAAGTTGAGGAGGCGTAGAAGCCTTGAGAGCATAACAGCTGAGGAGGCATAGAAGCCCTGAGAGCATAACAGCTGGGGAAGCGTAGAAGCCACTGCACAATGCTGAGTGCTGACGTGGACGTCTTTAGCCGGAATCATGGCTTTTGAAGATATAATCAAATCTCTCGTATTAAATGCAGAGATCTGCCACCATCCTGTGCATTAATTGCGAAGGCGTGCCCCCGTTCTGAGCATCAGGCGAAGAGACGTGCCTCGAGCTTTGTACAAAGCGCAGCTTTTGACGTGGCAGTCTGTTTGTCTTCCGCGGTATGTAGACGGTTCACGTTTGCCTGTGTAGAACAAGGCAGCGTATCCCTTTGTATGCGAAAAAACAGTTTATGCAAGGAGGGTGTCACCACACGATGGTTCGGTGATTCTTAATCAAATCCCTTGCATTAAATGCAGAGATCCGCCATCATTCTGCGCATTAAATGTGGAGGCGTATTTTTGAAGGTCTGTAACTCTTCTGTGCATTCGTCGCAGAGACGTGCCTCGAGAAGACTGTCACCGTCTTGTGCACCAATCGCAGAGACGTGCCTCGAGCCCTGTGTAAAGTGCCACTTTTGACGTGGCAGGCGGTTTATCTACTGCAGAGTGTAAACAGCTCATGTCTGCCTGTGTAAAACAAGGCAGCATATCCCCTCGTTCATGTAAAAGCAGTTTACGCGAGGGAGATGGCGGTAACTGACAGCCTGGGTCGCAGTGCCGTGCTATCATTATGGCCGTCGCCTGGGTAGCCGAGCCGTATCCTTTTGTCAGAAGTTCAGACGTCAGGTTCATTGCAGGGTCTGACAGGTTCATCTCGGGGAGCACAAAGCGTTCCTCGTACGCTTTAATACCGCATTTGAAAGCGGATGTATTTTACGCCATATAGGTGACGAAGCCCTCTGCTTTACGCTCTGAGGCGGCCTGGACATACTGCACTTACGCGGATGGTCCTGAGAAGCTCTTGTCTTGCCTGCTTGATGGCTCTGAGGTCATCTCTTTACGCTGCCCCGCACCAATAGATTGCGTATAGTCATCCAGCGTATTTTTCATGCTTCTATAAGACCCCCTTCAAAGCTTTTAAATTCTCGGAATTTGAAATGCTTTGAATGAAGCATGAACCATCCCCCGTAACTCGAAACGCCTTCTGAATGGAGCCCAAAATGGTCAAGTTTGACACGTTCTTTCAGGTCGGTCTTTATGGCAGATTTATTGGGGATAGGTGTGACCTCGCTTGCCTATAAAAGTGCTGAGGAGTTAACCTGTTTCTTCCCATATTTCCTTTTACCATGCTGAGATGATCGTCGGAGTACGTCGGGTCGACCTGAGGAAGAAGAAGACCATGTTCTTCCAGCATGTAAGGAGCCAAAAAAGACGGCATCTTCGAGCAAGTGTCATCTGCAACGATGAATCATGGAAGGATATCTTAGCTTCCTTTGCTCGGGATAATCAGCAACTTCATATGGCATCTCACTCGGAGAGTGGGGAGGGGTCAAATTTGACCAGGCCGCTTGCAAGTGGCACCTTCTCTCGTTACACTCTCGGGGATGAGAGAGAAGACAAGCTGTAACAGCCGTCCTCCCGTATTGAGTTGGGTGAAAAACCTCAACTCAATGGCGCACGGAGCATGGGGTCTGCACAGCTTATGCAAGCCCCAACTCTGTCGCCTCCGCCGGTGATCATTGCCATGTCAGCCAGTTTGCAGGAATTGACTGGCTGCTGGAGAAGATGGATGAAGAATTGACGCCCAGGCGAGAACCTGTCAGAACAGCTTCTGGGCGATCTTCAGACGACGATGAGGAAATCCTTTGTAGAAGGGATTTCCCTCATATGTAATCACAAAAATAAAGAAAAATCCCTTATAGACAGGATTTCTCTCATATGTAATTGTGATTTTAACTTTAATAAAGTCGTCTTTCTTCTCTGCATATGATCGTCTTTGCCATACGTTGCTGTGAAGTCTGAATATGTGCAGCTTCGACACGTCTGATTCTTTACGCCGACTCTGATAGAAAGAGTATTAGGTCCCGTCCTGTCTTTTACGCATAACTAGTGATGCACAGCTGCTTTAGGAATATAGGAACCGCGTAGAGTTTCTGAACTGTCTTATGATGAACAGAAATTTTGTTCAGACTTCGTCTTCAAGAGTGACTTCTCGAAAATCCCTTGGAACAGGGTCGAGGAATAGCTGTCAAACTGAAATTGCCATCTTGATAAACGAGATATTCAGACTGGAGTCTGGATGAACCTCTATTTGACCCGAGAAGAGTAATTTCTCAATGTTTGAACTCTGTATGCTTCGGGTACTTGGGATATGTTGAGGCCAAGATGGAGTATCTTCTGTATGAACTCCTGTAATTGACCGCCTTGCTGTTCGGATATACAGAAAGTCAGAGATCCGTAGTGTAAATGAGCTGAAAATCCTGAGTTCGTAGCCTATTGAGCGTAGAAAGCCACCGAGCGTGAGATCATAGGTTTGGTATCTGCTGAGCGTGAAGTCGTAGGTTTGTAGCCTCTCGAGCGTAAAAGCTACCGAGCACAAAAGGCATCCGGGCATAAAACCATAGACTTATAGCTTGTGAGCATAAAACCGTAGATCTGTAGCTGTCGAGCGTAGAAAGCTCCTTAGCGTAGAACCACGAATCTGCTTTGCACGAAAAACTTTTCGAATTTGCTGACGGTCCGTCTTTCGAGAGTAGTGGACTGTGTAGTACCCAATCATAACCAAATATTAATTTGCGAGATTTGGTTAGGGTTTCGAGGAGTCCGTCTGAGGATTCGAGGAGTCGATCCGAACCCTATATATATCCTGAGCTTTTTAGAGAAAAACTCTTCATCCGTTTTCTGCGAAAGAGAGGCTTCGTCTGTTCAAGTTTTTTCTCCGTTCCTTCTTCGAGCACTCAGAGTCTTCAGGAATGGCGCCAAAGCAAACCCCCTCCACTAAGGGAAAGAGTGTAGGTTCTTCTTCTCATCCTTCGGCCCCAGCGAGGGAGTCTTCGGTCGGGCAAGGCGAACTTTATCCTGAGCAAAGTATCTCGCCGACGAGCAGCGCTCCCGGCCTTAGAGGTAGTGCCCTTTTGGATGACAAAGAATGACAAAAAATCCTTCGCACACGTTGAACGTGACCGCGCTAGGTCATCTTCTGTGTTGATAGCCTCTTTGAGGAAGATGATACACGGAGACGTTTTCATCTTTTAGGCTCACATTTTTAATGTGCCAGCGTAAGAGTTCCATGTTTCCGCAGTTTCGAGAGTAACAGCTCTGACTGCCAAAAACTTGGTGTATACTATAAAATTTTAGTTTTACGCCTTGGGACGGAACCTCCGGCGTAATAACTAGAATTTTTGGTAGCCCGGCGTAAAGCACGGATCGTATGCTGCCAGTTACGTCTCTGGATGAGACTTCCTGCGTAAAATAGCTAAATTTGTACAGTCTTGGCATAAAGCACAAACTGTGGCTTCTGGGTCCTCATGTTGCAAGATTTTGTAATGACGTGTTTTCCTCCACTTTTGCAGTTAATCTGGGAGAGTCTCCACTGGCCGAGGTGATGGGTTCCGCTGTCGGGATGCTGCACTCGAACTATCTGGAGGATCTGTCCCACGTGGCATTTCCTATCTCCGGACCCCAGTATCCTGAGGGAAGGGAGCTTTTGATATCAGCTCAGGGCTAGCGGGCGCTGCTGAATATGATTAACGGAGAGCCCCCGACGTATATAGACGGGAAGCAGTACATAAAGCCAGCTTTTTTTTATGGGGACATGATTGATAAACGTTACCAGACGAAGCCTAAGAGAGAGCCCTGGGTTTTCCCTGCCGGGAGCTTGGTCTTGTACCTGCCAACGATGCCGAGAGATTATTCCATCTCGGCCTTCTTCCATGCGACACATCCTAGGAGGATGTCGTGGACGCTGACGCCCGATCTTTACGGCAAACCGGAGAAGATCTTTCATCTGAAAGGAGCTGACCAGGGGTCGTTCGTCAGCCGTCCTTCCGGCCTTGTGACATTGTTCAGGGGACTATATCCGGCAGCATCCCGAGCGAAGATAGTCTAGTGATCCAGCCGGTCCAGTTGCCGACTTTCTGCAACAACTTCATGGGGCGAGGGGAAGTATATCCCAAGGAGAATCCTCGATGCAATGGGTGGATCACCCCAACAAACCGTCGATGGGCTTGCCTAGTTGATTGGGCCTTGAAGTACTGTCAGAGAGAGCTGGAGGGTATTGGGCTGTATACTGCTGTGAGTGCGACCAGTGTTGGGTTGCCTCCTAACCCTAACCTGTTCCTGGCGCTGATGGAGCGATACATTTCGCTCACCAGGACTTTCGCCACTCCACTGGGGGAGTTGGGATTGGCCCTCCATGAGATGGCAGTGATCTCGAGGCTGCCGATGGGGGATACCCCATATGAAGAGTACGTCCCCACCAATCGAGAGTTGGGGGGTTCGGACTCTCGGGTGGTGGAGGTGTATCAGGAGTTGATGTGCCACTACTTCGCGTGCACCGCTTTTTATGACGAGCCTTCTGATTTGGCTCACACCACCAAGTGGACGTCCTACCTCTTCTTCCACCGGGCCAGGGCCGCCAAGCCGGAGAAAGTTTCGGGGGGCAAGGATGAGTCCGTGAACTGTTTGGGAGTGCTTAGTGCCCAGGTCGTCGAGGCTCTTATGGATGACGCCAAGGCTCTGGACCAGATTCTTGACGACGGGGTAGGAAAGTATCCCAAAGGCACTAAGCCTATAGCTACTTGAGGCGTTGCCGCAGGCCTCTGTCTAAGGAAGCCCAGCTGGCCGGTTTCCTCTCCATATGGCTGCGTCGAGTAGTGGTGCCCAGTACTGCATCTGTGGACCGCATTCACCGGAATATCCTGTGGCCTGCGGTGCGTCTGGTATTTGGGGCAAGACTGGGCTTGCTCCCTGCTATGGTGTGCCGTATACAGGCTAGCCTGAGAGCCATGACTGACGGGCTGCTTGCCGATGAGACTCGGCGTGAAAGCTTTCCCCGGGTGGAATTACCATACCTGTATTTGATAGGATGGTTAATTCTTCACAACCCCCGGGGGGTAGCTTCTTGCTGAATTACAAGGACTCTTCCTGGAATGTGAACATAGTTTTAGACTGTCGGTTGACACCGAGCCTCAGTCACGGCTGGAAGCTCCTCTGCATTATCCCCTTGGTATATCGTAATCAATCAGGGATTAGGCTGGAGGATTCAGGCAGAGAGAAGACCAATCTTTCTCTGGAGGCTTTCAAATGGTTGATCTGCATCAGGCCCTCCCATTTGTTGTATAGAAGTGAAGACCATTGCTTCTTCGAGCCTTACTTGCCTAGTCGGTTTGCCAGGCAACTTGGGTACGACCAGTTGCACGTGGGCAACGCCGTCACCAGCTTCAGGTCCAGGGGCGGACTGATTGATGGAGCCAGAGGATGGCGATATTTCATCATGGGATGCACTGGAGCAATTTTTACAGTGCCGGTCGTCATACCCTCCACGGAGCTGCGCATCTTACATTTCTATGCCCAGTTCTACGTGGCGGTTAACACCTTCCACCGCGATTTTAACATGCGTGGGAGTTTTAGGGTGCCGTCTTCTACGCCTGGGGGAAGAGTCAAAGTTCCTTCGGTTTCTCCCGACGAGGGTGAGGAGTTTGCTACTCCTGATGCGCCGCTAGTGTCGGTGCCGAGGTGTGAAGTGCCTCTGCCTGCGGGGGCCTTGGTAGTCTCTGGGAAGAGAAGGGCTGCTGCTCCCAAGGAGGCTTCTTCTCACAAGAGAAAGAGGACGGTCAATCGTTCTCTCCGGATTCCTGGTATTGAGGCTCCTAGGGAGGGACCTGCTGTCTCGCCTGTCGAGGATGCTTCCCTGATCAGAGGTTCCCCGACTTCTAGAGAGGGACCCCCAGCTTCGGCTGGCGGTGCTGGAGAATCTTCGTTAGCGGCTTTTGTCGCTGCTACCGCTCCAGGTAGTGGAACGAGATTGCCTGCGTGGCCGAGGCAGATGGGAGAATCTTTTTCTAGACCAGTAACGGATGAAACCCCTGCCGTGCCTGTGAGCATGCTTGGCGAGGTTCCAGCTGACAAACCTCGACTGTGTCTTGGTGGAGGCTTGGTAGATCTCTTGGCGATGTTGGTTGGCCCACCCCATTCTACAGGTATGATAGTTCGCATTACGTCATTAAGGCATGATTTAGCTACATCGGCTGCAAATGCGCCGTATATGCCGCTGGCCATGGGTAAATGTCATCTTTACGTCCCCTTTTTAGAAAGAGTACCATTATATTGATATCAACTCTCTTGTCCTCTTCCCAGGGGATGGCGTCCACGGGGAATACAGCCTTGAAGTGCCTTCTGGCTCTGCTCCGTCTCCTGGTGATGATACGGAGGCGTTTGACTTTGAGGAGGAAATATCTTTGGGGGCCGGTTCGCCTGTTGAAGGGGCTTTGATATCCCAAGAAGAGGGAGAGCCTGCCGTTGCGACCACTTCGGTTATTATAGATGCACCTCCTTTGGTCGCACCACCGGTTGAAGCGATGGTTGTGACCACTTCGTCTGCAATCATTCCTGGAGGGGGACTTGCCAATGCTGCGGCCACTCCTGGCGCCCAATCGGATCTAGCTGTGTTGACTGAGCAATATACCAGCGTCTTCTATGCTACTTTGAAAGCGCTGATACCGATGGTGCTGAAGGGGAATCTGGACCTCGAGCGCCTGAAGAAGTCCTCTCGGATCCCGATAGAGGCAATCCAGGATTTTGACAGCACCGGGATAGCTGATGCACTGGAGGCGATGGTTAATGGTTTGGAGCAACCCATTAACGAATATCTGCGGCTAACTCGTGACGGCATTGAAGCTGAGGTCCAGTGCAATTACAACTCCATGACTGCGCGGTTTACCAAACAGATGGAAAGCTTAGATAAACTTGTTCAAATACGTCAGCTAGAGATGGACGAAAGAACGACCGTCGTGGAGGAGGCCCTTGCTCTTCAACTAAGGTGCCAATCCGAGCATGAAGGGAACGTAGCGAGGGTTCGCAAGTTGAAAGAAAAGATCGCTCAGGCGGAGGAGTGGGCTTCCCAGTCGTTGGCAGGTCTAGATGTAGCGACTGGTCGATTGAGCACAGCGCGACGGGATCTGGATCGTGCAGAAGCTGCCCGTGCGGGTGTTTGTCGGGCGAGGGCAGAATTGTCCCTCATGGGAGACAATGAGGCACGGCTGGAGCAGGCCCGCGCCGATGCCTTGGTTTCCAGGGATGAGAGGATAGCTGCACTGACGAATCTGATTCGCGATCTGACTGCTCCCCCATAATGATGTACCCTTTCTTCTTTTGTTTGCTTCCCGGTGTAATTTTGCTCTTTCTTGGGAATAAATAAAGCAAACTCTTTTCTGACTTTGTAGACCTATCATTTCGGAATGTAAATGACAGGTTTTGGGCGAGGGCGATATCAGAGGTGATATGGACATGATAGGCTCTCAAGAAACTTTAGCAGGACATACTTATTCAGAGGTCATACGGACATGATAGAATATGGTTTGACTAAGGCTTGTAGGCAAGATACTATCAGAGGTGATATGGACATGATAGGCTCTCAAGAAACTTTAGCAGGTCATACTTATTCAGAGGTCATACGGACATGATAGAATATGGTTTGACTAAGGCTTGTAGGCAAGATACTATCAGAGGTGATATGGACATGATAGGCTCTCAAGAAACTTTTGCAGGACATACTTATTCAGAGGTCATATGGACATGATAGAATATGCTTTGACTAAGGCTTGTAGGCAAGATACTATCAGAGGTGATATGTACATAATAGGCTCTCAAGAAACTTTAGCAGGACATACTTATTCAGAGGTCATACGGACATGATAGAATATGCTTTGACTAAGGCTCGTAGGCAAGATACTATCAGAGGTGATATGGACATGATAGGTATTATATTTTCAAATTAGTCGAACGTATCTATTCAGAGGTTATATGGACATGATAGAATACGACCCAACTAGTTTTGTTTTGGAAGTAGTTTTGTCAGAATTGAGGTTTTCGTTATATTCCAATTGAGCAGAGGAGGTTAAGCATAGTACCTTTTTAGGAATTTGCCGTTGATAAGAGCCATTAAAAGGTCTCCATTAGGCTGGGCTAACCTGTAAGCGCCAATTGAGAACGTTGTCTCGATCACATAAGGACCCTCCCATTTGGGCTAGAATTTGCCTTTACTCCTGTGAGTAAGAATCATCGGCCTTCTTACGGCTAGAACTAGCTCGCCGACTTTGAACACTCTTTTCTTTACTTTATGATTGAAAGCTCTAGAAATGCGTGCTTGGTAGAGCGCGATGCGCTGTTGAGCTTGGAGGCATTTCTCGTCTAATCCTTCTAGCTCCTGAAGCCTTAAAAGGTCATTCTTTTCTTGAGTCAGTTCGTTAGCCACGGGTATCCTGAGTGACGGGATCTGGATTTTAATGGGGAGAACTGCTTCGCTCCCGTAGACCAGTGAGAATGGAGTACAACCTGTCGGTGTTCGTACCGTTGTGCGGTATGCCCAGAGACATTCGCCCAGTCTCTCGTTCCAATCTCTTTTGTTCGAAGAGACGAACTTCTTTAAGAGTTTGATAATGGTTTTGTTGAAAGCTTCCGCCAAAACATTAGCAGTTGGATAATACGCCGTAGAGGCAATATTATGTATCCGATTTTTATCGCAAAATCGATGAAACGCTTGACTGATGAACTGAGGCCCATTGTCGTAAATTATCCTCCGAGGTACCCCGAAGCGATAGATGACATGATGCTTGATGAAGCTGATCACATTAGACACCTTTACCTCAGCAAGAGGGATCGCCTCTGCCCATTTGGAGAAGTAATCCGTGATGGCCAGTATAAACTGGTGACCCCTGGAAGAAGACGGGTGAATAGGACCGATGACAACCATACCCCATGCTTCGAAAGGTCAAGATGCAACCGTAGGATGTAAATATTCAGACGGTTGATATATGAAGTCCGCATGGACCTGACAGGCTCTGCATTGTCTTGCATAGTTGATCGCGTCTGTGATCATAGTGGGCCAGTAATAGTCTATTCTCCTGATACGATCCTGTAGCTTAGGACCGGGTTGATGCGCCCCGCATACGCCGTCGTGAGCTTCACGGGTAATCTGCTGTGCTTCGTCGTCAGAGAGACATCTCAATAGCAGTCCGTCATAGGTCCGGCGATATAGGCATTGTAAAGATGCATCGAAGTAGAAGCGTAGAGATCGTCTTTTGACGGATATCGCTTCTTTGGGATCCTCTGGCAAGATTTCGTATGCCACGAAATCTATAAAGGGACTCTTCCAATCTCTTCTGGGAGGATCGGCGTGTGCAGCGTAGCTGCGTTCTATGTGAGAGTTGTTTTTCACACAGAATAAATCTCTGTTAAGAAGGATTACCGAATCCTGCCTTCTTATAGGAGTAGCTAAATCTGCGGCTAGACTGGCTAGGGCATCAGCTTCAAGATTCTGGGATCGAGGTACATGCTCCAGGAAGAACCCTTTGAATGTCACGGCTATCTCGACCGTTGCTTGGTGATAGGGGATGAGGTCTGGATTCTGGACTTCATATATTCCTCTGACTTGATTGACGATAAGCAGAGAATTACCGAAAGCTTCCAGGGATTCGACCCCCAGCTCTTTAGCGACTTGGAGCCCGATTAACAGAGCGTTATACTCTGCCACGTTGTTGGAGCAGGGCTCGTTGAGAGAGTATGCTCGGTAGATGACGAGTTTGTCGGGAGTAACCAGGACGATTCCTACTCCTGAGACCACTTTTCCCTTGGGACCAGTCCTGGAGACACCATCGAAGAATAGTTGCCATGCGTCACTTTCCATCACGGAATTGCATTCTGCAACTTCATCAGGGATATCCTCGTACAACTTGGAGGTCTCCGGGATCGGATGAGCAGCTAGAAAGTCGGCCAATGCTTGGCCTTTGATGGACTTCTGGGGGACGTACACCATGTGATATGGTGTTAACAGCATCGCCCAAGTTGCGAGTCGAAAATTAAGAGCACTTAGCTTACTCATTAGTACTCGAAGAGGGTTGATCCTGGAGATGATATGGATAGTCTGGCCGGTGACATAGTGCCGCATTTTCTGGATAGCGAACATCAGAGCCAAGCATTCTTTCTCCACTGGGTTGTACCGGTGTTCGGCTCCGATCATCATTTTACTTAGATAGTAGATAGCCTGTTCGTACCCTACATCGTTCTTCTGCGCAAGAAGAGCTCCCAGGGCATGGTCTATTGCTCGAACGTATAGAAAGAATGGTCTTCCTATGATGGGAGGCACCAGAATTGGCGGATGAGTGAGGTAGCGTTTGATATCGTCAAACGCTTGTTGACAGGCTTCGTCCCATACGAAGGACACACCCTTCTTCATGAGGCGAGAAAAAGGCTAACATCTCCCAGAGAGGTTGGATATGAATCTCCGGATGTAAGCCAGGCGTCCCTGAAATCCTCTAAGTTCTCTCAGATTGCGGGGCGGTCGCATTCCTACGATGGCCTGGACTTTATCAGGGTCCACTTGTATGCCTTTGGCGGTAATGACAAACCCCAAGAATTTGCCGCTAGATACACCCAGAAAGGACTTCGTAGGATTCATCTTGAGTTGATGTTGGCGCATTAACTCGAACACCGTCCTTAAGTCTCTAACGTGATCATCTTTGAGGCAGCTTTTGACAGCTATGTCGTCCATGTAATATTCTACTGTTTTGCGTAAGTGCTTATGGAATATGTTACTCATAGCTCGTTGGTATGTAGCCCCGGCGTTCTTCAACCCGAAGGGCATTACTGTATAGCAATATACCCCCAGTAGTATTCGGAAGGCGGTATGCTTCTCGTCCCCAGGATGCATCTTGATCTGATTGTACCCTGAGAATCCGTTCATGAAAGACATGCGTTCAAAACCGCAGGTGTTATCGATCATGATGTCTGTGATGGGAAGAGGGAACTCATCCTTGGGACAGGCTGCATTCAGATCTCGGTAATCGATGCAGATGCATATTTTCCTATTTTTCTTTATGACTGGGACAACGTTGGCGACCCAGTCGGGATGTTGTTCTTCCCGGATGAACCCGCAGGCTATCAACTTCTTGACTTCGACTTCAATGGCGTCCATCATATTCGGGCAGAACCGGCGCTGGTGCTGCTTCACAGGCTTTGAATCGGGCGATATGTTGAGCTTGTAGGTAGCCATCTTTGGATCGAGTCCTGGCATATCCTCGTAATTCCACGCAAAGACGTCGATGTATTCTTTTATCAGTCGAATAACTTCTTCCCTTTCAGCTGGGGAAAGATTATTACTGATAAATATCGGTCTTGGTGAGAGTGTATCCCCAGCGTCGATCTGGATAACTTCATCTTCAGTGGGAGGTTCTCTCTGTTCGAAGCGGAACTCCCATTGTGTATCTATTTGTTGAGCCCAAGAGTCATTTTCAAACGGCTCAGGCTCTGGTTCGTCTGCTTCGAAGGGATCTGTCACTACCATATTCACTGATAATGTTTGTTCGAGAGCATCAGGTGAGTCGAAGGGCGACGAGCCATCTTGAAAGGAGGAAATGACATCCTTGCTTGATTTGGAGGAGGTGGCATACCCTAACCCGAAACGGGTTTGTTGATAGTAAGGATTATTACCAACGGTGTTCTCCTGCCTCTTCCATAGTTGAGGCCCTGCTTTAATTTTAAATCGTAACCCATGTTCTGCATAATCTTCAGAGATTGAGGGCTATACCTGTGGATTTGCATTTTCCCTCCCTCAGACTCACGAAAATCTTCTTGTACAATCAGACCGCTCTACCCGCGACTGAAGACTATCGGATGCTGGTCGTCACGAGTTGGTGGGACAATGAAGGTCCCACTTTCACATGGTTCATATGTCATGATGACATTAGATGTTGACGCATCTTCCCACACGATCTCTCCCCATTTGACGCCTAGGGGATCTGGATCCTGCTCGCGACTCCTGTCTTTGCGTCTCTGGATCAGATGTGTATGCTGGTTAGGAGGAATTGCAGAAGAAGACGATTGCTTGTTTCTTCTGTTCCCGTCAGCGGGCATGCGGAGGTTGGACACTATGGCTCTTGCTGTGCCACCTGTGTATAACAGGTTGGCCATCTGGGTGGCGGATAACCCTGGGGGAGGGTGCCTCTCCGCATTTTGAGCTTGCTTTATGCCGAGAGATTTCGCCTGGCGTAATTTGGAGTTTTGCTCAAACGGGCGTAAAGCTGAAGATGTCCTCAGCCGGCCGTCGGCTTCTCGCGTAATCCGGAGGGTATGCAAATTGTCCCCTCGCTGGCGTAAAGGCCGAGGAGTTGAATACTCTGCCGCTTGCTTCCCTTCGCGAAGACCACAGTGCTCATCTGGTTCCCCGTAGAGGTCAGATGTCGTCTTGCGTGCGGGGCGTAACTTGTACTTCCGATTTGGCGCTAAGGCATTATCAGAAGGTTTGTCTGTACCGCGCGTAGCGGGAGACTGGTTTCTGCGCGTAGAGCGCAGTGGATACTCCTGGGTTAGCGCTGAGGCTTTGCCCGAGGTTTTGTCTGTACCGTACGTAGCGGGAGACTGGTTTCTGCTCGTAGAGCGTAGTGGATACTCCTGGGTCAGCGCTGAGGCTTTGCCCGAAGTTTTGTCTGTACCGCGAATAGCGAGAGACTGAATTTTACGTGCGGGGCACGGAGGGAGCAATGCTACAACCTCATTGGTCGGAGAGATCGAAGAGATCGGAGAGTCCACATGAATGGTAGAGGATGTCTTGGGCATCCAGACCTTGTACAGCTTCCTGTTGTTTTGGACGGAGAGAGGGTGAGAGCTACCCCCGGTTCGAAGCATGTCTTCGTAGGTAGACTGGTCGAATTGGACGACCAGTGTCTTATTCATGGTTCCTATAGGTACCGCATCGTGTTGAGCAATTACTTCCTCATCAGAAGAGAAAGATATCCCCAGCAGAGTCATCATCTTGTTTGTGGTAGAAAACGAAAAGAATGAAAGATGTATTCAAGACGGGGTTTACACAAGACCCGTGTTCTTTTGTTTACAAACAAACTTGTACAATGTAATCCTATACGAGGATGTGAGAGTACAATTTATTTAATCTGGGTATAAATTGCTATAGGTGTCTGATCTGCAGTCGATCACTTTAGCCCTTGGACCACACGATGGTGAAGAAGTGCCGCAGAAGACAGGAGGTAGCTTCGAAGGTTGCAAAAGAGGGTGGATGCACGATGCCAAGGTCGTCGATCCGTACCCCTTGCCTGAGCTCCGGGTTCCTCTCTCTCTCTCTCTCTCTCTCTCTCGATCTCTTCTCTCTCCTTGTTTTTCTTGACCCTGTCCGATCTTCTTTTCAGAAGTCTGATCGTTGATCAATTTCTTCGACCTTGGATCTGATATTGGTTTTCTTGACCAATTTTCGACCTTGTTCCTCATTGATAGAGGTCTCTATTTATAGAGTTTTAGTGACAGTGACCACTCAGTTAGTGTAAAAACCGAGGAGTGGAATCACAGCACCCTTTTATACGACGGTTAAAATAACCAATGCCTCCGTATAGATGATCCTTTGAATGAGCGTATAACGCGGGTCCAACTAAGGGACACAACGCGTATTGTTGCTACGAAGATCATGGCATAAAAGCCACGTAGGTAGGTATCCTCCGTGTAGAAGATGTGGGCGTAAAAGCCAATATCTGTCACCATGGCATAGAAGCCAAAATAGGCATAGAAGCCAGGTAGGCATAGAAGCCTGATGGAATAGAAGCCGAGTGAGCATAGAAGCTGAGGAGGCATAGAAGCCGAGAGAGCATAAAAGCTGAAAAGGCGTAGAAGCCCTGAGAGCATAACAGCTGAGGAGGCGTAGAAGCCCTGAGAGCATAATAGCTGAGGGGGCGTAGAAGCCCTGAGAGCATAACAGCTGAGGAGGCGTAGAAGCCCTGAGAGCATAGAAGTTGAGGAGGCGTAGAAGCCCTGAGAGCATAACAGCTGAGGAGGCGTAGAAGCCCTGAGAGCATAACAGCTGAGGAGGCGTAGAAGCCACTGCGCAATGCTGAGAGCTGACGTGGACGTCTTTAGCCGGAATTACGGCTTTTGAAGATATAATCAAATCTCTCGCATTAAATATAGAGATCTGCCACCATCCTGTGCATTAATGGCGAAGGCATGTTCTGAAGGCCTGCCCCCGTTCTGAGCATCAGGCGAAGAGACGTGCCTCGAGCTTTGTACAAAGCGCAGCTTTTGACGTGGCAGTCTGTTTGTCTTCCGCGGTGTGTAGACGGTTCACGTTTGCCTGTGTAGAACAAGGCAGTGTATCCCTTTGTATGCGAAAAAGCAGTTTACGCAAGGGGGGTGTCACCACACGATGGTTCGGTAATTCTTAATCAAATCCCCTGCATTAAATGCAGAGATCCGCCATCATTCTGCGCAATAAATACGGAGGCGTGTTTTTGAAGGTCTGCAGCTCTTCTGTGCATTCATCGCAGAGACGTGCCTCGAGAAGACTGTCACCGTCTTGTGCACCAATCGTAGAGACGTGCCTCGAGCCCTGTGTAAAGCGCCGCTTTTGACGTGGCAGGCGGTTTGTCTACTGCGGAGTGTAAACAGCTCATGTCTGCCTGTGTAAAACAAGGCAGCATATCCCCTCGTTCATGTAAAAGTAGTTTACGCGAGGGAGATGGCGGTAACTGACAGCCTGGGTCGCAGTGCCGTGCTATCATTATGGCCGTCGCCTGGGTAGCCGAGCCGTATCCTTTTGTCAGAAGTTCAGACGTCAGGTTCATTGCAGGGTCTGACAGGTTCATCTCGGGGAGCACGAAGCGTTCCTCGTCCGCTTTAATACTGCATTTGAAAGCGGATCTGTTTTATGCCATATAGGCGACGAAGCCCTCTGCTTTACGCTCTGAGGCGGCCTGGACATACAGCACTTACGCGGATGGTCCTGAGAAGCTCTTGTCTTGCTTGCTTGATGGATCTGAGGTCATCTCTTTACGCTGCCCCACACCAATAGGTTGCGTATAGTCATCCGGCATATTTTTCATGCTTCTACAGACGGTTTTACCAAATCTCAAATCAGTAAAGAATTATCGCCCATATGGCGCACAGATGATAATTTTTTTGGTGGTTTTCTAGTTACTTCTAGGTTGCATAGATTTTCTAGAATAGTAAAATTATATATTTAATTCTTATAAAAATATATGTTATATTTTGTTATATTAGATTTCCGAAACTTCAAACGGATCGCGATTCCGAGTTCGAAATCTCCCAAAATCTTAAAAACACCAAAACGTGTCAGATTTTGGACAACTGGCACTCCACAAATTTTACAAAAATTTAGGTTCATAATTTATGAAAATAAATTAGTATTTATAAACTATACCTTGAGACGGTTCCAATTCAAGAAACGGGGACACATTTGGGTCCGGAGCTAGGAGATATGGCTACGCGAAGTTGAAAAATCCTATAAAACAATATTTCCCAAGCCTCTCTCTCTCTCTCTCTCTCCTAATATTAATTCGGCGAAATAATAACCTAGGGTTTTAATACCCTATTTATAGGCAAAGGCTGACGGCTAGAGCCCGTAGAAGCTGACTGTACGCTGACTAAGATGCTGACTGGGTAATATAATTTTTAATTTTAAAAATTATTTATTAATCGGGTTTTAACCTAAATAACTCCAACTAAATATATAAAAATATCAGAAAAAATTTAAAACAAATCTAGAAAATATAAAATACCATTATAAACCTAAAAAAAAAAATACTTGGGGCCATTTTATGGTCATAGGCTTCTACAGTAAATTCCAAAAGTTCTAAAAATCCAAGAAATTCTAAAATAGCCTAAAAATAATTCTAAATAAGTATTTATATAAATAATTAAATTAAAAAAAGTTATTTTCTAATTAACCAACAAAATAGCCAAAAAAATTCAATAATTTCATAAAAATACTAAAATTATAAATTAAAAATTAGGAAAATTATATTCTACCCAACTTACAAGAATTTTGTCATCGAAATTAAAACTAAACCATATTCATAACAATTCACTATAGTCAATAGCACTTCATTGCCAACTAGCAGTTTTTTCTAAAAGGTTATGGTGAGCCATCCTAGCACTTTTCTTTCTTATTGTTTATACACTATTCTTTTATCCCTTAAACTAATCTACACTACCCAACTTATAAGAACTCAACTAATAGTGTAATTGACCAATAAAGCATATATACCTAGTACAAGTCACTTTACTAACCGCTATCAAGCATGAAAGAAAAGATAAGATTGATGTTGTGAAAGGATAAAGCAAGATGTAATTTAAGCAGTCAAATGAGAATTTAAAACGAAGTCAATGAAGGTGATTTAAATAAATGGATGAGATCCTATACTCTAATCCTATTCGTACTTTCTCGGTACAGTAACGTAACCGAGACAATATATTTCTGACCTTTCATGGACCACCACAAAAATATGTCACGTCCAATCCCAAAATACGTAGGACTAGGAATACGTAAGTATGCCAGCCGTATGCATATGGCAACTCCAATATATGGAAACCAAAATACGTACGTTGTATTATAAATAATAATTCATAAGTGATATATAATGTCACAAGTCGCAGGCAATACTAATCTCATCTATAAAACCAAATAAAAATAAATAACCAAATATGGCAATGAACCAAGTATGAAATAGTCGAAAAGACCAATGGTTGAGTGAAGATAAATCCACAACCAAACTAGAATAGAAATATAATATGACTACTTAAAATAAATAGACGAAGGAGAGTAGCAACTTGATAAATCTGTCAACTATGAACCAAATAATCTCGAAGGAAAAAGCTCCTCGAAAGAGAATGAAGTAGCAAGTCCTGGTCCGTGCTCCTGCAAATAGTCATGATCATCTACACCTAAAAATGGACCAGGTCCTCCGAGGGACGTAACAAGATACCTAAAAACAAGCCAAATATATACAGTATAAACATACATACATGAAAAAGTAAGGAAAAGAACAATATGGCTAAGAAATAATAATGAAACATGCATACAAGAACAACTACGTATAAGTGAACTGCTAAAAAAAGAAACGGACAAATCAAATATCAAGTTCCTCCGTGAACACGTCAAGTAAATCGAAACGAATAAGAAAAACTCTCGCCCCTAGTGTGGACTCACAAGTTTGCTTAAACAGTCAACCCTCGCCCCTAGTGTGGACTCGCAGGTTTGGTCAAACAATCAACCCTCGCCCCTAGTGTGGACTCGCAAGATGATAAAAATAGGAAACAGAAATAGCAGGTCAACTATAACGTACTCGTCCTTCCCATTCTCCATGATACGGTACGACTCAGACAAGGTACAAATTCCATTCAACCAAGTATAAACAAACACAATGACAAGTCATCTACTAGGCCTAGCATATGAGAACACATATCAATGGACAACAAAAGGAAACAATTCTAGCGAAATATTATGCATGAGAAAAGAGAATTTAATCATGTAGATATACTATAAAGAAGGCAAGGTATCTTGCCTACTCCAAAAAAGGATGAATTCGCAACTCAAGACGTCGTCCGATCTATACGTCACATAAATTAAACAAGTTAGATCTAAAAAAGTGTTGGATATATTTTCTATTCTAATCTATTTTAATTTTTATTAAAATAACCTAAAATACTAATTTAATTTAATTATATTCTAATTTTAATGCTAACCCTAGATTTTGGTTTAAAAAAATTAATTTTACGAATTTGGGATCCTTGACATGCAAATCGAGGCATTATGTTGACCAAAAAGTCAACCGACACAAAACCAAGATTTGTGTGTAAAATTTTGTAGATTTCAGTGCTACATAATACTAGAATTGACGGTTTTACCAAATCTTGAACTGATAAAAAATTATCGTCCATATGGCCCATATATAACGGTTTTTTTTTGTGATTTTCTAGTTACTTTTAGGTCGCACAAATTTTCCAAATTAGTAAAATTATATATTTAATTCTGATAAAATTATATGTTATATTTTGTCATGTCAAATTTTTGAAACTTCAAATCGATCATGATTCTGAGTTCGAAATCTCCCGAAATCTCAAAAATACTAAAACGTGTCAGATTTCGGACAACTGGCACTTCACGATTTTTTCAGAAATTTTGGTTAATAATTTATGAAAATAAATTAGTATTCAGAAACTATACCTCGAGAAGGTTCCAATGCAAGAAACAAGGATATATTTGGAGTCCGGGGCTAAGAGATATGGCTACGCGAAGTTGAAAAATACTATAAAATAATCTCCCTCAAGCCTCTCTCTCTCTCTCCCCCCTAATATTAATTCGAATAAATAATAACTAGGATTTTAATACTCTATTTATAGGCAGAGGCTGGCGGTTGGAGCCCGCAGGCGCTGACTGTACGCTGACTAAGCTGTTGATTGGGTAATATAATTTTTAATTTCAGAAATCAGTTATTAACCTAAATAACTCCAAATAAATATGTAAAAATATCATAAAAAATTTAGAACAAATCTTAAAATTATAAAATACCATTATAAACCCAAAAAAATATGGGGCCATTTTATGGTCATAGTCTTCTACAGTAAATTTTAAAAGTCCAAGAAAATTAGTTATTAGCCTATTTTAAGACCAAATAATTCTAAAAAATTCTAAATAAATTATATAAAATATATTTAATCATTTTAACCCTAAAATAAATATTTGGTAGGAACAATATACAATTATGGTCTCACAATAAATCATGCAAGTCCTAAAATATTATGTTTCCTAGGTTTAATTATCCAAAAATTATAGAAAATCCAAAAAATTCTAAAATAGCCTAAAAATGATTCTAAATAAGTATTTATATAAGTAATTAAGTAAAAAAAAATTATTTTCAAATTAACCAATAAAATAGCCAAAAGAAATCCAATAATTTAATAAAAATACTAAAATTACAAATTAAAAATTAGAGAATTTACACTCTCAGCCCAATATGGACGCATTCTTTTATTGAGAATCCTCTGCGACTTGATTTTAGTCTCAAGCAGCGCATTAATAGTACACTACTCCCTCCGAATCACTTAACTAATCTCCTTCTATCTTCCAATAGAACATGCCACAAGCATATTCCATATTAATGTAGACATCAATTAAGGAGCAAGTCCTCCATTACATTTCTAGGGCTAGCACCGGGGTCGGGTGTCACGTCCTAGTCCCAAAATACACGGGACCAGGCCACGTGGTATTGGCCAGCTGACACGTCTCTGAGGATATCCTAATTTAATGGATCCTAGCGAAGCGTGCTGCACTGTCCTAAATCTCATAAGTCTATTACTATCATACAACAGACAGAGTCTAATCTCATCCACAATACAACAAGAAGTACTGAAATAAATATTGGAAAATAAGAGCAGAGTCAAAATGTCATAGTACAAACCAAATATGTCCAGTGGAGACAAACCCACTACAAATGATAAAATAGAGTACTGAAGACAGAAATAAAGAGTCCGACTAGAGCAACTGCTATCTAGATAAGAAGTTCTAGTCTTAGGCGGAAGGCCTACCAAGTAATCAAGGAAACTCCGACGGTAGCACCTCTAGCTCCTCCTCGAGAGCGTACCTCGTCTCCAGTCCAGGTCCGTACACAGTGGGGTAATACGCCTCGTCCAAATCTGGAAGGAAACCAGGTCCTCAGAGGGACGTAACAAGATACAAAAATGCATGCCATAGATAGTACTGAATAAAATAAAGGGGTGTGCTAACCATCTAAGTGAATGCAATGTGAGGACAACCTTGGAACGTATGGGTAGGTGTTGACATAACGTCCATACTCTGAAGAGCATGATATATGTCCATGTAACGTCCATCATCCCGAAGAATGAGGTATCTGCAAATGTATATACGTTTATATCGCTCCGAAGAACGCGGTATCTGAATAAAGGAAGTCATCGGATCCGTGGCTCATCTGGATACTACGGAGTCCAATGTGTGTATCCCATATGCCTATCAGTTGTCCTCCCCGCCCAATGCGGATACACAAGTCGAATACACGACGTGAATATCCTATAACTGTATGCCAAGTCTCGTCTAACTAGATCACTCTAAATTGCATGCTAAACCGTGATGCATGTCGTACGCACCGATAGCGAGTCAGGTACACGGACCCGCATCCCAACATGAATTTACCATCATGATGCGTGTACAAGTGTCACGGTCTAGGAAGATATCAGAATATCCTCACAGTAGAAGGTGAGTCTGCTAGAGCTAGGTCAAGTACACTACTCATCGACGCATTCGTCGACTGCACCCGAGTAAATCTCGCACGCGCACAGTTATATGTATATTGCAACAGATATCATACAATAGTTATGATTTAAATTAAACAGTAATCCAGCAAGGTATACTTGCCTAAGTCCTCTAGCTGCGAATGCCAATATCCTGCTCCTGAAGTTTCGTCTATACGGTCCAGCGATCCTATATATAATATAATAATACCAACATCAGTCACTACAATAGTACGATCACGACACACTACTTGTAGTAATAAACTGACGCAAGGTCATGACTGTCCATCTAGTTGGACCACGGAGTACATATATTTATATATAACACATATACATATATGTATACAAAAACATATTTAAACATAATAAAATACGTATGTTTAATTGTACATATTTAAAATAACATCTAGATAATTACTTAATAATACACATATTAATATGTATATATACACATATTAATAAATACATTTACATATATATGTAAATAATAACATACATAAATACATAATACCTTATATATAATTTAATACATGTACATATACATATATTTAAATAAAAATTTATATACATAAATATATACATATACAACATATATATATAGTACATATATATTTATATGTATAAATATACACAATGGATAATATACCCATACATAATACATAATATACTAAATACACAAAGTATATATATTTTTATATATATACATTTATTTATTTATTATACATAATATACTAAATACACAAATTATATATATATATATATACATATATTTATTTATTAACACAATATACTAAATATACAAAGTATATCTATATTTATATATATATACATATACATATAATATACCAATATATACAATACATATGATTTATAGAATACATATATATAATATACTATGCATATACATATAGCATAATATGAAATACATACATATATATATATATATATATATATTATACACAAAACTATACAGAAATCAGAATACATGCATATATATAGAAGCGTATACATATAAATACAAAAAACAGAATACGTATACCTATATATATTAGTATATAGACAATGTATAATAACTATACTATGTATAAATACTATGTACGTATACTAAGCAGGTACCTCGGTGTCCAGGGGGTCGGGGTGGGTCAGCCGGGCACGTCGTCGCCGGCGAGGGTGGTCGGGCGGAGCTCCGACACCGCGCGGGGAGGGGGGGTATCGTCAGAAGCAGTGGCAGTTAGCAGTAGTTGCAGCTGCGGGGGCTGTGCCGGCCGGCTGACGGTCGGGTGCTCGGCTAGGGCAGCGGGGGTGTCGGGCTGTTGGTGAGGACGGGGGTGTTGGCGGCTGCTGCCGGCGGAGCAGCGGTCGGTGGCGGTGGCTGGGGGTGCTGCAGTGGAAGCTGGTCGGAGGGGGAACCGTCGCGGGGGTGGCAGGAGGCGGTGGTGGCCGGGGGAAGGCTGCGGGAAGGTCGGGTGAGGGTGGTGAGGCTTGGTGAGGGTTTAGGGATTTTAGGGTTTAGCTCTTGTAGTTTGGTTTTGTGTGGTTTTTGAGTGTTGTAACAAGTAGTATTTGTAGGAGAGAGAGAGGGGGGTGCCTTGGGATTAGGGCCGGCTGGGTAGTTTCCCTAGGGTTGTGTGAAGCCTCCACATGTTGCACATGTGGCTAGGATCTAAGGGATTTGAAATGTGGGGTTGGGATGTGTCCTAAAAAAGTAATGTAAAGTACATAAAAATGGGGGGGGAATTATGGTGGACCGGTCAAGGAAAGGGGGTTCCCTTCTTCATGTGGTTGGGCCAATGAGAGGGGGGCACCTCATTGCTTAATTGCATAAAAGCTCCTGAACAATTAGAAAATTGCACATAAATTGGAATTTAGGATTTGATGTGACAAAACACCATGTTTGGTATTTTGTAGTGGACTAGAATGGTGTATGGTGTTTAGTATGAGGCTTGAGGGTGTGTGTGTGGGTTTGGATTGAAGTTGGGTCTAGTTTGAGTGAGGTTGGGTCACTACATTAATTTAATTACAATTAATGCACCGGGTGTTCCTAAATTAATTTTAAAATACATGGAGTCTAAATTGGGTAGGCACAAGCATCATGGACGTGGTAGACTTAGAGTATAATAATGTCATAATTAGGGTTGGTCAAAATGGGTTGATGTTGGGTCTTAATTTCGATTGGAACGGACAAAGAACGCAAATATGCAATTAATTGAATTTACGTACGGACGTTTGTAATGACTTTTGTGCGACTAAAATCAGGCACAAAAATGAGTATTTGTGGGTTGCACAAAGGTCGTTATGGTAGGTTGGTATGTCTAGGCAAAGTGTATGAAATTTATTGGAGGATAATAGCTAGTGTAGTATCCTAAATATTGAAGCAACGGTAAGGTGTCCTAGGTAATATAAACACTGCACAATAATTAAAACTCTGAGTAATAAATTCTAATTTGCATCTAATTAACCCTAATCAAGCTATCTAAGCTAGTTAAACCCAAATTTTGGTCGAAGGGATTTATAATCTACCCTCCTTAGAGCATTTCGTCCTCGAAATTAAAACAGACATATGGAAAAACTATTGACTGAATTGAAATGCTATTACATACCTAGGCCTTCGAAGGGATGGGAAAACCGCTGTTGAATATCGTCTTCTCGTTCCCAGGTTGATTTGCCTGGTGCATGATGCCTCCATGCGACACGAACTAGAGGGATAGTCTGGCCTCGCAGTACCTTCTCGCTTCTGTCCAGGATCTCTACTGGCTCCTCCTGGTATGACAAACTCGGCCCAACGGTGATCTCCAAGTGGTCAAGCACATGACTCGGATTTGGCATGTACCTTTTCAGTTGAGATACATGGAAGACGTCATAAACTCCTTCTAGTATCTGTAGCAAGGCTAACCTGTAAGCAACTTCTCCGACGCGCTCTAACACATCGAATGGCCCGATGTACCTCTGACTCAGCTTTCCTCTTCCTCTAAATCTGATGGTTCCTCGGGTAGGTGAGATCTTCAGGAACACGTGATCTCCAACCTGGAACTCTAAGGGTCGTCGATGCACATTAGCCCAATGCTTCTGTCTGTCCTGTGCTGCTCGCAGATGCCCATGGATCTTCTTCACCTTCTCTATTGTATGGACTACCAACTCTGGCCCTAGAATCTGCCTCTCGCCTATATCGCTCCAACATACTGGGGAACGACACTTCCTGCCATACAACGCCTCATAGGGAGCCATCTGAATGCTCGCTTGATAGCTATTATTGTAGAAAAATTTGACCAAATGCAAATGGTCCTCCCATGATCCGCTGAAGTCAAGCATGCACGCCCTCAACATGTCCTCCAACATCTGAATGGTGCGCTCGGACTGGCCATCTGTTTACGGGTGATACGATATGCTGAACTTTAGGCGGGTACCGAGACTCTCTTGCATACTCCGCCAAAAATACGATATGAACCTCGTATCCCTGTCAGACACTATAATGACTGGCACTCCATACAGTCGTACGATCTCCCTCATATAGATGTCTGCCAAGACTTCCATAGATTGCCTGACTCTGAAGGGTAAAAAGTGGGCAGACTTGGTGAGTCAATCTACGATTACCCATACCACATTACGACCACTAGGACTCCTTGGAAATCCGACAGACCTCTGATGCTCAGCCTTGACTTGCTGACACACCAGACACTTTGCCACAAAGCGGGCTATCTCTTTTTTCATCCTATGCCACCAATAGTACTGCCTCAGGTCTCTGTACATCTTCGTGTCTCATAGATGAATAGAGTATGTTGAACTGTGCGCCTCCGTCATCAGCTCCTGATGAAGCTCTTCATTCGGAACATTGAGATGATCTCCACATCTCAAAGTCCTATCCTCGTATATACGCAGTCCTGTCTGTACTCCAGCCTCTGTCCTCTGTCGAAGCCTCTGAAATCTGGCGTCTGTCGGCAAAGCAGCCTTGATCCTCTCCACTAATATCGATTGCAACTGGAAACTCGACATCTGGCCGTCTACTCCGAGCATAATGACCTCTATACCCAACTGTTCTAGATCTCTCAACAGATATTATTGGGTAGTCAGGAAGAATGCCATGGGTCTCCTGCTTAAAGCATCGGCTACCATATTGGCCTTTCCCGGATGGTACTGTAGCTCGATCTCAAAGTCCGTCATCACTTCGAGCTAACGTCTCTGTCTCTGGTTCAGGTCCTTCTGGGTGTAGACGTACTTCAGGCTCTTGTGATCGGTGAATAACTTTACGCGCTCTCCGTATAGATAGTGCCTCCAAAGCTTCAAAGCAAAGATCACTGCGGCAAGCTCCAAGTCGTGGGTAGGATAGTTCTTCTTATGGGTCCTCAGCTGCCTACAGGCATAGGCCATAACCTTCTCATGCTGCATCAAGACGCATCCTAATCCTTTCCCCGACACATCGCTATAGATCACGAATCCTCCGGGTCCAGAAGGTATGGTCAAAATGGGTGCTGTAGTCAGATGCTTCTTCAGCTCATCGAATGCTGTCTGACACTCCTCTGTCCAGGTGAACTCCTGCTCCTTGCGGGTCAAGCGGGTTATCCGCTCTGCGATCCTTGTGAAGTTCTCTATGAACCTCCGGTAATATCCGGCAAGTCCTAGGAAACTCCTCACCTCCGAGACGTTGGTAGGGGTCAGCCATGTCTCTACTGACGAAATCTTCGCGGGGTCTACCGAAATGCCTTCTCCTGAGATAACGTGTCCAAGAAATGTGACACGATCTAGGAGAAACTCACACTTGATCAGCTTAGCATAAAGCCTCTCACGCCTCAGCGTCTGTAGCACTAGCCTCAAGTGTTCTCCGTGCTCCTCGTGGATCTTCGAATACACCAAGATGTCGTCGATGAAGACTACCACGAACTGGTCCAGATACTGGTGGAAGACTCTATTCATCAGGTTTATAAACACAGCAGGCATATTTGTCAATCCAAAAGGCATCACTAAGAACTCGTAGTGACCATAACGAGTCCTAAATGCTGTCTTTGGAATGTCTTCCCTCCGCATATTTACCTGATGATAACTCGATCTCAAGTCGATCTTCGTGAATACCACTTCTCCTGTCAGCTGGTCGAACAGATCATCAATCCGCGGTAGAGGGTACTTGTTCTTGATAGTCAAAGCATTAGGGCTCTGTAATCAATGCATATCCAGAATGTCCTATCTTTCTTTGGTACAAACAACACTGGTGCTCCCCAGAGTGATGCACTAGGACAGACAAATCCCTTGATCTGCAACTCCTCTAACTATAGCTTCAGCTCGTCTAGCTCCTTCTTTGCCAACCGGTACACATTTAAAGATACCGGTGCTGCTCCAGGTACTAACTCAATAGTGAACTCCACCTCTCTATCAGGCGGTAGGCCTGGCAACTCCTCTGGGAAAACATCCTCGAACTCTGTAATAATTGCTGGGGGTGCCATCTCCATAGCCATTTAAGCTCCAGCTGTCTGTCCTAGTCCTCGCTCGATGGTGCCCCGCATGTACTCGAACTCCGGGTGACCTGGCGGTCTAAAAATGATGCTACCTTTCCGGCAATCTAATACGGTATTGTACTGGCTTAACCAGTCCATGCCTAATACAATATCGAAAGTTGGCATTGGGAGTACCAAAAATCGTGCTCTCATCTCCCTACCACATACTACTACCGAGCATGTTCTGATAGTGCTGGTAACCGGTACGATGCCTCCTCCAGTAAGAATCTTCCAACTCTTAGGTAAGGGGGAAGTAGCTACTCTATGCATGGCTGCGAAGCTACTAGATATGAAAGATAGTGTAGCTCCAGAATCAAACAATGCAGTTGCAGGTAACGATGCAACTAAAATGGTACCTGTGATAGCATCCCCTTCTGGTTCCTCCTCGATAGTTGCTAAAGCAAAGGCCTGCCCGTGCCTCTGCCCTCCAGCCTGCTGTCTGGCCTGGTTGAACTGTGCCTCCTGTGGGACCAAGGGTGGTCCTCTCTGAAATCCTCTGGTAGCAGGTGGACGCTGACCTCCTGTCGGGGGTAGTATCCTCAGGACTGGTGCTGCTCCCCTCTGTCCGATCTGTGGTGCTGCATCTCTGCACTGTGGGCAGTCTCTGGCAAGGTGCTGACTCGCTCCACATATCATGCATAGTTCGAGCTTCTTCCGGCAATCTCTGACAATATGTCCCCTTTTGTCGCAATGGTGACAAGTTGGAAGCTCCTTGTGCTGGTATGGCACTGTCCTCTGCTGCGCCTGCGCTCCTGGACGACGGATCGGTCCTCCTGCTCCGTGCTGGACTCTAGCTGGTACGTTCGTGCTGGAACGTCTCGCTCCTCAGCCAATGGCCTTCTGGATCCTCACCTCTGAAAGAACCTCTTCATAAGAGATCCTCGCCTGAGTAGTAGTATACCTCTGTAGCTCAAAGGAAAGGCCATGATGGAATCTTCTGGCCTTCTCCAGGTCGTTGGGTATCAGGGCGGCACCAAATTGGCTGAGTCGGCTGAACTCTGTATCGTAGGCATCCACGGTCAAGTTCCCTTGCTCTAGGTGCATGAACTGGGAGTATAGGGCATTCCTGACCGTAGCGGGGAAATACTTCGCATTGAAGTACTCCAAAAACTCCTCCCACGTCTGCGTCTTGCCGACGCTACGCTCCATAGAATCCCACCAGTGATGGGCGTTGCCCTTGAGATGGGCCCTCACTGCGATCATCCAGAGGGCTGGATGTAGCTGCGAACCCTCCAGTAGCATCTCCGTATTGGAGACCCAATCCGAGATCTTCTCTGTAGTCTCCTTGCCCGAAAAGGTTTCGGGCCCATCTGGCAAAAACCTCGTACAGTGCCCGCTGGCTGGACAGGTGCAGGTGCTGGTGCGGGTGCTAGGGCAGGTGTCCTCTCTAGTACCGCCATCAGGCTCTGTCTCAGGGTCTCAGTTTGCTGCCAATGCGCCTGCATCATCGCTTGGAAAAACTGGAACATCTGGGGCTGTCCCTCCGATGGTGGCATCTGGGGTGGAAATGGCGGAGGTGGAGGTAGTCGTACCTCCGGCTGCATCATCGGCGTCTTCTCGGATGCCGGCCTCTCGAACTGCGGCATCAGCGTAGCCCTTGATGTCTGTCCCTCGAAGTGCTGCATCGGGACAGTCTGAGAAGTCTGGCCCTCTGGCTTCTGCATCCTGTCATCGGAAGAGGTCTGTTGCCAGTGTATCATCGGGGCCTGGGGGATCACCGGTGCCTGTGGCTGAGGCTGCTCTCCGGGTGGTCCATGGGACATCTCCTCCCTCGGTACGGTGGCGGATGACACTATGGCACCATATGCCTCGCGTCCGCTAAGTAGGTTTATCTCGCTATAAGAGATAGAACTTTATTAAAAGAGTACAGAATCAATTAAACATGATACAGATATTTTAAAATACGGAAGAGGTTCAAAGGCGTAATCAAGTGGATGAGACCTAGTAATTTCTATCCTATTGCAGGCTCGCTGGACATATTACCGTACCACAAGCGATAAACATTTAACGATACCTGCATTGGCCACTACTAAAACCCTGTCATGTCCCAGTCCAAAAATATACAGGACCAGGCTACGTGGCATTGGCCAGCTGACACGTCTCCGAGGATATCCCAATTTAATGGATCCTAGCAAAGCGTGCTGCACTGTCCTAAATCTAAGAAGTCTAATACTATCATACAACAGGCAGAGTCTAATCTCATCCACAATACAACAAGAAGTACTGAAATAAATACTAGAAAATAAGAGCAGAGTCAAAATATCATAGTACAAACCAAATATGTCCGGTGGGGACAAACCCACTACAAATGATGAAATAAAGTACTGAAGATAGAAATAAAGAGTGCGACTAGAGCAACTGCTATCTAGATAAGAAGCTCCAATACTAGGCGGAAGGCCAACCAAGTAATCAAGGAAACTCCGACGGTAGCACCTCTAGCTCCTCCTCGAGAGCGTACCTCGTCACCAGTCCAGGTCCGTACACAGTGGGGTAATACGCCTCGTCCAAATCTGGAAGGGAACCAGGTCCTAAGAGGGACGTAACAAGATACAAAAATGCATGCCATAGGTAGTACTGAATAAAATAAAGGGGTGTGCTAACCATCTAAGTGAAGGCAATATGAGGACAACCTTGGAACGTATGGGTAGGTATAGGCATAACGTCCATACTCCGAAGAGCATGGTATCTGTCCATGTAACGTCCATCATTCCGAAGAATGAGGTATCGGCATATGTATATAAGTCTGTATCGCTCCGAAGAACGCAGTATCTGAATAAAGGAAGTCATCGGATCTGTGGCTCCTCTAGATACTACAAAGTCCAATGGGTGTATCCCATATGCCTATCAGTTGTCCTCCCCGCCCAATACGGATACACAAGTCGAATACACGACGTGAATATCCCGTAACTATATGCCAAGTCTCATCTAACTAGATCACTCTAAATTGCGTGCTAAATCGTGATGCATGTCGTACGCACCGATAGCGAGTCGGGTACGCAGACCCGCATTCCAACATGAATTTACCATCGTGATGCGTGTACATGTGTCACGGTCTAGGAAGATATCAGAATATCCATACAGTAGTAGGTGAGTCTGCTAACAGCTAGGTCAAGTACACTACTCATTGACGCATTCGTCGACTGCATCCGAGTAAATCTCGGACGCGCACAGTTATATGTATATTGCAACATATATCATACAACAATTATGATTTAAATTAAATAGTAATCCAGTAAGGTATACTTGCGTGAGTCCTCTAGCTGCGAATGCCAATATCCTGCTCCTAAAGTCTCGCCTGTATGGTCCAGCGATCCTATATATAATATAATAATACCAACATCAGTCACTACAATAGTACGATCACTACACACTACTTGCAGTAATAAACGAACGCAGGGTCATGACTGTCCATCTAGTTGGACCACGTAGTACATATATTTATATATAACACATATATATATATGTACACAAATACATATTTAAACATAGTAAAATACGTATGTTTAATTGTACATATTTAAAATAACATCTAGATAATTACTTAATAATACACAAATTAATATGTATATATACACATATTAATAAATATATTTACATATATATGTAAATAATAACATACATAAATACATAATACCTTATATATAATTTAATACATATACATATACATATATTTAAATAACAATTTATATACATAAATATATACATATACAACATATATATATAGTACATATATATTTATATGTATAAATATACATAATGGATAATATACCCATATATAATATACTAATATATACTATATTAATTACACACAATGTATATATATTTATATATATACATATATTTATTTAATATACTAACATACATAATACATAATATATTAAATACACAAAGTATATATATATTTATATATATATATACATATATTTATTTATTATACATAATATACTAAATACATAAAGTATATATATATATATATATATATATATATATATATATATATATATATACATATATTTATTTATTATACACAATATACTAAATATACAAAGTATATATATATTTATATATATATATACATATACATATATAATATACCAATATATACAATACATATGATTTATAGAATACATATATATAATAAACTATGCATATACATATAGCATAATACGAAATACATATATATATATATATATATATATATATATATATATATATATATATATATATATATTATACACAAAATTATACAGAAATCAGAATATATGCATATATATAGAAGCGTATACATATAAATACCAAAAACAGAATACGTATACCTATATATATTAGTATATAGACAATGTATAATAACTATACTATGTATAAATACTATGTACGTATACTAAGCAGGTACCTCGGTGTTCAGGGGGTCGGGGTGGGTCCGCTGGGCACGTCGTCACCGGCGAGGGTGGTCGGGCGAAGCTCCGGCAGCGCGGGGGGGTGTCGTCAACAGTAGTGGCAGTCAGTAGTAGTTGCTGCTGCGGGGGCTGTGCCGGCCGGCTGAGGTGGCGACCGGGGTTGAGCTGCGGTGGGGACGAAGGTGACGGGCTGGGGGGGTCATCGACAAAGTGGGGTTGCAGGCCGAGCTGTGGTGGCGAGCCGGGGGACGGTCGGTTGGTCGGCTCGGGCAGCGGGGGTGTCGGGCTGTTGGTGAGGACGGGGGTATTGGCGGCTGCTGCAGTGGAGGCTGGTCGGAGGGAGAACCGTCGCGGGGGTGGCCGGAGGCGGTGGTGGCCTGGGGAAGGCTGCTGGAAGATCGGGTGAGGGTGGTGAGGCTTGGTGAGCGTTTAGGGATTTTAGGGTTTAGCTCTTGTAGTTTAGTTTTTGTGTGATTTTTGAGTGATGTAACATATAGTATTTGTAGGAGAGAGAAGGGGGGTGCCTTGGAATTAGGGCCGGCTGGGTAGTTTCTCTAGGGTTGTGTGAAGCCTCCACATGTTGCACATGTGGCTAGGATCTAAGGGATTTGAAATGTGGGGTTGGGATGTGTCCTCAAAAAGTAATATAAAGTACATGAAAATGGAGGAAAAAATTATGGTGGACCGGTCAAGGGAAGGGGGTTCCCTTCTTCATGTGGTTGGGCCAATGAGAGGGGGGGCACCTCATTGCTTAATTGCATAAAAGCTCCTGAACAATTAGAAAATTGGACATAAATTAGAATTTAGGATTTGATGTGACAAAACACCATGTTTGGTGTTTTGTAGTGGACTAGAATGGTGTATGGTGTTTAGTATGAGGCTTGAGGGTGTGTGTGTGGGTTTGGGTTGGAGGTGGGTCTAGTTTGAGTGAGGTTGGGTCACTACATTAATTTAATTACAATTAATGCACCGGGTGGTCCTAAATTAATTTAAAAATACATGGAGTCTAAATTGGGTGGGCACAAACATCATGGGCATGGTAGGCTTATAGTATAATAATGTCATAATTGTGGTTGGTCAAAACGGGTGGATGTTGGGTCTCAATTTCGATTGGAACGGACAAAGAACGCAAATATGCAATTAATTGAATTTACGTACGGATGTTTGTAACGACTTTTGTGCAACTAAAATCAGGCACAAAAATGAGTATCTGTGGGTTACAGAAAGGTCGTTATGGTAGGTTGGTATATTTAGGCAAAGTGTATAGAATTTGTTGGAGGGTAAAAGCTAGTGTAGTGTCCTAAATATCGAAGCAACGGTAAGGTGTCCTAGGTAATATAAACACTGCACAATAATTAAAACTCTGAGTAATAAATTCTAATTTGCATCTAATTAACCCTAATCAAGGTATCTAAGCTAATTAAACCCAAATTTTGGTCGAGGGGGTTTACATCGGGTGCAAGCTCCTATGCTCCGAAACCCTCCTTCTCCCACCGACTATCATCTTCCTTATTGGCTCCTCGCTGTAGAAGATTCCACTCTGGATTATCCTGACACACCCCCTTCTATTGTAAGGCCACCTGTGAAGGGGGGTGTGCACATTCAGCTCCAACAGTATGGACTCCTGTATTTTTTGGCTGGGCTATAATATCTTGGCAGAGTATTGTCTTCCAATTGCCTAGCAATACATATAGCCGCCAAACGTCTCCTAGTCATCCCAACTAGTCGGTTATTCTAGGACCTGAACACCGTTGGCTCGTCCACCCTTCGTTCCACTGACGTCTGTTATGACCCACACCCGGTGTAGGGATGCAAGTCGTGAACAACGTCCAGCCTACGTCGCAACATCGACGGTAGAATGCTGTCTTGGTCAACTATACTATCTAATTATCTCGCAATAATGCATAAACCTCCAATAATATCTCAACTCTAAGAAGAGTGTAATAAACTTAGTTCAACACAATAATCAATCATATTTCTATGGCATGAGAAGATATCACAGAAGTCTAACATAACTATGCAGTTAAAATATAACAACAACAAATATAAATAATATCCAAATCTCAAATATATATCGAAAACAAATCCGGTACCAAAATGCTAAATAGAACTAACTATGCTAACTAGTGAATCCGGCTAAATCTTCCGGCAGTCACTCCAGAACTAGTGGGTCCAAGTTTGCCCCATCTATAGGCCGAGGTCCATAGTATGTCGGACACCAATCTCTCGGATCCTCTGAAAAATATTTTCCAGTCAGAAATTGAGTGAAGTACAACCCAATAGCAGTTCCAATTAATTGACAAAAACTATAAAGCAGTAATATAGAGGATGCTATCTATGATGAGAATATAACTTATAATCAAGAACAATGAGAGAATAGGCAATACTAGTTACAGAATATAATCAATGCGTACAAGAATAAAGGAATGAACTGTAATATCAGAAATAAAATAAGGTAATCAATGAACTGAATATGGAAACTATAATATACTATGTGATTTGAGATACTAACTAAATATGTGATTGGCCTGGAAGATTCAATGATTACACTAAGGAGCTAACTCAACCATACATGAATTGCATGATTAGTTAGTAGCCAATGATTACACTACTAGCCGATAGTTATTGATCACATATTTAATTGGTATGTTTCCCTCCCCGACTGATACGATGGATCGAATCATGATACGTTACTAGCCAATTTATCCAATGTTTTATCTACAATATTCAATGTTATCCAATACCAACAAGGACAGTATCCGATACCGTCTCCATAATCAAGGTAACATCCCATGACTGACGATCCAATAACAATACCAATCCGTGTACCATCGTATCAAGAATCATAAGTAACATTTTTAAATACTTTAATTATAGTAGTAAACAAATAATAGAAACTATCAGAGAATATACTCGCCTGTGGTCCAGAGCAAATAATGAGAAATAATGTCTGAACTGGTGTCATAGACCTATATATGAAATATTGCATTAATACAAGGTTTTGGAAATAAGAAATAAATTAAACTAGTCAACTTTTAGGTCATAAAGCCATTTCTAAGTCAAAATAGTCAAAATAGTCAAACTAGGTCAACTCTATGTCAAACTAGTCAAACTTGGTCAAACAAGCTATTTCTAGGTTGCATGAGTCTATCTCAATGATATTGGATTCATACACTATGAATCTAGGCCAAACAAGCTAGATCTAAGATACTAAAAAAATAATAGGATACTTTATCCTAAGATACGCAAGTTTTTAATATAAAAATAGTAATTTATATATATACACAAGACAATACATATAGTACCTTAGTTAACTAATGCAAATAGGATACCATGGCTTTGAACCAAAGCGTATCACACTACCTACACACCCCTCCCGATACTCAAACCCAATATCTTGATCAGCCCTCAATACCTTGAGTACCAACCCGATACCTTGACATTTACCTTGGTATCTCAAGGTAATGTGCTCTTAGTATATGTTATCTACCCAATCTCTAAACTATAGGCTAATATGTATTTAACTAATACAAACTACTAGCTATATACTAATATGCATTAATTAATACCAATTACCATGCTATACTAACTACCCATGCAACTAATACGTATATACATACATATACATACATACCTACATATATACATGTACATAGCTAGAGATACATAAGTATGTATATATATCTAACTACTACTTATCAACAAGGATATATATATATATAGATAGCTAATTAACTAGATAACTAACTAAACTATTAATTAAACTAACTAGCTAACTACTAATAACAATAGTTAACTACATAAATATATACAATAGGTAACTAGCTAACCATCACTGACTGCTGCGCGCCTCGCTAGTGCCGCTGCATGCGCTGCTGCACTCTGCAGCCGCTGCACTACTGCTGCAGCGCTGTGCTGCCTCGCTACAACCGCGGCGCTGCTGTGCTAGAATTGCTGCTGCCTCGGTGCAGACTGCTGCTGCTGCCTCGGTGCAGACTGCTGCTGCTGCCTCTGCGGCGCTGCCTCGCTGCAGCCTCGACGCTGCTGCGCTGGGACTGCTGCTACCTCGCTGCAGACCACTGCTGCCTCCTCTGTGGTGCTGCCTCGTTGCAGCCGCAGCGTTGCTGCCCTATGATTGCTGCTGCCTCAGTGCAGACTGCTGCTGCTGCCTCCGCGATGCTGCCTCGCTGCAGCCGCGGGGCTGCTGTGCCCTAAAACTGCTGCGCTGCGCCTCCACCCCTTAGCACACACACTCATACACACAAACTATATAAATATATATATATATATATATATATATATATATATATAAGTATAAGTAGATATCAACATATATATATCTATACATATATACATCATAACACTCTCTCTCACACACAAGTATATATACACAAACACCTATAAGTATACAACTAGATATATATATATTTACACACATACACATATACACATACATAACTATAAGTAGATATCAACATATATATATCTATACATATATACATCACAACACTCTCACACACACACACAAGTATATATACACAAACACCTATAAGTATACAACTAGATATATATATTTATACACATATACACATACATATGTAAACATACACAGCTATACATATATCAATATACATCTTCATACATACATATTTATATATATATAGACATACACATATACATATAGATATATATACTCTCTTATACATATACACATATATACCACCATACATATATACACTTAGATATATCATATATACATATATAACACATAGCTATATATACATACCTATATAAATACATATGCATATATCACTACTTATGTACATATATATAAATCATACTTCACACACACACATATATATATATATATATATATATAGAACTATGCATACATATTTACATATATATGCACATATATATCAATATACATATATAAACACACAATCACATAGCTATATATACATAACTATATGATATAATATAAATACATACACTTATATATATATATATATATGTATATATATATTATATCTAAGATATCATATTAATAGTTATACATAGGTCAATTGAACTAAAAAGCAATAAAGCAAACACGTAGAGTGCATCGTACCCGTATCACACTAGATCTATGATACGTTTGCGATACGAGTCCACCATACATCCAAACGTACCCCGAAGGACACGAAAAAGTTTAAAATAATAAATATGAACAATACGAAGAGTTAATTACATATCTACGTGTCAAAATATGACATGCTCAAAGCCCCGTGTCGGAGAAAAAACCCCCAAATCAACACGTATCACCAAATTATTGGAATATGGCCTACACGTATCCAATTATGGACATGACACTAGCCCCAAACACATAAACACATGCCAAGTTGATCTGTAGGACCAATTGACAAACACAAGAAGTGTCAATCTCGGAATTCTCCAAAAATTGATACAAAAAGCACCATAACTTCCTCAATAGGCCTCCTATGAACTCAATTCCAATTCCTATTGGTAGCCTATGCATATAGATTAGTTTCTCATGGTTAAATCTCATATTTAAAGTCTAATTAGAGAGAAAAAACTGAATTATACCTATTGGGAGATGGATTCTCAATGAAACCTTCAAAATTGGTGAAATTGGCTTTCAACTTGTAGATTCTTGCTCCTCTTTGTAGATCCTTGCTTCCTCCTTCTAGATCCTTGCTCTACTAGTCTCCAATAGTGATTTGGAAAGGAATTGGGTGGAAATTTGGTAGGGATTTGATGGAATTTGGTTGAGGGAAATTTTAGATCTAGATTTGGAATAAAAAATAAAGAGAGAAAGTTTTTATCCCCTTTATATAGGCCTCACTTGCCCCCTCCCTCAAGCTACTATGTAAAGTCTAAAATATCCCTTGGGGCCTATCATGAAGAAATTAATTAAGGAGGGAATGTTCTAGTCTAATGGGTTTAACTAAATTAATTCATCCTCCTAATAAATGGGCTTACTATTGGGCTCAATTCTAACTAGAATTAAATATTGGTCCATGGATCTGTTCTAAACTAGTTAAGTCCACTAACACAAGTCCAAAATAAATATAACATGCTAATAATAAATAAATAATACAATAATAAATATTCAACATGTAAAATATTTAATTAATTATGAAATGATCAAAATACCCTTTCCTAGAAAATACGGTAGTGACAACGTCAACTTAAATTCCTTACCTTTGTTATTGCTTTTCATCATCCTGCTGCCCCCGGCACCCAATCTGTAACTCATCTCTTGAACGACCACCTTCCCATCAAGGCCCCCCTAAAAGCCATCATCCTCTATGTCACTACACCCTTCTGCTGCATCAGCGGTTGGGTGCTCGTCATGTCGCTGTCGTGAAGGTTGTTCACCTGAGTCCCCTGAATGCGGGCACTTATAGATGGTATAACCAAAGCACGTGCACTCCTTACATACTGGCGGTACCAATTTATATTCAACCCTCCATATGCTCACTTTGCCTGATGGGACATCGTATTCAACCACCTGTGTCATGTCTTTGTTGGCATCTATCTCGACAATTATCTTGGCATAGAGAAGACGATATTTGGTTTTAGTATCTTTATCAACCTTTATCGGGGTTCCAATCAGACTAGCCAGTCTCATCAACAATGGAATGGTCAGTATTTAAAATTGAATCCTGATAAATGGATCCAGATAGGCCCCTTGTGCAAGACCTCCCACTCACACGTAGAATCGAGGAGCCATTCCTTCAGTATTATCGGGCTCCCGTCAAACATGCATGGACCCCCCTGGACCACCCGTTCGATATCCTTCTTGAGCCAAACTTGGCTACGAAGAACCCATATGCATATAAATATATCTGCAATGATCCTTTGGGTTGCCAGACCCTCTAAGCGTAGGCTCGAATCTCACTATAAAAAGGCTGATCCCCAGCATGTACATCACCAGCGAATTAACCAGTAGGTGATGGCCTCGTATATCTCTTCCTTAGGGAATGGCGTTCTCTAACTATCACCAATTTGCTTGGGTTCCACGTACCTATTCTCGCCAATTGTATCCTCATTGCCTCGGCACATAATGTCCGACCATGATCCACTCATACCTGTCATCCCCGGACTAGCATTACTGCAGTACCAAGCCTCTAGGGGACCCCCCCGTCACCCACCTTCTCTGGTGCACGAGATAGGCCTACGTTCTAACGCGGACCACCCGCCTGTGATTGACCTATCCATGTCTGGGATTGGCGGCCTCTTGGATCCACCGGATTAGTCATACCTCCACCGTGAGGTAGCCTTCTCGCTAGACTGACTGCCTTTACAGGCTAAACCGTTGCGTCAAGTGGTCCTGGATACACAATTATCGCCATTCCCCAGGCGGTTATTCTGCCTTTCGCCCCCACTCTGCCGGCATCGAGTAACAGTCACGCTGCCACGCCGTACCACCGGTAGGATCGTCATTCCCTCTAGATGGATACAAACGGCCAGGGTCCCAATGGCAGGGAAGCCCTAACCCTAATTCTCCTTCCACCGGCATGGAAAACTATCCAAAATATTATATATATATATATATTTTAGCAAAAGGGCCATAGCCTAGTAGTTAAGGTGGGGGTTCCCGACGGATGTGGCCGGGTTCGAGCCTTCCCCCCTTCCGTTTGGATCGGCTGGGTGGTTGTGCCACAGATCCGAACAGGCCAAATATATATATATATATATATATATATATATATATATATATATACAAAGCTCAGTTACACAGTCAGCCACCTCAAAGCCCCATACGACTTTAGTTGGAGAAAAAAGAAGTAAAAAACAAGTCGATACTGGAAATAACCAAAAAAAAACTTAGTGGCGACCTTTGGCGAGCACTTTGGCACAGAAAAAGGAGGATGAACACAGGTTCAAAATTTGCTGAGAAGAAACTTTGTAAGAGTTCTTGGTCCTCCTAGCCTTGGCTACCTTTCCCATGCTAAAATCGTCCACCCACGAGACAACCGGAGGTGAGCGTTATCACGCCCCAATCTTCCGCGGGTAAATTGGCCATCCTCCCTAAGCGAGAATCACCGCGCTAGTGCTCCCGCGGGACGATCGCTTTTGACCCATCTGGGTGTGATGCCGCATGAGCGTGAGACACGCTCGTACAAGCCCGTGGTTCATTGGCTAGCAGTAAGAGATCTAAGCCACAGAGTCGCATAGATTATCCGAGTGCAGCAAAATTGTGAACACATAAGCGATTGGTAACAAGTTCACCGAGTCGTCAATAGTGAAAGCATTGAATAACACAAATATAGAAGTAAAGCAACTCTTTATTTATATTAAACAAGTCTTACAGGCATTGCTAGGCCGAGATTATAAGTCGTTCAAGGCTCTCTCTATGAAATAGTAAAAGCATGCCAAGTGGCTATATTTGTGGAATGATACAGGCGATGTTCCAACATTATGTCTTGTATATATGCTTCAGTTCATGACGCAACGCTCCAAGGCTCCAGAATGATCTCCACGCCTTAGCACGCACGAAGGAGGCATCCGCACCGAACGAGGTTCTCCCCCACCCTACGAAGAATCTGGTGGATTATCAGTACATAAATGCACTGGTGGGGAGGCTACTCGCCTGCTATACAAATCCAAATACGTTAAATAGGTTCTGTGCACCATCTATTAAGTTATTTTTCTAGTTTTGCCTTAGGATCAGTTTCATGGCAAAGATTGAGTAGCCTAACTCGTGTGGCAGTGCGCCATGCGGCATAAGAGAAAACACGATGAGACTTATCAACTTACGATTTATCCTTCCCTGTCCAAGGCAAAACAAGTTAATTCATGCACGAGAATATATATAATGAATCAGGGCATTAGCATATACAAACACAAGTGGTTGCGTGCTAGATTACATTTCGGGTGTACGAGCATACTAATTATCCAGAAGTGTTGTAGCGGATACTCAAGTGTTCAACTATGTACAAGTATCTTATACTCAAGATCGTTCAATTAATTTCGATATTCTTGATGCGATGCAATGACTCGCACGCGAATAGCAGCTAAGCGAGGATCACATATCTATATGAACGATTGTCACTGGCATAGCCATAAAGGACGAGTTATAATTACTTGATAAAAATGGAATATAACGCAGGTGGCGATCCCTACTACGTGCCATTTCCTCCTCTATCATACTGATTATTCTATACTTTTCGTCCGAATCGGATCGGTCGCAGTGCCCCGGTAACCATCCGCAGAACCAATTCATACCCCTGTGCACAGGTTGTCCTCGACATACAAGTCTCTAAGGCCATTTCCAGATTCATAACGATAATCCTTGATTCTCTTCTGAACGAGCATTGCTCCACGAGTTAATGATTCATTTTTTCACTTAACACGATTCTCGTTCAGTGTTCCACTTGACTTGATGCAATCTAAGGCAATACGAGCATGAGACAATCACATACATGATCTGTCTTTGTATAGTCTTCCTGAGCTGTTAGGTTGAGTACAAGATGAGTATCACTTTTCAGAGGTATTGTGATATTATCTTGCTTAATTGTCCCTTGATGCAGTCCTCTAGTCGGGAAATGCCTTGGCAACCAAACGGTCCCGAATACTTTTAATGTTCTATACTTGGCTCCGAACAACTATTAGATAGTCTTTCGGTGGTTTAGATGAAAACAAGGCAAGATAGCATTCACTTGATATTGGCATACAAATATATGGCATGCATTGAATCGAGGCAACTATTACATGTTAACATATAACAGGCAAGCATGCATTTGTGCAAACATAAGCATTCACATTGGCTCGGGCCCGAAGGTAAGCCGGGGAGTAAAACCGTAAAGAACATACCGAGCGACATAATCTAGGGTCATACAGTATAAACAAGTGAACAGTGCACTAAGAAGAGCATATAGTTATCGTCCTACTCGAGGCACAGCGGGGTCTCGTTGCACAAGGCAAGAGTAGCATGCAAGGGTTTGTATATAAGAAATATTTCATTTCCATGTTCTAGCATAAGCAATACAAGTTGGAATTATTCCCTTAGCTAGGTGCATTGTATTCTTATTAGCATGCAGGGGGTGATTCACCTAGCGACTAGTTTGTATCGTTCCAAATTTTAAATATGCTGGCTAAGCAAAGACAAGTTCACCGTAGCCACCCACCTTAGCGATGATTCACCTCGGTCGAGGGATACACCGAGCGAGCCTCTGAAAGCCTAAGTCGATCTCATGAAGGGACAAGTCTGGATATACTTTGCCTCAAATGAGTATTCTCGCCTGAGCAAAGTTGGTCGGGACATTGCACTTTTGTCGTTTGAATCGGTGGCCCGCTTGAGCAGAACGGGGTATTTCATCATACACCACTCAAAAAAAGTCTCGTCCCCGAGACTTATTGAGCGCAAGTCATTCTATCGCGTTACTGAATCTATTCTAAGCGTAGCAATCGGTACCACTAAATCCAGTTTTGAACATAATCTCCTACTCGATCCTTATGCCATGTCAAGTGTATGCTGAGTCAGTCTCATTTGCGCCTTAGCATGGGACATATTGCTTAACGTGAAGTATGTTTCAATCGATCTTGATTAACGATCTAAGGCTGAGGCAAACTTATACAAGTAGTTATATTTGTTCAGGCAGATATTCACTTGCACTAGCATCGAGATCAGCATATCGTGAGTCTGGATCGTGCACATATTCAAAGTGCCCCTCAAACATATGCAAGTCAACCAACTCGACGATAGCGAAGTCTCAACACTCGAGTTTCATATCTCATTGAGTCTTAGATCGTGCATACGTTCAAGGCGTCCCTCAAATATATGCATTCAACCAAACTTAGAGATAGTAAAATCGGACAAGCTACTTTACAAAAATTTTAAGGGTTCTCGTCTTATTGAATCACGAGGATATTTCTGATAGGGTCAATCAAATCCAAGACGTTCCAATTCTAACCTAATTCAAGCATTTTGCACTACCGTTAAGCATGATCTATTCAATTTACCGACTAGTGTTCATCCGTTCGGGTCAAACACAACACAAGTTATCATTCCCAAGTCTAACTCTAAGTTATGCTACCCCAGTTCTATAGCTTGTTCAAGCAATATGGTAAAGTTGGTTACACCAGTTCATTTACTCGGCACAGAGTCCTCTGCCTAATTACTAGGTCAGCTCACAAGGTCATAGGTACAGGTTCAAGCACGCAATTTATTGTACAGATTCGTATAACGATGCTCGCCCCAATTCCTAGAGTCAAATAATTATTCATTTGCACGGGATAATCTACCCAAGCTCGTTTCACTCAGATTTCTAAACATCGAGCAAAAATTTTCCTACTCTCAATAATACGTTCATTTGTATAAGAGTTTGAGTTCGTTCAGTCAAATCCATGGTATATCCAAGTTGTAGGACAAGCCTAGTAGTTTTTATAGTCTATCTCTCCAAACATATTTTGATAGAATCTCTATCCATACAAAGTCTAGACCACCAAGCCAAGATTTGATTCTAAACCTTTATTTATAATTTCAAGTTGTCCAACCTGATTCATGTATCCGTTCATGAAACCATCAAGCATGATTTATTTCAGGTTCTAGGCTAACTTATCTATCGAAACATTTTTGATCACTTGTATTCCAAATTCGTCTTATCGTGTCAAACCAAAAAGTCAAGACAATCCATTGGTTGTCACGCCTCGATCTCCCGCAAGTTTGATCACCCTCGTTGGACGTGAGATCATCACACCAACGCTCCCGCTGGATAATCGTCCTAATCCAGGCGTGACTCATGTACGAGCATAGAGTTACGTTTGCACAAGACAAGAACGTTTGAATGTTATGGTTATCTTCGACACGATCGAGACACCTTATATTTTTACCTTGTTCCATCCAAGCTATATCTATATATCCATCGAGTCATGTCCGTTCATGCAGTGATTATTATTCGTCTAGTAAAATCGTCCAACTTCAATGTTACCGTTCGGTAAATCTATAGTCTTACTTCTATCATTCCTCAAGCAACTAGTTTCAAATATTCAGCCCAAGTCTATTCCATCTTGATATATTCCATTCATCGAGTTTGTTTGGAATAATCACCGAATATGTTTCCGTGAGTTCAATCATCCCCACCGTACGTGAAATCACCATGCCGGCGCTCCCGTAGGATAATTATTTTCGTTGTGACTGATTTCAAAAGTTATCATTTTGAACTTGATTTCAAGATCGTTCTTTCCAAATTCCAAGCTAAATCTATTATCGTTCACCTCTTTCATCGAAACACAGTATCCATTTTGGGCTAATTTCTATTCAAGCAATATTGTATTCAAGTTTAATCCATTTATTTCAATCCAAAATTGCTCGTACGATCCTCCAAGTTTTCAACAAGTTTTTCTTAGCTGAGTTATCAATTTCTATTTTTGTTAATCCCAATTTGATATAAACCTTATCATTTATTCAAGACAATATCAAATTATTCAATCCGACTATCGTACGAGACCTATAAATTCGTTCGAACATTTCTAAATGATCCATACACCACTCGAAATTGAGTCATCCAATTAAATCCTCTATCGATTTGTATCTTCTGACTTGTCTTATTCCTGAATGATATTATGATTCGTTGCAACTAGCATGCACCAAAGGGTCTTGGCGTGCGATACTCTACACGACTTAGTAGAAAGGATGTGTGCAAAGCTAACCGTTTGGGACAATATTTGATTTTGCCCTATCCGGTTGGGCAAACATGTATAGGCATTTTGGGTTTGCACATAAGTCGCATTCCTAGCACAAGTCTAATCCCGAAGGGTCTAGCACTGGTCGGTACAAAGGCCTTAGCATCATAATTTCGTACAAGCAATCACATCATTCACATGCACTTTTTGAAGGTATTTAGACTCATTGTTGGAACATTCTGTTTGGGACATTGAGAGAGAGTGTGCACATAACCCACGAACGAGCTTTCAAAACTGAGAAAATCAAAACAAAGTCCAAAGGCGTATAGCCAAGCTCTGATACCAATTTGTCACGCCCTGATCTTACGCAGGAAAATCGGCCGTCCCCGCTAGGCGAGAATCACCGTGCCAGCGCTCCCGCGGGATGATCTTTTTTGACCCATCTGGAGGTGATGCCGCACGAGCGTGAGACACACCCGTGCAAGGTCGTGGTTCATTGGCTGGCGGTAAGAGATCTAAGCCTCAGAGTTGCACAGAATATCCGAGTGCAGCAGAATTATGAACGCATAAGCGATTGGTAAGAAGTTTGCTGAGTCGTCAATAGCGGAAGCATTGAATAACACAAGTATAGAAGTAAAGCAACTCTTTATTTATATTGAACAAGTGTTACAAGCAGTGCTAGGCCGAGATTATAAGTCGCTCAAGCCTCTCTCTCTGAAATAGTAAAAGCGTGCCAAGTGGCTACATTAGTGGAATAATACAGGCGATGTTCCAATATTATGTCTTGTATATGTGCTTCAGTTCAGGACGCAATGCTCCAAGGCTCCAGAGTGATCTCCACGCCTTAGCACGCACGAAGGAGGCATCCGCACCGAACGAGGTTCTTTCGCACCCTGCAAACAATCTGGTGGATTATCAGTACATGAATGCACTCGTGGGGAGGCTACTCGCCTGCTATATAAATCCAAATATGTTCAATAGGTTCCGTGCACCATCTATTAATTTATCTTTCTAGTTTTGCCTTAGGATCAATTTTATGGAAAAGATTGAGTAGCCTAACTCGTATGGCAGTGCACCGTACGACATAAGAGGAAACACGACGAGACTTACCAACTTACCATTTGTCCTTCCCTGTCCAAGGCAAACCAAGTTAATTCATGCACGAGAATATATACAATGAATCAGGGCATTAGCATATGCAAACACAAGTGGTTGCGTGCGAGAATATGTTTCGGGTGTACGAGCATACTGATTATCCAGAAGTGCTGCAGCGGATACTCAAGTATTCAAATATATACAAGTATCTTATACTCAAGATCGTTCAGTTGATTCCATTAGTCTTGATGCGATGCAATGACTGGCACACGGATAGCCGCTAAGCGAGGATGACTTATCTATATGAACGATTGTCGCCAGCATAGCCATAAAGGATGAGTTATAATCACGGGATAAAAATAAAATATAACGCAGGTGGCGATCCCCACTGCATGCCATTTCCTCCTCTAACATACTGATTATTCCATACTTTCTGTCCGAATCGGATCGGTCCCAGTGCCCCGGCAACCGTCCGCGGAACAAATTCATACCCCTGTACACAGGTTGTACGTGACATGCAAGTCTCTAAGGCCAAGTCTCTAAGGCCATTTTTAGATTCATAACGATAATCCTTGATTCTCTTCTGAACGAGCATTGCTCCACGAGCTGTTGATTCATTTCTTCACTTAACACGATTCTTGTTCAGTGTTCCACTTGACTTGATGCAATCTAAGGCAATACAAGCATGAGACAATCACATAGCATGATCTGTCTTTGCATAGTCTCCCTGAGCCGTTAGGTTGAGTACAAAACGCGTATTACTTTTCTAAGGTATTGCGATATTATCTTGCTTAACTGTCCCTTGATGCAGTCCCCTAGTCGGGAAATGCCTTGGCGACCAAACGGTCCCGAATACTTTTAATGTTGTATACTTGGCTCCGAACGACTATTAGATAGTCATCCGGTGGTTTGGATGAAAACAAGGCAAGATAGCATTCACTTGATATTGGCATGCAAATATATGGCAATCATCGAATCGAGGCAACTATTACAAGTTAACATATAGCAGGCAAGCATGCATTTGTGTAAACATAAGCATTCACATTGGCTCGGGCCCGAAGGTAAGCCGATGAGTGAAACCGTAAAGAACATACCGAGCGACATGATCTAGGGTCATGCAGTGTAAACAAGTGAACAGTGCACTAAGAAGAGCATATACTTATCGTCCTACTCGAGGCACAACGGGGTCTCGTTGCACAAGGCAAGAGTAGCATGCAAGAGTTTATATATAAGCAATCTTTCATTTCCATGTTCTAGCATAAGCAATACAAGTTGGGATTATTCCCTTAGCTAGGTACATTGTATTCTTATTAGCATGCATGGGGTGATTCACCTAGCGACTAGCATTCCATATTTTAAATGTACTGGCTAAGCAAAGACAAGTTTACCGTAATCACCCACCTTAGCGATGATTCGCCTCGGTCAAGGGATACTCCGAGGGAGCCTCTGAAAGTCTAAATTGAACTACTGAAGGGACAAGTTTGGATGTACTTTGCCTCAAACGAGTATTTTTGCCTGCGCAAAGTGGGTCGGGACGTTGCACTTTTGCCGTTTGAATTGGTGGTCCGCTTAGACATCAATTCTTCTACCAGAACATTATCTAGAGAGCCATCATTTAGACATCAATTCTTCTACCAGAACATTATCTAGAGAGCCATCATTTAGATCTACGCTAGTATCTAAGGTGCCTAGAGCTCCAGGGCCCTCTCCTTCCTCGAGCTCAACCACAACCACCCAAGACAACTGATCACGGGAGGCTGAAGCAGTACTCCAAAAAGGAGCGGTCTGTTGCTTCCCAAAGGGTGGGGAATGGCCCAATCTAGAAAAACCTCCCACCGGGTTGGAGCCACCACTACAGCAGATCGTGGACAACCGAGGCCCCATAGCCTCCCGATCCCCGGCGAGGGAGGGGGCTTTCTTAATAAGGAAAGGTAGGAAAGGCCCGCCTGGATCAGGGGAAGGAAGGGCCTCGACTGAAGTAGATGCGACCAATCCCGGAGCTAAAGAGAGGGGGCAAAGGGGGAGAGGCGAAGGAGGGGACATGGAAGGAGGCTAGATTATAAATTGGTCAAGAGTCTCCAGTTTATGGCCTCTTATATACGGTACTAGTTGTTGTTTCATTAAATTTGCTTCATTAATAGGCTCACGATTCGACTTTGATCGTAATGGGTTAGCCTATTCCACCTGATCCTCATTGGTTCATCTTTCCTAAACCGATCGTACAATCGCTCATCGATACCAGGTGACGACTGCCTATGACCAGTACTTTACTGACTGCTGCTTTTCAAACCGCAGAGGGGAGGGGCGGGTAGAGGTGGAACCATGAGATGGTTGGTGGAGCGATGAGGGAGAAGGAAGGAGAGGGTAATAGGATAGGTCGGATCATGTGCGGAAGCTAATAGAGCGATGGGGGTATGGGGAAAGACGCTAGGGGAGAGTGAGGACTGCTAACTGAGTGTGAAGAAACTGCTACAACAAAGATTACCAGGGCTCCCTGCAAGGCATACCCTTATCCAAAAGTGTCATTGTTTTCGAATCCAAGGCTCCCTGCAAGGGAGGCTCTAGGAGAAGGATGCTGTATTCTTCATTGTTTTCCATAAACAAAAGTTGCAAATTTTTTTATTACAAACTTTCAAAGCACAAAAATCTTATACAAGAATGTAAGTACAAAATTCTGGAAAAATTATGGCTATGGAGATCTAATATGCAATCGACCACTTTACTCCTTTGACCACCAAATATGCGAAGAAAAAATTCTAAGTGTCGAACAATGGAGAACTTGACAGCAAGAAGGCTCTGGCTACTAGCACGCAAGACTTCTGCCCCTTTGGAATTTCATTGATCCCAATATTTATAACCATTCAGCAATTGGAATTGTTATTTGAGTATGTGCGCACTAAATGGGCAATTTGTACTGTATTTTATATTTTGTGCGCGCACATTTGGATAACTATCATCCATGTTATGTTTAGTGCATGCGAAAACTAATGTCATCTGGACACATGAATCCATGTTTGATGAGGGCCTTGCTCGTGGTGATAAATGCCTACACACATTTTTCGAGAATTATGACTTTATATACATGTAATCTTATTGAATTTATAACTGCTCACTGTCAGTTCAAAGATAAGTACGTGTATATTTCTTCCTAGACAGAGAGAAATATAGAAATGTGTGCACTTGTTATGTATCTTGTATACTTTTTGGTTGAAAATGTATGCATACTTTCTGGACTACCACATAGCATCTTATCGATCAGAGTGTGGAGATCTTGGCATTAAATGAGAACGATCTCCTCGAATTCTATGAGATTCAACAGCCGTCAAGCATGTTTCCTAAAAAAAAGGAAGCACGAGTGTACTGACGCACTATTTTGAAGAAGGAAGCACAGGCACATTATTGGCGTACTTTCTGCAAGACACAACACTAATTGGCTTACTTTCTGCAAGACACAACACTGATTGGAGTACTTTCTTGACAGAAGCAACACTGACGTACTTTTGTGAGAGACAAGACTGCAATGCAGGATATCTCAGCATTTAATGAGCACGATCTCTTTATTGTTCAGTCTGTCAGGTGTCAAGCACGTCTTTTGGGGGAGTTTTGTCCTCATCTATGATGTTTTTGTATGCCTCTTTGAAGACGATGGAAAAAGTATGCCACTAGCTCAAAGATGAAGAAAAGTACGCATATTTTATATGCGTATGTTTACGTTTATACGCGTATTTTCTATGCTTCTACAAGATTCCCTTCAAAGTTTTAAATTTTTTTGCATAAATTCAAAATACTTTAAACTTAGAAGCATAGAAAATGAGTTCTAATTTTATGCGTTAAATCTGAACCAATTGCTAATGTGGCTGCATATCTATATCGATCTTCGTATGTCCTTCTACACAGATCCTAAAGCGTCACTTGGCAACTGAAGGGGTTCATCTGTGCCTATAAATAGACGCACTAAGGAAAGAGAAACTCTTTACGAGCATTTGAAACCCTTTTCCTTCCAAAACCCTAACCCTCTCCTTCGTCTTCAACCTCGAGATCTTGCCATGGCTTCCAAAGCCTCTCAAGCTTCCAGGAAGGAGAAGAATGCAAAGGAATTTGCCTAATCTTCTCATACTGCAGTAGATCGACCGACTAAGGGACATGCAATGGCTCAGCCACTAAGAAATATCTGAATATGCCTCGGGAAGGCATCATACCTCGCGAGAAAGCTCACTCCGCCGTGAGGGGTACGAGAATGTGCCTCTCCCATGTTATCACCGTTACAATTTCTTTTCCCCTCTATGTATTGTATATACTATAAATTCTGATAAATGAGAATAAAAATAAGAGGGAAGAGAGATGAAGAGGAAGAAGATGCACAAACAAGTGTACACGAGCACATTTTCCTCATTGAGATAGAAAATATCCATCATGTGCACATTTTTCTCATTCAGAGAGAACATGTATTTTTGTGCACATTTTCCTCTTTCAGAGCGAAGGTGCATTCTTGTGCACTTTTTCAAATGTTGCTGAAAACAAAAAATGTGCGCATAAAATTGAATTATTTTTTCTGAGAGAAGTGCTTACTTTTTTTAGTTTTAGCAAAATCGAAACATATGAACGAACTGATCTTCTACGCTTAGAGAGGAGTGTGCGTACTTTCTTTATTTAGAGAGGGCTTTCCTATACACAATTTTCTTCGCTTAGAGAGAGTTGTGCGCATATTTCTTCTCTTAGAGGGAGTTGTGTCACGCCCCAGTCACAAAATACGTCGGACTTGGAATACGTAAACATGTTAGCTATATATTAAGTAGACTCTAGTCCAACTCGAACATGTATAAGCTGTGCAGTAATGGTCACTATCTAAATAACACAATAAATAGATATCTATGTCTTAATCCATAATGAAATAAAATATAAGTATGGACAACATATATCATGGTATACACCCCAAATAATACTTGTCCGAATAGATTCGAAAGAGAATAACATGAGTCTACAAAACTAGGCTATATCAGCAGATGAGTAACAAACAGAATAAAATATAACTATGAAATAAAATAAGACAAGTACCTAATCCTAATACCTGCATATCAAGACGTAACGCACCATCATCTCAAGAAAAACTCCACAACCGTCAGTGCTACAAAACTGGCAAGGAACCAGGCCCTCAAAGGAACATAACAAGGTACAAGAAATAGCGTGCAAGAAGTAAAACAATATAATAGTATGAGGGTGCTCATGGGTATAACAATAGTAACCATATAAGTGAATGCACATGAGAACATCACTCGCACATTAGACCACCAAAGTGTGAATATGAAGATCTCAATAGATATCTTTACTAACTATGAAAATCTTCAAGTTTCGTCAGGGAACCCACAGTAACTATTTAAGATCTGGAACCCTGGTAAGGGTCCGCAGTAACTATAATAAAAAGTGGTAAACCAACGCTCTGAGTACGCTCTCCCCATCCAATGTAACCTTACGTCTCATGTCCAAAATATCTCATGTCCATAACACGCAATATCAAAACTTCTATTTGGTACATCGAGTCATACCAAGTAATAAAGTATAGTAACCTGTCAATCATGATCCAAATACCAAATAAAGAATCGGGTCTCCATGAATATATCAAGTACGGATTCTCAAAAAAAATTATGTCAGGTGTCCTAAGGTCTGACTGACAAAGGATACAATACGTAATATGGGTTCAAGGTACCGACTCTCTAACCAACGTTACTCGACTCCGCTAACTAAGGTTTTAAACATCCAGATTTTTTAAAATTAAAATATAAATTTTTGGGATTTTTCTATGATTTTTAACTATTTAAAATAAAAGTTCTTCAGTGATTAATATTTTTTGAACTAAATTAAATATTAAAATACTATAAAAAATATATTTTTGAGTGTAAAATAAATAATTGGATATAGTGCAATTTTTCTGGAATTTATTGGACTCAAAAACTATTTTTAAATAGCTAAAAATATTATTTTTAAATAAACCAGACTAAACCAGACTGAACCAACCTGAACCGAACCAAACCAAACCAAACCAAATTAAACCAAACCTAACTGAACCCAACCCTAATTGGTCGAATCTAGACCCATACCCGAACCCAACCCGACCCGACCCGTTTACTTATTTCTTCAGTATCTGAAGTAATCAACCCAACCGCCGGCCGTTTTCCCCGCCGCCGCGACTCCGACCGTCGTGACCCCTCCGTTTGTCTCCCCCGCCGACCGACCGTCCACCTTCCCTACCCGCCATGCCCTCCCCTATATAAGTCGATCACCACCACCTTCACCATCACAACCACCCGCCACCGCCACCCTACTCGATCCCGAGCCTCCGGCGATGACTCCATCGATGACCCACCGACGATCCACCCCGCAGCAGCCGTAGCAGCCACCGACGACCACAGCAGCAGCCGTGCTCCGCCGCCGCCGACGAGCACCGTCGCGCCGCCCCGTCAACGCATAGCACACCGCGGCCGACCCCTGTTCCGGTGAGTTTTTCTTTCTCCTCGCTGTGTCGATTCTCGAATGGATTGTTGGGACATGTTCGCTGTGTGACCCTCTCGAACCCTGTGCAATTAGATTGGAGTATCGTATCCTGTGTCGATCGCAAACTGCGACGCAAAAACATGAAAAATAACCCAATTTTGGAAATCAGAAGCTGTCCCGAACTCACAAGTTCATGGTCGTTTTACGTCAAACCTAGTTAATAATTCTAAAATTTACTTGAACAGTAAATTAGACAATATAACCAAGTTTTAAACCGTGTAATTAGTTTATTTTATTGTGCTGTAAGTTGTGTTTTATTCGCGGGTAAAGTTGACCAAAAACTTAGTTTTTAAAATCTAAATTTTTTGAAACTGGATGCGTCCTGCTAAACGAGGTGACTTCGTCGTGTGCTAATTATACCGAAAGGCGCGTATCGTCAATGCGGACATGTGAGATTTTGTGGAAGTTAATTTGGATGTGCGTGCACACCGAAATCAACGTGTATTCGTCAAAATTGCCCCGTATCCGTCCTGTTCTAAAATTTGTTGTAAGTTCGTGTGTGCTTGTCGTTTCATAATGAAACTTGCGCCATTGTATTTATAGCGTTACGCTGGTCCTGTGAACGAAGTTTGGTTCAATTCTGAGAACGTTGATGAAACCCCGTATCGTGGGCACCACGACTCCACTTGACGGGCGATTTCGTGACCGGCTTATCGGAATCCAGTTTTGGACATTCCGTTGGATTTGTATCATCGTTCTGGACTTGTAGACACTAAGTTTGACGAATTTGGAGAACTTTATCTCTGACACATTTTTCGGTACGAAGTAGGCTACATGTGGACTCCGCTTTGACCAGAAGTTGTCAATTCTACCCCTGTATCCAAATGGGACTTATGGGTAGTCAATCTTAGCTATTTTATGTCTTCTGAGAGTGATGGTAATATTTATTTCAGCATCCGGAGGCATAACTGAATATCTCACTGTTACCGGAGCAATTGGAGGAATTCAAACCCCAGGCAAGTGTACCTTGTCAAACTTGTAGTACTTGCTCTCATATTATTCTTTTAATTTATTTCTATGATGTATTTGCTCAACCTAGGACCGTGTGATATTGCTTAGCGTTCGAATAATATTTGGGTGTCGACGCCATACGCGGAGTCGTGTAACATCACTTAGAGAGTTGATATCTCGATCCTCTATACTTTACGTGCTTGCTTTATCAAGTATGTCATACCATAGGACACCTGACACTATTCATGAGATAGATTCCTTCCCGAGTTATTCATAGTAATTCTGTATAGGTTACATGATTCGTGACATAGATCTTACATATGCATATATATCATTATGACTCGCTGCATTAGCTAGAGGTCATGATCTTGCGTGTTATGGACATGAGACGTAAGGTTACATTGGGTGGGGAGAGTCTTACCAT